>OY992891.1:68854272-69202030 GCA_963921405.1 Cepaea hortensis | reverse complement strand
ATTATGGAGGTTACATTTCAGTATTAAGTTAAATCAAGTCTATGTGAGTGAAATAATTTCATAACATAATGATTATTAATTTAATTGAAGGAATCTTTTATATTAATAATGACAATCTTAATTATTAGTTTTATAACTGATCATAGTAATTGTATTAATATAATTTATTTTATAGTAATGGGAGTTATGAAAGATAAATAATAAGATATTGTTCATTTATTAATTTGTCTGATATATTAAATATACTTGATTTAATAAGATAGATTATAATGATTATTAAAAGACTAAATACATTTGACTGGAGCATATATTATAAGCCGGTATCCCTGGCCAAGAGTTACACGACTTTCCCCGCAATCCCGTTTATCCACGTAGGGTAACGCAGCGAGAGAGAATTGGTAGCGGTTCTCCCCGCGTTGGTAACTTTACCGGATAAGTGAGCCGGACGCTCAGAAAGCAATGACAAACTACAGAGCGTAACTTTGCCAAGAAATCAACAACAGCGGTAAGATGCTGGTGTTGACAGCGATGCCATGTAAAGGATATGCGACAAAAAATATATATTATAAAGATGATTGAGAGATTATAAGTATAAATTATTGTTATCATTTTATATTTACTGATGATATGTATTGATGATCATTGGTAACATATTAATTAATAGAAGGAGTTTATTAGATGTATAATATATTATTTATTAAATTATAAACTGATTAATGTTATTATTTCGTTGAGTTATTACTTTGCTAATTGATTATTGTATTATTAGTTTATTAGATAGATAATGAATATTAATAATTTGTTCAAAACAATATCTAGAAAATATAAAAAGAATAAGGTCAACATATTTTATTATGATGAAGCTTATGAAAAGAGCGATCATTGACATCACATTGTCACCAAGACATTTTGCCACTATGCCACCAAGACATTTTGCCACTATGCCACCAAGACATTTTGCCACTATGCCACCAAGACATTTTGCCACTATGCCACCAAGACATTTTGTCAACGCCGCCCAGATATTTTCCCACTATGCCACCAAGACATTTTGCCACTGTGCCACCCAGACATTTACCATTATGCCACCAAGACATTTTGCCACTGTGCCACCAAGATATTTTGCCACTATGCCACCAAGATATTTTGCCAATGCCACCAAGACATGCCAATGCCACCAAGACATTTTACCAGTATGCCACCAAGTCATTTTGCCAATGCCACCAAGACATTTTACCATTATGCCACCAAGACATTTTGGAACTGTGCCAACAAGATATTTTGCCACTATGCCACCAAGACATTTTACCACTTTGCCACGGATTGAAGGGTAGGGCAAAGATGTGGAATGGCAGCTTGACTCCATGGTTGATGTGTAACTGATTTTTGCAGAGGTAATTTGGCTCACTCAAAGATTGAGTCAGTAGTTGCATAGAGTATTGATCGTGATAGGGAATAAAACATGACCCAAGTACGCTCCTGGTAAATAATTTCATACAATTCTAATTATTAATTAAATTGAAATAATGTTTAGAGTTACATTAGGAGTAATTTGATTAAAGTTTGTAAAATAAGATATGTATCTGATATTTTGGTGTATTTGCTATTTAAAAGAAAATGATTGATGAGTTCTTATATTTCAGAATGACAAGAAGTCATGAATCTTTATTGATAGATTACAGATAATTTAAATTATAATTAGATTATGCTGTTGAAATATTGTAAAAAATATAGGTTAAATTAATTTTGGTTAGATAAGTGTATAATTAGATGCATTTGAATGAAGAGGTTGATTTGGGGGGGGGGGGGTGGAATTCTATGCATTTAAAAATAAAATAAAACGGGGGTGAGTGCCATGACCTAGATTACGTCATGGTATAGTCAAGCCAGAACCTAGGTTATATGAGGTTAGAGATTATGGTAGAGTTCAGTACTTGAACACCTGGACCGTGAAAAGCGGAGACTTTTCAAGCGGCGTGAAAACGCTGAGATTCGCTTGACGGTCAGCATGAGCGAATCCGGACAAGGACGTTCACGACGATGGTTTCGTCGAGTATGGACCATGTTTGCGAAGAGGGTCGGGGCCAAAATTGTGCCACTCTTTTATGTTAGTTACTATATAGCCATGTGATATTATTAGAATGTGGAATGTGTGATCAATCAATCATGTGCCATGCGGTCATGACTCGCCATTTAACTCGATCACCAGAGTCATGGGTCAGCTCAGTGCTCCTGTCTCGTCCATGCCATGTGGCCAAGACATCCAGGTATTTTACTCTCGGTTTTCCTCTTGGTCTGTTCCCTTCGATCTTGCCAGTCGTCACTAAGTTCTCCAATCCATTTCTTCTCATAACATGTCCAAAAAATTTGGATTGTCTACGTCTAATCTCTCTAATCAATCCACGATTTTCATTTGTCTCCTGTAGTACTTGGTCATTGGTTTTTCTGTCTTCCATGATATTCTTTGCATTTTCCTCAGAAACCACATTTCTGCAGCCATCAGATGTTTTTTAAGCTTGACTGCACATTGTGCAAATTTCACATCCATACAACAGAACAGGCTCTATGTATCCCCTCAACACTCTTTTTCTCGTTTCAATTGACATCTTTTTATTGGTCAGAATGATTTTCATCTTGATAAAGGCTACTTTCGCCATGGCGATTCTTGTTCTAATCTCTTCAAGGCATCACCCATCAGATTTTATGACTGTTCCGAGATAATTGTACCTATTCACTTGTTGAAGAATATTCCGAATGTGTGATGGTGTATGTGAAATGTTTATGCCATAGTGTGGAGGCGAATATAGTAACAAAACTTAAATCCGAGTCCGAGTTACATTCATACAGGAGAGCGGAGATGTGTTGTATCGTAAGGTGGTGCACTGTGTGTAGAAGGGCAGAGTCCAAGAATCAGTCAAGTATAATGTGGAGAAGTAATCACCGTGGCGATCTGATGATGGTCAAACTATGTAACTAATACCCCTAGACATATGCGGACACGCCTGGTGTGCCCCAGAGAATACCCAGACGCCCCGTGACAGTTTCAGTTTTCTTTGTATAATGCTGTTTACGAGCCAGTGTTTTCAATCTTATAGCATACTGGTATTTTAATTCTTTCATTACCATGTATTCATGCACATAGAGACTCTATCGTACGAGGGAACTTCAAGAGAAAACCTGAAATGCGTTTTTGGATGTGTGTGTGTATGTGTGTTTGTGTGTGTATGTATGTGGGTGTGGGTGTGTGTGTGTGTGCGCGCGCGCGAATATATTCTGTAATAGTAAAGAACAAATGCATAATTTTTCGATATAGTCACCATTGCGCTCAATGCAAGACCCTCAGCTCCGATAAATTGCTTGGATTCCTGTAGAAGAAATTCTCTGAGGTCACCACTCGGTGTGCCTGACCCGGTCGTGAGCAGTCTGTCACAGAAGTCACGCCGTTTTAGATCTTCCTTCTCCACGCATACACTTGCCGGTTGTTGTCACAGAATTGGCGGTTTCCGTTACGTTTGTAAAGGTGGACTATTGACGCGTCCTTGAAATCTTGTGGCCAGCTTCGTTCACCCATATGTTTGTAAAAACTTGATGAAGCTGCTCCATCGGGATAGGCCCACCTGCCTTGTGTATCTCTGCTGGGATGAAATCAGGACCAGGCCCCTTACCGCTGGAAAGTTGCTGGGTGGCTTGTTTTACTTCCACCATGGTTGGCAGGTCATCAAGTGTATCATTAGTGGGAAGTTGAGGAAGGCAGTTGATGGTTTCATCATCGAAGAAGGAAGATGCATTTAAGATGTTGCTAAAATGCTCTGCCCAGCGTTGAAGGATTTCTTTCTTATCGGTGACCAATGTTCCCCCATCTGCACTGAGGAGGGGAACTATGCCTGGTGATGTAGGACTATTGACCGCTTTCAGTGAGTCGTAGAAGTTTTTCATATCATGTCTGTCAGCAAAGCCCTGAATTTCATCAGCTTTGCTGCTCAGCCAGGAGTTCCGCAAGTGCCGAAGTTTCTGCTGCACTACTCTCCAAATGTTATTGAAGGCACTATTTTTAAAATGTTGAATTTGGGTCATTCAAATGAGCCTTGAGGAGATGATGTTTCTCGGCCAGCAATTGGTTTATGTCTTCGGAATATTCATCACATCAGTCTTTATGCTTTCGGGGGGCTGGACCAAGGATTTCCATAGCAGTGTTGTAAATTATGTCCTTTAAGGCTCTGCACTCTTTTCCCGCATCATGTTTAGCTGCAGCATAGTGCTTCGAGCAGTCTTCCAGCATATTTTCAAACGACCGCTGCATTTTATTACTGTTTAGGTGGGTGACTGTCGTGAAATCACTGTAATTTGACAATCAGATGATAAAAATACCAAAGCCAGTTTGATCTGCAACTGCAAGTTGTTTACTACGGGGAGTCGGTGAGATCAGACAGTGGAGTCGTCTTTGAAAGTCCCCACAAGACAGAAAGTTGTAGGCTTGTTATTGTGACCCGATTGAGAAAATGCAGGAAACAGGCTACCTTGTTTTGGTTGTTGAAACATGGGGAACCACTTTTACATTGATTAAACAAAGGGGAGAGAAGATTTCTGAAATGGATAGTCTGCCCCTGGACCACCTTTGCATTGATTAAACAAAGGGGAGAGAAGATTTCTGAAATGGATAGTCTGTCCCTGGAACCATCTGATGTGTTGACATCAAAGAACTTCACTAGAACACTCCAAGGCTCTTTGTGACAAAAACATGACTTGTTTACAGTTAGTGTTGAAGAAAAAGTTGACTAGAGCTGACGTGTTTGTGTACCGCTGTTAGGAATTCGGAGAGCTCTACAGTGTTAGAGTAATTAAAGATTAAATAGCATGTGTCTTTATGGCAAATTGTAGAGACCATCCAGGAGTGATGCGGTGTTGCATAAGGTATTGCCTATAGTGTATTTAGACCTAATTAATATAGGCGGTAGCCTTGTTAAAAATAGCTAGAGTAGTGAAGTGATGATTAGCTCTGTTAGTTGAGAATAGAGTAGTGAAGTGATGATTAGCTCTGTTAGTTGAGAATAGAGTAGGGAAATGAGAATTAGCTCTGCTAGTGAGGATAGTGTAGTGGGGTGATATTTGGAGAGATTAAGGATGGGTTGGGAGATGGGGAAAGTTTCCAATGGTGGGATCTTTCAGTGTGGTGCCCACTGGGGTTCTGCACTCTGTTTATTGGTCTTTCCTTGTCATAGCCTGATTCGGACCAAGGTGATAAGCTCCTCTGCTCTATGACAGAGTTTAGTTCGCTGATAAAAATCTGAGCGAGGCAGTAGGCCTACGCTCAGCTAGTAGGATCAGTGACTAGTGCTCTCACCAGGGTGTTATTTCTCTAACAGGTTCCCTGCCAGTTACGAGGAAGCTCTACACGAGTTTTGAAGAAGCTTTACACCGATTGGGAAGAACACCAGTTGAACAGTAACTGTTTTCTTACGAAAAATGAATAACGTCCAAGAAGAAAGATTGTTCAATAATGTTGGGACTGGGCCCATGATCGGGAGGGTCCACCGGAACAGGGCTCAGATGAGCGAAACCATTTAACGATTCCAGTGTGTTAAGGTTCACCTAGGATGGGTGTTGTTTGTTGATACACCACACACCATACGGATAATAGTAACTACACGAGAACTTTAAATGTAACATTCACATGGTGTGGTAGATTCCAGTGAAAACATTACAAAGGACATGGTAATTTAGACACTATAGACAATAGATAGGACCAAGTCTATTACCAACAACAGTGATACAATTTTCCCAGTACAGAGACGTGTACATTTTAGGAACTATAGGAACTTATAATGTGCAGTGTGCAAACGGTCCATGATCAGTTGTAAATTAAAGACTGTATCTATTTCGGATGATCATATACATGGATTACCAGGTAGCTACATAAGAAAGTCAGTGTCTGACAGGAGAGATACATCACCGGGTGAGGTTGTCTTGTGCTGACCGATCGTGCTGTGGTGTGTCCTTGCAAGGATGAACTGACTGGGCTATTGATCTGAGGGTCCGATTCTACATACATTATAGAACACGTCACACATTCTTCACATACGCTTCTCACATACATTACACTTCTCTTTTAATAAATTAATTGTTATTAATTTTTAGAAGCTAGAGTTGTTGAGTATGTTGCATTGGGGAAGAATGAGAGGGGGCATGATACAGCAGTGATATAGAAAGAGAAAGAGGTGTCCATAGACTGACGGAGTTTTGTAGACGGATTCTGGTGGTTTTTCCAGGATACTGATATGGGGTTAAAATAAAATGTGGGTGTTGATTCCTCTCACTCCAGGGACGACATTTTAAACGGATACACGACAGTGACATTTAGTTGTTGTTGTTTTTTTTGTTTCTTTTCATATTTACCTCTTGAGGACGCCATGGTAGTTTGATGTGTATGTCTTTTTTTTTTTCGAGATAATGAGACGATGGTCTGTCCAACATTTGGCACCACACATGGATTTTGTCACCCGAACGTCTTGTCTGTCACGAATCCTGACGATGACATGGTCAGTGAGGTGCCAGTGTTTCGAGCGAGGGTGCATCCACAATGTCCTTTTTCTCTCGGGAAGACGGAAAATTGTGTTGGTAATCAGGAGATCGTGTTCGGCACATGTCTGAGGGAGGAGGAATCCATTGCTATTACAATTTCTGACTCCGTGTTTTCCACTAATGCCACTCCAAGAGGTTGTGTCCGTGCCTACTCTGGCATTGAAATCCCCGAGGAGTATAAGTTTGTCCCCTTTTAGAACAGATATTAATACATTGTGCAGGTCCTCATAGAACTTGTTCTTGACGTCATCTTCATTAGTCATGGTTGGTGCGTAGACACTCACGATGGTTGCATGCTTCTTTCCATTCAGCAAGGGAAACTTACTGGTCATAAGCCTGTCGTTTATAGCCTTCGGAAATCCAGCTAGTTTGCCACCAGGGCCGACTTAATGGTAAATCCCACACCAGAATAGCATCTTTCCTGGCTTTTTCCTTCCACTCCAGAAAAATGTGTAGCCGGCACCTACTTCACAGAATTGGCCTTCTTCTCCAAGTAGTCTCGCTCAAAGCTGCAATGTCTATTTTGTATCAGCCCATCTCTCTCCCAATCAGTGCTGTTCGTCTGTCTGGGCCCGGCGTGCCCTCTCGGTCATGTAGTGTACGTACATTTCAAGTTCCGATTGTCAAGTGAATATGGTTTGCTCTTTTGGCTTTACTTGGTTTTACTTCGTTTGTATGTCGACCTCAGTATAGGATACATACCAACCGTGGCTAGCTGGTTAGGTAATGATGGAGCAGACAATGTTTAGGGCATTTTCTAACCCCTTCCTCAGGATGTGGAAGTGAGCAGTGCTTTCCTATAGAGGGTTGCTTATTCGCGCAGGGGGCTGCCGTTCTCACGGCTGCCCGTGTCAGTAGAAGATGACCATATGGCCTGAGCCGCCAGTGTGCAGATCTTCGTCTACGGCTGCTAGTGTACCCACGCCCATCGCAACAGGGCTTGCAGGTGATATATGAAGTTCGATGAAGAATGACTTGCGCGATGAATTGGATTAAAGTGAGGAAGAGTTGCGCAATTTATCGACCTCACTCTCTCGCCTGAGTCCACCTGAGTCCAGTGGAAAGACAAGTCAAGACGACTGGAGACGAATACAGGTGCAGTGGATGGCCAGGGCGCTCTACTGCCTTGCCGTGCTCATTACGTTCCACAACGCTTTGCAGGTGTAACATGCATGGGGTCATTAACATTACTGGCCCAGAGAAATAATAGAAGGAGGTTTAATGTGGCTGGGTAGTAGGTCCCCGGAGGGGGCATCTGAGAGGACACACGGGGAAGGTTGGAGACAGTGATAGAAGGGGGAGTCGAGTAGAAGTCAGCCCGCGAGTGTAGTCGTGGGGCAGAGAGTTGGAGCTGTGGGGTAGTGTGTGTGGAGTCAGGAGACGGGAGAAGACAGTTGAAGCTTAGACCGAGAGAGGGCCGGATAGTGAGTTGAAGCGTAGACCCAGAGAGGGTCGGATAGATTTGAACAGTTGCGTTTTGGGGACCCGACAGTGAGTTCGGGCCAGGTATAGTGGATAGTAAAACTGTCGTGGTGAATGAGATTAAGTAGGCCTTGAGAATGCAGTGTTATTCGAGTGATAGATTGTGATGAGGATATATTCTTAGAGGATTACTATTACTGGATTTATATGTTGCTTATGTCCGTGTTCACTCGTCATTAAAAAGAAATTATGTGGACAAATTCAATCTAGTTCACTGACTGGTGGATGCGTGTTGCAGTGGTGACTTGTGGTGTGAGACAGGTGGCTAGCTCAGCTTCCACTCTGCAGTAATATAGAAGGAGCATTATGATCTAGACAACGACCAATCTCATTCTGGTACAAAAGAGTTTGTGTCAAAGAGATTTTATACGGGCTACGTCCTGTCAAGGAACCCTCTGCAATATAGAGAGGATACTGAGTTCAGAGACATTAGTCTGGCGCGCAATCACAGATAGAATTATATCACGACGAATTATCACCATATTCCAGCAGACGGCCTGTTTCAAAAGTGTCGGAGAATTAACGCAAAGTTCACGGGAGGCCAGGTAAAAAAAGATAACACTGCACACCTGGAGAGGGAGTGTGGACAGTGGAATTTATCCGCAGTATAAAGACAAGGTTTGCGCATGTGAGAGAACTGTCTATCGGACAAAACGGCGGTATAGTAGAGAGTCGTCTGGACAGAGGGTCGGCGCTGTTTAGGATAGCAGCGGGCCAGTGTCGCTGAGTCCAGTGTGTGTGTGTGTGTGTGTGTGTTTGTGGCGAAGACTGTTGCACGGTGTTTTCACGGGTCAGCACAGCTAAACAGGCGAGGCGCCGGAGGGCAAGGACATGTGAAATAATTTCATGAAATCTCGCCCGGGGAGGGGAGATTTGTGATGATGAGTGGAACATACAGAAGTGACAATTGCTAGTCCACTGAGGAGGAGTGAAAGACGGTGGTAGGACAGTGAGTGGTTGTGTATAACGAAAATTTTCCAGTGTATCTAGAAAAAGGGGGAAAATTACTTCAGATCACAACAAGATTCAGTGCGTGTTAATTTTTACAAAGAGAAACTGAGGTGACCTTGAGGGACAGGGCTGTTTACAAGGGAATTTTAAGGAAAACAATTTCCACTGGAATGGACGGTTGACTCAGGTGACTGTGAGGTTAGAACTGGATAAACAATACCAGTTATTTTGCACCGAAACCAGGATTTATGTGCGTCGTTGTTCCCATCGTCCTGTTATCATCATCATCCAGTCAGTTTGCAACAAACATTTGGTAAAAAAAACTATCAGGGCCGTCACCGCAAGAGTGGTTGAATTTATCATCCAAAAAGCTACTATATACACACATTTACAATTCTGGATATTCATCACCAATTTTAACTGTTTCGGCAAACGTGAATCATTACCATTAATTCGAGAAGATAGCAACCAAACAGGTTCAGACATTTGAGTCAGATCTAACCACTAAGCGGTTCCAGGCGATTTTTCGAAAACTACTCATACAACAAAAGACACGTGTTGAACGGTTAGGCATGAAGGGCAAAGATTTGCAGGAGTTTGCAGAAGCAAAAGTGAAAGAATATAATCAATGGGAAAGAGATCAAAGACAGGATGAGAGAGAACAGAGAGAGGTTGAACTCGAAAACAAACACCTGTAGGAAGAAAAGTTAGCTGAAGCCTAACGCCTACAGAAAGAAAAGTTAGCTGAAGCTAAGCGCCTACACGAAGAGAGAGAGAGAGAGAGAGAGAGAGAGAGAGAGAGAGAGAGAGAGAGAGAGAGAGAGAGAGAGAGAGAGAGAGAGAGAAATGAAACTAGAAATGGAAAAAAACAAAAGCATCAGTTTCACATGGAAACTGAAATTGCACTAAACAAATTAGAACTAGCATCTAGGGGTCAAAGTGAGAAAGGCATAAGACCTTCGCAGTCGTCACAACCATTGAAATTGCCATATGTTACGGACCGAGACAACCTCGAATCTCATCTTGACTGATTTGAGGCTTCTGTTAAGGTTTTAGGCATTCCAGAAGGATAGTGAGCTATGAGGCTGAGTGAGTAGCTAACGGGAAAAGCCCTAGATGCCATGTTCAATTTACCTGTGGCAGAAAGAAACGATTATACTATTCTGCGTCAACGTTTGCTTACAAAGTTCAAACTAACTGAGCATTGATACAGAACAAAGTTCAGACAATTAGTGCCAGAGACAAATCAGAATTTTACAGATTGTGTCAATACAGTGAAGAATACATTTAATAAATGGATGGAGCTTGCAGAAGTTGGAAAAGATTTTAATCGATTAGTGGATTTGATGCTAAGAGATAAGATAGCATCGTCATGTAATAGAAACAGTAGTTTTCTTTCAAGAACGTAAACCAAAGGACATAGACACAATGTCCCAGTTAGGGCAAAACTACACGACTGCACATCCAAACAGTTCTATTGACAGACAGATTGCTGAGGAAATAGTCTGTGCAGCGTATACTAAACAGGATCAGAATCTTGGGATCAGACCAAGGTCGAAGAGTGTAGACTTAACACATAGGTATGAGCAAAAATGACCTCAAGACAAGGGTTTCCGTGGCTACAATTTTGGCAGATCAGGACGTTACCCAGACCACAGGAGGAATTATAAGAGATGTCCGAATGGTTATGCCGGATGTTGGAATTGTGGGAGCTGGAGACACAAGGCAGCACAGTGTGATGTACAACCATTCAGTGGGCCAACAAATAATAGGAGGAAGGTCATTTTTTGTTTCAAATGTGGAGGGACAGGGCACTTTAATTACCATTGTACAATGAGGGAATCTGAGCACTCAAATGCAGTGCAAGTGATTGAGACAATCAATAATGAAAGTTGTAGTGGATGCAAACCTCTTTTTGAGAAAAACAGTGAGCCTGTCTTAATGTGCAGTCACCCATTTCAAGCAAGATCAGTAGTGCATGCAGGAGGAAGTTTGAAGCTGTATCGTGGGTTTGTTAATTTCAGTTAAGCAGGGACACTTAGGGATTCTGGTTGTACGACGGTCGGGGTCAGAAAAAAGTTTGGTAGATCCCTCAGCTTACACAGGAAAAAAGGTTAGATGTATTACTTTTAATGGGACAGTAGAAGTTTACCCATTGGCTGAGATCACAGTGACAACACCATATATCACAGGAAGAGTGACAGCGTGTGTCCTATACTCCCCAGTGGCAGATCTGATCATTGGAAATGTGCAACGAGTTAATGAGTGTACAGAAGAAGAAGTAGTTCATTGGTACCAAAAATTTGGTGTAAGCAGTAACGAAGTAGTTACCAGAAGAAAACATAGATTAGATGCTATAGCTGAAGAAGAAGAGGCACTTGCAGTTGACAACCAAACAGGGACGAATGATAGCACCACTGAAAAAGAGAAGACTAATCCCAAGCAAAGCCCTAGTGACTGTCACAGACGAGACAGCACTCTTAAAAATGATTGTCAGAGGTATGGTAATCCAGAACATAAGCGATTATCGAACGAGAGTGGTGGCTTTGAAGGGACGAATAATAGTTTCACTACCTAGGTGTCAGATGAAAAGACAATAATCAACCAAGGTGGGATACCCTTAGAGCATAGAGATGGATATATAAAAACAGCTCAGGATATTTCATGTGCAGGGCACATAGGAATAATGCGTACGCAGCAGAGAGCAGTGTGCCAGTTACATTGGTCAGGAGTTTGTAAAGAGGGCAAGCTAAACAGAGAATCCTGTGTAATGGTGCAAGAGATAGATAAATCAAAATCAAATCAAATCAACTTTATTAGGGTCACAAATTGGGCCCGCAGGCCCGTCTTACATTCGGCCCTTCCAATCACTCGTCTTTCGTTCATCAAGAGCATTAAACATTTACATAGGAAGAAAAATAAACATTGTGAAATGAATGTTGTAAACATAAACAAGGCTAATTACCATGTTATGAGGCCCATCTCCCACCTATCCATACATCACCCCACCCACACAACACCCCCACCTACCCACACACACGCGCACCAAGGGACACATACACACCCCCAACTACCCACAAACACGCACACCAAGGGACACATACATACCCCACCAACCGACCCATCCCCCTCCCGCACATCCCCCATCCACACACACTGTCCTCACCTGATCCCCCAACTAAAACACACTCGCCACCCGCAAACATTCCCCCACCAGCCCACACATCCCACGCCCATCCACATACACATCCTAACCCACACATCCTCTCCCCACCCACAACTAAAACCACCCATCCCCCAGTCACATCTCCATCGACAACATATTCCCCACCCATGCACACAATCCCCCACCAACCTACACATCGCACATCCACTCACACATCCCCAAACCATACACACACATCCCCACCAACTAACATGTCCCTCCCCCCACACACACATCTCCCTAACCACCCATACATCCCCAATCCACTCACACACACCCCACCACCCACACATACAACTTCCACCCACCCACACATGCCATAACCTAATCCCCCACCACACAATCCCCCACCCGCACATCACATACACACCCTACCACGCACTATTCCCAACCCACGCACCACACACACATCCCTCACCAACACATCCACACTTACACACCACACACATATCCCCCACCCAGATACCACACAATATTCTTACTCACACCCACACAGATACCCTTACCCATTCACCCCACATACCCCCACTCACACACCACACAAATCCCCCACCCACACAATATCCCCAACCAACACACCACTCACCTCTCCCTACCCACACACGCATTCCCTACCCGTCCACCAACAGACACTCACTCACGCATACATCCTCCACTACGCACCCACACACCCCCACCCACCCACCCCCAACCAAACATCTCTCGATCACAATACCCTACCCACACACATCCTCCACCCACTCACATATCCCACCCCGACACATACAACTCCCTCACCCACCTACACATCCCTAAGCCACTCACACACCCCCACCCACACATTCCCCATCCACTCACACACACACATCTCCCACCCACACACCCCCACATGCTTCCCCAACCACCACAATCCCCTACTCACCCACACATATACCCCACCCATACGCACATTCCCCGCACCCATCACACACATCCCCCACACCACACACTATCCTCCACCCATACCACCACAAACATACCCTCCACCCACACATCATTCACACAACCCCCACCAACATACAGCACACATATCTCAAACCCACACACCATACACTTCTCCCCACCCGCCCTTGCATCCCCAATCCACCCAACACAATCCCCTACCCACACAACCCCACCTCCCACACATACTTCTTCAAACCATCCACACATCTCCACCCACATAAACACACATCCCCCGCATCCGTCCCATACACATATCCTCTACCCATACACACATCCCCCAAACCCATTCCAAAACCCCTACTTTCACCCCCACACATCCATCCACACATTCCTCCAACACCCACAAATACCACTACCCACCAAAACCAACACACCCCAACCCATCCAAACGCATACCCACACCCACACACCCCCACCCACACATATCCCCACACTCACACACATCCTACACATACATTCACACTTCCTCACATCTAGACACATACAAAATGTCTCACGTTTGTATTGAAACTAGTATGAACAAACTCCCACACTTTACTCACACACATACACTGACACTTGTCATGAGCAGTCTCATAAAAATGTTAAACATGGAGAAAAATGTGTACATAAAATGTATGTGACGTAAAAATAGTGATGCTCTCTCTCTCTCTCTCTCTCTCTCTCTCTCTCTCTCTCTCTCTCTCTCTCTCACACACACACACACACACACACACACATTCACTCTTCCGCTCATTCATTCACTCTCCCGCTCATTCACTCTCCTGCTCACTCATTCACTCTCACTCTCACTCATTCACTCTCCTGCTCACTCATTCACTCTCCCGCTCACTCATTCACTCTCCCGCTCACTTATTCACTCTCCCGCTCACTCATTCACTCTCACGCTCACTCGTTCTGTCTCTCATTCACACTCACTGACTCTCTCACTCAAACTACAGTAATGAACATGAGTTTATATTATGCATGATAAAATCAAATGGTATTTAACTGATAATATGACAGATGAGAATACACAAACATATGGATTCGCGTGTTGCATAACATGCGTGTTACACGACATGCATCTGCTCAGCTCTCTCTCTCTCTCTCTCTCTCTCTCTCTCTCTCTCTCTCTCTCTCTCTCTCTCTCTCTCTCTGTATTCTTTCATTTACACACACTCACACGCATGCGCACGCTCACACACACACACACACTAACACATCAACTCTCCCACTGTCTCACTCTCTAACACACAATCCTTCACACACACACACACACACACACACACACACACACACACACACACACACTCACTCTCTTAATCACACTCTCTCACACATACACATACACATGCACATGAACGCATGCACGCACGCACACACTCCCTCACTCACTCTCACACATACACGTACGAATGCATGCACTGACACAATCCCCCACCATTTCTCGCTCAATCACTCTTTCCACACACACGCACGCACGTGCGCACACACTCTCTCCCTCTCTCTGACACCCACTTTCTCTCTCTCTTCTCTCTCTCTCTCTCTCTCTCTCTCTCTCTCTCTCTCTCTCTCTCGCTCTCACACGCACATACATATATAGTGAACAATTATAGTTAAACAATTATAATGAACAATTATACTGAACAATTATACCAGTAAATGAATTATGGTGGCATATAGTCGGTATGGATTAAGTATTGAAAGAGTTTTCGGTTAAATGTGTAGGGACTCATTGGAGTTTTCAGATCTGGAGGCCATAAGGCCATTCCATAAGTGCGCACCAGAATAGGCGAGACATGTTTTGTATAGGTCCAATCTAGGCTTTGAGACATGTAACAAATTTAGGCGCTTGCTGTTCATTGCATTAGATTGAATCAGCGGCAGAAGATACTCTGGGGTATTTTGAGATATAATTTTATTCACTAATTTGGCTTTGTTGAAAAGGAAGCGCTTTTGTAGTGGTAGAAGTCTTAGATGACTGTACAAATTATTACTTTCAACGTGCTTTATGCCAGAAACCAGACGAATAGCGCGGTTTTGTAGAGAACATAGTCGTTTTAAATTAGATTTAGGGCAACCATCCCAAACTGTGGAACAGTAATCGAGATGTGATTGGATATAGCATGTATAGAATATTTTTTCGTGTGCTTTCGTCCAGGAAGTGCTGAATTTTAGCAAGTTGGTAAACTTTTTGTGCAATTTTCTTGGTAAGAGCGTGAACATGAGAGCTCCAGTTCAAATGGCTGTCTATTAAAAGCCCTAGTGTTTTATGTTCAGTCACATTATCTATAGGTAACGTGCCCATGCGGAGTTCGAGCGGTGATCCAGTTATGGCTAGTGTCTGTAGTTTTTGTCTGGTCTTTATTAGCATGGATTTGGTTTTGTCGATGTTAATTTGCATGCAGTTTTCATTGCTCCATCTAGTAAGATTATCAAGTTCCTTTTGTAAAGAATTCTCTAATTCACTACGGTTTTCTTGACTAGTATATATAGTACAGTCGTCTGCAAATAGATCACAAGTTGTACTGATATATAAAGGAAGATCATTAATATAAACTGCAAAAAGCAGCGGACCTAGTATTGAGCCCTGAGGCACACCAATATTAAGCTGTATGGGTTTTGATAGACAGTTGTTGAAGGACACGACTTGTTGCATGTCGGATAGAAATGACGTAATTATGTTCACCATGTTGGTGCTTGTCTTCATTTGCTTTAGTTTTCTAATTAAAATATCGTGATCTGCCATATCAAAAGCTTTTTTTCTCAAAAGCCATATCAAAAGATTTGATAGGAAAGTTAAGTCAGTTCAAAAGAGTGCTAACGACAACATTGACCCAGGGTTAGGGATAGCATACAGGTGTTTTAAATATATAGGGACCATGAGTGATGGGTACACGAAGGGTAGACGCATCATCGACAGGAATAGGCGGATGTTGGATGCAAGAAAAGAACCACCTGATATAGGGTCGGTACACAAATAGTTTGTGTGTTCTTGAAGATATTAATATACCTGCGGATACACAAATATAATGTTTTCTATGACATCTTGATTATTATGCGATGTATTAGCTCACGCATTAGTATTTGGTACACAAGATGGAAAGTTGGTTGTGTTGATGTGTGAGGAATATGAGAGGTTACTATCACTAATTCATGTATTATTTAGTGTGGTAGCTGGAGTAAGATGGAGTCATTCTTACGGCTACCCAGCAATGTTACTGGGTCATTATTTCTGTTTTGTGTGAGAAGCATTACTCTTACATCATTTGAAAACGATGTTCTCATTTGAGGAGGGGGTAATGTAACATGCCTGGGGTCATTAACATTACCGTCCCGGAGAAATAATAGACGGGGGTAAAATGGGGCTGAGTAGTAGGTCCCCGGAGGGGCATCTGAGATGACAGACGGGGAAGGTTGGAGACAGTGATGGAAGGGGGAGTCGAGAAGAAGTCAGCCCGCGAGTGTAGTTGTGGGGCAGAGAGTTGGAGCTGTGGGGTAGTGTGTGTGGAGTCAGGAGACGGGAGAAGACAGTTGAAGTTTAGACCGAGAGAGGGCCGGATAGTGAGTTGAAGCGTAGACCCAGAGAGGGTCGGATAGTTTTGAACAGTTGCGTTTTGGGGACCCGACAGTGAGTTCGGGCCAGGTATAGTGGATAGTAAAACTGTCGTGGTGAATGAGATTAAGTAGGCCTTGAAAATGCAGTGTTATTCGAGTGATAGATTGTGATGAGGATATATTCTTAGAGGATTACTATTACTGGATTTATATGTTGCTTGTGTCCGTGTTCATTCGTCATTAAAAGGAAATTATGTGGACAAATTCAATCTTGTTCACTGACTGGTGGATGCGTGCTGCAGTGGTGAATTGTGGTGTGAGACAGGTGGCTAGCTCAGCTTCCACTCTGCAGTAATATAGAAGGAGCATTATGATCTAGACAACGACCAATCTCATTCTGATACAAAAGAGTTTGTGTCAAAGAGATTTTATACGGGCTACGTCCTGTCAAGGAACCCTCTGCAATATAGAGAAGATACTGAGTTCAGAGACATTAGTCTGGCGCGCAATCACAGATAGAATTGTATCACGACGAATTATCACCATATTCCAGCAGACGGCCTTTTTCAAAAGTGTCGGAGAATTAACGCAAAGTTCACGGGAGGCCAGGTAAAAAAAATTACACTGCACACCCGGAGAGGGAGTGTGGACAGTGGAATTTATCCGCAGTATAAAGACAAGGTTTGCGCATGTGAGAGAACTGTCTATCGGACAAAACGGCGGCATAGTAGAGAGTCGTCTGGACAGAGGGTCGGAGCTGTTTAGGATAGCAGCGGGCCAGTGTCGCTGAGTCCAGTGTGTGTGTGTGTGTGTGTGTGTGTGTGTGTGTGTGTGTGTGTGTGTGTGTGTGTGTGTGTGGCGAAGACAGTTGCACGGTGTTTTCACGGGTCAGCACAGCTAAACAGGCGAGGCGCCGGAGGGCAAGGACGTGTGAAATACTTTCATGAAATCTCGCACGGGGAGGGGAGATTTGTGATGAAGAGTGGAACATACAGAAGTGACAATTGCTAGTCCACTGAGGAGGAGTGAAAGACGGTGGTAGGACAGTGAGTGGTTGTGTATAACGAAAATTTTCCAGTGTATCTAGAAAAAGGGGGTATATTACTTCAGATCACAACAAGATTCAGTGCGTGTTAATTTTTACAAAGAGAAACTGAGGTGACCTTGTGGGTCAGGGCTGTTTACAAGGGAATTTTAAGGAAAACAATTTCCACTGGAATGGACGGTTGACTCAGGTGACTGTGAGGTTAGAACTGGATAAACAATACCAGTTATTTTGCACCGAAACCAGGATTTATGTGCGTCGTTGTTCCCAACGTCCTGTTATCATCATCATCCAGTCAGTTTGCAACAAACATTTGGTAAAAAAAAAACTATCAGGGGCCCTCACCGCAAGAGTGGTTGAATTTATCTGCCAAAAAGCTACTATATACATGTCAGAGTCCTAACTATTAGCTCCTTCTAGCTCACTGGACTTGGACAGGCAAATTACAACATCTACGACACATATACTAATAACACATGAATGCAATCGGAAACTCGCAGGAGCTTTCTCCTGAACAACATTTATTACAATATATATTACAGGCTGACAACATGGTCGCACTTCACGCTCAAACAATCGTTCAACACTAGCAGCCACGCGCTAGCTCACATGGGCGATATTTACACTGTCGCCCGCATGATCATTCGCAACCACAGCCTCACATCATCCCGCACATATCACAGTTAGTACATTCCTCGAATATCACTACACAACGTTCATCTCAGCTATCCGTCACAACTCTCTCGTTCGATCGTTCTATCTCTCGCTATTCTTCACACGTCCGTCTCTATCCGCTGTCTCACAACCCTCCCTCCGTTCTCCTTGACCTTCCCACATCACGTGGGTCTATCCACGGACTTCTTGTCTGACCATCCGTTAGCCAAGCCGTGATGTCTCCTACTGCCCTTGACCTCAGCCATGCTTACACTGACTCTCGCTTACATACCGGCACTTACACCATTGCTTACATATAAGCCCCTGACACTCTCCCCCCGCACAAACAATGTGGCACTTTCTCTTGGAAATGTGACACATTCTGCTGTTGTTACTCTTGGTACATCTTTCGAACCTTGTCAGGGGATTATATGATCATAAGTCTACGCTTGCGTCCATTTTTGCTCTGATCTTTTTTTCGAGATTAAATTACTATTCTTCTCTCTTTTTCAGTACTGAGGTTTCTCTCAAGGTTTTGTCGTGGTCTGGCAAATGTTCTGGTTGGGTCTATTCGTAATACCTCGTTATATTCTTCAATCCCCACACCGTGACATTACATTCTGTTCATGTTTCCCAATCGATTCGCTGTGCATTATCGTCTCATAGTTATTGTGGCTATGCTGGTTTAAGGATTCTCCATTGATTCACGCCTCGAATAAGGCTACAACTTCCTCTTACAGCATTCTTAAATTTTCTCTCTATTCAGACGTGGTCCCCCTCGTCTCTATTTAATGCACCCTCATTGATTCTTTATGAGCACACTATGTCACTGTTGTGGTCATGGTTCGAATATACTTCATGTATATAATAGTCCCCCTTACCTCATCTTATGTCAGACCGTGAGTTGTTTCCCTTTTTGGGTACACCTCGTTTACTGTTGTGGATAGTTCTTATTAATCTCTTTGGTTGGCATCACCCTGTTGGTATGTTCCTTCTTGTTACAATATTTTGATGTTACTTCTGTACCACTATTGCTAAGCGTCATTCGTCGGGCTATCCACCATACGCGAAAGCAAGTTTGGTAACACTCGCGTATTGGGATTGCCAGGCGTTGATTCTCAGCATTACACCTTATACCTTTCACACTGTACTTACGTTTATATTTACATATCATATTCTAACACCGCTAACTAATATAATAATAAAATTAGACATTGGATGTAATACAGTTAATACATTTACAATAAAATATTCATCGTCGCTGCCTTTATACACGTATAGGATACTGTTATTGTCCTGTGAAAGTTATGCACACGGAATTAAATTATCAGTGTTCAATGTTTATTGTGGTGCTGAAATGTTTGGCATTTCTTCTTTCTGACCCGATTATTGACGTATTCTGTATATCCTGATATTGTCTTTCCTTCTGTATAGTGATTAAAACTTTTCACCAAGTTTGAACAATTTGTAAGTCCGTTCTGTAAAATTGCTGGAATTCACACGTATAAAATAAGAATTAATTAAGTTCGGTGGCCTTAATTTTGAGTGTTGCCATGGTGCGTCTGTCTGTGACTGTCTTTGCCATAGTTTGTAGGTTGGCATCTGGTTCATTAAACTGATCACCGGAAATGAATGTCTGTACTTGTGAAGCTGTCGGCGTTGTTAGTCGATTTCAAAGGGTGGATTCTGTAGATACTCGTTTGAAACAAAGTCAATATGGGTATATCTTACTGTTAGATACCTGAAATCACATGTTGAGTCTTACTGTTCTGTTGATGACACTTTTCACGTTGAAGGAACTTTTATGTTGGTCTATACAATGGAGTGTGCTAGTATCATAGCGCTGGAGTCGTACAGCAGACAAGGCAACTTTGGAGTTACTCGATCTACGGATATAAAGTGGGTTACCGTTAAAATTAATTTTCCGAAGGGTGGGGATTTTCAGATTTCATGTTGAGATCATTTTGAGTGCTATCTCCAAACCTGCACTCGTACATGTGAGTATACATTCAATAGTTCAAATAATAGTAATACACCATGTATAGTTTTGAAATGTAATCGTGCATGTTTGTATGCGTTTCTGCAATTTGTGTATATTTTCCAAAATATGTAGGGTAATTTGTTGCTGATTTTTGTCAGTAATTCCACCGACTGATGATTTACATTGTTCAGCATAAGTATGTGTCTGAGTTGACTTGACATGGAGTTTATCAGTGGTAACAACAAACTTTGGTTCAACAGTAATGATATAAGTAACAAAGTTAGCTGTTTTGTCATGAGCAATATCATCTGTGTTGCGCCATGATGATGTGTGAATAACATTTTTTGTGAAGACATTTGTTTTGCATTTAACATGAGAAGTGCGAGTAGAATCATCCATTGTGTGCACTTGGGCATGTGTGTAGTTAACAGGGGGTACAGGAGGTATAGTATGTACCATGATGATTTTTGATCTTTTCTCGCCCTTGTGAAATGCTTGTTATCTGTACTTTCTTTTCTTTGTTGACACACACCAGTTTCTGTTTTTTCTTGTTGTGAGATGGTAATCACGCTGGTATGGTGTGGTACTTTGGTTTGTTCATCATGTTGTTGTATGATGAGTGGTGTAGTTAAGGCAGTGTTTGTTGTGGTGTTAACTTTCTGCCGTGTGTGGGTTGTGGACTCTGTGTGGTCTATTACATTTAATAAATTTCCAATTAATAAATCACAGCATGGATTGTCTAATAATGCGCAAGTTACTCTGCCTGATAGGAACGGTGATTTTATATTGGCCCATGCCATAGGATATTTCTCTATTGTCCCTGAAACAGTTCTGCAATAGATGTACTCATCTAGGTAGTCTTTAGGATCAGCTAGGGCTTTCCGAAGACCGATAATACAGGACCCTGTGTCGCGTACACATGTGCATATTGTGTCATTAATGTATCCCTCATGGAATGTTAGCTTTCCCACCGATAGTCTGGAGGTTTTGTACATTTCCTCATTTTCTTGTTGAGTATCGTCCTCTTTAAATAAGGACTGAGGCTGAGTGATATTAACCACATTATTGGAATATGGTATGAAGTCTGTTGGGTAAAACTCAGTCTGTTCTGAATTTGCAGTGTTTGGTCTTGTTTTCGTCTCTGCGATGTTTACTTTTTCTAAGTTCTTTGCTGAACTGTCTGTTGTAATGTTTATGGCTGCATTTGCTTTTGCTTTCTGTATTCTTTTTACTCCTTCACTTTCGAAACGTCTGTGGCCATACGCAAGGCAAAAATGACATTTTGTTCTATATTTCCTTTGGTTTACCTTCCCTAGTTTTTGTGCTATAATAGTATTTAGATATTCTTGATAAGTGGGATTCTTATCGCATATTCCGTTTTCAATGTGGAGTGCTACAATGTTTGCACAGTACTGGTTTTGTTTTCTGTGATTTATTTTGACAATCTGTGGCTGCAGATGCCGTTGCTTTCACAGTACTCTTCTGTTGAGTGTTCTTAACCAGGATCATACTTTGGTTGTAATATTCGCGGCATTTTTCTAGTAAGTTTTTGATAGGTTCTGTGTTGTGTTGTTCTAAATATTTTCCGCATTCGGCTGGGAGTGTTGCTTTTAGTTTTTCCACTAGCAAGAAATTTATTGCTTCTTGATTGTTGTCTGTATGTTTAATTTGAAATGTTAGCTTTATGAGAAATTCTTCTATTTCCTTTATATACTGGGTGAATGACTTGTCTGTGGCTGGTTTCAAATTTTGTACCTCTACTTTTAGAGTCTCGAAAGAGGTTAGATAGTGTTTTAATATATTTGTTTTATAATATTCATAGTCTGTACTTGACAAATCTGGTATGATCTCCGATAGTTTTCTACTTTTTATTGGTACGTGTGCTGTGTACCATACTCCAATAATCTTTTGGGATTTTGTAGTCTTGCATTTTCTTTTCAAAATTCTGTGTCCACACCCGTATTAGGTCATGATTTATATTACACTTTGCTTTGTCGTGTGCCCGTGTACTCTCGAAAGAATCTTGCAACTTTCTGTACTGATTTATGCCCCAGAAGTGTGATTGATCTGGGCTGTGTTCATCATCTGACATAATTTTCTGTTAATTTATATTTAATTCCCCCAATAATGATTTTTATACAAGCAAATCAAAGAAGGCAGATTTGGGTACTTAGCAATCAAAATTAATCAACTTATCTTTATCTGCTGTTTACTCGAACGCTTGATGTACAGGAACGTGACTCTCGTGCTGGTTACCGCTGACCTGGTCTGGTTACGTCGGTCGCTTTGTAGAATTGAAACCTGCTGTGGAAAGAAATGATGTTATTTTCGTTCTGACTCTATTAACAAATCTTTGATTTACAATTTCTTATACATATTATGCAATAGATCTTCTTCTTTACAAAAGTAGCGTTCTTTTATGCAATTTACATGGGAATGTGGTTCATGTGTACTTCTGACACCATTATACCTGTCAGAGTCCTAACTATTAGCTCCTTCTAGCTCACTGGACTTGGACAGGCAAATTACAACATCTACGACACATATACTAATAACACATGAATGCAATCGGAAACTCGCAGGAGCTTTCTCCTGAACAACATTTATTACAATATATATTACAGGCTAGCCGGCTCCATGGCCGAGGGGTTAGCAGCTTTCTCCACTAACCCCGAATACTCTCGTCACGTAACGCGACGAGAATTAGCAGTGGTTCGAATTGCAAAAGTGACTTATGAGAGTATGGAGCCGGTCGCTCAGAAAGTTGTGGCGTGCTGATGAGCGTAATCTAGCCTAGGAATCAACATACAGCTGAAAGATGCTGGTGTTGACCGCAATATCCTGAAACAGGATGGAAACGCGGAAAAAAAATATTACAGGCTGACAACATGGTCGCACTTCACGCTCAAACAATCGTTCAACACCAGCAGCCACGCGCTAGCTCACATGGGCGATATTTACACTGTCGCCCGCATGATCATTCGCAATCACAGCCTCACATCATCCCGCACATATCACAGTTAGTACATTCCTCGAATATCACTACACAACGTTCATCTCAGCTATCCGTCACAACTCTCTCGTTCGATCGTTCTATCTCTCGCTATTCTTCACACGTCCGTCTCAAACACCCTCCCTCCGTTCTCCTTCACCTTCCCACATCACGTGGGTCTATCCACGGACTTCTTGCCTGACCATCCGTTAGCCAAGCCGTGATGTCTCCTACTGCCCTTGACCTCAGCCATGCTTACACTGACTCTCGCTTACATACCGGCACTTACACCATTGCTTACATATAAGCCCCTGACACTACACACATTTACAATTCTGGATATTTATACCAATTTTAACTGTTTCGGTAAACGTGAATCATTACCATTAATTCGAGAAGATAGCAACTAAACAGGTTCAGACATTTGAGTCAGATCTAACCACTAAGCGGATCCAGGCGATTTTTCGAAAACTACTCATACAACAAAAGACTCGTGTGGAACGGTTAGGCATGAAGAGCAAAGATTTGCAGCAGTTTGCAGAAGCAAAAGTGAAAGAATGTAATCAATGGGAAAGAGATCAAAGACAGGATGAGAGAGAACAGAGAGAGGTTGAACTCGAAAACACACGCCTGTAGGAAGAAAATATAGCTGAAGCCTAACGCCTACATAAAGAAAAGTTAGCTGAAGCTAAGCGCCTACACGAAGAGAGAGAGAGAGAGAGAGAGAGAGAGAGAGAGAGAGAGAGAGAGAGAGAGAGAGAGAGAGAGAGAGAGAGAGAGAGAGAGAGAAATGAAACTAGAAATGGAAAAAACAAAAGCATCAGTTTCAGATGGAAACTGAAATTGCACTAAAAAAAATTAGAACTAGCATCTAGGGGTCAAAGTGAGGAAGGCAGAAGGCCTCGCATCGTCACAACCATTGAAATTGCCATATGTTACGGACCGAGACAACCTCGAATCTCATCTTGACTGATTTTAGGCTTCTGTTAAGGTTTTAGGCATTCCAGAAGGATAGTGAGCTATGACGCTGAGTGAGTAGCTAACGGGAAAAGCCCTAGATGCCATGTTCAATTTACCTGTGGCAGAAAGAAACGATTATACTATTCTGCGTCAACGTTTGCTTACAAAGTTCAAACTAACTGAGCATTGATACAGAACAAAGTTCAGACAATTAGTGCCAGAGACAAATCAGAATTTTACAGATTGTGTCAATACAGTGAAGAACACATTTAATAAATGGATGGAGCTTGCAGAAGTTGGAAAAGATTTTAATCGGTTAGTGGATTTGATGCTAAAAGATAAGATAGTATCGTAATGTAATAGAAACTTAGTAGTTTTCTTTCAAGAACGTAAACCAAAGGACATAGACACAATGTCCCAGTTAGGGCAAAACTACACGACTGCACATCCAAACAGTTCTATTGGCAGACAGATTGCTGAGGAAATAGTCTGTGCAGCGTATACTAAACAGGATCAGAATCCTGGGATCAGACCAAGGTCGAAGAGTGTAGACTTAACACATAGGTATGAGCAAAAATGGCCTCAAGACAAGGGTTTCCGTGGCAACAATTTTAGCAGATCAGGACGTTACCCAGACCACAGGAGGAATTATAAGAGATGTCCGAATGGTTATGCCGGATGTTGGAATTGTGGGAGCTGGAGACACAAGGCAGCACAGTGTGATGTACAACCATTCAGTGGGCAAACAAATAATAGGAGGAAGGTCATTATTTGTTTCAAATGTGGAGGGACAGGGCACTTTAATTATCATTATACGATGAGGGAAACTGAGCACTCAAATGCAGTGCAAGTGATTGAGACAATCAATAATGAAAGTTGTAGTGGATGCAAACCTCTTTTTGAGAAAGACAGTGAGCCTGTCTTAATGTGCAGTCACCCATTTCAAGCAGGATCAGTAGTGCATGCAGGAGGAAGTTTGAAGCTATATCGTGGGTTTGTTAATTTCAGTGAAGCAGGGACACTTAGGGATTCTGGTTGTACGACGGTCGGGGTCAGAAAAAAGTTTGGTAGATCCCTCAGCTTACACAGGAAAAAAGGTTAGATGTATTACTTTTAATGGGACAGTAGAAGTTTACCCATTGGCTGAGATCACAGTGACAACACCATATATCACAGGAAGAGTGACATCGTGTGTCCTATAATCCCCAGTGGCAGATCTGATCATTGGAAATGTGCCACGAGTTAATGAGTGTACAGAAGAAGAAGTAGTTCATTGGTACCAAAAATATGGTGTAAGCAGTAACGAAGTAGTTACCAGAAGAAAACCTAGATTAGATGCTATAGCTGAAGAAGATGTGGCACTTGCAGTTGACAACCAAACAGGGACGAATGATAGCACCACTGAAAAAGAGAAGACTGATCCCAAGCAAAGCCCTAGTGACTGTCAAAGACGAGACAGCACTCTTAACAATGATTGTCAGAGGTATGGTAATCCAGAACATAAGCGATTATCGAACGAGAGGGGTAGCTTTGAAGGGACGAATAATAGTTTCACTAACTAGGTGTCAGATGAAAAGACAATAATCAACCAAGGTGGGATACCCTTAGAGCATAGAGATGGATATATAAAAACAGCTCAGGATATTTAATGTGCAGGGCACATAGGAATAATGCGTACGCAGCAGAGAGCAGTGTGCCAGTTACATTGGTCAGGAGTTTGTAAAGAGGGCAAGCTAAACAGAGAATCCTGTGTAATGGTGCAAGAGATAGATAAATCAAAATCAAATCAAATCAACTTTATTAGGGTCACAAATTGGGCCCGCAGGCCCGTCTTACATTCGGCCCTTCCAATCACTCGTCTTTCGTTCATCAAGAGCATTAAACATTTACATAGGAAGAAAAATAAACATTGTGAAATGAATGTTGTAAACATAAACAAGGCTAATTACCATGTTATGAGGCCCATCTCCCACCTATCCATACATCACCCCACCCACACAACACCCCCACCTACCCACACACACGCGCACCAAGGGACACATACACACCCCCAACTACCCACAAACACGCACACCAAGGGACACATACATACCCCACCAACCGACCCATCCCCCTCCCGCACATCCCCCATCCACACACACTGTCCTCACCTGATCCCCCAACTAAAACACACTCGCCACCCGCAAACATTCCCCCACCAGCCCACACATCCCACGCCCATCCACATACACATCCTAACCCACACATCCTCTCCCCACCCACAACTAAAACCACCCATCCCCCAGTCACATCTCCATCGACAACATATTCCCCACCCATGCACACAATCCCCCACCAACCTACACATCGCACATCCACTCACACATCCCCAAACCATACACACACATCCCCACCAACTAACATGTCCCTACCCCCTCCCCCCACACACACATCTCCCTAACCACCCATACATCCCCAATCCACTCACACACACCCCACCACCCACACATACAACTTCCACCCACCCACACATGCCATAACCTAATCCCCCACCACACAATCCCCCACCCGCACATCACATACACACCCTACCACGCACTATTCCCAACCCACGCACCACACACACATCCCTCACCAACACATCCACACTTACACACCACACACATATCCCCCACCCAGATACCACACAATATTCTTACTCACACCCACACAGATACCCTTACCCATTCACCCCACATACCCCCACTCACACACCACACAAATCCCCCACCCACACAATATCCCCAACCAACACACCACTCACCTCTCCCTACCCACACACGCATTCCCTACCCGTCCACCAACAGACACTCACTCACGCATACATCCTCCACTACGCACCCACACACCCCCACCCACCCACCCCCAACCAAACATCTCTCGATCACAATACCCTACCCACACACATCCTCCACCCACTCACATATCCCACCCCGACACATACAACTCCCTCACCCACCTACACATCCCTAAGCCACTCACACACCCCCACCCACATATTCCCCATCCACTCACACACACACATCTCCCACCCACACACCCCCACATGCTTCCCCAACCACCACAATCCCCTACTCACCCACACATATACCCCACCCATACGCACATTCCCCGCACCCATCACACACATCCCCCACACCACACACTATCCTCCACCCATACCACCACAAACATACCCTCCACCCACACATCATTCACACAACCCCCACCAACATACAGCACACATATCTCAAACCCACACACCATACACTTCTCCCCACCCGCCCTTGCATCCCCAATCCACCCAACACAATCCCCTACCCACACAACCCCACCTCCCACACATACTTCTTCAAACCATCCACACATCTCCACCCACATAAACACACATCCCCCGCATCCGTCCCATACACATATCCTCTACCCATACACACATCCCCCAAACCCATTCCAAAACCCCTACTTTCACCCCCACACATCCATCCACACATTCCTCCAACACCCACAAATACCACTACCCACCAAAACCAACACACCCCAACCCATCCAAACGCATACCCACACCCACACACCCCCACCCACACATATCCCCACACTCACACACATCCTACACATACATTCACACTTCCTCACATCTAGACACATACAAAATGTCTCACGTTTGTATTGAAACTAGTATGAACAAACTCCCACACTTTACTCACACACATACACTGACACTTGTCATGAGCAGTCTCATAAAAATGTTAAACATGGAGAAAAATGTGTACATAAAATGTATGTGACGTAAAAATAGTGATGCTCTCTCTCTCTCTCTCTCTCTCTCTCTCTCTCTCTCTCTCTCTCTCTCTCTCTCTCTCTCTCTCTCTCTCTCTCTCTCTCACACACACACACACACACACACACATTCACTCTTCCGCTCATTCATTCACTCTCCCGCTCATTCACTCTCACGCTCACTCATTCACTCTCACGCTCACTCATTCACTCTCCTGCTCACTCATTCACTCTCCCGCTCACTCATTCACTCTCCCGCTCACTTATTCACTCTCCCGCTCACTCATTCACTCTCACGCTCACTCGTTCTGTCTCTCATTCACACTCACTGACTCTCTCACTCAAACTACAGTAATGAACATGAGTTTATATTATGCATGATAAAATCAAATGGTATTTAACTGATAATATGACAGATGAGAATACACAAACATATGGATTCGCGTGTTGCATAACATGCGTGTTACACGACATGCATCTGCTCAGCTCTCTCTCTCTCTCTCTCTCTCTCTCTCTCTCTCTCTCTCTCTCTCTGTATTCTTTCATTTACACACACTCACACGCATGCGCACGCTCACACACACACACACACACTAACACATCAACTCTCCCACTGTCTCACTCTCTAACACACAATCCTTCACACACACACACACACACACACACACACACACACACACACACACTCACTCTCTTAATCACACTCTCTCACACATACACATACACATGCACATGAACGCATGCACGCACGCACACACTCCCTCACTCACTCTCACACATACACGTACGAATGCATGCACTGACACAATCCCCCACCATTTCTCGCTCAATCACTCTTTCCACACACACGCACGCACGTGCGCACACACTCTCTCCCTCTCTCTGACACCCACTTTCTCTCTCTCTTTCTCTCTCTCTCTCTCTCTCTCTCTCTCTCTCTCTCTCTCTCTCTCTCTCTCGCTCTCACACGCACATACATATATAGTGAACAATTATAGTTAAACAATTATAATGAACAATTATACTGAACAATTATACCAGTAAATGAATTATGGTGGCATATAGTCGGTATGGATTAAGTATTGAAAGAGTTTTCGGTTAAATGTGTAGGGACTCATTGGAGTTTTCAGATCTGGAGGCCATAAGGCCATTCCATAAGTGCGCACCAGAATAGGCGAGACATGTTTTGTATAGGTCCAATCTAGGCTTTGAGACATGTAACAAATTTAGGCGCTTGCTGTTCATTGCATTAGATTGAATCAGCGGCAGAAGATACTCTGGGGTATTTTGAGATATAATTTTATTCACTAATTTGGCTTTGTTGAAAAGGAAGCGCTTTTGTAGTGGTAGAAGTCTTAGATGACTGTACAAATTATTACTTTCAACGTGCTTTATGCCAGAAACCAGACGAATAGCGCGGTTTTGTAGAGAACATAGTCGTTTTAAATTAGATTTAGGGCAACCATCCCAAACTGTGGAACAGTAATCGAGATGTGATTGGATATAGCATGTATAGAATATTTTTTCGTGTGCTTTCGTCCAGGAAGTGCTGAATTTTAGCAAGTTGGTAAACTTTTTGTGCTATTTTCTTGGTAAGAGCGTGAACATGAGAGCTCCAGTTCAAATGGCTGTCTATTAAAAGCCCTAGTGTTTTATGTTCAGTCACATTATCTATAGGTAACGTGCCCATGCGGAGTTCGAGCGGTGATCCAGTTATGGCTAGTGTCTGTAGTTTTTGTCTGGTCTTTATTAGCATGGATTTGGTTTTGTCGATGTTAATTTGCATGCAGTTTTCATTGCTCCATCTAGTAAGATTATCAAGTTCCTTTTGTAAAGAATTCTCTAATTCACTACGGTTTTCTTGACTAGTATATATAGTACAGTCGTCTGCAAATAGATCACAAGTTGTACTGATATATAAAGGAAGATCATTAATATAAACTGCAAAAAGCAGCGGACCTAGTATTGAGCCCTGAGGCACACCAATATTAAGCTGTATGGGTTTTGATAGACAGTTGTTGAAGGACACGACTTGTTGCATGTCGGATAGAAATGACGTAATTATGTTCACCATGTTGGTGCTTGTCTTCATTTGCTTTAGTTTTCTAATTAAAATATCGTGATCTGCCATATCAAAAGCTTTTTTTCTCAAAAGCCATATCAAAAGATTTGATAGGAAAGTTAAGTCAGTTCAAAAGAGTGCTAACGACAACATTGACCCAGGGTTAGGGATAGCATACAGGTGTTTTAAATATATAGGGACCATGAGTGATGGGTACACGAAGGGTAGACGCATCATCGACAGGAATAGGCGGATGTTGGATGCAAGAAAAGAACCACCTGATATAGGGTCGGTACACAAATAGTTTGTGTGTTCTTGAAGATATTAATATACCTGCGGATACACAAATATAATGTTTTCTATGACATCTTGATTATTATGCGATGTATTAGCTCACGCATTAGTATTTGGTACACAAGATGGAAAGTTGGTTGTGTTGATGTGTGAGGAATATGAGAGGTTACTATCACTAATTCATGTATTATTTAGTGTGGTAGCTGGAGTAAGATGGAGTCATTCTTACGGCTACCCAGCAATGTTACTGGGTCATTATTTCTGTTTTGTGTGAGAAGCATTACTCTTACATCATTTGAAAACGATGTTCTCATTTGAGGAGGGGGTAATGTAACATGCCTGGGGTCATTAACATTACCGTCCCGGAGAAATAATAGACGGGGGTAAAATGGGGCTGAGTAGTAGGTCCCCGGAGGGGCATTCTGAGATGACAGACGGGGAAGGTTGGAGACAGTGATGGAAGGGGGAGTCGAGAAGAAGTCAGCCCGCGAGTGTAGTTGTGGGGCAGAGAGTTGGAGCTGTGGGGTAGTGTGTGTGGAGTCAGGAGACGGGAGAAGACAGTTGAAGTTTAGACCGAGAGAGGGCCGGATAGTGAGTTGAAGCGTAGACCCAGAGAGGGTCGGATAGTTTTGAACAGTTGCGTTTTGGGGACCCGACAGTGAGTTCGGGCCAGGTATAGTGGATAGTAAAACTGTCGTGGTGAATGAGATTAAGTAGGCCTTGAAAATGCAGTGTTATTCGAGTGATAGATTGTGATGAGGATATATTCTTAGAGGATTACTATTACTGGATTTATATGTTGCTTGTGTCCGTGTTCATTCGTCATTAAAAGGAAATTATGTGGACAAATTCAATCTTGTTCACTGACTGGTGGATGCGTGCTGCAGTGGTGAATTGTGGTGTGAGACAGGTGGCTAGCTCAGCTTCCACTCTGCAGTAATATAGAAGGAGCATTATGATCTAGACAACGACCAATCTCATTCTGATACAAAAGAGTTTGTGTCAAAGAGATTTTATACGGGCTACGTCCTGTCAAGGAACCCTCTGCAATATAGAGAAGATACTGAGTTCAGAGACATTAGTCTGGCGCGCAATCACAGATAGAATTGTATCACGACGAATTATCACCATATTCCAGCAGACGGCCTTTTTCAAAAGTGTCGGAGAATTAACGCAAAGTTCACGGGAGGCCAGGTAAAAAAAATTACACTGCACACCCGGAGAGGGAGTGTGGACAGTGGAATTTATCCGCAGTATAAAGACAAGGTTTGCGCATGTGAGAGAACTGTCTATCGGACAAAACGGCGGCATAGTAGAGAGTCGTCTGGACAGAGGGTCGGAGCTGTTTAGGATAGCAGCGGGCCAGTGTCGCTGAGTCCAGTGTGTGTGTGTGTGTGTGTGTGTGTGTGTGTGTGTGTGTGTGTGTGTGTGTGTGTGTGTCGAAGACAGTTGCACGGTGTTTTCACGGGTCAGCACAGCTAAACAGGCGAGGCGCCGGAGGGCAAGGACGTGTGAAATACTTTCATGAAATCTCGCACGGGGAGGGGAGATTTGTGATGAAGAGTGGAACATACAGAAGTGACAATTGCTAGTCCACTGAGCAGGAGTGAAAGACGGTGGTAGGACAGTGAGTGGTTGTGTATAACGAAAATTTTCCAGTGTATCTAGAAAAAGGGGGTATATTACTTCAGATCACAACAAGATTCAGTGCGTGTTAATTTTTACAAAGAGAAACTGAGGTGACCTTGTGGGTCAGGGCTGTTTACAAGGGAATTTTAAGGAAAACAATTTCCACTGGAATGGACGGTTGACTCAGGTGACTGTGAGGTTAGAACTGGATAAACAATACCAGTTATTTTGCACCGAAACCAGGATTTATGTGCGTCGTTGTTCCCAACGTCCTGTTATCATCATCATCCAGTCAGTTTGCAACAAACATTTGGTAAAAAAAAACTATCAGGGGCCGTCACCGCAAGAGTGGTTGAATTTATCTGCCAAAAAGCTACTATATACATGTCAGAGTCCTAACTATTAGCTCCTTCTAGCTCACTGGACTTGGACAGGCAAATTACAACATCTACGACACATATACTAATAACACATGAATGCAATCGGAAACTCGCAGGAGCTTTCTCCTGAACAACATTTATTACAATATATATTACAGGCTGACAACATGGTCGCACTTCACGCTCAAACAATCGTTCAACACTAGCAGCCACGCGCTAGCTCACATGGGCGATATTTACACTGTCGCCCGCATGATCATTCGCAACCACAGCCTCACATCATCCCGCACATATCACAGTTAGTACATTCCTCGAATATCACTACACAACGTTCATCTCAGCTATCCGTCACAACTCTCTCGTTCGATCGTTCTATCTCTCGCTATTCTTCACACGTCCGTCTCTATCCGCTGTCTCACAACCCTCCCTCCGTTCTCCTTGACCTTCCCACATCACGTGGGTCTATCCACGGACTTCTTGTCTGACCATCCGTTAGCCAAGCCGTGATGTCTCCTACTGCCCTTGACCTCAGCCATGCTTACACTGACTCTCGCTTACATACCGGCACTTACACCATTGCTTACATATAAGCCCCTGACACTCTCCCCCCGCACAAACAATGTGGCACTTTCTCTTGGAAATGTGACACATTCTGCTGTTGTTACTCTTGGTACATCTTTCGAACCTTGTCAGGGGATTATATGATCATAAGTCTACGCTTGCGTCCATTTTTGCTCTGATCTTTTTTTCGAGATTAAATTACTATTCTTCTCTCTTTTTCAGTACTGAGGTTTCTCTCAAGGTTTTGTCGTGGTCTGGCAAATGTTCTGGTTGGGTCTATTCGTAATACCTCGTTATATTCTTCAATCCCCACACCGTGACATTACATTCTGTTCATGTTTCCCAATCGATTCGCTGTGCATTATCGTCTCATAGTTATTGTGGCTATGCTGGTTTAAGGATTCTCCATTGATTCACGCCTCGAATAAGGCTACAACTTCCTCTTACAGCATTCTTAAATTTTCTCTCTATTCAGACGTGGTCCCCCTCGTCTCTATTTAATGCACCCTCATTGATTCTTTATGAGCACACTATGTCACTGTTGTGGTCATGGTTCGAATATACTTCATGTATATAATAGTCCCCCTTACCTCATCTTATGTCAGACCGTGAGTTGTTTCCCTTTTTGGGTACACCTCGTTTACTGTTGTGGATAGTTCTTATTAATCTCTTTGGTTGGCATCACCCTGTTGGTATGTTCCTTCTTGTTACAATATTTTGATGTTACTTCTGTACCACTATTGCTAAGCGTCATTCGTCGGGCTATCCACCATACGCGAAAGCAAGTTTGGTAACACTCGCGTATTGGGATTGCCAGGCGTTGATTCTCAGCATTACACCTTATACCTTTCACACTGTACTTACGTTTATATTTACATATCATATTCTAACACCGCTAACTAATATAATAATAAAATTAGACATTGGATGTAATACAGTTAATACATTTACAATAAAATATTCATCGTCGCTGCCTTTATACACGTATAGGATACTGTTATTGTCCTGTGAAAGTTATGCACACGGAATTAAATTATCAGTGTTCAATGTTTATTGTGGTGCTGAAATGTTTGGCATTTCTTCTTTCTGACCCGATTATTGACGTATTCTGTATATCCTGATATTGTCTTTCCTTCTGTATAGTGATTAAAACTTTTCACCAAGTTTGAACAATTTGTAAGTCCGTTCTGTAAAATTGCTGGAATTCACACGTATAAAATAAGAATTAATTAAGTTCGGTGGCCTTAATTTTGAGTGTTGCCATGGTGCGTCTGTCTGTGACTGTCTTTGCCATAGTTTGTAGGTTGGCATCTGGTTCATTAAACTGATCACCGGAAATGAATGTCTATACTTGTGAAGCTGTCGGCGTTGTTAGTCGATTTCAAAAGGTGGATTCTGTAGATACTCGTTTGAAACAAAGTCAATATGGGTATATCTTACTGTTAGATACCTGAAATCACATGTTGAGTCTTACTGTTCTGTTGATGACACTTTTCACGTTGAAGGAACTTTTATGTTGGTCTATACAATGGAGTGTGCTAGTATCATAGCGCTGGAGTCGTACAGCAGACAAGGCAACTTTGGAGTTACTCGATCTACGGATATAAAGTGGGTTACCGTTAAAATTAATTTTCCGAAGGGTGGGGATTTTCAGATTTCATGTTGAGATCATTTTGAGTGCTATCTCCAAACCTGCACTCGTACATGTGAGTATACATTCAATAGTTCAAATAATAGTAATACACCATGTATAGTTTTGAAATGTAATCGTGCATGTTTGTATGCGTTTCTGCAATTTGTGTATATTTTCCAAAATATGTAGGGTAATTTGTTGCTGATTTTTGTCAGTAATTCCACCGACTGATGATTTACATTGTTCAGCATAAGTATGTGTCTGAGTTGACTTGACATGGAGTTTATCAGTGGTAACAACAAACTTTGGTTCAACAGTAATGATATAAGTAACAAAGTTAGCTGTTTTGTCATGAGCAATATCATCTGTGTTGCGCCATGATGATGTGTGAATAACATTTTTTGTGAAGACATTTGTTTTGCATTTAACATGAGAAGTGCGAGTAGAATCATCCATTGTGTGCACTTGGGCATGTGTGTAGTTAACAGGGGGTACAGGAGGTATAGTATGTACCATGATGATTTTTGATCTTTTCTCGCCCTTGTGAAATGCTTGTTATCTGTACTTTCTTTTCTTTGTTGACACACACCAGTTTCTGTTTTTTCTTGTTGTGAGATGGTAATCACGCTGGTATGGTGTGGTACTTTGGTTTGTTCATCATGTTGTTGTATGATGAGTGGTGTAGTTAAGGCAGTGTTTGTTGTGGTGTTAACTTTCTGCCGTGTGTGGGTTGTGGACTCTGTGTGGTCTATTACATTTAATAAATTTCCAATTAATAAATCACAGCATGGATTGTCTAATAATGCGCAAGTTACTCTGCCTGATAGGAACGGTGATTTTATATTGGCCCATGCCATAGGATATTTCTCTATTGTCCCTGAAACAGTTCTGCAATAGATGTACTCATCTAGGTAGTCTTTAGGATCAGCTAGGGCTTTCCGAAGACCGATAATACAGGACCCTGTGTCGCGTACACATGTGCATATTGTGTCATTAATGTATCCCTCATGGAATGTTAGCTTTCCCACCGATAGTCTGGAGGTTTTGTACATTTCCTCATTTTCTTGTTGAGTATCGTCCTCTTTAAATAAGGACTGAGGCTGAGTGATATTAACCACATTATTGGAATATGGTATGAAGTCTGTTGGGTAAAACTCAGTCTGTTCTGAATTTGCAGTGTTTGGTCTTGTTTTCGTCTCTGCGATGTTTACTTTTTCTAAGTTCTTTGCTGAACTGTCTGTTGTAATGTTTATGGCTGCATTTGCTTTTGCTTTCTGTATTCTTTTTACTCCTTCACTTTCGAAACGTCTGTGGCCATACGCAAGGCAAAAATGACATTTTGTTCTATATTTCCTTTGGTTTACCTTCCCTAGTTTTTGTGCTATAATAGTATTTAGATATTCTTGATAAGTGGGATTCTTATCGCATATTCCGTTTTCAATGTGGAGTGCTACAATGTTTGCACAGTACTGGTTTTGTTTTCTGTGATTTATTTTGACAATCTGTGGCTGCAGATGCCGTTGCTTTCACAGTACTCTTCTGTTGAGTGTTCTTAACCAGGATCATACTTTGGTTGTAATATTCGCGGCATTTTTCTAGTAAGTTTTTGATAGGTTCTGTGTTGTGTTGTTCTAAATATTTTCCGCATTCGGCTGGGAGTGTTGCTTTTAGTTTTTCCACTAGCAAGAAATTTATTGCTTCTTGATTGTTGTCTGTATGTTTAATTTGAAATGTTAGCTTTATGAGAAATTCTTCTATTTCCTTTATATACTGGGTGAATGACTTGTCTGTGGCTGGTTTCAAATTTTGTACCTCTACTTTTAGAGTCTCGAAAGAGGTTAGATAGTGTTTTAATATATTTGTTTTATAATATTCATAGTCTGTACTTGACAAATCTGGTATGATCTCCGATAGTTTTCTACTTTTTATTGGTACGTGTGCTGTGTACCATACTCCAATAATCTTTTGGGATTTTGTAGTCTTGCATTTTCTTTTCAAAATTCTGTGTCCACACCCGTATTAGGTCATGATTTATATTACACTTTGCTTTGTCGTGTGCCCGTGTACTCTCGAAAGAATCTTGCAACTTTCTGTACTGATTTATGCCCCAGAAGTGTGATTGATCTGGGCTGTGTTCATCATCTGACATAATTTTCTGTTAATTTATATTTAATTCCCCCAATAATGATTTTTATACAAGCAAATCAAAGAAGGCAGATTTGGGTACTTAGCAATCAAATTTAATCAACTTATCTTTATCTGCTGTTTACTCGAACGCTTGATGTACAGGAACGTGACTCTCGTGCTGGTTACCGCTGACCTGGTCTGGTTACGTCGGTCGCTTTGTAGAATTGAAACCTGCTGTGGAAAGAAATGATGTTATTTTCGTTCTGACTCTATTAACAAATCTTTGATTTACAATTTCTTATACATATTATGCAATAGATCTTCTTCTTTACAAAAGTAGCGTTCTTTTATGCAATTTACATGGGAATGTGGTTCATGTGTACTTCTGACACCATTATACCTGTCAGAGTCCTAACTATTAGCTCCTTCTAGCTCACTGGACTTGGACAGGCAAATTACAACATCTACGACACATATACTAATAACACATGAATGCAATCGGAAACTCGCAGGAGCTTTCTCCTGAACAACATTTATTACAATATATATTACAGGCTAGCCGGCTCCATGGCCGAGGGGTTAGCAGCTTTCTCCACTAACCCCGAATACTCTCGTCACGTGACGCGACGAGAATTAGCAGTGGTTCGAATTGCAAAAGTGACTTATGAGAGTATGGAGCCGGTCGCTCAGAAAGTTGTGGCGTGCTGATGAGCGTAATCTAGCCTAGGAATCAACATACAGCTGAAAGATGCTGGTGTTGACCGCAATATCCTGAAACAGGATGGAAACGCGGAAAAAAAATATTACAGGCTGACAACATGGTCGCACTTCACGCTCAAACAATCGTTCAACACCAGCAGCCACGCGCTAGCTCACATGGGCGATATTTACACTGTCGCCCGCATGATCATTCGCAATCACAGCCTCACATCATCCCGCACATATCACAGTTAGTACATTCCTCGAATATCACTACACAACGTTCATCTCAGCTATCCGTCACAACTCTCTCGTTCGATCGTTCTATCTCTCGCTATTCTTCACACGTCCGTCTCAAACACCCTCCCTCCGTTCTCCTTCACCTTCCCACATCACGTGGGTCTATCCACGGACTTCTTGCCTGACCATCCGTTAGCCAAGCCGTGATGTCTCCTACTGCCCTTGACCTCAGCCATGCTTACACTGACTCTCGCTTACATACCGGCACTTACACCATTGCTTACATATAAGCCCCTGACACTACACACATTTACAATTCTGGATATTTATACCAATTTTAACTGTTTCGGTAAACGTGAATCATTACCATTAATTCGAGAAGATAGCAACTAAACAGGTTCAGACATTTGAGTCAGATCTAACCACTAAGCGGATCCAGGCGATTTTTCGAAAACTACTCATACAACAAAAGACTCGTGTGGAACGGTTAGGCATGAAGAGCAAAGATTTGCAGCAGTTTGCAGAAGCAAAAGTGAAAGAATGTAATCAATGGGAAAGAGATCAAAGACAGGATGAGAGAGAACAGAGAGAGGTTGAACTCGAAAACACACGCCTGTAGGAAGAAAATATAGCTGAAGCCTAACGCCTACATAAAGAAAAGTTAGCTGAAGCTAAGCGCCTACACGAAGAGAGAGAGAGAGAGAGAGAGAGAGAGAGAGAGAGAGAGAGAGAGAGAGAGAGAGAGAGAGAGAGAGAGAGAGAGAGAGAGAGAGAGAGAGAGAGAAATGAAACTAGAAATGGAAAAAACAAAAGCATCAGTTTCAGATGGAAACTGAAATTGCACTAAAAAAAATTAGAACTAGCATCTAGGGGTCAAAGTGAGGAAGGCAGAAGGCCTCGCATCGTCACAACCATTGAAATTGCCATATGTTACGGACCGAGACAACCTCGAATCTCATCTTGACTGATTTTAGGCTTCTGTTAAGGTTTTAGGCATTCCAGAAGGATAGTGAGCTATGAGGCTGAGTGAGTAGCTAACGGGAAAAGCCCTAGATGCCATGTTCAATTTACCTGTGGCAGAAAGAAACGATTATACTATTCTGCGTCAACGTTTGCTTACAAAGTTCAAACTAACTGAGCATTGATACAGAACAAAGTTCAGACAATTAGTGCCAGAGACAAATCAGAATTTTACAGATTGTGTCAATACAGTGAAGAACACATTTAATAAATGGATGGAGCTTGCAGAAGTTGGAAAAGATTTTAATCGGTTAGTGGATTTGATGCTAAAAGATAAGATAGTATCGTAATGTAATAGAAACTTAGTAGTTTTCTTTCAAGAACGTAAACCAAAGGACATAGACACAATGTCCCAGTTAGGGCAAAACTACACGACTGCACATCCAAACAGTTCTATTGGCAGACAGATTGCTGAGGAAATAGTCTGTGCAGCGTATACTAAACAGGATCAGAATCCTGGGATCAGACCAAGGTCGAAGAGTGTAGACTTAACACATAGGTATGAGCAAAAATGGCCTCAAGACAAGGGTTTCCGTGGCAACAATTTTAGCAGATCAGGACGTTACCCAGACCACAGGAGGAATTATAAGAGATGTCCGAATGGTTATGCCGGATGTTGGAATTGTGGGAGCTGGAGACACAAGGCAGCACAGTGTGATGTACAACCATTCAGTGGGCAAACAAATAATAGGAGGAAGGTCATTATTTGTTTCAAATGTGGAGGGACAGGGCACTTTAATTATCATTATACGATGAGGGAAACTGAGCACTCAAATGCAGTGCAAGTGATTGAGACAATCAATAATGAAAGTTGTAGTGGATGCAAACCTCTTTTTGAGAAAGACAGTGAGCCTGTCTTAATGTGCAGTCACCCATTTCAAGCAGGATCAGTAGTGCATGCAGGAGGAAGTTTGAAGCTATATCGTGGGTTTGTTAATTTCAGTGAAGCAGGGACACTTAGGGATTCTGGTTGTACGACGGTCGGGGTCAGAAAAAAGTTTGGTAGATCCCTCAGCTTACACACGAAAAAAGGTTAGATGTATTACTTTTAATGGGACAGTAGAAGTTTACCCATTGGCTGAGATCACAGTGACAACACCATATATCACAGGAAGAGTGACATCGTGTGTCCTATAATCCCCAGTGGCAGATCTGATCATTGGAAATGTGCCACGAGTTAATGAGTGTACAGAAGAAGAAGTAGTTCATTGGTACCAAAAATATGGTGTAAGCAGTAACGAAGTAGTTACCAGAAGAAAACCTAGATTAGATGCTATAGCTGAAGAAGATGTGGCACTTGCAGTTGACAACCAAACAGGGACGAATGATAGCACCACTGAAAAAGAGAAGACTGATCCCAAGCAAAGCCCTAGTGACTGTCAAAGACGAGACAGCACTCTTAACAATGATTGTCAGAGGTATGGTAATCCAGAACATAAGCGATTATCGAACGAGAGGGGTAGCTTTGAAGGGACGAATAATAGTTTCACTAACTAGGTGTCAGATGAAAAGACAATAATCAACCAAGGTGGGATACCCTTAGAGCATAGAGATGGATATATAAAAACAGCTCAGGATATTTAATGTGCAGGGCACATAGGAATAATGCGTACGCAGCAGAGAGCAGTGTGCCAGTTACATTGGTCAGGATTTTGTAAAGAGGGCAAGCTAAACAGAGAATCCTGTGTAATGGTGCAAGAGATAGATAGGAAAGTTAAGTCAGTTCAAAATAGTGCTAACGACAACATTGACCCAGGGTTAGGGATAGCATACAGGTGTTTTAAATATATAGGGACCATGAGTGATGGGTACACGAAGGGTAGACGCATCATCGACAGGAATAGGCGGATGTTGGATGCAAGAAAAGAACCTACTGATATAGGGTCGGTACAAAAATAGTTTGTGTGTTCTTGAAGATATTAATATACCTGCGGGTACACAAATATAATGTTTTCTATGACATCTTGATTATTATGCGATGTATTAGCTCACGCATTGGTACACAAGATGGAAAGTTGGTTGTGTTGATGTGTGAGGAATATGGGAGTTTACTATCACTAATTGATGTATTATTTAGTGTGGTAGCTGGAGTAAGATGGAGTCATTCTTACGGCTACCCAGCAATGTTACTGGGTCATTATTTCTGTTTTGTGTGAGAAGCATTACTCTTACATCATTTTAAAACGATGTTCTCATTTGAGGAGGGGGTAATGTAACATGCCTGGGGTCATTAACATTACCGTCCCGGAGAAATAATAGACGGGGGTAAAATGGGGCTGAGTAGTAGGTCCCCGGAGGGGCATCTGAGATGACAAACGGGGAAGGTTGGAGACAATGATGGAAGGGGGAGTCGAGGAGAAGTCAGCCCGCGAGTGTAGTTGTGGGGCAGAGAGTTGGAGCTGTGGGGTAGTGTGTGTGGAGTCAGGAGACGGGAGAAGACAGTTGAAGTTTAGACCGAGAGAGGTTCGGATAATGAGTTGAAGCGTAGACACAGAGAGGGTCGGATAGTTTTGGACAGTTGAGTTTTGGGGACCCGACAGTGAGTTCGGGCCGGGAAGAGTGGATAGTAAAACTATCGTGGTGGGTGAGATTAAGTAGGCCTTGAGAAGGCAGTGTTATTCGAGTGATAGGTTGTGATGAGGATATATTCTTAGAGGATTACTGTTACTGGATTTATATGTTGCTTGTGTCCGTGTTCATTCGTCATTAAAAGGAAATTATGTGCGCAAATTAAATCTTGTTCACTGACTGGTGGATGTGTGCTGCAGTGGTGACTTGTGGTGTGAGACTGGTGGCTAGCTCAGCTTCCACTCTGCAGTAATATAGAAGGAGCATTATGATCTAGACAAAGACCAGTCTCATTCTGGTACAAAAGAGTTTGTATAAGCAGGTAAACGCCGTCTTGCCCCTTGAATCAACAATGATGTTTTTCCGCGCAGTCTACCGAATCCTGTCTTCACATGCTGGGTAGGCATAACCTGATTCACCGATTAGTTTCACGCTAACTACGGTGGCGTGAATGTACAAATTAAATTCTTATCAAAGTATAGCGTCATAATGACAAATGATGACGTTATGCGATACCGTTGATAATGCCTGGTGTAAAATATCCAGCAGTGTTAGGGAAGGTATTTATTACCACGTCATGTATTGAAGTTGACGTCGTATTTTGATATTTTCCATCTTCGACCCCTTATCTTGTCCTATAAGATAAATTTGACCGGGGATTTAATGTCAACTTCACCATAAGGTCCTTGAGTAATATTTTATACGCTATTAGTACTACGTTACCGGAGGTAGAGAATAACAACTTCCGCCCATATCAAAAATGAGCAATCAAAGGTAAATAGAAAGGTATTCACGCATTCCAGTTATCTAATCATGTCCAGTCCTTGCTTAATGGCCTTCTAGGAGCTTAAATTCTACGAAATATAATTGTACCGATTCACTTGTTTAAGAATATTCCCATTTACTTGTATATTACATTGTGGTATTCAAGTAAATGGGAATATTCTTAAACAAGTGAATCGGTACAACTGTCTCGGAACAAGCATAATATCTGATGCGCTCGTCCGCCAGAAGCCTATGGCACAATGTGTTAGTGACCGTCGCCTACAATTCGGCGCTAACAGAAAGCAGGTTGCACCTTCTACTGTCATACGGTAGTTCAATCATAACTGACTAAAATCTGACTTTAAGCTTTTAGAAAATATAACCTTATTCAAAGAAAACAATGATGACATTTAATATGCAGTTTACATTTATACTTACATTTGATAAAACAAGTGGAGTTTCCATTATACGTGCGTTCAGAGAGCAACGTGCTATTGTATATAAGCTTACACCTCTCTCTAGCATCATGAATATCCGTCTTGTATTCGTAGAACTGCAGGCATATGATTGTTGAATTGACCGCTGTGTTCACAGGTTACATTGTAGGCGAGTGCTTGCTCTGTTGTGGGCATGTTTTAAAGAAGAAACATAATTAACTGGCATGAATGTAAATGGTGGTAAATCTAATACTACCAACACACGTTATCATCATCATGTGCCATGCCGATAAGCGTGGCGCCTGACTATGGAAGTAATGGCAGTAAGTAAAGCAATAACATGGCTTGAGATACAGACATTCACTCGGGCATGTGTCCTTAGTGACTCAATGAGTATGCTCAGGATGATAGAGATGGGGTTGGTCTGAAAACAGTGGCACTGTCTCTTGAGCGGTCAGAGCTGGCAAAGATTAGTTTCATTTTCGTGACAGGGCTTGCGGATGTACAAGGAAATGAGTAGGCTGACAGGCTTACAAGTAAGGCTATTGTGGAAGACGGACGAGCCATGAAACAGGCAGACATTCTGAATGCTCTACGAGAAGTAAGTCGTTTACGAGAACCAAGTGCTGATTGTGCATCTACAACCACGGTCAGGCTGCGAGAACAGCAAGTTAAAAGAGGTGTAACTAAACAAGAACACTACGCAGGAAGCCAACGAAGATTAATAAACCAACACATAACTGGTGTCGTTAGCCGCTATACGTGCGGGATTTGCTGAGGAGAGGATCCGAGCAATTATGGACTGAATGGTTCGATGTGCAATGAGGATGATCTGTCGATTGCCTAACTAACTAACTAACTAACTAACTAACAAACTAACTAACAAACTAACTAACTAACTAACTAACTAACTAACTAACTAGCTAGCTAGCTAGCTAGCTAACTAACTAACTAATTAACAACTAACTAACTAACTCTGAAACGCCTCATAAGCGTCAAAGGCAAAAGTGGCTGCATTTGAAAAGGTAACTTTTCCTGGCCTGTAGCTCCCCAGACCTCTTGGAAGAAACTTCCCCCTTTCCAAAAATCTCTTGCAGCTTGACAGCGACTATCTTCTCTAAAACCTTCCCAAATGTATTTTGAAGGGTGATGATCCTAAAGCCGCTAAGCTTTGAATGATCCTTAACTGGTTTTGGGAGAGGGATGAGATAGCTTTGCACCCAATCTTGCGGTACTGATGCTGTCCTAATGCTCTGGTTAAAGCAGTCGGTCATCTCCTCCAGGTCTGCATCACTCAAAGCCTTCATGTGGTCATACCTAACCCCATCAGTCCCTGGTACCGTGTCCTTTGCCTTTTTCAAAATATGTTTAACATCTTCAACACGTATGATGTCTTCATAATGCATATTCTTCATGGTGTCAGATAACTCCTCTCTAACTGCATCCCTGGTGTCCGCATCATTATGATTGGTCTGCTCTATAAATCTCTGGAGAAACGTCTCCCCTTTCTCTTTGTCTGTTGTCACGTGCACACCATTATCTCTATAAATTGTTCCCACTGTCATAGGCCGATCTTTTCTTTGTATTTGTCTGTGCAGCTTCCATAATTTTCGCAATGTTTTATCACCTCCAATCTCCTTCATGAAACGTTCCCATTTTGCCATTTTGGCTTCTGCAGCACAGCGCTTGAAAATCTCAACCTTATTTTTCTTGCCCTTTTCCTTTGTATCCACTTCCTCTCGTAAGCTTCAAGGTGTCTGTCGCACTTTCCTTAGCTGCTTCACTGCAGCTCTCTTTGCTTTACAAGCATGGTCTACTTCTGGAGTCCACCATGGGGGCTGCAATAGAGGAGTTTGAACAGTAATGTTGCATACCTCCTGTCTGAGGCGTCCAAGAAGGCTTCCTCGTCTTCTCCTCTACTCAATAACGGAAGGTCTTGCGCGCTCTCCCACCTTTAACTTTCCTGGATTTAGAGAGTAGGGCTGAACACGGCATGTGATCACTCCCATGATCATTCAAAACAGTCCATTTTACATCAAGGACTGATGACTTGGAGACAAGTGCCAAGTCAATAGCTGTGTCTGCATCGCCAGGCCTCATTGCCATCCTAGTCGGCCTCCCATCATTTATGAAGACCACATCGGAGTCCACCATGGCATCCGCAAGGGCAATTCCCTGTCGGATTTTTCGACAACTGTCCCATTCTCTGTTCCTCGCACTCAAGTCTACACATATGAGTAGCCTATCACCTGGTTTCTGACAAAACAGTCCACTGTGGCATATACGATTATGATGTTCCAACTTAAGCCATCATCTCCATTTGTACACCCTGGACCTCTCTTTCACTGTGATTCCACTGGCTCAAGTCAAGTACCACATGCTTCACTCCTTCCTTCGCCAGTAGACCGTGTCCACGTCTCATCTGCCCAGTAGGGTTTATATAACTGGCGTACCCAGGGCAATGGTATTTACCTGTATTTAGCTCCTAGAGCATGAGGATATCAAAATCATATATTAGCCTCTCCAATACAGGACCTCTCTGTCTGGCACTACGACAGTTCCAGTATCTCACTCTTACATGGTTGACACCTAGTCTCTCCACTTTTCGTCTTGTTCTTCTGGCGCCTGCCCTCCTATTTCTATGCCTTCTTCTCACACCATATCCTCGTCTTCTCCTCCTCACTCTCTCTTCACTTACCTCTGAAAGATGTGTCAAGCGCAGAACACGTGGTTCGTAGCTCCGGCTACGATTCCAGTGTTTAATTAATTCCAAAAGCAAAGTTTGGATATTGCAGGAAATATCCGGTCACCATAGTATTGCCTGCTTGCTAGTGAAGAAGAGGGGATATCCCGCAGGAGTCCATACGCCTGGTGCCGCCCTGCACGCCTGCCAGACGTCCAACGTTCATGATCAGCTTACCAGTGGCCATCCAGTTCCTCAGCACACTGGTCCACCTTATACTTGGGTTTTTTTTTTTTTTTTTGAGTGGCTTGCTTCGCTTCGGAGGTCACGGGTGACGAGCATTGCCTGGATCTTTTCTCCGGGGCATGCCGGTGTGCTGGGAAATGAACAGGCGGACAGATTGGCTGGCTCTGCAGAACTTGGTGGAGTATTGATTCATGACAAGGCAGACGTGGTTGAGGCCTTGTGGGAGCACGTGCACACCTCGGAGGAGCAAATGGATTACCATGGTCTATCAAGAATGAGACAGCGAGGAGTGACGAGGGGATCTGGCCGACGCACAACGCTCTGAGGAAAGGCGAGATATACTTATAATCAGATTGCAACTGGTACTATTAGTGTTGGAACTCTTCGCTGGCTGCTGAGGATGGGGACGGAGCACTTATGGGAATGCCCCGAATGCTGTGATGTCGATTCCTAAATCAATCAATCAATCAAAACTTGGGGGTTTATAAACGGAGTTTTCCATGTCCTAGATTAGCCGCTGTAATAGCTAACGGGCCCAATCAATATGATGGGTTCCAGAGTAGACAGGAAACGATGGTGGCGGAGCTTGATCTCGAGGATGCATACAATAGAGTTAGATATGATATTTTGATGACCGCACTGATGGAGAAGGGGGGTAAATCCCTGGTTGGTGAACTGGATAGCAGCCGTTGCGTTGCTCTCCGTCTGGGTGCATGGACCTCAGAGCCACAAATGTTAACCCCGGGACTGCCACAAGGATCTGCAATCTCACCTGTGCTCTTTAACGTGTATACGAACAAGATTGCAAACCTAGAAGCACCATGGGTTGAAAGGATTCTAGGAGCTACAGGCGACAGTAGACAAAGTGATTGACTGGTGCATTGAAATGAGTGCTGTCGTCCACCCGGAAAAGGCGGCTGATGTATGGTGCTCTCTGGACAACAGGATTGTGAGTGCTGATGTCCCAAGCCTCACAATAGATGGTAGAAACGTCAACAGAGAGAACAAACTGAAGTATCTGGGAATCACAATTGACAGGAGCCTGTCCTTCAAGGACCATGTGGAGACTGTTGTGCCAAGATCTCAAAAGTGCATATTGCACTTAAAACTATGGCTGCAATGGACACAGAGCAGAGAATGCTTTTCACACTATACCAGCACTTGATCCTCTCAGTGATTGATTATGGACTAGGACTGCTCACTGTCTCAAATAGTCAGCTGGTGAAGTTAGAGCGCATACGGAACGAAGCTATGCGGGTCATTCTGGGATGCATCAGAGACTCCCCAGTAGTGTGTATGCGTTACATCCTTGGTTTGCCGACTGTTGCTGGTAGGCACAAAGTGATGCAGGCGAATGCATACCTCAGAGTAGCTGCAGACACAGATCACCCTTTGCATGAGGCGCTGGACGCAGTTAAGGGTCAGCGACTGATAAGAGGGAAATCATGGATGGCTCAGGCGGAGGATACGATCAGACATGTGTGCATCTTGGAGAACATTAGGAGAGCAATGGGTCATAGTGCCAGCGGAGCAGTCAGACTTGTGCAGAGTTATAATCACATTGAGCTGGGAGTGCAGGAAGTGGCTAGCAGAGGCCACGAAGTGGGAATCCAGCAACTAATTCGGGATAATGCTCGCTCGGGTAATGTTATTATTTACACAGATGGTCGGTGTCGAGAGGTAGGAGAGGTTCCTGGGGGTTCATAGCAAAAGCTAATGGCTGACGTTTGGTGCAGGAGAGTCTGGCATATGATACCACAACGTCTAGCTTAAGAATGGAGGTGGAGGCGGTCAATGCAGCTTTCCGCTGAATCGAGAATACGATACACACACATCGTGATTGTAACTGACTCAGAAAGCATGCTGAGGAAGGTGAGGACAGACATGCTTCGTGCAGAGTGGCTTGCTTAGCTTTGGAGGTCACGGGTCGCAAGCATCGCCTGGATCTTTTCTCCGGGGCATGCCGGTGTGCTGGAGAATGAACATATGGACAGATTGGCTAGCTCTGCAAAACTTGGTGGAGTATTGATGCATGATAAGGCAGACGTAGTTGCGGCCTTGTGGGAGCACGTGTACACCTCGGATGAGCAAATGGATCATCATGTTCTGGCAAGAATAAGGCAGCGAAGATTGACGAGGGGATCTGGCCGACGCTCGACGCTCAGAGGAAAGGCGAGACGGACATATAATCATATTGCTACTGGTACTATTAGTGTTGGAAATCTTCGCTGGCTGCTGAAGATAGGGACGGAGCGCCTATGGAAATGACCCGAATGCTGTGATGTCGGTTCCTAGATCAATCAATCAATCAGTCTAACTAACTAACTAACTAACTAACTAACTAACTAACTAACTAACTAACTAACTAACTAACTAACTAACTAACTAACTAACTAACTAACTAACTGACTGACTGACTGACTGACTGACTGACTGACTGACTGACTGACTGACTTTCTCGGTTCATTTGACATCTTTTTATTGGTTAGTATGATTTTCATCGTGAAAAAGACTACCTTCGCAATAGCGAGCACGCAAAGACAATAGAACATTTGTAGGGAATACGTCGTCATAAGACACATAACAAACTATTACCTCCGGAACCACTGAACTGCGAATCATTTATATGTTTGTTGTAACAAGTAGTTAACTGATTCAGTACCTAGGGATAATTATATCGCTAAATGTGACATCCCATTTGGACAGAAGGGCGATATATCACCATACTGGGGTCATCGTGTTATTTGTTTAGTTTCGCGTATCTTCCGCAATTTCAATGCTCAGTGAACAGAAATTTCATTATAATACTTGTTCATTTAATTGTTTACCATGTCTGGTCCAAACCTACTTTTTGTTTGGCACTGAGTTTTTTCAGGAAATCCTTTGACGTCATGAAACATAACGGATATACGTTGCTTGTCCCATAGTTTTAGACCAGGATGACTAGAAATTAATTCCACATTACAGGGCGAACGACATAGATGGAGACCTAAACGAGACAAGAAGATAATTAGAGACAGGGATTAATTAATTGGAGACGACATGGACCAACTGCAATAAATAGCAAAGAATAGAAAAGCCTGGTGTTAGTTGGTTGAGGATCTATGCTTCAAAAGACCTATGACGAGGAACGTTTTGTCCTCGGGTCGTATGCGGCCCGTAAAATTATTATGCCTGGCCCTACCAAGACCTCCGCAGGCATGACTCGAAATTCAATATAGCTGGGAATTTTTTTTTTTTTAAACATTTTTCATAGCACCATAAATCTATATTAAGTAAATCATAATAATAACGTAAAGTTTGATGAAAAAGAATTGGACGTACATTATAGTATAGACAGGACACGTACGAGTACACAGCGGTACAGATACGAATGCTTCTAGTCGTTTGTTGGCGGCCCTACTGTCTGTATTGCGATGACTCAGAGTACGGTTATTTCCAAGAATGTTGGGGTGTACACATTGCAAAAGTGGTCATCCGCTTGGAACAGCTATCAATGCGAAAAACTCGACCGCATCCCCTCCGCCAGGGAGAGCGGTCAATCCTGAAGAGACCAGGAGGAGATGCGGTGCCCGAGGCAAGGGCAGGGGAGATGAGGTAATAGGAGAAGGTTAGCCACTCCCTCATGAGACACGCAGGCGTTGTTCAGAGAGTTAGCACTCTCATCACGATAACATCACACCTCGTGTAGCCACAGCACAGTTGAGTATGCACTCAACAAGCCACGGTGGCCAACGGCGTGCGATGTGAGGTAACACGCACCAAGGTGAAGGTCACGCCGCGTGGTGTGTGACCATGGGACAGAAGTTGGGCAGACGGGAGACTGGACTTGAGGCGTTCACATCGTTTAGAATAGCGTTAGGAGTTTTTGTGTTCACTCATAGATAGAACTAGCATAGGGTTAGCAGTTTGTGTTAGATAATTCTGTGGCTGTATATTGTGTATTGCATTAGCGACTGTTTACCGCTTGTAAGCGAGCCAACGGAAATAAAATGGACCATGCATTTTGCCTCCCACACGACTTGCAAGTTGTCTTGTATGGGTGTGTGAGAAGTACCCGATGATGCCTGCCAGTTGAGTTGTTGACAGGCCAGGGTAATTGTGGTGTCAGAAAGTGGTGCTTGGACGAAAGCGCCAAGCTAATACCCACAGTAAAAGGGTAATTGTGGTGTCAGAAAGTGGTGCTTGGACGAAAGCGCCAAGCTAATACCCACAGTAAAAGGGTAATTGTGGTGTCAAGAAGTGAAGCTTGAACGAAAAGTCCAAGCTAATCCACTCATCCACGGGCTCCAGACTAGGGTTTAATTTTTGTAGTAACGGTAATTTGTGCAGACAAGAGCAATTTGCAGGCTAGAAATGTGCCTATCGTGACAAAATAGTGTTTAATTGTGTTTATAAAATGTTTATTTACTGAAAACATGTATTCTTCAAAGCTGTAAGTATTAATATTCTTATTTTCTTATATTTATTTATGTATTTACCAATTTATTCTTGAATAAGCACCAAAAATGATTCAGGGCGGAGCAATACACTGTCAGCCGACAATATCGATTTTTGAGAACTAAAAATAGCGCTGCGGCGGTGACGTAGATTGATTGACACACAGTTGTTCTGCGTCATTAGCATAAAGCAGTCGAGTGTTTACAAGATCGCTTAGCGGCGTCTCGCCTGAATCTGTGCTTTATATTATTTATTATTTGTTTATTGGAATTACTAAATGAATATATTTATTTATTTAAACATTATTATGTTATTTATATTCATTTAAAAGTAGTGATTCATATTTTTGGTTCTATTTCCTCTTTGTTAATCGTCACGATGGAACTATTTTCGGCCTAGCATACGAGACTTGGCTGCACAACGCTTACAGAAATTAACTAGGTTAGTAACGAAAGGCAATTACTGTTTAGAACAAAGACAGGACAGTGACATTAAATTTAATTAATACATGTTCTAGTTGTTCGTGAGTCTGTCATTGTCTAAGTCATTGTCCTTAGTTGTCGAGTAAATCATATCGTGCAGTGAGCGTGTTTACTACTGCCCTACATATCAGAGGGCAAACAACAGCTGAGTACATACGCCGATGTGCCAAATATAGTGTCCTACGTACGAAACGTGTCTCCACCCCAAAGTACCAAACAAGGTGACCTGTGTCAACGGAGTTCCGTTCCCTGATTCTCGGGAACATTAAGCTGAGTATACATATATTTTTGGCATGCATTGTGATTAATAGTGCATCTCTTTTCCAGCTTGTGATACACTATCATATCTTTGTGCTCTGATTTTCCAACATTGAAATTTTGTGCAACATATAAACTGGAAATAAAATTAATATTCCGTAACAAGGAACAAATATAAAACATCATAGTGACATAGCTAAATAAACAGAGTAGTCCAGATCAACGCTAGCTAAAGTACTAAACAGCATGGCTACGTTATCTGATTTTATAAAAGCAGGTAAAGAGTTACAATATACAGGAAAAGACTTAGAAGAATATGCTGATAAAAAATTTAAAGAAGCAAAGGATGCAGAAAGAGATGAACGCACTCGAGAAAGAGAGCATCAAAAAGAATTAACACAACTAGCTGAGATAACAAAACAAAAACAACTAGAACATGATAAGGAAATTAAACAACAACAATTACAACATGATAAGGAAATGAAACAAAAGCAATTAGATCAAGAGAAAGAATTAAAACAGAAGACATTAGATCAGGAGAGAGAATTAAAGCAAAAAGAAATAGATGAAATGGCAAGAGTTAAGGAAAAACAAATACAAGTAGAATCAGAGACACAGTTGAAGATGAAAGAGATGGATGTAGACTCACACGCAGAAATCTCTGCCACTAAACTAAGAAGTCAACAAGAGGAAAATAAGTTCAACAAATACAAAAATATTATCAAACCATATTGTAAAGAGGACTCCATATCTGCCTGGACAGAGAATGTAGAGTATCAATTTAAATATCACCAAGTTCCTTTAGAGATGTGGGCTCCTATTTATATGAAGAATCTGAGTGGTGAGCCCCTTAAAGTAATAGAATCTATACCAATTGACCTTAGATCTAGCTATCAATACATCCATGACAGGATTATGCAGCACTTTTTACTTGATGCCCCTGGGTATCAGGTTCAATTCTCAAATCTAAAACCTAAACCTAGTGAAACCTTTATTGATTATGTTTCAAATGTACAGAGTGTACTAGACAGGTGGCTTAAAGCAGCTAACATAGGAAAAGACTTTGCTAGATTAAAAAACTTAATAGCTATGGATAAGGTAATATCCACCATACCTTCTCCTTTTGCTAAATTTTTACAGCAGGCAGACATTGAGAACATCCAGCAATTTGAGAAAAAAGGCTCAGCATATTTTTCTTCTAACAGAGAGATTTTTAAGACCTCAAGTGACTCTGAGATAGTTTCCTTTGTCAAAGACCAATCAAAAAACTATCAGGGTAATTGTCAGGGTAACAGAAAACCTTTTCAGAAGTATGATAAGAAAGACAGAAAAGTTTCCAAATGCATGTACTGTCAACTAATGCACGACACTTATGCTATGTGCGACAAATCGCCGAATTATCCGGCGCATCTTGAAAATGTGATCAAGAAGCAGCAAAGCAAACGGTCTGCATACAGGCGTGCAATCAAATGTTTTTTTTGTTCCTCTTATGGCCATTATTCTAATAAGTGCCTTGGCCGCCAACGTTTGAAAGCCAATAATGCCATTTTGATTGACACCTCTTCAGAGGGTGGTAGTGAGAATGAGTCTGAGAGTGAAAGTGACTTACCTAATAACCAAGCAGAAAATGTTTGTGGTGCATACGATATGTTGAGCTTCGACAGCTGTGAACGATGTCACCAATTCCATACAGACGCGAAACTAGAATGTGGACATACAGTACTATGCTCATCTGAGAGGGTAAATGCAGCAGTAGCCTCCAGAGGCAATCTTGTGTTCCACAATGCAATGGTCAATGATGTACCATGCCAATGTTTGCTGGATAGCGGCAGCACCCTTATTGGTCTTCGAAAAGAACTAGTGAGTCCGGGTGATTACACAGGTGACACTGTGAAATGCCGAACCTTTTCGGGTAACGTTGAAATTTACCCTTTGGCAAAAGCCCATATTGATTCTCCTTTTCTCTCTGGTACCTTTACCTGTGCAATACTGAACAACCCTTGTACTGATTTAATTCTGGGGTGCTTACCCCAACTAAAACATTGTACGAATGATGAAATAGTTGCATGGGAAAAAGTAAAGGCAACTATTACAACAGCCAAAACAGACACTTCAAAACATCATAACACATTACAAGATGAGACACTACTGATACTTTCTACAACCAGCACAGATGACACAAACAAACAGAAATTTTTACACCAACAGAAATCTACTCTTAATGTGTCTCCATACTTAAAATTGTTAAAGGTCAAAGCCAGAGTGACCAAAAATGCATCTTGTTTATTTAGACGCAAGAATGGCATTTCAACTACAGGTCATGCTACTGGTAACCATGAACAGGTGTTACCTAAACAACACCGGTTAACTAGGCCGAAATATGAACATAAAACACCGGTGGCTGGTCATCTTGCATACAACAATAACAGGCCAGGTTTTTTCAATAAGATAAAATTATGTTTTCATAATGGATTTGCTTGTAATGTCTGTCAACAATTGGTACAAAAGTTTAAGGGTAGACATCCTACAACTGAAGTACTACCTTCTATACTGGCTCCCAAGCCATTTGATAGAGGAAGGGTCAGTTCTACCACAAACACACAAACAACGGTGCAAGAACCAGTGATCTTGAACTTGATCAAGACAGATTTAGGCTACTTCCATACCAACGAAATGGCAACGACTATTCAAGGTGGTACATAACCATGGTACATGTTGACTATGAAATATCGATAAACAGACACTTAGAGATATTCCATGTCAACATGCGTAAACTTTACTTTTCAAGACAAGAGACAGAAATAGTGACAGACGAACATATTGCATCCACACCTAATAATAAGACGACAGACATACACAACGCAACTACACTAGTTAGCGAGACTGGCAAATCCGACAATGTACATACATATAATGAACTTATAGAATACACATGAATATATCAGAAGACTGATGACTGGACAAAACACTGACTGAAGCTCAGACATGTCTTTAATAGGTTGCGACTCTTCGGTCTCACTGTCAAACCGAGAAAAATCGAATTAGGCCTAAAAGAAATTCATCTTGGGTCATGTCATTTTTCAAGATCAACTAAAGACTGACCAGAAAATTAATACCAAAAGAATGAATCTGACCATGTCTACCAGAAAGAATCAGGTCAGAAGCCTTCTGGAATTAGTGAATTACTCAGAAATTCAATATTCCAATGTTTTATAAGTATTTGTAAAATGAAATGTGAAAGATGCATTATTAATTTCTGCATTGTCAAAATTGAAAATTCTTTTTGTAATATTCCAATCCTCCGCTTGCCTAATCCGAGGCTCGTTTATTATTTTAGGACAGATGCCAGCAATACTAGGCCAATTTGGTGAGGGCATCTCCCACCCGAGCTGCTACGTGAGCCGTAAGATCACACCTGCTGAGTCCAGAGATTATATATCACAGGTGCAGGACTATGGGTCATCTATGCGGTAGCAAAGCTCCAGCGAGTTCTGACGGAGGTGCGCTGCAATGTCCAGACTGACAACTCCCCGAGTGCGGTCATTCATAGCGTTATGCATTAAAATGACCGGATATACAGGTGGTCACTAATTCTACCATCTGAGGGGAAAAAAAATACCTGAAATCCCACATTTTAATGTAGAGTGATAGTTAGTACATGAATACAGTACAATATGCTATGTAAAATAGGTTACATAGACACCCATTGTATGCTTAAGAATGAACTATCATGTGTCCGTAGACATTAACGTCAGAACTGTGCTACAGAACTTAGATACTACCGTGTAAATCAGGACAGCTCATTTCCAACTAAGCTCCAGTCCGGTGTATCATTTGTGTGAAATGTAGAAAACAGTGTCAGAACAGTGCTTAATTTCAGACACATAAAGACTAAGCTACGACACCAGCGAAGCTCTACACGTGCACTACCGATGAACATTATTATGACCGTGAAATGTATTTCAGATACCCAGGCAAATTATGTAGTTATATTGTGCCTATACCAATATACAAACATGAAGGCAACTACTAACCTGAGAGAACTGAATACCATGTATATAAACTTAATGTGATATGTAAGATAATATTTTAACATAATGATAGATTAAAGATAGAATTAGGTAATATAATAATTCTCATTTATTTAAATAGGGTAGTTAGTACAGTAATTAACCCAGCTACTTAGCTTAAATATTAAAATATTAGTTTAGACATAGAAATACTTAAAATTAAATTTATGTTAGGAATAGTACCATTTAGAGGGTTACACTTCATTTAGCTATAGCTTATTTTAGCTTACCCCATCTTAATAAAACCATACCATCCAACTAACATTACCATGTATTAGTATCATCCAGTCACACCAGAATAGAATAAAAACATTATATAAGTGAACATACATCTTTTACAACATTTAGATTAACAACATCACTCATGAAATTTCTTTCAGCTATTAAAAACATTATTTAGCTTAGTATTGAGAAAAATAGATAATTGCTATTCATATCATCCATTTAATTAAGGTACATAACTCACATCACATCTATGACATTTAGTTAGTTATATTACATCCCTTAGATTAGATAAAGATAAGAATTAATATAACCATATCATATAATTAACATAACAAAGTTAATAAAGTAGTTAACACATAGTTATAGAATTAGTATTAGTAGGGTAGAATATAGAATTTTTATTTTAGTGTAATATAGTATGATAAGATCAAGGGAACAAACCATCAACCCTTGCTCATCCATGTAAATATATTGTATATACATGACTCGTGCAACGACTTTCGCACAGTCATTGGGCTCACTTATCTCAAACTGAGCCAAACCTGTACAGTCTCACTCCAAGGTTTTTAAATAAGTAGAAGAATAAGTATGGAGGGATGAGTGATGGGTGATAGAAGTAAGGGTGAAAGGAGTATGACAGAAGTGTGAAAGTGAGAATGAATGAAAGATAGACGGGAGAGATTGCAAGCAGTCAGCAAATTCTTCTGCTGCCTGCAACGACTTTTAATATTTGTCTGTGGTAATGTTGGTTTTCGTTAGTGAAAATGTGTTGGTATGAATGTGTTGTCTGGGATATAGTTTAGAACTTAGATTACAGTATTTTGGGTTTCATAACAATGGAATGTAGTCACGAATCAGTGTTATATACCTGCTTGTGGCCACATTGAACAAAATTATGACACTCAAAAAACTAACATACATACACAGATAAGTTAGAAATATAGAGTAGAACTTAGATTAGTAGATTTATTACATCCAAACACGCAAACAACCAGAAAAACAAACATATAAATTGCATACACTATTTGTAAATCAAAGGCAGATAACTTTGGGGCCAGGGGACATAATAGACAACGAAGAACTAAATTAACAGTGAAATAAAGTCTTACGCGCGGAAGCGAAAGAGGTAAAGCCTGTCGCACACACTCTTGTAGAATGGTTGTTAAATATTATATGGGGGACATGAAGCAATTCATGTGTTGACCCTAAGAAAGTCAACTTTGTATGGGTAGTAAGTTAATTTACTATGTGAGGGCAGGTCTTATAAGACAACGGTCCGGTTCAGACATACCTCTGATAAATATAATATAGCATGTGAGTAGGGGCTCACGCCAACCAGGCAAGTTTGTGGCGATTGCCAGTAGCCAATTGAGGCTTTACTACATTGTGACAATAGTTATTAATAGTCTATTGGAATGCCCCAAAGCCAGGTTATCTAGAGTCTTTGACAAAAATTAGAGACACTAATTTTTTGTTTAGGAACCTCTTGCGTCACAACCAATGAGTGAAAGTTGATGACGCAACACAAGAGGGGTGGGTGTGTGTCAAAGACTCGACCGCATCCCCTCCGCCAGGGAGAGCGGTCAATCCTGAAGAGACCAGGAGGAGATGCGGTGCCCGAGGCAAGGGCAGGGGAGATGAGGTAATAGGAGAAGGTTAGCCACTCCCTCATGAGACACGCAGGCGTTGTTCAGAGAGTTAGCACTCTCATCACGATAACATCACACCTCGTGTAGCCACAGCACAGTTGAGTATGCACTCAACAAGCCACGGTGGCCAACGGCGTGCGATGTGAGGTAACACGCACCAAGGTGAAGGTCACGCCGCGTGGTGTGTGACCATGGGACAGAAGTTGGGCAGACGGGAGACTGGACTTGAGGCGTTCACATCGTTTAGAATAGCGTTAGGAGTTTTGTGTTCACTCATAGATAGAACTAGCATAGGGTTAGCAGTTTGTGTTAGATAATTCTGTGGCTGTATATTGTGTATTGCATTAGCGACTGTTTACCGCTTGTAAGCGAGCCAACGGCAATAAAATGGACCATGCATTTTGCCTCCCACACGACTTGCAAGTTGTCTTGTATGGGTGTGTGAGAAGTACCCGATGATGCCTGTCAGTTGAGTTGTTGACAGCTATCAATGCGAAATACTCGCGTCGCCGGCGACACACACACACTGCATAATTATTATAACTTAGGTGGTGTGACATCATAAAAATGGCGTCTACAAAGTAAAGACCAAGTGATGCAGAGTGCTGATCTTTCAGGAAATGGGCGAATAATGATATTAATTATTATTTTATTTCAACGGCAAACATGTGGATCTATGTTTTTCCCGCTCAATTTGAACTCAAGTGTAGTCCATACATGTACTGCTACTTTTTGTATACTGGACTGAATGTTGCGTGTGGATTAGCTTTCCCTATTACTGTTACCACATTACAGCTGAAAACATGCTAAACTCAATGAATTGGGAAGCCAAAAACGTTTTGACACAGTCATTGCTCTTCCGTGGAGTTTCGATTCACAGACCGCTGTCACTAGGCCCCGATGTAACAGAGACAACGCTTTTGTGACGAGTTATGTAACGAACGAGCTAATCGCAAAGAAGCCGAGGAAGTGTAGAGGGAGAGTTTGGGGAATACTTCATAGTAGCAACTGCGGAGTTATTAGCACTATACATAGGACAATAGTTTCAGAGTGTCAATTTGTCACGGAGAACAGTCTCAGATGGGGTTATTGACTTAGCACAAGATGACAGCTACTGTGCGTGATAATTTACAACACGAAATCATTCAACTGCAAGGCGATGATGGGCTGAGTGCTAGGTACAACAATCTCCTATTGCTTGAGTTATATGAATGTTACATAAGCACAGATGCATTTCCCACTGTCAGCAGACATCCGATCCATTGAAATATGCATCTGTGTTCAGTGCAGCTCACTGCTGCGAGCAGTTCTTTTCAAAACTTAACATCGCAAAGAGTCGTCTGCGCTCCAGACCTTCCAAAGCAAACCTAGAAAAAACATTTGGGAGCAGCAATATCCTCAATATCAGCTAACATGACACACTTCGCCAAAGAGAAGCAGGTCCAGCCATCACATTAGAGGTGAGTTAATTAAATGTTTGACAAAATAAAAAAAATATATAGTTGCACAGGACGTTGCAGACAACCCCAGCATATTTTGGCAAATTACGTTTGCCATTGCTTTCTGAACGACCAACACTCATGTCATTTTATAAAAACCACCGCAATCGGCCTGCTGCCAAATCGCCCGCAGCTGTGTTTCGAAATCAGTATGCAGGATCACGAATTCCGTCCTTAACTCCTTCGCACACAGAACAAATATAGCAGACTAATGTTAAGCTGATAATCGTGTATGGCCCGCAGATATGTAATACATTTTCAAATGGCATTTGGCAGAGAACCGGTCTCCCTGGCCGAAGCGTTAGCAGCTTTCTCCCTAACCTCGAATACTCTCCTGGTTGACGTGAGCGTACGAGGATTGGAAGCGGTTCGAGTCGCGCCAGTGACTTATGAGATTATGGAGCCGGTCGCTCAGAAAGTCGTGGCGTGCTGATGAGAGTAATCTAGCCTAGGAATCAACATACAGCTGAAAGATACTGATCTTGACCGCAATATCCTGAAACAGGATGGAAACGCGGGGGGAAAAAATTGGCAGAGAAAAGGTTTCCCTCCCCTGCAATAAGGGATATAGGGCAGAAGAAGAAGAGATGGTTAAAATTGCACTAGCAGGTCTGAAAGTATGTATGGGTTGTACCTTACTGGCTCTTCTTTTTACTCGTGTGTACCATGACTTCTATTTCATTTTCACTAATATGTGTAGTTGTTAGTTTCATGTTTCCCGGACATGATTGTGTGGAATAGAGTTGGCTGATGCCATATTCCTTTTACATTCATTATTGTAATTTGGTCAGAACTGTAGAGGTATTTAAAGGCTGTTGCCACACATCCATGCACACACACACACGCGCGCGCGCGCACGCACGCACGCACGCAAACACACAAAAACACATGTATACACACAAACAAACACACTAACACACACAAACAGAAACACACACACACACACACTCTCTCACCCTCTTTCTCACTCACTCACTCACACATGATGAACCTTTGATGTAGTTTGCACAATGAAAAAAAACATTCCGAAACAAGAGTGAGAGTGAGCATGTGATGTGTTAGAAACGCAGGTGGAAATGGATTCGATGCCAGCTCTCCTGGTTTGCTACGTTCCCTCCCGAAGCGAGCAGCAAGCCCATATATTAAACTCTCGTCCGATAGCGCTGATGCCAATTGTCAGGGCAGCTTCCTAACCGTTCTGACAACTCGCCCGTGATATAGATGACATGTCAATATATTATTTGCTATCATTATGTATTCAAGAAATGGGCAGTCTGAGAATATAACTGTCACACATATAAATACAGTTTGCTAAATAAGGAGAGCAATATATTTCTCAAAAACATACAGAGGTTTCCGGTCCACAAAATGCAATAGAATTAGTAGTTTTCTTTAATGTGGAGATTTACTGACGTTCGTCGCTAGAAGACATCATACACACGGATTTGATGAAACACGTGTCCAGTCCACAGCAAGGATACATATAAGTAATTGTTAGATGTACGCGCCATAAACAAAAGAGTTGTGACACAAATTACTATCCCCCCATGAACCCAGGCCTGTTGACACTAACTAGTCAGCCGCTCGGCTTTCTCCTAGGACATAGGTTGTTCACTGATGAACAGATGGGAAACCCCACATATCTCGTCTTAAGGCGGGCTGGCAACAAAACTATTTACACAAGGCCAAAATGCCTGTCTTCACAAACCGAGCTGGCTGCTACACTACTAATGGCATCAGATCTCTTTGTTACAGCTAGAGTTCCGGTAGTGGCCAGGGTCAAACTGCTTTAACAGGCCAAACCAAGGTGCGTTGAGTTGGCTCTGTTACAGTTACTTATTGTTATTTATATCCGTGCACCACATTTCACCAGATTTGACCAGTGTAGTCCAGATATTTGAGAGAGAGAGAGAGCGCGAGAGAGAGAGAGGCAGACAGAGAGAGACAGACAGACAGAGAGAGAGAGAGAGAGAGAGAGAGAGGGAGAGATGAGGAATTAGACGTAGACAGTCAAACAATTTTAGGGGCACGATATGAGAGGAGACAAACTAGAGAACTTGATGACAACTGGCACGATTGGGGAGAAAAGAACAAGGGAAGGGCGGATAAGTAAATATGTGGATGGCGTGGCCACGTGGCATAGACGAGTCTATAACACAGAGCTGATCCGGCACTTTGGTAATCGTGTGAGATGGCGAAACATGACACCCCATGTTTATCGGCATGGCACAAGATGATGATGATAAGAAAGCAACTACGTCATACTGACAAGTCCGAAACCCCGTGTAAACACTATATCTGTCAATGTCTATACTCTCTGGGATGTCTTCTAATCTCTAGTTCTTACCTCTATTCCAATGAGAGTCCATCAATGCCTGGGATTTATTAGGTAGATTAGAGCATTTGGGTTCAGACATGCAGACATCTGACAAGATTTGATGAGAGCATGTCGAGTGGCGTGATAAGATGACTTCGACCTCAGTATTTGCCATGACTAATCTAATGATGATGCGAAAATAAGAACTTGGAGTGGCATGATTAGACCAGTTGAACTCCAGTATCGGAGTTACTAATCTACCGATGATGCGAAAAGAGCACGCAAAATCAGTCCGACGCACTCCTCAACAGTGGTAACTAGCAGTGGTAGTATCGCGCGTATGGAGTATACTTGAGTTCAAATCGAGCGAATGAAAAAAAACATGATTATTCGACTTCCAGCAATCTTTTGGAATGAGAAACCTAATGATCATGAGAGAAGGAGGCCGTAGAAACATGATTAGACCGGTCGAATCCCAATATAAGAATTACTCTCGATGTCAGCATATGGCTGACACATTTTCCAAGAACCATTGCTATAGCCACTCTCCCCTCGATTTCCTGGCGTGTGAGATAAGGTGCCTAGCTTTTCTTCGGATAAGGGTACTTTGTGCGCGTTAATAACCTCATGGAACTTGGGAATCGCAAGAGTAAGCCGTTTCCGCATCACTGGCAGAATTGTTATTGAACAACTTAAAAAGGCATAGATAGAGCAATTTACTTAGAACATAATCCGTTAAGGGGAAGCATCTCATCTTATCTCATCTCATCATGTTCCTCTTGCACCTTGCGGTGTCGAGATTAAGTATAAACATAGTGAGAGTGCCCGATTATGGGCTTTATATATCGAAGGGAAAGCAATCTTCACATAAATGCATGCCAAAGTGGGACAGACTAAACTTTGAGGTGCATACCTAGTCGCGAGGCCATCCCCTCTAAAGATAAAAGACGAAGAAGAAGAATTCATTGCATGCTACAGTTTTCTAACCAACACACAAACTGTTACTGAAACCTTGGACATGACTTACCCACGCCTCTTGATGTCTTTAACTTTGCATATATTAAAGAGATAATTTACAAGTCACTAATTACTTACCGTGAGATAAAACCATCAAAACAAGAAACAAATAAAGAAAATGCGTGTGCAGGATTCCCAACATCATTTTCTGAAACATCAAAAAATGAAGCATCCTTTCACCGTCACAAACATAACATGTAAAATGTTACGCAAGGATTCCACAATGAATGAACACTATCTTAAGAATGCTCAACAAGCCGTATGTTGATATAACATTCTAAAGCGAAGAAGGAAGCACAAATCACTGGTCACTTCAGCATTTAGTAAAATACTTGAAGACACTTTCTCAACGAGTTGCCCAAAATAATGACATGTGACAGTGATCTACCATGTTATCAGGAAGCTGTTCCCATTTCTTTTTGTGTATCGAAACGAAACTTTTGGTTTTCTATCTGCCTTTTTATACTTCCTGTTTTACAACAATCAACGCGGGAAAAAAATATGTAACGCTTTATTTCGGTTAAGAATTCATAAGAACGCTCACTTTTAAACTTCCGGTGTGCTGATGCTGAGGAAGTTGGTTCAACCACTTCACCTGTCAGTTGAAGTATAATGTTGACTTCTCATCCTTAACTTGGGGTTTAAAATTGCAAGCACCTCAGAAGTGGTGTGAGTTCGTCTGGTGGCGAGGGACACTGGTAATATAGAAAGTTAATCTGCACGCAAATATCAGTTTACTAGAAGAAGTAGCACGTGTATGGACTATGCTTGAGTTCAATACGAGAGAACTCAATAATAAAATGGATTACGGGAGCCGGGTTAGAGCAGTGGCGAGCATGCTTATCAATCGCTCTAGTGGTAATGTATTCGAACCCCCATAGAGACGTGGAGTCTTTACAATTGTCGAGGACTCCCAGGTCTACTTGGCCTAACACAGGATACCAAGACATGTTATAGAAGTAAAGGCGGTCGGTCTACATGACCTATTGGTTGCAGATTTATCTAGAAACATATATGGCGTCTCCTACAATTAACTAGACAACAATAATTGAATATTTCTGTTGCTCGTTTGTATTTTTTTTTTGGCGCTCTCTTGCTTTGAACTTAAGCGTAGTCTATACATCTAGTGCAGGGGAGTGATGTTTGCATATGTATTATCTTTCCCAATTACTAATGTCCCTCTCATCATGCGAACCCACTCAGCCTTCTGAGGTACTTGTAATTTTCGTCGTCAAGGACGAGAAGTCAACAGTTTAGTTCAGCTGACCGGTGTAGGGATTGAACCCGATACATTGGCATCAAAACACTGGAAGTTAAAAGCGAGTGCTTTTATCCTTTCCGTAATTTAACGCTTATCATTCTTGTAGAATATTGTGTCACATTTTCCATCGCATAAGGTAAATTAACTGAGCCTTCTCCACGCCATGAAGCTATTGGATGTATGGTGCAAGCACTATATTTGAGACAATCCACACTGGAAGGGTGATATGGCCTATAACACTCTGATAATCTTTCAGTTCAAGGTAATCTCCTGCTTTCGATTTTAGGCTAGGTGGACTTGGGAGCCGGGGTACTGAAAACACATCTTACCTCGAGGGGATTTAAACGTGTTTAAAATGATGCAAGAGGAACGTCTTCATTGAACCTGGTTTTATCCCATATGGCTTGGTCTCTTTCCACAGAGCGACCTGCCGAAAGCGTCTCACAAAGCAGGAAATCCGTTGCTCCAAGACCCCCAGGAGTCTCCGAGAACATTGTACTTTTGAACCGACCGATGTGGGCCGGAATCGAACTTACAACTTTTCGGAGTCAAGACAGGCGGATTAACCACTTGGCTACGGAGACACTCTCGAGGGGATTGTAACTCGCAGTCACCGGACCTGGAGGCCAGCGGGCTGGACTCTGCGTTATGGCGCTACCTTACATGACTGTGAAGCTTGGATATTTAGAAGATGGGTCTATATGTTGTTTACACTCTGATTATATACGAGTGGGCTTCAAATGAACACCCTAAATGTTGTTGTTGTTGTTGTTGTTGTTGTTGTTGTTGTTGTTGTTGTTGTTGTTGTTGTTGTGATTGTTGTTATTGTTTGAATACATTCTGAAAAAGTAAAGAACAAATACAAGGGCTTCTCATAAGTCTTCAGCCTGATCATGAAGGAATCAATCAATCAATCCTGTGCCGTCTCCGCAATGAAGGTTGGCTGCAATGGATCTCCAACACTGTCTGTCTCTTGCCTTGGCTGTACATTCTGTCAGGCTGATGTTTGTCCATCTATTGATGTTATCCTCACACTTGTATCGCTGTCTACCTCTTGCTCGCTTGGTCTCAACCTTGACTTCCAGTATGGTTTTTATAAGAGTATCATGTCTTTTAACGTGGCCAAAATATTTCACTTATCTCCTCTTTATTTCTTTCATCAACTCTCTCTTCATTCCCAGTTTTTCTAGGACCTCTGCATTTGATTGTTGTTTCCATGAAATACGGCCTATTCGTCAGTATATCCACATATCCATGGCTTCTATGCGACTTTCTAGTTGCTTTTTCAATGTCCAAGGTTCGGAGCCATATAGTAGCGTTGAATATACGTTGCATTTGACAATTCTCATTTTTAATGCGTTATTAATCTCTTTAGATGTTAATACTGATTTCATGCCGTTGAAAACATTTTTGATCAATCCTATTCTCTTTTTGATTTCCATTTAACTTCTGCCACCACCTGTTATTATATCTCCACGATAAGAGAAACTTGTTACTTGTTCTAGTATCTGCCTGTTTACTGTGATGTTCATTGATGACCTTTCCTTTTCACTGCTAATTATCATAGTTTTTGATGTTTGGATGTTAATATCTAAGCCACATTCTGCACTGTGCCTGTTTACGTCTTCCACTAGGTCTTGCAACTCTTGCTCACTTTCTGCTAGTGACACGGTATCGTCAGCATATCTAAAATTGTTTATGATTCTTCCATTGATGCTGAGTCCAGCTTGTTTAAAAATTCTTTCTGTGTATAGGTTGAAGAGGCTTGGGGACAGTACACATCCCTGCCGTACTCCTCTTTTTATCTCTATAGGTGACGAATAGTTATTGCCGCATCTAATAGGCGCCACTTGTTCCCAGTACAAGTTACTAATACGTCTGATGCCCTTTCCGTCTACTCCTATTTCTTGAAGGCACGTGATTAGTCGTTCATGTTGTACTCTATCAAAAGCTTTATTGTAGTCTATAAAACAAACATATATACGTTTTTGAACTTCTATATATTTTTCAATTAACATCCTCAAACAGATAATTGCTTCCCTGGTGCCGCTGTTTTTGCGGAACCCAAATAGTTCTTCAGCTACTTCCTCATCTATTTTATGTTGAATTCTTTCTTGTATGGCCTTGAGTAGTATCTTAGTTATGTGGCTCATTAAGCTCATAGTTATGTAATCCTCACAATAAACAGCTCTTGGCTTCTTCGGTAGTGTGACGAAAATGGATGTTTTCAAATCCTTGGGGATGTACCCAGTATTATATACATCATTACACAATTCTGTGATAGTTTCAATGCCAAAGCTGGATAAGGATTTTATCATCTCTGTTGTTATCTTTGTCAGGACCTGCAGCCTTTCTTTCTTTCATCTTTTTAATAGCCTTTTCTACTTCAGCCGTTAATATTTTTGGTCCATCTTGAGAATTATATAATGTTGGTCTATTGACCCTGTTGTCCCAGAATAAATCTTCTGTGTACTCTGTCCATCTTTTTATTATGTCAGTGTTATTAATTATAATTTCTCCAGTTTTTCCTCTGATACAACCGTTTCCTGTTATATTACTTTTCTTCTTTGTAAATCTTTTTATATGTTCATGTAATTCTTTCGAGTTGTGTTTTATTTTCCGATCCTCCATTTCTTTGCAGTATTTCTGCAGCCACTCTTCTTTGGCAACTCTGCACATGTGACGTATTTCTCTATATATTACTATATACTCTGGAGTGTTCTTTGCTTTCTTTCTTTGAGACAATAATTCATCGGTTATCCATAATTGTTTTTTCTCATTAATTTTCACTGGCAAGGTGGTATTTGCAGTCAGAATACTGGTTTTTATACTTTCCCATTTTGTATTAATTTTATCCTCGGGATTTTCACGTCGATATTGTTCCATACTTTCAAATATTAGCCCATCATATCTATTTTTGACTTCAACTAGGTAGAGTTGTCTTATTTCTGGTTGTTTCAATGCCGATATATCTACTTGAGGTGTCTTCGATTTCCTTATTCCTGGGTTTTTAAGATTTATTTGTAATTTTAATACTACAGGATTATTGTCAGAGTTGATATCAGCACCAGGGTATGTTTTGGCATTTTTAACATTGTTTTTAAATCTATTTATAATCATAATGTAGTCAGTTTGGTTTCTTGTTCTATCTCCATGGCTTTTCTATGTATACAGTTTCCTAGGATTATGTTGAAATAATGTGTTGCAAGCAATAAGATTGTTTTCTACACAGAACTGTATCAGCCGGTCTCCTTTGTCGTTTCTGTTTCCCATACCATGTTGCCCTACTATCTGCTTATATTTATTTTATCCGACTTTTACGCTCATGTCTCCCATGACAACTAGGACCTCTGATGATTTTACAACTTTCAGTGTGTGTTGTAGGTCTTCATAGTATTCTTCTAGCTGTTCATCACTGTAATCAGTTGACGGAGCATATGTCTGAAGAATTACTATGTTGAACGGTCTTGCCTTAATTTTGAGAAGTATCATCCTATCTTTATGAGTCCAGAATCCACTAATATTTTTCTGTAAATCTCGTTTTACTAAAATTCCTACACCTCTCTCATGATGATCTCCTCCTGAATTAATGAATACGTAATCTTCTCTCCTTATATAACTTGTATCCGTCCATCTTGTTTCAGATACGCCCAAGATATCGAAATTCACGTTTTTTGCCTCTGAAATAAGGTTATCAAACGTCCCTGCTTGATATAAGGTGCGTACATTCCACGTACCAATTCTCAGACTTCTCCTTCTACTTTTCAGGTAGGTATTATCAGAATGCGCCCTTTCAAAAGAATTTGGGGTGCAGTCGTCATTATGCACTTCCTTATTCACTATAGGAGTTGTCTCTTCCCTGTGAATATTTACAACAGGCACATCTCCAGGGGGCCAAGAATTACCTGTATCGCTTTATTCTTGTTGTTGAATTACCATTGCTGTCTTCGGGATATTACATGGCGAGGCCCCAATCTCTTCCACGATGGCCAGCCATGTTCACTATCGTGTCCTGAATACGCCTCATGTGTGCCACACACTCTGCTGTTTTGCTTTCGAAGCCGTTGATCTATTTAGATTCATCCGCCTTCTCCACCGTCCCAGTCTTTGTGTACTAGGGATGGACATTCCTTTAGTAGGATATTACCCCTACTTCACTCATGTAGTTTAGCCAGTCAGCCAAGACTGTTGCCCGTGGTGTGGCCACCGCCGTACACAAGCGGTATTCTTGGAGCCATACATGAGCTAGGTAAAGAGATGTTAACCAAATAGGATCCTGGTCTATCCCTTGGGATATGGCTGCCACTCACCGTGAGGTACTATCCCTCTCTCTTTACCCTACACCACATGAAAGAATAGGCGGATAAAATTGAAATTTGGCACGGTGCTTATTCCTTCTCAATGTAGCCATCACCTGAATGTATGCATTTCCGATATCTCTGCGTGACCTTGAAAAGTTCTTTAGAATAAAAAAACCTGTTTTTCGAACTAAACCAGTTATCACAAGCCAGTATGACATCTTCCTAACTGTCAAAACGATTTCCTTTCAGCTGTTTTTAAAGATTTGGAAAAGGAAAAAAAGGTCTAATGGTGCCAAATCTGAAGAATATGGTGGGTGTGGAAGAATTTCAATATTAAAATCGTTGGCAGTTTGCAGTACAAGCCGTGCTTTATGGGAGGGAGCGTTGTCTTGAAGCAAAGGCAGAATTTGAGTAAGCGCTATCCCTCGTTTTCTGGTCGCAGCCTTTCTTAGTTTGATAAAGAGATCTTCATAGTATTGCCCATTAACCGTATCGCCATGAAGCATGTAATCTCTCAATATGACACCTTTGAGGTCCCAAAAAACAGTCAGAATCACTTTTCTTGCAGAATTTTGTGCTCTTGGCTTGACATGTGCAACCCACTCTTTTCCACGATTGATGGTCTCTAGATCACACACCTGACGTATAGATAGTTCTGACTGTGCAATCCAGGACCTGACTCGTCTTAGTCTATGACCTTTGACCATATCCATGATTGTAGCAACGCTAAGGTACCATTTGGCCTGAAGGACCCAATGCCTACCCGCCATTGTTGGTAGCGCCAGGATATGCCTCGTGCATATAATTGACGTGTCCTTTGTGCACTCCAGGATTACCAACATGGCAGCATTATGTATGCGCTCCAACCTTTCAAACTGGCTCTTTGATACTGTCTGCAGCCCCAAACCATACTCAATGACAGAAATTATTAACTGCTGAAAGAGCCTGTACAGCATCCTCTGATCTACGCCGATTGCTGCCATAGCCCTCAATGCATTAAGTCCCCCACCAGCCTCCACTTCTAAAGTCTCCACATGGTCCTTAAAAGACAAACACCTGTCAAAGGTGATACCCAAGTACTTCAATTTACTAACTCCACTATAGAACATCCATCCAGTATAATACATAGGTTCCCAAACCACGGCCAGCGGGCCACTTGTGGCCAGGCAGCTGTGAGAAAGTGGCACGCGAAACCTCATTGTTTAATATAATATGTTTTATTAATTTTTTTTTCAATGCACTCGGAGTGCCCCGTCAGCGTGCGATAATTTACTCTGCTCGTGTTTGTTATGCTTAGATATCGAATCTGTTCAGTTCACAACGAAACGTTATGAAGTCCCCATATGCCAACCTTGTCGACCAATCAGAATGTGCAAAGCGCCGTGTTGTTGTCTGTTACAACTGTTTAGCAGAGTCGGCAGTATTGTGTTGAAATTAGATTTATTCAAATAAAAATTTGCCGTTAGAGCCTATAAACATGAGTGTGGAACATCTCAAATCAAACGATGGTAAATCGCAAAAATGTGAAGATTTTGCTTGTGAATTCAACGAAGATTGGACGGAGAAATTTATGTTTATGCCTAGCCGTAGTGGTAAACCAGTTTACTTAATCTGCGGATTTTGTGTTTCTGTTACCAAAAAAAAAAAGTTTTTAATCTGGAACGACACTTCGCGACTACACATTCAGACATAAATGCTCAATATCCGATCAATTCGGAGTTAAGAAAAGATTTCATAGAGAAAGAAGTCAGTAGTCAGTAATAGTCATTTTTCACCAAGGCTAACGAACAGAGCAAGAGTGCTGTTGTTGCGTCGTACGAAGTCGCTCTTCTGTTGGCTCGCAAAAAAGAAACCGTTCACCGATGCAGAAGAAACAATCAAGCCTTCCCTTAAAATTCCTGCTAGAATGCTTGGCGATAAAAAGTGTGAAACAAAATTTGATCAGATTCCTTTGTCTAATAATACTATGGCCAGGCGAGTAGAAGAATAAGCCAACGATGTTCATCATCAAGGAGCAGCACATATAAAAAATTGTAAATTTTTTTTTCATTGGCATTGGGTGAGTCCACTGACATTTCTGACCCAACTCAGATCGCAATAAACGATAATTTTGAAGTCATTGAAGAATTCTAGGACTTAAATAAATGCATGCGACTACAAAAGGACTGATCTTTTTGAATCTCTAAAGTTGTGTGTAGAGAAAAACAACGTAGAATGGACCAAATTGGACAGTGTATGCACCGACGGTGCTCCTTCTTTGACGGGTAAAAAGTCTGGATGTCTAGCATTATTGGAACAGTTTCTTGGCTGTACTATATTAAAATATCATTGTATCATTCACCAAGAAGCTCTGTGCGGAGCAACTTTAAATCTTAAAAATGTCATGGATGTTGTTCTGAGATGTTTGAACAAAATTCGAAGTAAGGCGCTGAACAGGCGTTAGTTCAGATAGTTTCTGTCAGACCTGAACGAGGAATACGGTAAGCTACTGTAACACTGTGTTGTCAGTTCGCTATCTAAAGGGAAAGTTATGTCACGTTTCTGGGCACTGAAAAATAATGTTTATCTGTTTCTGTCTGAAATACATGAATTGGCTACAGAACGGAAATGTCTGCTGAACGATGACTGGCTTAATGACCTGGCATTTTTGGTGGACATCACGTCTCATTTAAACTCTTTAAATGCGAGGATATAGGGGGGGGGGGATAAAAACTATTTACACATTTGTGCGATGACATTTCTTCATTTAAAATGACACTACGACTGTTTATCGGACATCTGACTGAAGGGAGTTTAGAGGTGTTTCAAACTTGTGGTGTAAAAAAAATTTGACTTGTTACAGTACAAAGTAAAAGTTGAAAGTCTTCTGAATATCTTTCAGTCGAGATTTTAAGAGTTCACAATAGAGGAGGATAATATTGCTCGCTTCATAAATCCGTGCTTATATCCTATTGCCAAGCTCTGTCAATTACAACAAAACCTTCAGCACGAAGTAATCGATTTGAAATGCAATTCTACAAAGAGATGTACATTTCTGGAGCTGCCTACCTCACCTTCAGCCGATCATATGATTTCAGTATGGCGACTATTGCCTGTCGAACAATTTGAACACTTGCGTTCCTTTGCCCAGAGATACATTTGTATTTTTAGTTCGACTTACAGATGCGAGCAGTCATTTTCCTCAATGACCGTCATAAAAAACAACTCAGCAACAGTAACCTGGCTGCGATTATGACTTTGGGGACGACAGATTCGTGCCCAGACATTGATAAACTGACATCTGAATTTAAGTAACTGGTTATGAAGAACAGTTACAATTGTAAATTAATTACATTAATAGCGATTTTCGAAACTGATTAAAAATTTATTGTTAAATGAAATTTTGATTGTAAACCAAAAAAAAAAATGACCGCAGTGTAGTACTGACACTGACTGCATTAAAGTTTTAGAATGGTGTTGACCAAAGTTAAGAAAGGTAAGAATGATACTGCACGACTTTTATAATTTTATAACACTGTGGCCCGCTTAACTACCGAAAATAGTAGATATGACCCTCTGCTTGAAAAGCTTGGGAATCACTGATATAATACATGGAACATCTGCCTTGACGATCCGGTTATCCAGGGAGTACCATACAACCGATGCCTTGTCTGGGTTTAAAATGGCCCCTGCGTCCCTGCACCTCTCCGCCACCCTGTTTACTGCTACCTGTAAGTCTTCTGCCAAACTGGCGGTGTCTATGCCGTGTCTGTACACTAATACATCATCTGCACGTGTCAAGATGCTACCCATACCTGGTGTCTCATTAGCTGCGATTTTGCTGGTGTAGACATTAAAGAGCACTGGGGACATGGCAGATCCGTGTGGCAACCCAGGCGTGATAGTACAGGGTTCAAAAGTCCAGGAACCAATGCGAACTGGAACCTTACGCTCACAAAGGACTGCCGCAACTCATCTGACCAGGCAAGGGCAGACCTCCATGTCCAAAAGTGCGTTTATCAACTGATCATACGTGACCCTGTTATACGCATCATCCAGGTCAAGAACTACCGCCGCTGTCTCTTGTTTGTCCTGGAAACCCTCGTAGGCATCAAATGCATAAGCTGCCGCATTGGCCCAGGTATTCTTCTAAGGCCGGTAACTCCCGAGCTTTTTGGGAAGCAGATTACGACTTTCCCAAATGTCGCTGGAGCCTGCCTGCTACTATCTTTTTGAGGACTTTGCCATACGTTTTTCGCAGGTTTATGATTCGGTATCCATTAAGTCTGGAGTGATCCTTACCTGGCTTTGGAAGTGGGACTAGGTTGCTATGCAGCCAATCATGGGGTATTTCCGCCGTATTGATGCTTAGGTTGAAACAAAGAGCCGTTACCTCCAAGTCCCGATCATTCATGTTACTCATTTGGATGTCGGTTAGAAAAAAATGTCAAACTACTGAGCGTAATCTAGACAAGAAATCAACAGTCAGCTGAAAGATGCTGATGTTGACAGCAATGTCGCGTAAAGGATATGCGAACAAAAACAATATCAGGGCCTGGCGATGAATCTTTAACCCTGTCACAAGTTGCCCAAGCGAACTGGCCTTCGTCGAAGGAATTCCCGTAACGGATACTTAGGGGTAGAATTAGGTTTCGCCGTTAAAAATAGCTTCGGGAAAGTCGGCTGATTGACAGGTTTAGAATGTTACCGAAATTGCTCGAGTAGAACGTTAGAGTTAGCATTGTGCACTCAACCACCCGGTGAACTCGATAGGAATGAATGGCACGTGGATTGAATCCATGATTCAGCAGAAAGTAACTTCCTCCGAGATACGCAACTTCGGCTTGAAGCGTGATTTGCACACAACTCAGCTGTTCGACACTTTGAGAGTCAGTTTCACTCAATCACTCCAACCGAGCAGACGCTCGCGAAATAGCTTGTATTGTCAAGAAGGGACTCCAGTACTGACAGTAATAACGGCTGGACTTGGTCGTGACTCTTGGTCTAAGGTAATAAAGTAATTTACTCTTGTCGTGTCTTGATAAAGAGAAGTTACATCACCTTCATCTTCGTCCCGGTACATGCGGGAGTCGAGGGAAATCAATGAGCTGATAAACTGGCCGGCTCTGCACCCCCTGTAGTTGGCCAGCGTATGGATCGTGCCCATGTTATTAACGTCCTTAAAGATATATCGAGAACAGAGAACTTTGACGTCAGTGAATCCACATCGCTGTCCAGGATGAAAGACTTGGCAGTAAGATTTGGCACGGCCAGATACGAGAGGTACATCGGGAAAACGAGGTGCCTCGTCAACCAACACAGAACTGGCACTATTAGCCACTGAACGCTGATGCATATGCTGGGTGGGGGGGGGGAGGATCTGAGCACCTATGGACCTGTCCAGAGTGCAATGAAGATACCCCAACTGATAACTGATAAAGATAACTGATAACTGATAATACGCGATTGTAAACACACTGCGCTTTACGCACGAATGTTCATATTTTAAAGGTCGGGCGATCAATAACTGAGCGGAAAGTGGGTCGCGGCTTTTGTGTTGACTTAGGCCGTGTAGCAGTTACTCTGTGAACATAAGTTAGATTAAGGATATAAATAAGTCCTTTACAATAGGCGATTGCTATGAGACCAATATAAATTTTGTGTGGTTTAAGAACACGCAGTGGTTTAGAGGAATAGTACAATTGTAGTGAAGTTATTACTGCTATTACCGAATGTACCTTTTTTTTAAGGACAGATTAGTATTTAGTTCAGCAAGTAATATGTTACTTGTGATTGTAGATTTAACGAATAGACTGATGTGTTGCGGAATTCTTTCTCAGATGTGCTAAGGCTATTTTGTGCTAAGACTGTAGTGCTGTGTATTCTTAGGGAGTGCTACTATTTAATGACAACGAAATAGTGGTGGTGTCATTCCAGGAACTTGTGTTGCTAAATATGTTAGTGATATTGTAGTGGTGAAATATATTTGCTAGCGTAGCGTATATATTTTGTGATGCAGTGTAATGCGAAATGAATGACGTTTCGTGGGACGACGTGAGTCGATGCGATATACTTATGCGTTTACGTCGTGATTTTGGGGGACCGATTGGTGATATTTAGGGAAACCAATTGGTGCTTTGGGGAACCGCTTGACGATATTCTCTATACTTTCCTATGAGCCATCCTTACAGTCTTCGAACCCCTATACTAGGGTATGACTGATGAAGGGAAGGGTGCTTAGATACTCAGAGGGGCAATGGGAAATATGGGATAGAAAACATATTGCTTTCTAACAGTTGATTGGAATAGCTCAACAGGCCGGATGAACCGTTCAGACTTTGCCAACGGCTTACCTATGTGGTAAGGGAACGGGGATTGCATTCACACCTTCGATATGGGGTGGAAAACTACATGTTTTGCAAATGAGACTTCTTGCCTTCTGGAGCAGAGGGGTTATCAAGGAGGGTTTCTCCACGGTAAGGGACAGAGATCACGAAGGAGAAACTGATGGATTGATTAATATATTATTTAACTTGTTAATTACTTAATTGATTAATTAATTAGTTAATGAAGATGTTTATGTTGACAATGATGGGGAGTTGTCCAGATGGACATCTCTACCGGAGACTTATGTTCTACTTGTACAGTATATTTAGAAAATTTACTTAGGGAAACCATAGGAGTAATAGAGATATAGGTACCAGGATGAGGGGACGGAAGCACTAGACTATCAGACCAGTAATTCTTGGAACCGCGCCTCTCAGACGTGCACTTCAAGGCGCACTCTGACAGCGGATTCAAATCCTTGCCTGCCCATCTTCCTTGATGGAGAAGATCCCTTAACCTTTTATAGATTGGTTCGTTAGTTACTGAGGGCATGGGTAATGGATGTTGTGTATGAAAGTCAGTGTTAGTGCCGAAGGCTCTCACCTACCTCTCTCCTTGCAGGGTTTATCTTAGAAGTAGTAGCAACGAAGCTACGATGCAGATGGAAAGATTTGGCGACACGCTAATTCCAGTGAGACGGCCCAGGCTTGGATAACGTCAAGATTCTGGGAGAAGACAATACCATCATCTTCGTTGACGGTAACCTTGCCCTATACCGCTCAGATAGTACATTTGAGAGATGTGTTGATCACCCGTTGTGGTGAAGTCATACGAGTATACTAGATCACGACTTGATCTACAAGACTGATCGTCTAGTGAGGCTAACTGGCTTACGAATGGCTGAATTAACAAAAACCATGATCATTCTATGGGACCAGACTCAGGTAGAGTCAAGCAGATTATAATGCTCAACAACCATCTGACAAGTATCTGCTACATTCCATGGCTACATTAGATTGCTACAGCCGATGACTTCAATCAATGGGGACTTGTGAAACTTCTATAGTTCATTCCGTAGTATGCTGAAATTTATTTGCTATATTAATAATCGTTTATGTGAACTTCTATACCCAAGTTAAGGGGTCCTCTGACATTTATGTCCTAGAGACAATGAGAGTTTATGTGATTGTCTGATGTATGGATTGATGGCTCGACCCCAAAGAGATAAAGAATACTAAGTTCCTCTTTCTCAATGTGATACTGCCCGTTATAATCAATTAAGCTAGCACTGGCTCAAATGCTTGATTTAATATATAGAATTTCGGAGAACAAAGGAATCCTCCAGGGAACAATGTAACGTTTCCCGAAGACCAACATTATCTTGTTGGGAGTTCCTTGCTTCTCTTCAATCGGCTAATTGGTTAATATCTAGAGTGTGTCTTATTAAACTACTGACACGACAAGAAAACACTCAAAGGAGGAAATGACCTCTTACATAGTTTATTAAAACATAAACATGGATTATGATCATTCAGTACATAAACAACACCACTTTCAATTGGTATTATGCATCAATAGCTGTTAATACAAGTACAAGATATTTCATATCCCCGGATGCCCGAAATATACATTTTAATTACATACTTTCATTTGATTTGGGATAGACTGTCTGAACCTGCTTATAAACATAGTTGTACTTCGGGGTGACTGGATCCCTAATGCCACCAATTCATTTAGCTTGTGTTAAAATCTCATTATGAGTGATAATTATCTCCCTGGGTATCGGATAGTATTTGTTTTTCCCTAATTCCAGTTAAGTTACCTCTATTATTGGGCTAGGAAACCGCTTGCAGGTGAGTTCTGTTTTGGATACTGTTCTGCAACTGGTTGTTCTCCACCCAATCTTCAATTACAATGTGTTCAAGGTTTAGACTAGCAGATTTGCAGTTTCATCTTCACCTATGCCTGTCCTCATGGTTTCTAAGTTGAGAAATACCTTGATGGATTTGGAATTAGACAACTATGTTTCCCCTCCTCTTCTGTACCTAGTTATCTTCTCTACATCTGCTTCCATTAAATAAACAGGGCCTCATAGATTAAGGGTTTCTAAAGTCATTCCCTATTGCAATGAATAATTGCTTATAAACAATATAAGTACATCATGGTATCAATTCTCGATAGTATTCAGGTGAATTATTTTCTAATTAGAAGTTTCAAGGCGAGTATATTCTCTCCTCTTCACCGTGTCTGTACTATGCTTGTACTTCATTTATCATCATCATGATTCTATCATCATCATCATGTGTCAGCCAGTCAGTGCAGTCAGTCGCACTGCGAGCGCTAACAAGATAAGTCGCCTTAACCAGTCAAGAAGACTGATACGGGGGAAAATGGCACGTTGCAAGAACACCAATAAATACGCGGTATCCAAGATGTGCAGCGTGGGAGCCGACAAGAAGAAGAACGTGGAGAGCCTGCCTGCGAGCTGTAACAAAGAACCTGAAACTACAGCTACTACTGAAGCCACTATGAGAGAGAAGATCGACAGCCCACCACAGACAAGACCCAAGACAGCAGACAAGAAGGAGGAGAAAGACACCAGAGCCGGGAACAACGACTCAAAAACAGTCCGATGGGTTGTCAAGTGGATTCAAGTGGAGCTGACAGACGAAGAAATCCTGAAGCAGATACGAGAAGAGAATCTTCACATCCGATTCTTGAAGTCGGAGCGGCTCCTCACCTACTCCAAGATACCTGCAACCTTGGCAGTGGTCACGTCGGAGGGCAGCGAAATGCCGACCACAGTATCAATCAGCAAGAAAATACAACAGCCAGAGAGATTCATCCCAAGAGTCAACCAATGCTCAAGATGTCAGAGGGCCGGCCACAGCAGAGCAGCATGACGCAGCAGGACGGAAATCTGCCGGTACTGCGCCGATCACCACGCCTTCAAGGAGTGTCCGCTGGCCAAGCTGGACACGGACTTCCGAGCACCCAACAACAAACGAAAGTGCGCCAACAGCCTGGGCAAGCATGGAGCAAGATACTTGGGCTGTCCGTACCTGCAACGACACACAGACGTGTTAAAGTTTGCCATCAACACAAAGACACCATATAGCGAAGCAAGACAGAGGTGCGAGACAGCCAAGGGGATATCACAAGCTGAAAGAGACCAACTGCAGCACCAGATAGACGAGCTGAAGAAGCAAGTCAAGGCAATACTGACGCCAGCACCAACCAGCGATAATGAGAAACTGCTGGCCGACATGAAAGAGATCCAGCACAACATCAACCAAGAGATGGAGCGCATGGCTAATATGAAGAAGGACAACGAGGAAATCCTACAAATGATCAAAACCGAAAGAGAACTACTGAACGCCGAAAGGAAGCAGCACCAATCCAAACCAACAGATGAGATGAAGCAAGGTGAAGCACCACAAAAAAAAAAAAAACATCGAATAACTTATGAAGACAATTCACAAAAAAGGAGACAAAAAGACTCATGTTGGAGCCAAGCCTCTGACCAATCAGAAACAGCAAGCAGAAGCTAGTAGTCCAGCGAAGATACCTCTATGGAAGAGGAAAAAATTATATGAAGCTGATTACGAAGAAAGGGAAAATCAAGCTAGACTACGATGCGAACAATACGAAAATGACTTCAGCACATCGCAAGATACATTTCGAACGGAAATGCAATTCATCTGGAAACAAATGGATGAAGAATACAAAAGCAACTTGGAGAAGGTGACACAAACTCACAACAAAACGAAAGATAATGAAACATCAAACAAAGATTCCTTATAAGGAATGCACCCAGCCAAGCCAGACGAGCCAGAAGCCTGCACCAACAAAGAAAACCACAAGAGGAGACGAGCACAAAGGATAGCCGCCGACCAACCCCTAGCTGACGTCACAGACACAAACCAATATAATCAGTCCGAGATAGGACTCACAAGACAAGAATTAGGGTGAATGAACCCACAAAACCACGGACCCCAACAATAACCGCAGCTGAAACACACAGGTTGAACGAGGCCGAATTTGGAATTTTTGTTTTGAAAATTGGAATTGGAATCATTATCATTATAATTATATCATTATCATCATCATCATTATCCCGCTTTCCTATCCTCACTACCTAGGGACCATTATCCCTAGGGACTCACCCAAGATGTCACACATCGACTTTAGTAAAAGCATATTAACCAAACAATAAGTTTATTGTACACGAGAGTCAAAGAAGGATGTTGAAGAACCTGATAGGAAGGATTTCTATTTACATATAAGGTGGCAGAGTAGAGCAGAGTATAGTAGGAGATGATCCCTTGATCATCATCAGGCAATGGATGATCTGGTGTGTGTGTCCGTCTAGTCGGTCTCTGAGTCTCACCGGGCTCTCCAAGCACTGTGAGATGGACACTTGTGGACTCTCCCGACCTCAAACAAGTACCCGGTGATACGAAATAGGATTAGCCAAATGGACTCTTTGACTTGACGCCGTTACCACCACAGATAGCTGTATAAGTGTCAATGGTGTAGTCAATACTACTCAAATTCACTAGAGTCTAGTTGGGCGACCCTCTGGCATGAGGTGTCCCCGGTTGACCATAACTAAGTGTAACTTCCATATTCGAACCTAATAGTTTAGTACACGTTCAAATGTCGGAGTAACCCTGACTGGGTCGGAGAACATCACAGTAATATATTTTTTCACAAGCCGTAACGTTGCTTTTAATATCCTCCGTAAAGCAATCCGCGATTGACACAGCAACATTGCAGGATTGTTCCGCTTCTACAATCCTAAATTTACAACGACTCATTTTACGACAATGAGAAGCAACAGCGACATTCAACAAAAAACTTGGACCCGAAAAACCGGCATAAAAGGAACGAACGACCGATACACGATCTCATTGCACAAACCACAACTCGTCATCACGGACCAGAAGAAAGGTCGACTGTGAATGCTGAGATGGTAACTTCTCAACTCGCTACCAACACGTTAGAAAATTAAAGTCTAGAGAGAATAGAAGGACCAGAAAACCAGCAGCCAGTTTATTGGGAAACTCAGCCAAATCAGAGGCCTGGCATCTTGGTGTTGACATGTGTTGTTAAGCCATTCTATTCGAATGAAGGTAAACAATGTTTTAATTTATATTAATATGAAGTATGCTTTTTTCCCAAAAAAGAAGAGTTGGTAAGTCAGTGTGTTGTAAACCACGTGATTAGTTCTTAAGAAATTAATTTAGTGAAACTAAATATTATATTCAGTTATCATAGTCATGGATAAACTGTACATTAGGAAACATCACAGTGAGTTTCTTTTTCTCCCAGGTAAACAACTTATTTAATGTATAAGCATTAGTCCTAAGTTGTAAATAGTATTTGTTAAGTATTTAAACCCAATTAACAGTGATTTAAAGTTGGTGAGTAACTTAAGATTTAGGAAACTAAGAATGCTTAATATTCATCTAAGGCATTGATCACGTCTGTTGTGATGTTGTCTGTACCCCGGGTCTTGCCACTGTTCATGTGGTTAAGAGCATTCAGAACTTCCATCTTCAATATTGATGGCTCTAAATTATTATTCCGAATACCATACTGTTCTTCTCGTGTATCATCATAAAGATTTTTCACATAATCTGACCATGCACGTAAAATCTGATCTTTTCTTATTATGATTTGTCTATCTTTTGTTTTCAGGTAGCCTGTTGATATCAGTGTTGCCATCTCCCTTTGATGAAAAAGCACCAAAATCGACCCAAAAAAGCACTAAAAAGCACCAAAATGTTTTAGGAAGCACCCCAAAAAAAAAAAAAGCACCAACTGTTTTTATTACAAATGTAAGAAGGTAGCACAGTATAATTTATTATTATCAATTCATATTACAATGAAGTTTATTCCAGATCCGCCAAATCCCAATCATAACTACTTTCGAGCCAAAACACACCAAATTGCAATACTATTTTTTTGGGAAATCACTAAAACAAGCCCTGGCGGTATTCATTCAAAATGTTATAAAGTAGCACATTATAATTTATTATTATCACTGAATATTAGAATGAAGTTTATTCCAGATCTGCCAAACCCCAGTCAAACAACTCCTCTTCAGTTTCTGTAGCTATTTCCCGTTGTGTTTGCTCCTGCGATGATGAGGATGAGGAGGATAATTGAAAGAAACATGTATATGCCTCCTGTGATCCAATTTTTCGCAGAATATCCTTAGGTAGTTTATAATCATGACAGCATTTACCATATCTTTTCATTCCATATCTAATAGTCAAAACAGCTGTCAAACTCATTATGCTAAGTCTATTCCGCAATTTTGATTTTATACCTCCAATCTGACTGAAAATACGCTCCACGCCCGCATTAGAACGAGGAAAAATGAGCTGAGTTAAAGCTAAACCTGTAAGATCTTGGAAAGGATTTTCACCGGAGGCATCCCTGTATGAGGCTATTTCTGCCCACAGTCCAAGTGTGTCAGAGGTCTGTGTCCACTGCATATGATGAAGTTTTCTCCACTGGAAATCGATGCGGGTGAGAGTAGCTGAATCTTCTACAAACATTTTAGCAAGATCCAATATATAGGGCTTCATTGGTTGTAGACATTCACTTCCACTAAGACATGACATGGACTGCAACACTCAAACGTTATCGGGTGTACGTAAACGCAGCTGTGTCAATACATACATCAGAAGCACCCGCCTGTACATACAGTCTAGATGTACAAGTTATATACATGTATATGATATAAAATCTCAAGGTCTTCTTCCTGAGAGTCAATGTGGCTTCAGAAAAGAACGTGGAACTGATGACATGATTTTCGCTGCAAGGCAGCTGCAAGAGAAATGTCAGGAACAGAACTGCGAAATGTTCTCCACTTTCATTGACCTTACCAAGGCTTTTGATACAGTCAGCCGAGAAGGACTGTGGAAGATTATGGCAAAATATGGCTGTCCACGAAAGTTTGTCCAAATAGAGCGGCTATTTCATAATGGCATGCAGGCAAGAGTACAGGAAAATGGTGAACTGTCTGAACCCTTTCCTGTCACCAATGGAGTGAAGCAAGGATGTGTCCTGGCACCAACACTGTTCAGCCTCATGTTTTCAGCCATGTTGATGAATGCCTTCGAGAACGTCGACATTGGAATAGACATCAACTACCGTATGGATGGAAAGTTATTCAATCTGAGAAGGCTGAAAGCTAAAACCAAAATTAACAGCGACACCGTCAGAGAGCTCCTGTTTGCTGATGATTGCGCTCTATATGCCAACTCAGAGACGGACATGCAACATAACGTTTCAGCTTTCTCACATGCCTGTGCCAACTTTGGGCTCAATATCAACTTGGAGAAGACTGTAGTTATGTACCAGCCAGCTCCAGGGAATAATCACACTGTGCCGAATATCAAAGTGAATGATCATAGACTAAGTGTTGTGGACAAATTCACCTATCTTGGCAGCACTGTGTCACAAGCTGCCACAATTGATGACGAAGTGAATGCAAGAATCTCCAAGGCCAGTGCGGCCTTTGGCAGACTGTACAAAAGAATGTATTGGGCAGAACTGGAGTAAGCCTGCATACAAAGCTAAAAGTCTATTCCACTCACATACTTTAGTCTGTCAAGACTGAAAGGTGTCTACTATATACTTGTGAAACCTGGACTGTTTATCAGCGACACGCTAGGAAATTAAACCACTTCCACACAGTCTGCCTAAGGAAGCTACTGAAGATTAAATGGCAAGACAAGATTCCAGACACTGAAGTCCTAGAAAGAGCGTCCATGCCCAGTATCCACACTATACTGATGAAGAATCAGATTCGCTGGGCTGGTCACTTGACTCGCATGCCAGATCACAGGCTCCCTAAACGAATTTTTTACAGCGAACTGCGTTGTTGTAAACGCTCCCAAGGTGGCCAGAGGAAACGCTTTAAAGACACTCTGAAAAAAATCTCACTGAATGCTTTTGGAATTCATCATGACACCTGGGAGGCTGCAGCCAGAGACCGAAATTCGTGGCGTGCATCATTACGCAAGGGTGCAGTCATATGTGAGGCAACCAGGACTGCAAGAGCTGTGAAGAAAAGGCAGGACAGAAAAACCACTGCAGGAAATCCTCCTCCAGAAACGTCAAGCATTCTTTGTCCACATTGTCAAAGAACATTTCGAGCCAAAATAGGCCTTATCAGCCATCTTAGAACCCACGGCTCCATACCTTCAATCCCACTGGATGAAATGAATGGTCATCATAATTCTTGATGGACAAACAACAACAACATTAAAAACTGGATGCACCTTCCACGAATGTCTTTCTCATCGGGAAATTTGTAGTCTGCTATTTCTTTCTCAAACTCATAACCTAGATTGGGATTAGGATCTAAATAACCTTGAATAGCATCACTTTCTGTTATTTTTTTCCCAGGAATAGCAATCTTTGAACTGATAGAATCAATGAGCTGGACAAGATCGCTGAGTAGTTTTGTTGGATCCTGTATATATGCTTCGAATTTCTTATTCACACTTTGAACTTCTCCGAGAATATGCTTGAGAAATATGAGATACACATAGTTTTTCATGTCGCTAAACATAGAATGTAGAAGTTCTGCTGTATAACAGCGTTCGCTGAGTCTTGCTACATCAAAATGAGTTCTGAGCTCGACCCACTGCTGCAATATTCTGACAATGGCAGATAGAATGGACATCCATCGTGTCTAGCTTAATTGAACAATCTTTAGCGGATGTTGTCCATCATTTATTGAAGCAAAAAGCTCCCTGTACGTTGCTTGACGATGACTTGAGTGAGAAAACCAGTTATATGTTTCTCTAATCATGAACTCGATGTTCCTGGGCAGACAAGCAGCTGCAGCCTGTGACACTGCCAGCTGAAGGGAATGACATACACACCTAATTAGTACCAGATGAGAAACTTCGGATTTTAATTTTGTATATACTCCATTGTTTACACCTGTCATGACAGATGCATTGTCAGTGACGAGTGCAACTAGTCTTTGCAACTCAAGTCCATTCTTGTTTAAACAATCTTTTATCGCATTGCATATTGCCTGTGCGTTGCAGTCACTCAGTTCAACTAAATCTAAGTAAGTAACCACAAACTGCTTTCTTGTCTCTGAATAGTACCTAATAGCTACTCCAAGTAGCTTAGTTTCAGAAATGTCATTGCTCTCATTAATCAATAAGCTGTATTTACTTTTGTTAATATCAGCTGTCAAGTCTGTTGTGAAATATTGTGCAAGTACATTTGAAATAACTGCTCTGCACTTAGTTCTCCTAAGCTTAAAGTTCTTGTAACCTTTGCTGTCACCAAAGTGTACCTTGCAGAGTTCACTTAAATGGTCAACAACGCGAAGCGAACAATGGCCAGCTATGAACAAAGACAAGCATCCTTCTGTTTCTTTGAGATCATCTTTCAGTTTGTCAAATGCAATTGTTGTTTGCTTTTGTGTACTGAATGGTTGTTCGGCTTTCTGATGTTTCGTTGTATTCTTGTGCCTCTCAATATCATTTAACCTGGCTGCAATTGAACATTTGCAATATTTGCAAAAACACTTAGTATTATCCCCTTCTAGTTTTAACAACCATTTTTGAAATCTCGTGTCACTGAGCCACTGTTCTCTGAAATGTTGACAATATTTCTTGCTCATGGTGAAACACAAGTAAGATTAAATGAAAGGATCATTTTGACACCACACAATTATGAACTCGATTACAAGCTAATGTACTGTCGTTTGGACTTGTCTGCAATATGGCGTTCGCTTTCAGTTAAATCGTATTAAAGGGAGTTAAATTAGTTGAATATTGCGCGGTAACGTACTAAGACTGTTTCACTCCCTCGCTTCAGTTCAAATTCGGCTTTTTAGTGTTATAATTTTTACCCACCCCAAAAAAGCACCAAAAAGCACCCAAAAAATTTTTTGAAGCACTAAATTTACGCGGCCGCGCTAAAAGGAAAATTTTCGCACTAACTGACTTGAAAAAGCACTAAATTTAGCGCGAAAAGTACTAAAATGGCAACATTGGTTGATATAGGTGTTCTTTTATTAGTGAGCTCCTGAATTCTTTTGTGCATTAATTCGGTATTTTTACTATTAAGTTAATTTATTAATTTATTTATTTATTCAATTTCTATGCAATCTTTCTCAAGTTATGCTTCTTGTGCCTCCTTACATAATTTTCTGATTTTCTGTGAATCTCTTAATTTTTTTCAGGATTAATTGTGTTGTGGCTTCTTGTTTCCATTAGTTGTAAAATGTCTCTAGTCATCAATTTTATACGACCTATATTCTTTAATTTTTGTATAGTTGTTTCTGCAGCCAAACTGAATAAATTCTTCAACATTTCCCATCTTGAAGTCAGATCTCTAGATCAGACAATATATCAATTATGTTCTTTACTTTTATGTTAAAATTGACTTGTATTTCCTTGTCAATTTTCAATGTACACAGATCAAATTTAATGTTTCCTGGTGTATACATTACTTTCTTTAACGTTACATTCGGTATGTCTGTAATCAATCTGTGATCACTGTAACAGTCTACATTTTGGAACTGTTTATTATTTTTATTTTTTTTTGCGACTGTTAACGCATTTCGAATCCTTCTGCTAATCAGGATGTAATCAATCTGGTATCTAATCTTGCTGTCAGGACTCCTCAATGTCCGTAATCGTCTTGTATGTTGCTTAAACCAGGTGTTTCCGAAATCAGTTCATGCTTTTTTGCCCATTATACAAGTCTGTATCCTCTCTCGTTTCGTTCTCACAAATCATGTTTACCTACTTTGCATCCATCGCTTTGATTTCCTAATTTAGCAATACAGCAACCCATTATGATGTTTATTTCTGAATTTTTACATTTCTTCAAAGCATTCTCCATGTCATTACAAAATTCCTGGACACTATCTTTACTGCTTTCTCCTGTTGGGGCATATATTTCAATGACGTTTACGTTAAAAGTTCTGCCGATTAATTTTACCAATAGAACCCTGCCCGATACTGCCCAATATCCTTTTACAGATTTTGATGTTTTCTGATCCAAGATAATTGCTACACCTCTTGGCCTTTCCTCTTCCGCAGAGTATATAATCTTCAAAGCTCCTCTTTCTTAAGTCATGTCCCTTTCCCTCTCGTCTCACACATTCCTAATGTAATAATATTCTCTCTTCCCATTTCTTGTTTTATGTTATCTAATTTTCCCTCTGAGCTTAAAGTTGTGTGATTTGACGAATCATGATGAATGTGACATCCTTAAAGAAGGTAGTTGTACCGTATGTGGCCCGTAAAATTATTTGGTGTGGCCCTAACAAGACCTTCCCAGACGAGACTAGAACAATATCATAATGTGATGGTCCTTATAATTAACACACATAAAGCAGTTTCTAACCACGGGGCTAGTATTAGTTGTTATTGATGTTATTAACATCGAGATCAGTGTCGGAAAGCAACGTTGGAACATCACGCTCAATACGTTTGAAATACCATTGCTGGTGGCACTTATTTGCTTATCTAAATACCGTGTTTCTCTGAAAATAAGACCGGGTCTTATGTTAATATTTGCTTAAAAATGCACTAGGGCTTATTTTCCGGGGGGGGGGGGTGTCTTTTTTTTTAGATATAAAAATCTGCATTTATTCACGTGCAAATTTCAACATTTATTAAAATACAGTCTTGTCATCTTCTTCTGGAAAAGCGTCATTACTCTCCAAATCCCAAATTCCGGCGTGAATATTTTGCGATTCCATTTCTTGTAGACATATTAGCCCCAGTCTCTCATGTCCAGAAATACATTTTTTCTTACATGAGTATTTCTTGTCTATGTAGCCTGCTTGTAGTGCATTGGTAACTTAATTTCACACAAGTGACGCATTGAATTATGTATCACATCCTTTCATTATTAAATGCGCACCAGTGTCGTCTGCACTCCGACTGGCCATTCGGAAATACGTCTTTCATTCTAGGTGATGATCTTAACTAGGGCTTACTTTAGGGGTAGTTCTTATGTTAAAAGCATCCTGAAAAATCGTTCTAAAGCTACTCAAGGTAGTTAGTTAGTTAGTTACTTTGTTAGTTAGTTACTTTGTTAGTTATTTAGTAAGTCAGTTAGTTAGTTTGTTAGGTAGCCAGTCAGTCAGTCAGTTAGTTAGTCAGTCAGTCAGTCAGTCAGTTAGTTAGTTATTTAGTTAGTTAGTTAATTAGTTAGTTAGTTAGATGATTTGTTAGTTACAAAGGAGAAAATTAGTGCAGATAAGTCACACACCGAGCGTGTGAGACGTAAAATGGTGCATGATGGTGGAAATGACCACGCGTTCACATGCACCGACTGTGAACGGACATTTACAGCGCGAATTGGCCTTATCATTCATATTCGCTACCGCCACAGGTAAATGTTATTATGCCATTTTAAAGCACAAACTATCGTCTGTCAAGACGGCAAGGTGCCAATATCTAGTTAGTTAGTTAGTTAGTTAGATGTTTAGTTAGTTAGTTAGTTAGTTAGTTAGTTAGTTAGTTAATTAGTTAGTTAGTTAGTTAGTTAGTTAGTTAGTTATTTGGTTAGTTAGTTAGTTAGTCTTTAGTTAGTTAGCCTTTAGTTAGTTATGCGACAGCGGCCACCTTTGGGCAACGGCTCTGACAGGCTGGCAAAACCAGGCGAGGGTAATCGATTCGGCGTCAAACTAATTGGTGATCTAGGGTATGCCTACCAAACTTTTGAAGACATAATTCGGCAGACTGTGCAGAAGAAATCATTGCTGATTCAACGGGCAAGACGGCATTTACCTGCAAAGCTCTGTGAAACGTAACGAGCACAAGGCACGTAGAGCGCCCTGGTCATACACTGCACCTGTATTCTTCTCCAGTCGTCTTGACTTGTCTTGACACTGATTCATATAGACTCAGGCGAGAGAGTATGGTAGACGAATTGCGCAACTTTTGAAAGTTGGGAATTGCAAATTGTAGGCCGTAAACCGCTGCGATGGTAACACTTTTTATTGAACAACTTACAAACGGATAGATGCAACCTTTTAACTTGAAATCGGTTATAAATGCATGCCAACGTCGGACTTTGAGAACTTTGAGGTACATAACTACTCGCGTGGTACTCCTCACTAAAGATGAAAGAAAAAGAAGAATCCCATACATGCTACATTTTTGTTAACAATGTTACTGTAACATTGGACAGACTTGTCCACGTCTGTTATTTCTTTGATATTGCACAAATTGTAGAGATAATTTTCAAGTAACTAATTACTTACCGTAAGATAAGACCAACAAAACATGAAACAAATAAAGCAAATGCGTGTGCAGGATTTCCAACATCATTCTCTACAACACCAAAAAAATGAAGTATCCTTTTACCGTCACAAACATAAAATATAAAATGTTATGCAACACAAAAGCACCAATCACTCATTACAACACCTCTTCGGCATTAAATAAGATACTAGAGGAAACGTTTCTCACCAAGTTTCCCATAATGACATGCCAAGATGATCTGCAGAGGTTCCTAAACCACGGCCCGCAGACCACTTGTGGCACGCTAGCTGTCAGAAAGTGGCACGCGAGGCCCCGCTTCAGTCGAGATTTCAAGAGTTCACAATAGATGAGGATCATGTTGCCCTCTTCATAAATCCGTTCGTATTTCCTTATGCCAAGCTCTGTCAATTACAGCAAAACCTTCAGCACGAAGTAATTGATTTGAAATGCAATTCTGCACTGAAATTTAAATTTCTGGAGCTGACTGCTTCACCTTCAGCTGATAATATGATTTCATTCTGGCGACTGTTGCCTGTCAAACAATTTTAACACTTTCGTTTATTCGCCCAGAGATACTTTTGTCGTCTTTGTTTGACTTACAGATGCGAGCTGTCATTTTCCGCAATGAACGTTATAAACAAGCAACGTTCCAGACTCACCGACAGTGACCTAACTGTGCTTAGATTTTTGGCACGACAGATTTTGCCCAGACATTAATAAACTGGCATCTGAACTTAAGTAACTGCTTATGAAGATCAGTTACAATTGTAAATTGATTATATTAATAGCGATTTTCGAAACTGATTTAAAATTTATTGTTAAATGAACTTTTGATTTGAACCCCCCCCCCCCCCCCCAAAAAAAAAAAATGACCGCAGTTTAGTACTGACACTGACTGCCTTTACAGTTTTAGAATTTTGTTGACGAAAGTTAAGAAAGGTAAGAGTGATATTGCACGATATTTGTAATTGTATAACGTTGTGGCTCGCATAACTACCGAAAATAGTAGATATGGCCCTCTGCTTGAAAAGCTTCGGAACTACTGATCTACAGTGTAATGAGGGAGCTATTCCCGATTCCTGTTGCGTAACGAAACGAATCTTGTATTTTTCTATCGGCCTTTTTATACTTCCCATTTCACTACAATGACCACGGGCAAAAATATATAAATAAAACACTAGTAGAATCGTTTCTCACCAAGGTTCTCATAATGCCATGTCAAGAGGATCTACAGTGTTATGAGGAAGCTATTCCCGCTTCTTGTTGCGTAACGAAACGAATCTTGTGGTTTTCTATCGGCCTTTTTATACTTCCTATTTCACTACAATGACCATTCATTCATTCATTCATTCAGCAGCATGTCCTTTGCAGAACCTCGCTCCTATAACAACCTTCCGGAAAATCTATCGATCATAAGCAAGATTCCCCGCGTCTGATACACTCATCTGGAGATCATCCTCCACATCCTGCACCCATCTTCTCTTTGGCCTACCTCTTCCTCTCTTCCCAGGAATATACCCTTCCATTATTGTTCTCTCCAAACTTTCGTGACGTTTCAAGTGACCAAAATATTTCAATTTTCTTTGTTTTATCGTCTTTAATAGCCAACCTTCTTCAATATTCAACTCTTGAAGTATGGATGCATTTGTTCTTTTCTTTACCCAAGATATTCTTAGAACTCGTCTATAACATTTATATTCAAAGGCGTTTATGCGCTGTTCAGCTTGTTTAGTAAGTGTCCATGTCTCACAGGCGTATGTTGCAATGGGAAAGATGCATGCTCTTAAAAATCTAATTTTTGAAGTTCTGTCTGTCCCACTCCATAATTTATTCAGCTGTTTTAGTCTTTGAAGAGCAATTGATAGTCGCCGTTTAATTTCTTTCATTGTGTCACCGTTGTTGATAATTAATGACCCAAGATATTCAAAATTTTCCACCACCTCCAATTTTCCCCCATTAATGTATATTTCTTTCTCCATAGTAGTTTTATCTGTATGCATTATCTTTGTTTTTCCTATGTTAAGATATGAGTTATGATTTTCCCTATTCAATTGGGTTGAGGTTATTAGGTTTTCTATGCCGTTCTGTGTCTGTATCATCAGCATATCGAATCTCTGGTAAGTCATGACCGCCGATATCTATGGCATCATATAGCTCCCTGTATCACACGACGTTCTTTATAATACGTGCGTGAGATGGTCGTTGTCTAGGTAACGATGCTCATGGTGTGTCAATTGAGCTATCTAACTGTCTTACAATAGAACTCACCCCTGCAGTGCCCGTTCACCAGTCATGAAACAAGATTGAGTTGGCGCACATAATCCTTTATTACAGAAAGAACACGGACAAACGGAACATGTTTATAAATCCAGAACACAATGTAATCCACCGAATACATATATATTCCTCACACCTCTATACGCACACATCAATGCCTTCTCAAAGCCTGCTGAATCTCCAATTCACAATACAGGTAATCCAGCTACTATCCCCGGCTGGACTTCACACAATACAACCCATCCACTGGGTCTAGCCTCTATTAACTCTCCAAACCCCACTTGGTTTTTAGGCCTTCATCAACACTGCGAGAACCACACAACACAAGATCTGACCGCAGCCAGTCTAAACTCCCATGTCCTCGACAACCGATCTGTTCGGCACCAAGACATCAACTCCCACGTCAATCTTTGTTTCTGTCTCTTTAAACCATTCTATGCCCTCACAATGCCTCCCACACAACACACACAAACGCTATCTCATCGCTCACTGTCTGCCCCTTCTTGCAGCCCCTCTGCCTTACACCCTTCCCCGTTTATCTCCTTATATTTTCTTTCCGGTGAATGCCCTTTCACCTCGTGAACTGTTTATATTGTACGGCCACTCACCTTAATGCCAATGAACACAGGCATGTGTCACTACCCCACCCTCAAAAGAAAACATCGTTTTCAAATGTTGGGAGACTAAAACTTATTAAATATGTGATCCAGACACATTGCCAGGGTAGTCGTAAGTATAAATCCAACTTACTCTAGCTACCAACCTAAATAATACATCAAATGCTCATAGTATACTCCCATATTCCCCACACATCAATACATGACTAGTATCTCACATCATAATAATAAACATATCATAGGGAACATAATATCTGTGTACTTGCAAGTCCATTAATATCCTCAAGAAGACACAACCCATTTGTGTAGCGACCCTGTATCAGGTGGCTCTTTTCTTGCACCAAACCTCCATCTATTTCTGTCGATGATGTATCTACCTTTCTTGTACCCATTCCTTATGGTGCCCATATAATTACAACATCTATATGCTATCCCTAACCCTGGGTCAGTGATGTCGCGAACACTCTTTTGGCATGACTCAACTCTCCTATCTGCATATTGCACCCTTACACTGGAGTCTCTGTTTAGTCTGAACTCTTTATTCAATCTTGGCCCATATCCCTGGCACCTTGCTCTCTGCTGCATACGCCTTATGCCTATGTGCCCTCTCCATGCCCTATCCTGAGCTGATCTATTATCTTGGTCCCTACGTGCTAAAGGTACTACTACTTGCCTCTGTGCAGTTCCGTCATCTGAAGACCCGTGAGTAAGCATCTTGTTCTTTCTTTCGAAGCACCATCTAAACTTCTTTGATTGCCTATGTTCTACTCTACTACATCCTTGGACACATTTGTCCAGAGTAGTATCTTGTCTCTGGGAGTCACTAGCACTATATTTGAGATTCCTTCTCACCTGCTCAGCTGTCCTATAGTTGTCCTCTGTGTCTACTTCAAGTGCCTCTTTTTCTTCAGCTGTACTCTCTAATTTAGGTTTTCTTTTAGTAACTACCCCGTTACTACTTACACTATGTATCTGGTCCCAATAAACTACTTCTTCTGTACAATTTTTAACTCCTGGCACGTTTCCGATGATCAAATCTGCCACTGGTGAGTCTAGAACACACGCTACCACTCTTCCTATGATATATGGTGTTTTTACTGTTATCACGGCTAATGGGTAGAATTCTACTGTCCCATTAAATGTTATGGATCTAATCTTTTCCCCTGTGTAATCCGAGGGATGCACTAAACTCTTTCTAACTCCGATGGACGTACATCCGGAATCCCTAATTGTTAACGCTGACCTATCATTAACAAATCCATGGTGCATCTTCAGACTTCCTCCTTCATGCACTGCTGATCCTGCTTTCACTGTATGACCACACGCTAAGACCGACTGACCGTCTTTTTCAAAAAGAGGTTTGCACCCACTACAATCTTCATTGTTGATAGTCTCAATCACTTGTGCTGCATTATAATGCTCTGTTTCTCTCATCCTACATTGATGGCTGATGTGCCCCTTTTTGCCACATTTGAAACAGATGATCTCCCTCCTTACGTTACTCGTTGGCTCACTGGATGGTTGTACATCACACTGTGCTGCCTTGTGTCTCCAGCTCCCACAATTCCAGCATCCGGCATAACTATTTGGACGTCTCTGAAAATTCCCCCTTTTGTATGGATAACGTCCTGCTCTGCCAAAATGGTTGCCACGGAAACCATTATCTTCAGGTTCTTGCTGCTCACCTTTCTGAGCTGAATCCACACTTTTCGATCTTGGTCTAATAACTGGATTCTGGTCCTGTTTAGTGTATGCTGCACAAACTATTTCCTCACTCATTTATCTACCAATAGAACTGTTTGGATGTGCAGTCATGTAGTTTTGCCCTAACTGTGACATTATGTCTATGTCCTTTGGCTTACGTTCCTCAAAGAAAGCTACTAAGTTGGTATTACATGAAGCTAATACTTTGTCTCTTAACACTAAATCTACTAATTTATTAAAATCTTTCCCTACTTCTGCGAGCTCCATCCATTTGTTAAATGTGTTCTTTACTGTGTTAACAAAGTCTGTGAAATCTTGATTTGTCTCTGGCACTAACTGTCTAAACTTTATTCTATATCCATGTTCAGTTAGTTGGAACTTTGTCAGCAAACGTTGACGTAAGATAGTGTAGTTGTTTCTTTCTTCTACAGGTAGATTGAACATGGTGTCTAGTGCCTTACCCGTAAGAAACTCACCCAGCCGCATCGCATACTCCGCTTCTGGAATGCCTAATGTTTTTACAGACGATTCGAATCTCCCAAGATAGGATTCAAGACAATCCCGGTCCGTAAAGTATGGCAGTTTCAATCGGTGTGATGACTGTGAAGGTCTTCTGTTTTCCTCACTTTGACCCTTAGATGATAGTTCTAATTTTTTAAACTCAATTTCAGTTTGCATCTGACACTTGATCTTCTCTTTCTCAATTTCCATTTTCATTTGTGTCTCTTTCTCTTCCTGTAAACGCTTGTTTTCCATTTCCGCTAGTTTCACTTGTGTCTCTTTCTCAGCCTGTAGACGCTTGTTTTCCATTTCCGCTAGTTTCACTTGTGTCTCTTTCTTAGCCTGTAGACGCTTGTCTTCAGCTACCTTTTCTTCCTGTAGGCGTTTTGCCTCGCGTTCATTATGCCTCTCCTCTCTTTCCGTCTGTTTTTGTTCTTTTGCTTCGGCATACTCCTGTAACTCTTTCCCCTTCAGGCCTATCCGTTCACCTGCTTCAATATATTCCATTAAAGTAGGCATTTTGTAGTTGTGGACACGTTGCTGTCTATCAGCCAACTATAAGTGTAAAGACTCTGCTGCTAGTCTTTGTGTGCCCTCCCTAATTACACCTCCACTAAGACGGTACGTAAATTTGTAGTACTAATAATGTCACCCTGTACTCACACAGAAACCCTTCACTCACTAGGTAGTGAGATAGGGGATATTACCTATACTCCCTCGCATATATATCCAATAGCTGTCAAAACATTTCTGGAAATATTGTTTAACATACATAAATATACAAACGAATGGACGATAATAATAAGTGGTGTCTATAAACGTTAGACGCATAGGCTAGTGACACGCATACAGATGATTACATAGAAATAAAAACCACTAACATCGACATGCCCATGTAAAAACACAACTGTCCCCGTAATATATCAATATAAACTGACACCAACCACTAGACAGTAGAAATGACGAAAGATCACAATAATAACATATATCCGACCACAACAAATATCATATGTAAATATAACGAAAAGGAAGAAAAAAAATATCCTCAAAATATACACAGCTGTGACGTCAGACAACACGTCTCTAGATATTAGTTAGGACTCCAATGCCACTGCACGACACGCTAACTCATTAGCGTTTTCCTTACAACAAATATCTTAAGCACCAGAAATATCCACGTTTTGCAAGGCCTATCCTGATGTAGATAGAGATCGCAAAAAGTGCCTATCCAACAACTGCATGCAATCAAATATCCATATATATATATATATATATATATATATATATATATATATATATATATATATATATATAAGTAGACAAACGATAACGACAGTTTAGACGATGAGAGCAACAGAATGTCCAACTGGTTTGGCCGATAAATCTCTGCTTATAATCCGTCGCCACAAGTTCATATTTAATAATATTTTTACAATAGGATGGAAGTGTTTGTTTGTTAAAATTCCGAAATGTCTATGACGCTAGATTTCAAACCGACTTCTTGTTTTGTTGAGTGGTTACTGAATTCACGTGGTGATCACAAGTTCCAACTGTCGACCAAAGTTGAAGATGATAGTGATATCCAAACTGTTCTGTCTCGACACCGTCCGTAACGTTATTGTACTTTCATCTGGACGTGGTGATACCAAAGTAATAATCCAAACGTCTTTATCCTATCTTTGTGGAGATGTCCGTAGTTGTATCAATTATGTGATAGATTTACTTTTAAAGACAAAGTTCAACACAAAAATGACCTCAACTGTCCACCGCTTTAACTGCGTAGAGTCAGTTCTTTTTTTGGCAACTGTATGCAAACCAGCCTGCGGTGATGACATGTCATCCTTCGTTGTAACAATGATTGCTCATGACAGAGTAATGATAACGATAGTCGAACAGTTCAACAAAGACGAAACATAAAATCTGGCTTTCTTTTCAAAACAACTTGTTTATCCAGATCTCCTGTGGAAAGTTTTTAGTAAATGTCCACTGTCCCTGACCTTGACCTTCGCTGTCAACCTCAGTCAGTACCTCCCTCTGTACATCAGTCCATCTTTATCACAATCAGTGGAAAAATCCTCCGTAAATATTTCCACACAACCTTCTCAGCCCCTCTCCGGCTGCTCTTTATCACTTCGTGGAAAGTCACACTTAATCTGTCTGTAAACTGCCCGGAACTTTTCCGTCGTACACAAACACTTTCCACTTCTGCCCCAGCACCTGTGGTAGGGGTACCGTTACTACCCACTTCTGTCACCCTTTCCCGGTGAATCAGCGACTGTCAATTTTCTCTTACCTCTCCCCTTCCCGAGAGAGTTTATCGTCGCCTTGCGACCACACAGTGCGCTTGCCTTCGCACACACACCAAATGTCCCACCACACACAGGACTTCTCAACGAAATTGCTCACTGTCTTAAATCTTTGGTTCAATCCTGTCTTTATCACCGACAGCGACAATGTCCAACTGTGATGCTCCGCTCTTGTCGCAAACACTGTTTTGTTCACTTGTTCACGCGACTTTTACCTGTGCTCGGTGTTTGTCCCTAGTGACCAAGCCCCGTCACCCCACACTCTTCGTCGATCTGTGCCGTGTCTTATCCTGGCGTCCCGCCTCGTCTGCTTACGTGTACTGACTGTCCGTTAATTTACCTGTAATGTGACCTTCACGTAAACCGTCTGCAAGCTTGCGTGTTTACTCCCGTCTGTCTGTGTGAATTATCTGGCGTACACACCGAAGAGTTCACATTAATTTCTTTAAGCAATAATATCCAATTTGTCAAGGGTTTGTTAGTTTGATGTGTGACTTTTCTGCAATAATTTTCTCCTTTGACTTTATTCCATTTCTGATATTTGCCCTCCATGCAACACGTTCAGCGGCGACTTGCTCCCAATGTGCATTATCAATGCGTTTGAGACGTAAGATGGTGCATGATGGTGGAAATGACCACGTGTTCACATGCACCCACTGTGAACGGACATTTACAGCGCAAATTGGCCTTATCAGTCACACTCGCTACCGCCATAGTTAAAAGTTATGCCTTTTTAAAGCACAAACTATCGTCTGTCAAGACGGCAAGGTGCCAATGCTATGTTAGTTTGATGGAACGAAGTCACCAGATAATAACTCCTCTCTCAGCGAAGAGCCCACAGATATCTCAGAATGACAACAATGTCTATAATGCAATGGGTTTCTTAAAAGGACGAGCCATCCAGATATCACACGACGTTCTTTATAATACGTGCGTGAGATGGTCGTTGTCTAGGTAACGATGCTCCTGGTGTGTCAATTGAGCTATCTAACTGTCTTACAATAGAACTCACCCCTGCAGTGCCCATTCACCAGTCATGAAACAAGATTGAGTTGGCGCACATAATCCTTTATTACAGAAAGAACACGGACAAACGGAACATGTTTATAAATCCAGAACACAATGTAATCCACCGAATACATATATATTCCTCACACCTCTATACGCACACATCAATGCCTTCTCAAAGCCTGCTGAATCTCCAATTCACAATACAGGTAATCCAGCTACTATCCCCGGCTGGACTTCACACAATACAACCCATCCACTGGGTCTAGCCTCCATTAACTCTCCAAACCCCACTGGGTTTTAGGCCTTCATCAACACTGCGAGAACCACACAACACAAGACCTGACCGCAGCCAGTCTAAACTCCCATGTCCTCGACAACCGATCTGTTCGGCACCAAGACATCAACTCCCACGTCAATCTTTGTCTCTGTCTCTTTAAACCATTCTATGCTCTCACAATGCCTCCCACACAACACACACAAACGCTATCTCATCGCTCCCTGTCTGCCCCTCCTTGCAGCCCCTCTGCCTTACACCCTTCCCCGTTTATCTCCTTATATTTTCTTTCCGGTGAATGCCCTTTCACCTCGTGAACTGTTTATATTGTACGGCCACTCACCTTAATGCCAATGAACACAGGCATGTGTCACCCTGTTTATATCATCTCTTACATTTCTCATTATATTTTCGGCTTACAGGTTAAACAAATAGGGTGAAAGGACGCAGTCCTGACGGACTCCTTGCTTGATGTCAAACCAATCTGATGTCTCGCAATCTATTCTAACTGCTGCTTGTTAGTCTAGATCCGGGGTCACCAAACCTTTTTCACTGCGGGCCGGATTAGCTGAGAAAATTACGAGCGCGGGCCGGATAGTCATTCTGTACGATACTTGCGCCGGTTCGTAATCCCGTATACCCGCGTTCGAAATACAGTGCACGCGATTTGGCAGCAGACAAAGTTGCGCTGGTTTTTACGCTATGTTATGGGTGCCTGTCGTTCAGAAAGCAATGGTAAACTACGGAACGTAAACTTGCCAAGACATCAACAACAGCAAACAATTCTGGTGTTGACTGCAAACGTCCTGTAAAGGATAAGCAATTAACTTTAACAGTAATTGAAAGCTAGAACGAAAGCTCTTGAAAAAAGACGAAAAACTAAGTTAATCATGGGAAGGGTGTGCAATGCACAAAAACCAAAGACAATCAATATATTTATTTACTAAACAAAGTTAACAAAGAAGGCGACGTTAGCAAAAAGATAGTTAAATCAGACCTAATGTACACATATCCGAATCTCACAAACTAAGCAGCAAAAGAGTTTTGGGAGATTTGTGAAATCGACTAGTGGCTTTCAAAATACCATCAATGTTTGGTTTGGAATTGTTGCATCCAATCAAGAGAATTGCTTTCAAATGTTCATCAGTCAATCTCGTTCGATGTGGTGACTTCACAGACTTCATTTTTGAAAATGTTTGCTCATAGACATAAGTTGTTCCAATCACTGATGCCATACCAGCGGCAAATTTCTAAAGTTCCGGAAGCTCAACAACAGGTAAGCAGCGGTACAATTCAACAAGTTTTGCTTCTCTATGCTTCTCTTTCAACACGCCTTTTGCTTGCAAATCGATGAACGAGTCCAACTGTAGTTCAACTGGCACATCATCAAGGTTACAATCAAACGGATTCTGGAACAAAAGAATGTCACTCTCAATTCTGTCAAGATCTGAAAATCTCTCCAAACTCTTTGAAACAGTGAAAATTATGAAGGTTTTCTCCTTCCATTGTGCTTTCAACAATGACAGCTTTCTCCGAAATCTAGAGATCACAGACGAGGTAAACCTTTCCCTGAAGTTTCGAGTTCAGTTCATACATATCGACCAAACATGACAACTTTGACAGCCAGGTATAATAATAATAATAATAATAATAATAATAATAATAATAAGTCTTTATTTTCAAATGGTTAAGAATTGGGCACGCAGGCCCGTCTGACATTCTGCCCTTCTTCTCTATTTCCTCTCATACATTCTTTCATTCAACATCACTTATGAAGCAACTTTTGACAACAAAAGAACATTAAAACGCATGAAAAATAATCAATAACAAATGACTCACTGAAGCAGTGTTAACATGGGCATTATAAATACCTAAGGAGGGTGTAACGTGCCATACATAAGGGAATGTTTTTTGGCTAGTTGTCGTTTGAGATAAGTTACCATTATTGTCTTTTTTGTGTTGTTTGTTATGGGGGCATGTAGTCTGTACTAAGGTAGTGTTCAAACAGGTTGCGAATGTATGTATCATGATTGGTGGTGTCTTTGATTTCTTGTGGAAGATTGTTCCACAACTGAGCGGCAGAGTATGCTAAGCTTGTTTTATATAAGTCTATCCTAGGTTTAGGGACATGAAGTATATTTAGTCGTTCGCTATGTCTAGCATTATATTTAAACAATGGCCAAAGGTAGCTTGAAGCATTTTGAAATAGGATTTTGTGAATTAGTTTGGTTTTATTAAAAAGCAGGCGCTTGTGGAGTGGCAGTAACCGGAGACGTTTATATAGGTTAGAATTGTCGGTAAGCTTTTCACCATTAATTAAACGCACTGCCCTTTTCTGGAGTGAATATAGGCGTTTTGTTATTGATTTGGAGCATCCATCCCAGACTGTGGAGCAGTAATCAATATGTGTTTGTATATGAGAAGTATAGAATATCTTTCTTGTGTTTTCGTCAAGGAAATTTTTAATTTTGGCAAGTTGGTATACTTTTTTGGCTATTTGTTTAACTAGAGCATGAACATGTGAGTTAAAAGTTAGATTTTGATCTATGATAACACCCATTGTCTTGTGCTCGGTGACACTTTCTACAGGCGTGCTGCCAATGTGCAGCTGAAGAGTTCTCTGCGAGTTTAGAGTGTGAAGTCTTTGCCTGGTTCCTATTAACATAGACTTTGTTTTAGTAATGTTAATTTGCATGCGGTTTGCATGACTCCAGTTAACTACACTATTTATTTCCTGTTGCAAGGATAATTCTAGCACATTACGATCAACAGCGTTTGTATATACTGTGCAGTCATCAGCAAATAGATCGCAGGACGACGACAGATTTAATGGAAGATCATTTATATAAATGGCAAATAATAGAGGGCCAAGAATAGACCCCTGAGGTACTCCAATATTAATGGTAATGGCTTGAGATAAAACTTTATTGTGTGATACTACTTGCTTTCTGTCTAATAAGAATGATTTTATTAATGTCACTATATTAAAACTTACTTTCATTGTTTCCAGTTTTTTAATTAGAATAGTATGATCTATCATATCGAATGCTTTCCTAAGGTCTATAAACACCGCTCCACATAGAGTATTGTTGTTAATATTTTGATGCCAGTTTTCTATCATGTAGGATCTGACAGCTGTGAATCAGCTCTATCTTTTTCAGTGAGGAAAACATCTATTTCGTTTCGGAGCTTGTAAAAACGAAGCAGGACTTTACCGCAGCTGAGCCACCTGACTGACGTGTGATAAGGCAAGTCACATAATTCAGAATCAATTTCTTTAAGAAAAGCCTGGAACTGACGGTGATTTAGTGCATGTTCCCGAAAGATGTTCACAGCAAAAACAACTGGTTTCAATACACAATCAATATCTAAGTCTTCCCACAGAGTACTTGCTGATGTATGATGCAGTGTATGATAAGAGAATTTGCAAATCTTCCAACTGAGTCCTGATCTGCCCCACCGGACCCTTCCTCACTCCAGCCATGTTTTTTTCCCTCCATCAACTGTAACACCTCGAAGCTGATTCCACTGAAGGTTATAGTCTTGCAAAATTGTTTGCACTTCCACGAAAATGTCTTTCCCAGTTGTTGTTCCATGCATGCTGCAAACAGACGCCAACTCTTTCGTTATCTGAAAGTCCAAATTGACACTACGAATGAACACGAGAAGTTGTGACGTACTCGAGAGGTCAGTAGACTCATCCAGCGCCAGAGAATACCACAACAAGTTCCTAGCTTTCCCGCGTATCTGTATCACTATGTTCTCTCTAAGTTCTTTTGTTCTCCGCACAACTGAACTTGCCGAAAGGCTGATAGTTCCAAACAAATCGGCTTTCTCAGGACACACGTCATTTGCTGCTTCGATCATACACTCTTTGATGAAGTTGCCATCAGTAGACGGCTTTCTTCGTTCTGCCATCTTATGCACTGTTTTGTAACTTGAACGAGTGACAGATTCATTTTCAGCAAATTTTCTCGTGAAGAGATTTCTTTGTGTTTTTAAAACTACGTTTAATAGACTCATATTTCCCAGAGCGTAACTTTTTAGAAAACTTGTAATATATTGATAGATGTTTTGTTTCGTAGTGTGACGCCGAAGATTGTGCTCTTAAAAAACGGCAACACTTTCCCTGCATATTACGCAACTGTTTTTCTGATCCTGTGTTTCCACAAAGAAGTACTTTACTCCCCATTCTTCATTGAAAAATCGACACTCGGCGTCCACTTTTCTTTTCCTAGTAGCCATAATTAAGGGTGAAGTACACGGGATCTGAAAATGAAAAAAGAGACATTAAATTAGAAACATAATTAAAATCCTATTGAAACACAGAAAAGCAGAGGACTAGGAGTCACCGGTGAAGCTACGGCTCATCAAAGGTACATATACAGATTATAGGTACCTTTGTGTAACCTCACAAAGATGATAGAGATAATAGCACAAAGCCGACTGCTCATGGGCCGTAGAAGAAGAGAGGAATAAGAAGACATAGAGAATCTCACCCTATCTCTACGGCTAACAAGAAAAGAAAAGATTTAGAAATATCAGAAGAAATCCAGGTCCGTGTACAGGGAATCAGAATAATGTAATTGAAAAGATACAACATCTGATAAATAATGCCAATGCCCTAATAAATAAAATTCATGATTAGAGCAATGACAAAATAGGCATCCCCATGAATAAATCAAATGAAATCAAATCAAATCTATTAGGGTCACAAATTGGGCGCGCAGGCCCGTCTTACATTCGGCCCTTCCAATCACTCGTCTTTCATTCATCAAGAGCATTCTACATTTACATAGGAAGAAAAATAAACATTGTATAAGCATACACGTGATCATCCAACACAGTACCAATGATCTTCCATCACAGCACTGTAACTGTAGTCTGACACACAACACCAGCAATTATCAGACAACAAGATGGAACAAAAGTCATTCATTCAGTAGCATGTCCTTTGCAGAACCTCGCTCTCATAACAACCTTCCGGAAAACCTCTCGGTCATAAGCAAGATGTCCCGCTTCAGATACACCCATCTAGAGACCATCCGCCACATCCGGCACCCATCTTCTCTTTGGCCTTCCTCTTCCTCTCTTTCCAGGCATATACCCCTCCATTATTGTTGTCGGTCACCGACATAGCTATTTTATTCCTATATTCCTATTTAAACTATGAAGGTTCATTCAAAACTCACCTCACAGCAGATAGTCGTCAATTCACAATCAAGATCCTCTTGGATCTTTTGGATCTTCACAGGGACTGTCTGCCCTCTCAACTGCAGTCTGGAAAAACAGTGGCCATGCTCTGCCATGCCTAGGGCACGTTCTCCCATCTGCTTGGTAGTGGCTCAGAGGGATGAGTTCAAATCCTCTGCTGAAAATTAGACATCAGCATCTCTTCGGCCTCAGTTGTTCTCAAGGCCAAAGAGGCGGGAACATGGCCTGACTGGGCTCTTATAGGCACGCCAACAGAACATCCAAGCACCCTATGAATTTTTTACCAGGGTATCATGGGATATGCTACTCCATACTCTTGTAGAGCCGCGGCAGGCGGCTTCATTTGGTAATAGAATATATCTCATAATAAGGTTTGTAAAATATATAAATAGGGCCGCCTAAATAAACAGCCTAGAGCAGCCAGGAGGTCTCCGCATGTGTGAAGATCTCCTATTATTCTAAACATAATATATACATTTACATTGTATCACTAAGTCTCGTGTTTCATATGTTATATCAAGCAAGTTCGAGTACCGTCGGCGGGCCGGATGAAATGACGTCGCGGGCCGGATCCGGCCCGCGGGCCGTAGTTTGGTGACCCCTTGTCTAGATAGAGCATTTTTATGAGTTGTACTACATGTGATGGGAAGCCCATATTCCTCATGATTTCCCAAAGTTTCTGATGTTGTACACAGTCAAATGCCTTTGAATAATCCACAAAACATGAGAATAGGTTTACATTAAATTCTCTGCACTTTTCTATTATTAAACGCATGTTGAATATGTGATCTCTTGTTCCTCTTCCTTTCTAAATCCAGCTTGAACCACGTTAATCTCTTCTTCCATTTTCTTACTAAGTCTTCGCATTATGACTTTTAGTAGAATTTTACTTGCATGACTGATCAGGGCAACAGTTCTATAGTTGGTGCATAATTTCAGGTTGCCCTTTTTTGGTATTGGAATGAAGATAGTTCTCTTCCAATCTATTGGCCATATACCATATTTCCAAATCTTTGTACATAATGCATGATATATGTGTATGCGTTCTTCTCCTCCCGCTTTAATTAGTTCAGCTGGTATATCATCACACCCAGGTGATTTATCATTCTTCAGGTTCTTTATAAACCAAGCAATTTCATCTAATGAGGGTTCAAGTTCTGTCTCTGCTGTCATTGGCTCATGTATCTCATTCATATCCTCACTGTCACTCATATCATACATTCCACTGCAGTACTCCCGCCATCTTTCTAGAATTTGTCTAGATTCTGTTACGGTATTTCCCATTTGTCACAGATACCATTCAGGTTGAACATTTCTTGTCAATAACTTCATTTCTTTGAACATTTCATAATCTCTTCCAGTCTTATGATATTGCTCTATTCTGGTACAGCAATCTTGTGTATATTGATTTTTGACCTTTCTTGTGTTCTTTCTTATTTCTCGAGTTAAAGATTTATACTTCATCCTGCTGTTATCGGATTCATCCCTTTCTGTTTCAGCTCCCTTCGTTGTTTTATTAATTCTAATGTGTCTGATGTAATCCATGGCTTAAGATGCTTTTTCTTGGTCGGAATGAAATCTTTGGCTGCAGTTATCAAGATATCTCTAGCTTGTACTGCCAGTTCATCGGGTGTCATTTCTTCTTGTACAGACATCAAGACCCCAAAGCGATTCCTAACTTCTATGTTGTATGCATCTGGTATTTTTGTGAGATCAAAACGAAGTGGCCTTGGTCCTCGGGTAAGCTTTTTGAGTTTTAATTTCAGATCTGCTTCTAATAACTGATGATCTGTATCACAGTCTGCACTTCGTAGGGTTTTTGCAGATGTTATGCTTGATCTCCATCTTCTTTGTATTAAAATATAATCTATCTGATTTTTGGTTATACTGTCTGGAGACTTCCATGTCAAGAGTCTTCTTGGATGTTGTTTGAAAAGCGTGTTGGCTATCGTTAACTCATTTTCTGTGCAAAATTCAATTAATTTGTCACCTGCATCATTTCTATTTCCTAATCCAAATTTTCCTAAAACGTGTCTCTCATTTTCAGCTCTTCCTGCACCTACTTTTGCATTAAAATCTCACATTATTATTGCTATATCATTATTAACAATCTTATTTAATGTGTCTTGTAGTGTGTTGTAAAAATCTTCAATTTCGTCCTCCTCTGCTGTTGAAATAGGTGCATATATCTGTATGAGAGTTGTGTATTTTTGGACGGCCTTTAAGTCTAATAGTGAGGATTCTATCACTAACTGGATTATATCCCATTAAAGCTTTTGCAGTTGTCTTATCTAAACAAAATGCCACTCCACTCTGGCCTCCGACATCTCTACCAGAATAAATGAAAATACTTCCATTTTCAGTTGTAAAATGTCCCTTGCCGCTCCAGCGATGTTCACTAATTCCTAAAATTTTAATGTTTAACCTCTCAATCTCATCACACACTACTTTAAGCTTTCCCTCATACAGACTTCTCACATTCCACGTTGCTATTCTCACTCTGTTTCTTATTCTGACACAGGGGATTTCCTTGGTAACACAGTCAGGATTAACTCCGTCATCACGATTACTAGTACTGGTCCCTGTGTCACACTCTTCCCCAGTGTTATCTGATCTGCCTGGCCTGGGGGTCTCGCCACCAGATCTCTTTCTTATTATGTTTCCTTCATGCTTGCTTGTTATGGTTTCTTGGCAAGTTTTGCAGAAGGTAGTTTGCCATTGCTTTCCTTCTGGGCAGTGACTGTACTAGACGGTGGCCATAGCCATTGTCTCTACTGATGAGATCATCTGCCTATCGCCGCAGAGTACAAGACCATAACCAACAACAATCTGTCGGCTGCTCTCACACTCCATCCACCACCTGCTTCCATGGCTTCACGTAACCCTGATCGGGGGGCTAAACGGGTACTCCACCTTGCCCAAGGGTGTCCCGTAGACTAACGGAGGAAAGGGGGCGTCTTACATCTCCTTTGATAGGGGATACTCCTACCCCGCTAACCGGACTACAATGACCACGGGAGAAAATATGTAACGCGTTATATCGGTTACGAATGAATAATCTCTTAAACTTCCGGTATGTTGATGCTAAGGTAGCGGGTTCAACCCCTAAACCGGTAAGTTGGACTACAATGTTGACTTATCATCCTTAATGTGGGATAGTTAATTACAAGTGGCGTCTCCCTGGCCTAGGAGGGGTTAACGTTTTTCTCCGCAATCCCATATATCTACGTGAGGAACGTAACCTGCGCGAGAATCGGTAGCGGTTCTCGCCGCCTTTGTAACTTACGGGGTATGTGAGCCGGTGGCTCAGAAAGCAATGGTAAACTACTGAGCGTAATCTTGCCAAGAAATCAACAATCAGCTGAAAGATGCTGATGTTGACAGCGATGTCCCGTAAAGGATATGCGAAAAAATAAATGACAAGTACCTCAGAAGTTGGAGTGTGTTCACCTGATGGCGAAGGACACTTGTAATAGAGAAAGCTAAATGACAAGCATAAATCATTCTAGTGCATTAGAAGTAGTAACGTTTGTGTGGACTACGCTTGAGATCAACGCGAGTTACGGGAGCAACGTTAGAGCAGTGGCTAGCACGCTTGCCTGTGGCTCTAGTGGTCATGTGTTTGAATCCCCTTAGCGATGTGGATTATGTACAATCGTCGAGGACTCCCAGATCTACCCAGCCCAACACATGGCAGCATGACATGTTAGGGAAGTAAATACGATCGGCCTACCTGACCCAGTTGGTGCCGATTTATCCATAACAATATATGGCGTCTCCTACAAGTGACTAGACGACAGACAACGATATAAATGTTGTTCATTTGTATTTTATGTTGCGCTCGCCTGCTTTGAACTCAAGCGTAGTCTATACACGTGTTACTACTTCTAGTGCACTGGAGTGGTGTTTTCGTGTGTATTATCTTTCCCAATTACCAATCTCTCCATCTAGCGAACCCACTCCAATTTCTGAGGTACTTGTAATTTTCATCGTCAAGGACGAGAAGTCAAAATTTTAGTTCAGCTGACCAGTGTATGGATTGAACCCAATACCTCGGCATCAACACACCGGAAGTTAAAGCGCGAGTGCTTTTATTTATTCCGCCATATAACTCATATCATTTGACATAAGCCTGGGTCACTGACATTGAGTTGAGTGACCGGGCAGGAGGAAGAATGGAGATGAGAGTGGGAGACAGTAAAGTGATTGACCTGGCTACGAGGAAAACAATCAACCCTCAGAAATAATGGGGCGGATACGAGTGGAAATCCCCAGGGGGGGATGGGTCGAAAGAGAGTGGTGTGTTGTGTGAAGTGAGGAGACTGGAAGGCCAGAGAGAGAAGAGACCGACTGCGGGTCAGGTCGTTTAAGAGAGAGCTCCGTGTTGTGTTGTTCTTCTAGTTGTGAAGACAGGCCTGAACCCAGAGTGGGTTCTGTATTGAGTGTAGGCCTGAACCCAGAGTGGGTTCTATAGTTGAGCAGTGGCTCCAACCCAATGTGTGGGTTGTATTGTGGGAGATCCAGCCGTGGATAGTAGCTGGATTACCTGTCTTGTGATTGAGATAAGAGCAGGCCGTGAGAAGGCATTGATGTGTGCTGGTTAAATTGTGAGGAGGATATTTATATTCTATGGATGTACATTGTTTCTGGATATATATATATGTTCCGTCTGTTCGTCTTATTTCTGGAATAAATGATTATGTGCGCCAACGGAATCTTGTTTCATGACTGGTGAAGGTGCACTTCGGGGGTGAGTTGGTTTAAGAGACAGTTAGATATCTCAATTGACACACCATGAACATCGTTACCTAGACAACGACCATCACACGACTACAACAAGCAAAGAACATCAAGAACATTGATATTATCATCAAGGAGACGTGTGACATCTGGGCGCTCGTCACTTAGTAAGGAGTATCTGAGGGCTACGTCCGATTAAGAACATTATAGACAGTGTTGTCATTCTGAGATGTTTGTGGGCTCTTCGCGGAGAGAGGGTGGACAGCGGAGTGTGTCCATCGTATAAACACTGAGTTTGTCTCCGTGCGGGAACTGGCTACAGCAGTTCACGTCAAGCCCAATACAGGTGAATTGGAACCAACCATATCGCTAAAGCGAGTGGGGGTGTCAAAAAACAGCGGCAGCACAAAAGTCGGTGATAAAGACACGCCATACAGACTAACCGGGAGAGTCCATTACGGTGACAGGTAAATTTTATACCAGGCAGGAGGGCTGAAACCAGCAGACGCGGCGATGAAAGACCAGTGTTGAATCCAGAGTGGCGAGGGCAGCGTGTGTGTGTGTAGAACATCCGCTGTCGGTGATAATGACAGGATTGGGAACCAAAGATAATTGACAGGTGTGTGTGTGCTGGAGGCAAGCGCACTGTGTTGTTGCAAGTTGACTGGTCAAAATTATTCGACGCAGTAAAGAGGACGGGTGGGTACACCAGCGTCCAGGTACTGGGGAAGTACATGTTTGGAAAACAGAGAAAAATTGGCAGTCGCTGATTTGACGGACAGTTGACTGAAGGGGATAGTAACGGTACCCCTACCGCAGCCGGGTGGGGCTGTCAAGTTTGTGTGAAAACTGTTTTACGGAGGAATTTTTCACTGAGAGTGATAAAGAGAAATTAGGTTGACCTTGGAAGGCAAGGCTGTTTAACAGTAAGCAGTTACTGAGGTACTGACTGGAGGTGTCCGGCAAGGTCAAGGCCGTGGACAGTGGAAAGTTACTGAGATGTTCCATAGTGAAACTGGATAAACAAGCTGTTTTTGTGTGAAACAAGACTTTATGTTCGGCTTTGTTAAAAGCCCTTTGTGTTCATTACCTTATAATCAGCAAACATTTTGTCAACGATTGATGACGTGGCATTTCCGCGAACATAGTTGCATAGTTGCCAAAAAGAACTGACTGTACAGAGTGAAAGCGTTGAACATTTATTGCCATTATTTTGGTCTTTTCTTTTGGTGAATCTATAACATATATGATACAGCAAAGCGCCATCTCCGCAACGAGAGTAACAACATATCGAAAGAACACTTTGGATAATTATTATTACCGTCAACGTTTCCGACAGTTGGAACTTTTGATCACCACGTGAATTCAGGAACCACTCAACAAAACAACAAGTCGCTTTGAAATCTAGCGTCGTAATCATTTCGGAGAATGTAACACAGACATTTCCAGCATATTGTGAAAAACTATTAACAGCAAAATAAGAACTTTTGGCGACGGATTTATGGGCACATGTTTGTCGGCCAACGAGTTGGACATTCTGTTTGCTGCTCATTGTCTTATAAATATTGTTTTCGGTTGTTAAGCTGTTACTTGTATGTGGTCCAGTGTTTGTCAAGAGTAGGAGATTTTTGGGGTGTTTCTCGAGAGTCGGGATACAGCACACAAATATATATTCTTTCTGGTGCTTACGATATTTTTGTAAGAAAAACGTTAATGAGTTGACGTATCGTGCAGGGGCATTGAAATAGTCTTAACCAATATCTAGAGCCGAGTTGTCTGACGTCAGATTTGTGTATATGTTGATGCTATAAATTGTTTTTGTTTCTCTTTCTTTTCGTTATATTTACATATAATATTTGTTGTGTTCGGATATATGTTTTTATTGTGATCTTTCGTCATTTCTGCTGTCTAGTGGTCTTGGTCAATTTATATTTATATTTTACGCGCACTGTGGGTGTCTCTACACAAGCTTGTGGTTGTTACTGTGGTTTATTTTCTGTGTGATCATCGTCTCCGTGTACTCAGCTTGTGAAGTCTAGCGTTGGATAGTCATCATTTAGTGTTATCATCCATTTGTTTGTATATGTATTTATATGTATGTTTAACAATATTTCCAGGGACTTTATGAACTTTTGGTCATAGATATATAGATATAAGGGAGTATAGGTGATACTTCCCCCCTTCACTACCTAGTGCTTATAGAGTGACTGGGTGAGTACAGAGTGATATTTTAGCACTACGAAGTTACGTGCACAAGGAGTGGTAGTGTACGTATTGAAGGCACACAAAGGACTAGTAGCAGAGTCTTTACATTTATAGTTGGCTGACAGACAGCAACGTGTCCGCAAGTACAGATGCCTACTTTAATGGACTATATTGAAGCAGTTGAACGAATAGGCCTGAAAGGTAAAGAGTTACAGGAGTATGCCGAAGAAAAAGAACAAAAACAGATTGAAAGAGAGGAGAGGCATAATGAACGCGAGGCAAAGCGTCTACAGGAAGAGAAAGAGACGCAAGTAAAACTAGCTGAAATGGAAAACAAACGTCTACAGGAAGTAAAGTTAGCTGAAATAGAAAACAAGCGTCTACAGGAAGCGACACAAGTAAAACTAGCTGAAATAGAAAACAAGCGTCTACAGGAAGAGACACAAGTAAAACTAGCTGAAATCGAGTTAAGAAAATTAGAACTATCTTCGAAAGGTCAAAGTGAGGAAAGCAGAAGACCGTCGCAGTCGTCACAGAGATTAAAACTGCCATACTTTACGGACCGAGACAACCTTGAAGCCTATCTTGACAGATATCAGGCATCAGCGAAAGTGTTAGGAATCCCCGAAGAACAGTATGCTATTAGACTAGGCGAGCTTCTTACGGGGAAGGCACTAGACACTATGTTCAATTTACCTGTAGAAGAAAGGAACAACTACACTATCTTACGTCAACGTTTGCTGACAAAGTTCCAACTAACTGAACATGGATATAGAACAAAGTTTAGACAGTTAGGGCCAGAGACAAATCAAGATTTCACAGATTTTGTTAACACTGTAAAGAATACATTTAACAAATGGATGGAGCTCGCAGAAGTAGGGAAAGATTTTAATAAATTAGTAGATCTAATGTTAAGAGACAAGGTAGTATCTGCATGCAATTCTAATTTAGTGGCGTTCTTTGAGGAGCGTAAGCCAAAGGACATAGACACAATGTCTCAGTTAGGGCAAAACTACATGACTGCACATCCTAACGTATCTATTGGGAAACTAATGAGTGAGGAAATAGTCTGTGCAGCGTACACTAAACAGGACCAGAATCCAGTCATCAGACCAAGGGCGAAAAGTGTGGATTCAGCACATAAAGGTGAGCAGCAAGAACTTCAAGATAATGGTTTCCGAGGAAACAATGTTGGTAGAGTAGGACGGTACCCATATCGAAGAGGGAATTTTCAGAGACGTCCGAATTATGCCGGATGTTGGAATTGTGGGAGCTGGAGACACAAGGCAGCAGAGTGTGATGCACAACCATCAGATGGACCAACGAACAACACTAAAAGGGAGATTACTTGTTTCAAATGTGGAAAGAAGGGGCATATCAGCCATCAATGTAGGATGAGAGAAACAGAGCACTCAAATGCAGCGCAAGTAATTGAGACGCTGAACAATGAAGATTGTAGTGGGTGCAAACCTCTTTTTGAAAAAGACAGTCAGCCAGTCCTAATATGTGGTCATACAGTGAAAGCAGGATCAGCAGTCCATGAAGGAGGAAGTTTGAAGCTGCATCAGGGATTTGTCAATGATAGACCAGCGTTAACAATTAGGGATTCCGGATGTACATCCATCGGAGTGAGGAGAAGTCTAATAGATCCCTCGGATTATACAGGGAAAAAGATTAGATGCATAACATTCAACGGCACAGTAGAGTTCTACCCAGTAGCCATAATAACAGTAAAAACACCATATATCACTGGAAGAGTGACAGCGTGTGTTTTGGACTCACCAGTGGCTGATTTGATCATAGGAAATGTTATAGGAGTTAAAGAGTGTACAGAAGAGGAAGTAGTTTATTGGGACCGAAAATATAGTGTAAGCAGTAATGAGGTAGTTACCACAAAAGAACCTAAATTAGAGAGTATAGCTGAGGTAGAAGAGGCACTTGAAGTAGACACAGGAACTCAGGACAAGGATAGTACAGCTGAGCAGATGAGAATGGATCCCAAATATAGTGCTAGTGAATCCCAGAGACAAGATACTACTCTGAACAAATGTTCCCAAGGGTGTAGGAGAGTAGAACATAGGCAGTCAAAGAAAGGTAGATGGTGCTTCGAGAGGAAGAACAATGTTCTCACTCGCAGGTTTTCAGATAGCAGAATTGCACGTGGGCAAGGAGCAGTACCTTTAGCACACAGAGACCGATATACTAGAACAGCTCAGGATAGTGCATGGGCAGGGCACATAGGCATAAGGCGTAGGCAGCAGAAAGAAAGGTGCCAGATATATGGGCCAAGATTGAATAAAGAGTTCAGACTAAACAGAGACTCAAGTGTAATGGTGCAATATACAGATAGGAAAGTTGAGTCAGGTCAAAAGAGTGTTCGCGACATTACTGACCCAGGGCTAGGGATAGCAAACAGATGTTGTAATTGTAGAGGTACCATGAGTCATGGGTACATGAAAGGTAGACACAGCATCGACAGGAATCAGAGGAGGGTTAATGCAAGAACAGAACCACCTGATATAGGGTCGGTACACAAATAGTAATGTGTGGTCGTGAAGTAGTAAGAGACCTGTGGGTACATAAGTATAATGCTTTTCTATGATGTATTATTATTATTATGTGATGTATTAGTTCATGCATTGGTACACAAGATAGAAAGTTGGTTGTATTAATGTGTGATGAATATAGGAGTGTACTATGAGCATTCGGTGTATTATTTAGGGTGGTAGCTGGAGTAAGGTGCAGCCATACTTAGGGCTACCCAGGCTATATGTATGGGTCACATATTTAATAAGTGTTAGTCTCCCAATATTTGAAAACGAAGTTTTCTTTTAAGAGGGGGGTGATGACATAAGCCTGGGTCACTGACATTGAGTTGAGTGACCGGGCAGGAGGAAGAATGGAGATGAGAGTGGGAGACAGTAAAGTGATTGACCTGGCTACGAGGAAAACAATCAACCCTCAGAAATAATGGGGCGGATACGAGTGGAAATCCCCAGGGGGGGATGGGTCAAAAGAGAGTGGTGTGTTGTGTGAAGTGAGGAGACTGGAAGGCCAGAGAGAGAAGAGACCGACTGCGGGTCAGGTCGTTTAAGAGAGAGCTCCGTGTTGTGTTGTTCTTCTAGTTGTGAAGACAGGCCTGAACCCAGAGTGGGTTCTGTATTGAGTGTAGGCCTGAACCCAGAGTGGGTTCTATAGTTGAGCAGTGGCTCCAACCCAATGTGTGGGTTGTATTGTGGGAGATCCAGCCGTGGATAGTAGCTGGATTACCTGTCTTGTGATTGAGATAAGAGCAGGCCGTGAGAAGGCATTGATGTGTGCTGGTTAAATTGTGAGGAGGATATTTATATTCTATGGATGTACATTGTTTCTGGATATATATATATGTTCCGTCTGTTCGTCTTATTTCTGGAATAAATGATTATGTGCGCCAACGGAATCTTGTTTCATGACTGGTGAAGGTGCACTTCGGGGGTGAGTTGGTTTAAGAGACAGTTAGATATCTCAATTGACACACCATGAACATCGTTACCTAGACAACGACCATCACACGACTATAACAAGCAAAGAACATCAAGAACATTGATATTATCATCAAGGAGACGTGTGACATCATTCTTATAGAATATTGAGTCACATCTTCTATCACATAACGTAAACTAACGGAGCCTTCTTCACGCTTGAAGCTATAGATAGGTGCTACACTATATTTGTAGACAATCGACACTGGAAGCGTACTGTGATCTATGTCACTCAGAGCCTCATTCCGTTCCAGGTAATCTCTTCCTATCCATGTTAGGCTCGGTGAACTTGCGACCGGGGTAATGAAAACACATCTCATCTCGAGGGGGTTTAAACGTGTTTAACATGATGCAAGAGGAACGACTTCATTGCACACATTTACGGTTTTCATGTGAAGTCCCCTGGTATTAAAGCCAGTGTTGTGGCTTAGGGAATAGTGAGATCAGCAATTTCATAGCTCTAAACAAAGCCAGTATAGGGTTTGAAATCAGCCGCGGCCGATTTGGAAGCAAACTGCTTTGCATTGATTTCAATGGTATGGGGCGTCGGTTCAGCAGAAAGGAATGGCAAACTCTCATTCATTCGAATAACGAAGACACAAACAATAGATTGCACGATTTATTGCCTGGCATATTTCGCTGCATCTCGTCAGGTACATACTGCAGAAATCACACAACTTACCTGAATTAACTAGATAAATCCCTCAAGTTGAAATATACACAATTTCGCACAGTAATGTCACTTATCTACCACGGTAATTTTAAGCTGACTAACATGTCTTTCTGTTTACACAATTCTGGCCTGCGTTGATTGATCATAATTGCTTCTGCAAACTTTAACAAGCGAGTATTTTGTGTGTTAAACAACACGCGAAAGCAGTGTCTCTGTCCACCACATGGCCGCTTTCGATAATGTTGAATTGACTAAGTCATACCGCTAAATTGACGGAGTGGCCATGGGGAGTCCTCTTGGTCCTATTCTAGCGGACATCTTCATGGCACACTTAGAAGAAAAGAGATCCTCAGAAACCAATAACTTGGCCTTTTACCGTCGTTACGTGGACGATATACTAATTATCACCACAGACGAGCTACAAGCAATATCGTTCCAGGCCACATTATAACATTTATATTCAAAGACATATATGCGCCGTTCATTTTTATAGTAAGTGTGCATTTGTTCTTTTTTGTTTCCAAGGTATTCTTAGAGCCCGTCTATAACATACCTGCACAGTTCGAGGCGACTGCACTAGCCAGGCCCTCTGCCATACACCGCAAGGTACTATGTTGGCAGTAAATGACAGTTTTTTATGACAGTATGCGCCGTTCATTTTGTATTGTATGTGTCCTGGTCTTCCAGATGTATGTTGCAATGGGAAAGATGCATGCTATTTTTTAAGGTGTATCTGTCCCATGCCTCAATTTATTCAGTTGTTTTTGATTTTGAAGAGAAATAGATATTTGCCTCGTAATTTCTTTCATTGTGTCACCCTTGTTGGTAATTAATGACCCAAGATATGCGAAAATGTTCCACCACCCTCAATATTTCCTCATTAATATATATTTCTTTCTCCATGTTAGTACTATCCGTATGCATTATCTTTGTTTTTGCTATGTTAGGATATCTGTAATAGAAAAAAAAACTACTTTACTAAAAGTGTCTTTTAAAGTCGTTGTAAATTTGACATAACCGTGAAGATAACAGATGTTCGACATTCAAACAACATCTGTGACAATTTGTTTCAAATGTTTCATCTTAAGTATTATTGACGTCATATACTACACTAGCTGAACCGGCCCGGCTTAGCCCAGCTCCTATCGGCGGGGATCTATCTATCTATCTATCTATCTATCTATCTATCTATCTATCTATCTATCTATCTATCTATCTATCTATCTATCTATCTATCTATCTGTCTGTCTGTCTGTCTGTCTGTCTGTCTGTCTGTCTGTCTGTCTGTCTGACGACCCGGCCCGGCTGTCTATCTATCTATCTATCTATCTATCCATCCATCCATCCATCCATCCATCCATCCATCCATCCATCCATCCATCCATCCATCCATTCATCCATCCATCCAACCATCCAGAAGACCCGGAACGGCTTCGCCCAGCCAATGGCGGGGATCAATGAATCAATCAATCAATCAATCAATCTGTCTGTCTGTCTGTCTGTCTGTCTGTGTATGTTCGGCCTTTTCTCGTTCTCGTTAAAAATATAGATAGATTAGAAGAATAGATATTTAGATTGATAGTAGAAAATATGATTGGACTAAAAAGGGCAACGTGAAAGTATTGAAAGTAAACTTACCAAGATATCACGAACAGCCAATAAATGGTGGGCGGAGGGTTGAGTACTGCAAAGGATATGCAACTAACTTTCTCTCACAAAAAATTAATTTTGTTTTTTAACGAACGAAAATCTTTATTTTCAAAGCGTTAAGAATTGGGCACGCAGGCCCCTCCTACATTCTGCTCTTCTTCTCTATTTCCTCTCATACATTCTTTTATTCAACAATTTTTGACAATAAAATAACAATAAGCATTAACACGCATGAAAAATAACCAATAATACATGACTTGTTGAGGCAATGTTTAACATGGGCATCATAAATACCCAACATATGGGAATGTTTAAAAAAACATTACATTACATAGAAGAGAAAAACATTAAATTTGATGTGGAAAAGAAAAAAAGAAGAATCTAATGTGCTGTTGAAGAAAAATAAAAAGATGAGTTAGAACTTTTCACGTATTTAAAATAGATGCATTACTTTTATGAAAACTTTGAAAATGCCTCTAAAGATTTTATCATTATATATTATAAGGCATATGCCTGTAGATAACTGTAGATAAACATTTTATAAACTATGATAAAATGCATTAATTATTTAAATTACATATATAGCAATGCTACTAAAAGTTATGTTCCTTGATATAACTTTTCTTAAGTTAAGTCCCCTTGCTATATATTAATTATAATGTAATTAAAAAATTAAATTTTATTACGTAAATAACTGTTTGTAAACTAACAAACTATGACAGTTGGCTGTACGGGAATGAGAAGAACATATGTAGGATGGACCGTTCGCGAACGAATAAAGGACATACAGACATACATTGTCTTTATATATATATATATATATATATATATATATATATATATATATATATATATATATATATATATATATATATATATATACCTCTGCAGTAAGCTCCTGACGAGATGCCGCTAAATATGTCAGACAATCATGCTTCTCCACAAACTGCGATCTATGATGGATTGGATCAATTCATGTATTGACTGCCTTCTATACCATGACACAAGACTGGCAATAATTTTTTCACGATGTCTTCTTCTAGTTCCCTTTCCACAATTTTTTCCGGTGTTCGCATTGTCCAGTTTTCGTCTTCTCATAATGTGGTCCAATAATGATAACTGTCACTTTTCGATGTTTGTGACAAGATGTCTTTACTACTTAGTTTTCCTCAAAATGTCCATGTTGGTCAGATTATACTTAATAAATATGGCTTCACCTTTGACCACTTCTATCGTACATTTACCTTCCTTGAAGTAAAGTTAGTTGCTAACCTTTATACGTGGTGCCAGTCAACCCTAGCATTTACTGGCTGTTCGCGATTTGCTAGGTAATTTTACTGTCAGTATTTTGCCATTGCTTTCTCAACGACCGAAACTCATATTCTACTTTTTTTCTGTCTTTTCTTTCGTCTTTTATTCCACCATTGAAGCAAAGGTCTTCATTTGCCTCACTCCCATAACCAATAACAATTTCCACATCAATAATTATCAAATTCTGTGCCATACAAAAAGGTGATTTGACCAAACAAACATGAATGAAGGAAGTATGAGTATGTCACAGTTATCACTTGCAAGTTGTTAAAATAGTATTAGACATGTTGTATTATAACGATATATAAGCCCGTGGCAGATACAGAAAGTCGCCTAAGTCGATTAATCCTCCCTGACATTTGTTTTGTTAATATTAGTCAGTCATGTAATAAAGATTTGTGGACATTTCCCATGTCTTTATATTGTACATATTAATGTTGTTGTTGTTGTTGTTGTTGTTGTTGTTGTTGTTGTTGTTGTTGTTGTTGTTGTTGTTGTTGTTGTTGTTGTTGTTGTTGTTGTTGTTGCTGCTGCTGTTGTTGTCTCGGTTAGCATCATAAGTGATGTAAGGATGAAATAATATATGAAAGAAAGACATAAGAAGAGAAGAATGTTAGACTGGCCTTCTTAACACAATGAACATTTAGTTTCAAGAAAATGCCAATGTTGTCAGATGATGTGTTTGAGGTAGAGTCTTTGAAGAATACCACCTTATGGGATCTACCCCACCAAATAGGCTTCTTTGTGTACCAGTACGCAAATTTGGGCATGTTAGAATTTTATTATAACTTTTTAGATATGTTTATAGCTAGGGAGGATTTTCAATTGTGTGAGATGGACACAGACAGTTTGTATCTAGCATTTAGGAAACCGATCCTAGCAAAAGCCGTCAGACCGGAGCTTCAGGAAGAATTCTTTAGAGTCTATAGCTCCTGGTTCCCGTCTGAGGTATGTGATAGCCATCAACGGGATTTTATTAGGAGTAGGGGAGTTGTACCAGCCTGTGACGCGTGTAAGGATAAGCGAGTCTACGACAAAAAGAACCCCTGGTTTATTTAAGTTAGAGTACGAGGGGTTGATGATGGTCTCCTTATGCAGCAAGACCTATCACTGTTTTGGAGTCTATACCAAGACCAGCACGAAAGAGCTGGCAAAACAGCACAACAACCATATAGGTAGAGACAGTTTTCTAAATAAACTTGACACCCAGATAGCGACTGGAGGAACAAATATAGAGTTTAAAACACAGGCTTCCTCTGTCTACACATATCAACAACACAGAGAGGCCTTGTCCTGTTTTTATATTAAAAGAAAAGTACAAGCAGACAATTATAGTACCTCACCACTAGATATATAACACGTCCTGCTGCTAGTGTAAATATGTACTATAATTTGTAAATACCTTTTCTACTTTTTTCTACATTTCTTTGCTGTCTGTACTTCGATCTATGTAGAGTAGTCATATATGTGTGATTTCCCTCTCTGTGTGTGTGCACAGTGAATTGTCTATATCATTGAAAATAAAAGACTCAATGTTTGTGTGTTACTTTCTGGCACATGTTTTCATTGAGTGATATTTGTATTAAAAATAAAAATATTGAATGTTGTGCTCACGAAAATACAAATTTTTAATGGAAAAATCAAAGTTATGAAAACGAAGATTTCTTGTTTTGTCGGGTTGTTTTTTTTTTCCAGTGGTATGCTTTGGCATATTGTCGTCTTTCTTGTTTATTCTTGTTTTCGTCTTACTGGGTGTCATGTTGTCGTCTTTCTGGTTTTCATCTTTCATGCTTCGCGAGATTGTTTCTTCATGTTGACTGTAGCTGTGGAAAAATTATACAATGAAAAAAAAAAACGGACAAAGACGCAATGATTTGCGAGAGGCAGCACAGACAAAATAACAAAGATAACAATGGTTTTTCTTTTCTTCATCTTTATTTTCAAAACTTTATACATATTGTTTATTCACATCATTGTCTGGGTCTTGGTAACGTCTCCTGTGGGCTGTCATCTGGGCTTGGTAGACAAACATCTGTCTGTCGGATACATATATATGGGATTGATCACACATCTGGGTTGATCATACATCTGGGGTTGATCACACATCTGTTTGGATAACGTCTTGTTGCTTGGGTAGTTTCGTTTAGTGCTCTTTCTGACTTTAACATTTATTTTATATTAATATTTTACTATTAGTGTTGGAACTCATCGCTGGCTGCTGAGGATGGGGAAGGAGCACTTATGAGAATGCCCTGAATGCTGTGATGACGGTTCCTAAATCAATCAATCAATCTGACTTTAACACCGACTTTCTTCCTGCGGTTAGTGCCTTGTTTGACCTGTTTACAGAATTGAATAGATTGCTGGCTGAGTCTATCAAAGCCAGTTAGGATCTCGCGATGCATAGCTATCATCTGTTCATATTCTTGACGAGTAAGTGTCATTCCCAGCGGAGCAAGAAACTTGTTCTCAGATTCACCAAAGAATCGACGAAAGTGTAACGTGGTCGTTCCTCTGTAGGATGAGACATACACGGCCTTGACACCAGCTCCCACTGGTCTAACAATGTCACCATTACGAGTCAGGTAGACCCAGTTATCTGTGTTGAGTTCGGTAGTCATCTTGGGAATGAGCTAATGGTACCTGCATAGGGTTTATATACTAGTGTGTATATCGGTTCAGCTGCATTACTAGGCGACATACTACCCAATCGTTTACTCGCTGTAGGCTTGGGAAGGGCTGGAGAATGCGGTCATGCTCGCTCTACGACCTTTCATCAGGATTAAATAGATAGCGTAGAGGCTACAGGCGTTGCTTAACACATCTTGTAAGACACGGATATTATACATGGGTGGTGTGTCTGGATGATGATCAATAAACATGTACATGTCACTGTCTAAGGGCGGTAGACCAAATGAGTCAAAGTACTCACTTTGCCTGACCCATCATAGTATATGGCGACCCAGTGGAAACCAGGTTTGTAACTAGGATCAGTGTTTACGATAAAAGCCGCTGGTTTGCTTCTATCTAGATTTCGGGGTAGCTGATCTCGAGCGAACACTCTGACCTGTATTCGACAAACGTATTTATCTGCTAGTAGTATTCTGGTAATCTGCTGTGTGTTCATTATGAAGCGTAATCTGTTAGCACGTGTCTGGCCTTGGAGATTTCAATTATCCAAATATTATACATGGGTGGTGTGTCTGGATGATGATCAATAAACATGTACATGTCACTGTCTAAGGGCGGTAGACCAAATGAGTCAAAGTACTCACTTTGCCTGACCCATCATAGTACATGGCGACCCAGTGGAAACCAGGTTTGTAACTAGGATCAGTGTTTACGATAAAAGCCGCTGGTTTGCTTCTATCTAGATGTCGGGGTAGCTGATCTCGAGCGAACACTCTGACCTGTATTCGACAAACGTATTTGTCTGCTAGTAGTATTCTGGTAATCTGCTGTGTGTTCATTATGAAGCGTAATCTGTTAGCACTTGTCTGGTTTGCTTCTATCTAGATGTCGGGGTAGCTGATCTCGAGCGAACACTCTGACCTGTATTCGACTAACGTATTTATCTGCTAGTAGTATTCTGGTAATCTGCTGTGTGTTCATTATGAAGCGTAATCTGTTAGCACTTGTCTGGCCTTGGAGATTTCAAATATCCCGTCATGCTCGGCGTAGACGATGACTTCTAATGGCTCTGGGGTGGGTGTGTTGAACTTAAATTCCAGTATTAAAGGCCACGTCCTTGACACCCCAAACTGGTCTCCGTCCAGTAAACTGGGACTCAGATCAAAGGCATACACCGTATTGCCATAATTGAATTGATTATAGTCAATTTAGTTGCCGACGTCTTTGCCCACGATACCCATGGCTAGGTTGGTACCAAAATGAGCTCGTAGTATTAGTTACGCTTAAAGTCCATGGTCGATGGTTTGCTGGTGGCAGATCTACCATCGACTGTTACGTTCAGATACATCAAACCAAACGTTTGAAAAGTATACGGGATATAGTTGTAGGAACCGTTAAATGGTGATGATGTAATAAGTCTAATCAGGATGCGAGTGGGTGTTTGACTCATAAACAGATTGTCTTGTGTGTGAGATAGCATACCCTGAGGGCTAACAAATGTTGTTAGCACCACACTCTTGAATGGGAATTTTGCGTTGACCCTCATCAAGGCTTTCTCGTGGGCAATCACGATGGCAGGATTTAGCCTGGCTCTATGAACCACCAGCGTGGCATACGTTATAATGGATGAATAACCAAGTGCCCCATCTGGGGCCAAGAGGTTAAAGGTGGCTTTGGAAACAGTCAGCTTAATTTTCACATCCACACCGTTTATCATGTAGCGGTCTTGCATAAAGATGTCAACGTATAGTCGACCCATCATATCTATTTCTTGACTCTCACTGGCTAGTTGACGTCGTGTTCTGAGTCCCTTGTTGTATTCGCCTTGCGTGTCATCGAGGAGTAATAGAAGGGCGGCCGAGAGATAACTCTTTTTGGCTTCCACCCCATGATTCAACGACGCTTCCAGGTAGGCTCTATACGGATAAGTATTTTCTCTATGGGTGATTAGCGTGTCATTGAGTGAGACGTTCACTTGAGAGAATAAAATGTGCAGGTAATAGTTGACTAGAGTGACATCGGCCGTGGGGGTAGTTTTTTACCATTGGGTAGTGTGACTTTAGCTCTGACGTGTAAGAAAGTGTTAAACAAATCCACATACTTTTCACTGGCACCAGAGATGGCAAATTCTATAGGTGCGCCGGGGGCTAGCGACGCTAAAGGGTGTGTCTCCAGAAACTGTCCCTTTTCTACGGCGGTTTTCGTGGGTGGTACACTAAATAGATCCAAGTCAGAATGAAGACACTCACAGGAATGAGGATGAATCAGAGCCATTATGCAAAGATATCCGAGTACTGTTGCTTCTTCTTGTCAGCTCGACGAGGTGCAGGGGTCAATTTTATAGTTTACTGGGCTCACCAGGTGGCGATGCACGTCTCTTTCTTCTAATACCGCTACACGATTGGCTAACATGGTTGACAGCTCCTTGCAGCTGACCGGCTTGCCTGGCTTGTTCTTTAAAGGATTCCCCAACATTCCTACCAGCTAAAGCATCTTGGGCGACTCGCAGACCCGTACCGACACCTCTCTGAGTAAGGCCTTACTCTGGTCTTTAGCCAGGGTAGAATCGTGCGACCGAGTCCACTGAAAACACTGCCGATACTACAACCTCGCTGACTCCGACCACCGATAAACACCAGCATGCCATGTCCAGCTTGGTTACTGGCCCTGGTGCCTTGGAAACCTTTTTAACTATACTAAACCGAAGCAGTTAAGTATACTAATGGGTGAGATGTGACATTTCACGATTACTTGTCTCAATGTTTGTTGTGGCGACACATTAGCGATACAAGAAAGTATTTCAGGTTCAGGGATGCTCCTCAAATATTATGCCCACGTTTACATACCATACTACTACATACTACTTACTAATACACATTCATTTTCCCCGCAAACCAATTAACTGCCACTAGGCCATGTAATTACTCTTCGCTACTTATAGACACATACCGTCATTAGGAGAATACACACTGACATCACATCACTGTCACCAACGGACGAATACAGAGAAAAACGATCGTTCATATATACATATATACACAGACACCCATACATCCAGACAGACATCCAGACAGACATCCAGACAGACAGACAGACAGACAGACAGACAGACGGACATAATTGAATTGATTTTGAATTGAATTGAATTGAATTGATCTTTATTTTCAAAGGGTAACAAATTGGGCGCGTAGGCCCGTCTTACCTTCCGCCCTTCCAATCACTCATCTTTCACTCATCAACAGTGCATGATGCATTCACAAGGGGGAAAACATTGTCAAATGAATGTTGTAAGCATAAACAATGCATATTCTGATGTTATGTGACATCCCTCCTCCCACACCCACATCCCACACCAATCCACACACACATCCCTCACATACTCACACATCACGCATTCATACCCACACATCCCCAACCCACCACACATCCCAACTCACCACACATCCCCCACTCATCTTTCCACTCACCCACAGATACCACCCACACACACATCCCTCACCGACTCAAACGCATCTTTCCACCCACTTACACGTACCCCGATCCACTCAAGATCACCCTCACACACATGCTCCACCCAAACAACCCCACACCCTCCAACCACACACACATACTCCTCACACAGACATACCGCACCAACACACACATATCCGTCACCCACACACACACATCAAACACCAATCACCACACATCTTTCCATCCACATACACACTTCCCCACCCACACATTTCACATCCACCCACACACCCCAACAACCACAAACACATCCCCCACCAACACATATTCCCCCACAAACTCACACATCTCCCACGCAAACACACATCTCCCACATACACATCCCACACCTACCAACACCCACATATCCACCACCCGCCAACATCCAAACAGACAGACAGACAGATAGACAGGCAGATATAGACAGATAGACAGACAGACATATAGATAGATAGATAGATAGATAGATAGATAGATAGATAGATAGATAGATAGGTAGGTAGGTAGAGATAGATAGATAGATAGATAGATAGATAGATAGATAGATAGATAGATAGATAGATAGATAGATAGATAGATAGATAGATAGATAGATAGATAGATAGATAGATAGATTAGATAGATAGATAGATAGATAGATAGATAGATAGATAGATAGATAGATAGATAGATAGATAGATAGATAGATAGATAGATAGATAGATAGATAGATAGATAGATAGATAGATAGATAGATAGATAGATAGATAGATAGATAGATAGATAGATAGATAGATAGATAGATAGATAGATAGATAGATAGATAGATAGATAGATAGATAGATAGATAGATAGATAGATAGATAGATAGATAGATAGATAGATAGATAGATAGATAGATAGATAGATAGATAGATAGATAGATAGATAGATAGATAGATAGATAGATAGATAGATAGATAGATAGATAGATAGATAGATAGATAGATAGATAGATAGATAGATAGATAGATAGATAGATAGATAGATAGATAGATAGATAGATAGATAGATAGATAGATAGATAGATAGATAGATAGATAGATAGATAGATAGATAGATAGATAGATAGATAGATAGATAGATAGATAGATAGATAGATAGATAGATAGATAGATAGATAGATAGATAGATAGATAGATAGATAGATAGATAGATAGATAGATAGATAGATAGATAGATAGATAGATAGATAGATAGATAGATAGATAGATAGATAGATAGATAGATAGATAGATAGATAGATAGATAGATCCCCGCCAGGGGCTGGGCGAAGCCGGGTCGGGTCAGCTAGTTCTGAATAAAATTTAGGTTCAATTTCTTCTTTGTTGTTCTGAATGTTCCTTTATTATTCATTCTCGAACTCATTGCTTCTCATTCTATTATTGCTTTGTCTGTCTCATTAGATAGCATTGAGACCACTCCTTCACTGAGGGTTCAACTTCATGTGTATGACCTGAAAACATCAATGTTTCACCTGTGCTTAGAAGCGTTTGCCTCCTCCGTTACATCTTATTTCGTTTATTGCCAAAATACTAATCTCATACTATGTACATCTCCACCACATGTATTGTCTTTCCAAACTCAAATTTTGAAGAAGCACAATAATTTAACTGACAACAAACTGACTAAACATGTTCGCTTCTTCATGGTTTCCTTTACGTACTTGCCCTTCTCAGCCAAAGCATGGGATCTGCTCATTGCCTCTCGTTCCAGGATTTTCTTGCGATCTTTGTCCAATTTCAGCTTCACAATGACAATGGTTGTTTCCCTATGCCAAAAGAAGGAAAAAGCTGCGATAATGACTCCTTATGGCCAGGGGCGTCCCTAGGGGGGTGCGGGGGGTGCGGGCCGCACCGGGTGACACCATCAAGGGGTGACACCAAAATAAAAAAAAATTGCAAATTTGACAAAGCAGACATAGCTCTGTCTAGTCGGGTTTCATAACCGTTCATTGTTAAATACATGAGCAGGCACAGGGTGCCACCATGCAGAGCGTCTGGTGCTTAAATGAATAAGACTCAGAGCTGCTCGGAGCCTCGGAGTTGGAGTAGAATCGTGGGTCATTTGCAAACGCGCCAATTAATGACGTGTGGAGTCACGTGGTTGCAGAAAATGACAGACGTTGTTTACAGGTTCGTTTTTATGTAAATAATTATTTTTTCGAAATTTTATAATTTTATCAATATCACTAAAATATAAATATTTTAAAGTAAATTAATTAGGACAGGGCATAAATTTTAAAGGAGAAAAACAGCGGCAGGCTTCCACTTAAAAAAAGTTAGTATTACTATACTATAGTATACTAGCAGTTTACTACTACAATAAATTAATAATTACGGCATACATACGTTTTTCTATCTGTCTGAAAAATATATATTTTAATTTTTTAATTAAAAAGATGGAAATAGAAAAATAAATAACGGTTGTGTAATTTTTCGAACCAACGAGTCACTGTTGAGACTGCCACACGCAGATCCCCCCAATAATTGATGCGGTTACTGACATTCGCCAGCAATTCGCAATATAAAATAATAAAATATATGTCATGAAATGACAGTCGTGCATTGGCGACAAAACTTCCTGATAACAGTTAAGAAGAAGTGTTGCAACGAATATTGTTAACCGCCGGTTACATTTGTATATGAATCCATTAATTGTGCCTTGCAGCATTTGCCATCCGCATCGTATGCAGGTTGGTATGTTCAATACTCCATTAGCCAGTAAAAAAGTTACAATCCACTCAAACTTGTTACAATGAAATAAAAAAAAAGTTGTAACTTCCATGAACAATATTTAAAAAAATTTAATATTTTGTATGATAAGTTTTCTTTTTTAGACGGTTCTTTTTAGTGTACATAATCATTTTTTTAATTACATTTTAATTCTACGATAAACAACGCAATTTAACCTAAATAACTATATTTATTAAATTATGAATAAATCATAAATGTTTGGATTATAATTATTTATACAGATTTTATATATTTATATTATATCTTTTTGTTTAGTTGTATATTTTTAAGTCCCTAATTTATTATAGATTTATTATTTTAGAATATTCCATCATGCCACATGGAGTGCACAAATCAAAGAGGCCTAGTGGATGCGAGCAGCGAAAAGCAAAGAAGAAAAGATGTGAATCACTAAAATCACTACATGGATTCATGCTTCAATATGTCAAGAGACCAAGTGATGGACAAGGTTCATCAAAAGACGTTCTTCCTCAATCTACAATTGATAAGGATTCCTCCCATGCTGACAGCATGCATTCTTCAAAAGAGCAACTAGAGCCAGAAATGGAAGAGAATCACGAGATTGATGCAGAAATACATAATGAAATAGCTGTGGATGAAGTTGAAACAGAAATGCATGCTGAAAATTATTCTCGTCATGATACTGTAAATGTGATGAGTCAAGTGGATGAGAAAAATTGGAATATTTTATCTGATGCTTCTTTCTGGAATGCACCAGTTCCAGATCATTTTCGAGTTGAAATTATCAAAAGAGGAAGTTGTTCTTTTCATAACAAGGATAGGCCTTTCAGTACTGTGACAAGGCAAGGTGCAAGACTAAAGGAGATGTGCGCCAGCTGTCAAAAGAATGGTTTTACAAGACGATGCCAAATGGTGAGAAAATACTGCGGTCATGGATGGTTTACTCGCTCGTCAGTGAGAAATTATACTGCTTTAACTGCAGACTCTTTGCTGTTATTGTAACAGAACAAAAATCAAAATTTGTCACTGGGTTTCAGCAGTGGTGGAAGCTGAGCCCAAAATTACATAATCATGAGATATCGGATGAATGGTTTCAGCAGTGGTGGAAGCTGAGCCCAAAATTACATAATCATGAGATATCGGATGACCATCTAGGTTGCCTTGAAAAATGGAAAACATTGGCAGCAGGCCTCAAGCTGCACAAAACAATTGATGCCGACAGTGTTGCTGTAATGGATAGGGATAAAAAAAAATGGAGGGATATCTTGCACAGGTTGCTTGATATCACATTGTTTCTTGCTAAGCAAAATCTGGCATTTCGTGGCCATAAGGAAGGTGCATCTTCGTTGAATAAAGGAAACTTTCTTGAGATGGTTGAGATGCTTTCTAAATATGACCCTGTGTTGAAAGAGCACCTAATGAGATTAAAGCGAACTACATCTGTAACAGTAAAAGCATCCCCATCTTATCTTTCACCAGAAACTCAGAATGAATTTATAACTGTTCTGGCAAATCATGTGAAGGAAATTCTTGTAAATGATATAAAGGCTGCAAGGTATTTTGGAATTATGTTCGACAGCACACCTGACATATCACACACTGACCAGATGTCTGAGGTGATCAGATATGTAAAAATCCACAATGGGGAAGTTGAAGTGAGAGAAGTGTTTCTAGGATTTTTCCCTTTAAATGGGAAAAAAAGCTGATGACCTCAGTTCAGACATTTAAAAAAAATCTAGAAAGTGATGGACTTGACATAATGATGTGCAGAGCTCAAGGTTATGATAATGCTGCCACAATGTCTGGAATTCATAGAGGTGTTCAAGCCATTCTGAAAAGAAAGAATAAGAAAGCTATTTTTAACGGATGCGTGGACCATTCGCTTAACTTGTGTGGTCAACACTCTTTTGCTGAAAATGCTTTATGTGTAACATTTTTTGGAACTCTTGAGAGAATGTATTCCTTCTTTGCTGCTTCCACCCATCGATGGGATGTTTTAATTGAACACACTGCAATGTCGATTAAAAGGCTATCAACAACACGCTGGAGTGCACATCATGCTGCTGTTAAACCGGTGAAAGATAAGTTTGATGAATGTGTGGCGGCGATTGAAGCTCTATGTGATCCTCGTGAAAATGTGGAAACAAGAGGTGCAGCACAAGGTCTTTTACCTGCTGTCTGTGATTTCACGTTTCTGTGCTACCTTTACTTTTGGGCTGCTGTACTTGAGGAAGTTAATTTGACACAGCAGTATCTGCAGACTAAAGGCTTAACTCTTGACAAAGTAGTGACCAAGTTAGAGGCATTAAGACTTTTTTCTGCAGGAGAAGCGCAGTCACTTAGTGGAGCATGCAATTGAACAGGCACTTTTAAAAGCAGACCAATTTGGAATAACAGTAGAGAGAAGATTAAGGTTCAAGAAGAGAATGGCAGGGGAACAACTCAGAGATGCTTCAGATGCTGGACTCACTATGCAAGAAGAAAACAATAGGGCGATGCTGGAGTGTATTGATCGTTTTCATTCTGAACTCCAGACCAGATCAACAGCGATCAAGGAAGTAGCAAATATGTTTGAGGCTGTTCAAGCCAAGAGTCTTCTATCAGCAACTGAAGAAGAGTTGCTGGTGTCAGTTCCAAAATTGACCACTTTCTATGATGAGCTATCCGAAGTAGAGCTTTTAAAAGAAATACCAAGGCTGAGAAGACACCTGAAGGCAGCAGATATTGATATCCACAAAGCCAAAGACTGGTCAATATTTGATGTTTTAAAATTCATAGTTGACTGGGATTTCCTTGAATCTCTCCCAATACTCTCACTAAGCCTACAACTATTTCTTAAGATCTGTGTGTCTGTGGCTTCATGTGAGAGGAGCTTTTCAAAACTGAAACTTATAAAGAACTATTTGCGATCAACCATGGGACAGTCAAGACTTTCTGATCTGGCTATATTATCAATTGAAAGTGATATGGTGAAAGATATTGATTTTGATGATGTTAATGACAGGTTTGCAGCTTTGAAGACCAGGATGGGAAACTTTTAATTTTAAATAACAGAAATTGTAATGTTAAATAACAAAAATTTAACTTTGTCCGAGTTTGTCGAAGTTCTTTATTTATGTTTTACCTGAAGTATTGAAGTTGTATTGTTCAATTTGTTTTCTTTCTTATGTCCTTATTAATTTTTTGACTTATTTTACAAACATTACTATATGCGATTATATATGGTACAGGAACACTCGGAAGAAGACCATGGTGAAAGTCTAGAGGGGTGACACTAAGAGTTTACCGCACTGGGTGACACCAACCCCAGTGACGCCACTGCATGGCTTTCTCAGCTCTACCTCTTATATAAGAGTCTCATGTTGTATCGGTTGGCTTGGTTATTATTGTTTCTTTTTTTTTAAATATTTGTTTGTGTTTGAATTTTGCAGCTGTAACTTTTCTTCTGTGTGAGGAAACCATTCCTTCGCCTAACATCTTCGTGGCCTCTGGCAACATGTATGGCAGGTTACAATGCATTTGTTAACCCTTAAGGTCCCGGTAACACACTAGCGGAAAACCCCCTAGTCGCCTTTTACGACACGCATGGCAGATGTGTGTTAATTTTATTTTGTATTTATAATTTTAAAATGTGTTCATGTTAGCTCGCTATCAACAGAAGCGTAGTCCATACACTTGATACTACTTTTAGTGCACTGGACTGATTATTGCGTGTGGGTTCCATCCATCCATCATGTGCCATGCCGATAAGCGTGGGCCGTCATGTTTTGACTTCTCACTCGATCACCAGAGTCGTGGATCAGCTCCGTGTTCCTGCCTCTACCATGCCACTTGGATAAACCATCTATTTATTTACTTCTCGGTCCTCTCCATGGTCTCTTTCCTTCGATCTTGCCAGTTGTCACCTAATTCTCCACATCATTTCTTCTCATAACATGCCCAAAACATTTTGACTGTCTACATCTAAAGTCTCTAATAAGTTTACGATCTTCATTTGTTTCTTGACGGACTTATTCATTATGGGTTAGCTTTCCCTATTACTAGTGTCTCTCGCCATTAGGAAAACCCACGCTGACTTCAGAGGTACTTGTAATTTACATCACAAAGTCAAGGACGAGAAGTCACCATCTGTAGCCCAACTGGCCGGTGTATGGGTTGAATCCGCTGCCTCAGCATCAGCACACCGAATGTTTAAGAACGAGCCATTCGGCCTTGCTGACCTCCCTGTTACTATTCTTTGCTTCCATGTCTTTATTCACTGTTAGGCCACGAGATTTTCCTGTGTTGAGACACACTATATCAAGATCAACCTACCCCAGCTGTCTTCGTGGACAGTCAACTGTAAGTGGAAATCTTCATTACTCTCCCTTCTCGTTTAGTACCACTTGCAACTTCCCTTTATAATACACACAAACATACGCCTTCCATGCACATTTACGCTGAGGGTAATTATAATAACAATAGATTCATTTTTGTTCAAAGATCACATTCACTGCACACACAATTCCATTTAAGTGCTCGAGGTAGACATTTTCGGCTGGGTCGGTCTGGGAACTCATGTCAATTAAACAATAACAATTTTCTCCTTGATGCTGATTCAAAGATTGTGTAAGGTATTCACTACACTACGAAGATTGTGTATGGTATTCACTATACAACAAATATTGTGTAAAGTATCCACTACACTACAAAAATTGTGTATGGTGTCTACTATTCTGAGAAGATTGTGTTTTTAATCCAATATACTGCGAAGATTGTGTACTGGGTCCACTATACTGCGAAGATTGTGTATGGTACCCACTATACGGCGAAGATTGTGTATGGTATCGACTAAACTGCTTACAAACAGCCATTATCGTATCAGAAACAAGATATACGCACATATCGGTATGATTAATGATGACTATTTGTTGATTTAACATAAATCAGTATGTGTCACTAACTATTCAGTTTATTGGGGTCCCGGTGAAGCTGTGGAGAGCAAGCTTGCATGTCGTCTCGGTGGTCGTATGTTCAAATCCACATTTAGAAGGATATATTTTGAAAACAAAAATAACCCGGGGCCCACAGTGTACTCGGTCTAAAATGGGTACCCAGAAAGGTTCTAGTTTTTAGAGGTGGTGGGCGTGATATAATCACATCGCCGATTTGTGTATGGACATAGTGGTAGCATCTTGTACTCCGTAATATTAACAACATCACCCGATTGGTCTATTAAAATGTTGGGATAGCACCATATACCCAATACGGCTGGAGACTAGGAAAAGATGCTTTTACTACTTGACTTCTACTTTTAGGTTAATTCAAAATAAACTTATAGTATCACTCAGTTCACGCCAATTTAAGCTTAAGTAGTGACCTATCTCTTCTATATGGGTGTGTTTGCACATCTAGCCTTCATAATAAGTTATTGTACCATATGACTGGGTTGTTATACGGATTCCGTCATTCCGTTCATAAGTGCAATTTTTTAAAGAGATTGCTGTTGATCGTCGCTGGTGTTACGGAGATCTGTTAGACAATTTTGGCAGGACTCCCTGTGGAATGTGACCTAGCCATTTGGGGTAAAACGTGGTGTAATGAATTCGATCTACGTCTTTAAACCCTCTAAGTGTGTACATTATCACCTGATCTGTTCAATTCCCTGGTATCTGGGAATACCAGCATGTGGGCATAATGCAAACAATCGACGTAATGCTGATGACATCATGGTTTTGGTCACTGAAAATGAACTCGAAACGCAGTTACAAGAATTGATAAATATGATTGCAACAGAAAGTGAAAACAAAAGACTTAGTCTAAATAACAGAAACACAAAAGTAATGGTTATTACGAAGAACAATTGTCTTGCAAATTTAGCATCAAAGTGCATGGGGCAATCCAAAGCAAGTCAATGTATTTAAGTATTCGTGTACTCTAATAACCTTAGATGGAAGATGTATACATGAAGTTAAATGTAGAATAACCCAAGCAAAGGCAGCATGTCATAAGATGAAGAATGTTCTCTACTAATGCTTATTGTCATTTGATGTGAGGAAAACAATTCATAAGAGCGGTATTGAGCTAATTGTGATTGCAGAAGCGAATCATGGACAATTAATATACATGTGAGGAATTATGTAGAGGCTGAGGGGATGAGCTATTATAGAAAAAGGATGAGAACATCATGGACGGATAGAAAGACCCATGAAGACATCTTGAAAGAAGTGAACTCACAATGAGAAATAGTTACTCGCATCAGAGGAAAGCAGTCCACATTCTCTGCGCATGTCCTGGCAAGAGGAAAGCTGGAGTATGTTGTAATGATGGGAAGGTTGGAGGTGAAGAGAGGCAGGGGGACACCAAGAAAGAAAATGCCGGACAGTTTGACATCATGGTATGAAAGCACGTCTGTATAAAAAAAAAATTAAAAAAAATTCGCAGGACAAGAGACAGAAGGCTGTAGACAGACATTATCACCAACCACACGACATGTATTATAAGCAGAAGAAGGATAATGACTGTACGTTTACTGAGAAATGTATGCAACAATATGGTTTAAGCTCTTCTCAGTCATAACGACATCAATCCACATGCACAGTTTGAGAGTACAAGCCCCATACGTCCACATATCACAAATATGACATTAATGTCATATACGTCACAGTCAACCCCAACATTTTGGGTCTGTGTGTGATTTTTTTTTCTGGCAAATTTACGTTCAGTAGTTTGCCATAGCTTTCTTAACGGCCGGTTGTATGAAATTCGCTTAGAGGTTAATATTTAGGGAGTGTATTATCTTGCAAGCATTGCAAATTCGCATCGCAGACAATTGAAACATTAGCATTATAATTGTGTGTATGTGTGCGTGCGTGCGTGCGTGCGTGTGTGTGTGTGTGTATTGTGTGCGTGTGTGTGTGGAAAGGTTCCTCATTCCCTGAATGATAAGAGCCTCCCTATAAGGCTTCTGGTCCTTGTGATACATTTGGTGAATGATTTTGTTGTCTAAGGGCTGGAGTCCTCTGTGGTATTTATCACCAGGTGTTGTGCAGCCGTCCTACACTTTGACCTTAGCCAAAAGAACGTCGGTATGATACCCTCCCTTGATTCGTTGGTTAACAATTGTAAATTCATGTTTCAATTAATTCGACGAAACTAATACTTAAATATAATTATAGAAGGGTAATCATTGCATGGTAAGATCAGATCTGCTCCGGTTTGAATATATGGTGTTTTGAAACATACTTTGACCACAAGTATTCTGACTATGGAAGTCATTGCAGTAAGTAAAGCAATTACATGGCTTGAGACACCAACCTTCACTCGGGCATGTTTCCTTAGTGACTCAAGGAGTATACTCAGGAAGTTAGAAATGGGTCGCATCCGAAGACAGTAGTTGGATTTTCTGGGGCGGTCACGGCTGGCAAAGACTAGTTTCATTTTCGTCCCAGGATACGCAGGTGTCCAAGGAATTTACCAGGCTAACAGGCCTGCAGGTAAGGCTACTGTGGAGGGCAGACGAGCCATGGACCAGGCTGATTTACAGAACGCTCTACGACAACTAAGTCATTTGCGAGAACCAAGTGATGATTGTGAATCTACTTAAATGGTCAAACTGCGAGAACAGCAACTTAAAAGAGGTATGGCCAAACAAGAACACTATGCAGGAAGCCAAAGACGATTAATAAACCAACACAGAAGTGGTGTAGTTAGCCGCTACACGCTGCGGGATATACTGAGGAAGGGATCTAAGCACTTATGGACTGAATGGTTCGATGTGCAATGAGGATGATCTGGCGACAAACTAAATAACTAACAGTATTATGTTATGTCTTTGCTGTTACTGAAGGGGAACAACTTCCATTACTGCCTTTAGTACCTCACTGTGTCGGTCAGGGAAATCTTGATCCCTAGGTAATAAGGCCACCTGGCTAGCGCAGTGGCTGCGAGCTGTGCAGGTTAGAGTGTAATTTTTCCTTTGCTGTTACATTCACTTAAATTCAGTGCATTCATTTAAAATGGGCGCAATATTATCAAATCGATCTTGCAACACTGTGTGTGTGTGTGGGTGTGGGTTGGTGGGTGTGTGTTTGGGTGGGTGGGTGGGTTATACAAATGCAGCACAATCTCACACTGAAGAAGTTGTCTCTTTCTTCACATACAATTATTGCATGTGATTCTAACAGGGTGGGCACTCTTCATTGACTGCGAGGAACACGACGGAACACGTGGAAAATACCTTGGCTAGTGAGGAACATGACGGAACACATGGACACTCTTCGTAGACTAGCTTGAAACACAACGGAACACGTGGACGTTCTACATTGGCTAGTGGGGAACACGACGGAACACATTGAAACTCTATGTTGACTAGAGAGGGGCATAATGGAACACATTTAGCTGACGAGAAACGCTAGCGTCGAAACCTTGTCCTTCCGCCATTTTGATACATAACTTCAATGTCCTCCAGAACAAACAATCACATCTTTGATAAATGACTTCAGTGTGTCCGAGAACAAACAATTACGACTTTAATGTCTACAGGAACAAATAATCATATATTTGATAAATACCCTCATTATCCTTGTGGCGTATATATTTAGTGTAGATATCGATATCTCCAATTAAAGGCCGCCGACTGCTAAAGGGAAACCACAAGTGGCTCGTGAGATTCCTAAGTGAACTGATCAGACATGTCTTGAGGGATTACACTAAAGACTCAAGGGGGCTATCGATGTAAACGATTAAGAGAGTACAGAAAAGGCACTGCCATCAGAGAGGAGAATGCTTACTCCTATATGAAACTTTAGACTAGTTATATTCCTGCCACTAAGCTCCCCTGAGAACAAAATTCTAAATCCTCACGGTAGTATTTAGTCACTACTACACTAATATATGCCGGCTCGGTGGTGATCGGGTTACGGACGCAATTCGTAATCACGCATACCGGAGTTCGAAACACAGCTGTGGGCGATTTGGCTGCAGACCGTCATACGTCGGTTTTTATTTTTTATTTTTACGAAATGGTAATGGTGCCGATCGTTCAGATAGCAACGGCAAACTGCTGAACGTAAACTTGCCAAGAGATCACAACATTAACAATAAATGCTTGTGTTTACTGCGACGTCTTGTTAAAGATATGCAACTAACTTGAACTAACACTAATATATAACAGTTAAACACACGAGAAGATGATGAAAGAGTGAGCAAACTCTAATTTAAGAAGTTCAAATAATTATATTTAATGGATTAGATTATATGGAATATGTATACTTATCGAGGACAACACGGTTAATAATATGATAATGGGTGATAATGACTGTCAGTCTCCATAAAATCAGTTGCAAGTTACTGGGTCTGGCCGAGCAGGATTGGTGATATAGACTGCTGACGCTAGGATTCTTTCTTCTTTTATTTTGGCCTTGGGGTTGGCTTTTGTGGACATATTTTATGGTTGTTCTGTTGATAAAGTTTTTACTCAGATCTTACTAAAGGAAATTTTTATTACAGAAATATAACGGCAATATACATATATATATATATATATATATATATATATATATATATATATATATATATATATATATATATATATATATATATATATATATATAAGCAATATAAATAAATAAGCAATAAAAATATGCAAATAATTATGAGCAATATATAACAATTCATACGATCCGAAGCACGACAAGGTTGTGTCGTGTCCCCTCTTTTGTTCCTAACATATATAGACAACATTTGTAAAGAATACAGCCAAACTGAGACCGCAAGAACACCGCATGTCGAGAACACAGAAGAAGAATCATCTGCAAATTTCACCAATTGAGAACTCCTGTTTGCGGACGACCAAGCACTAATAGGAAATGAGAAGCTGGATTACAAGACCACATGAATAGTCCAAACGGAATGTGTAGGGACCATAACATGAAACGTAGTACAATTACAACAGAGGTAATGACTATAACTAAAGAAGGAAGAAACAACAACAATTCACCTAAATGAACATTCCTTGAAACAAGTAAAGTGTTTCAATTACCTAGAAAGTATAATATAATCAAATGGCAAATCAGAAGATGAGATGGAAAATATATGCAATAAGGCAAACCAACTCATTGGACACATGGCACCAATACTAAAGAACAAACAAGTATCAATAACTACTAAGAAAGCACTTTACAAAACAATCTTCCTACCAACTCTATATTACTAATGCCACACCTGTACAATGACAGAAAAAGAGAAAAGAAAATTTACAACAACATAAATGAGAATCCTGAGAAGAATACTCAATGTATCAAGAAGAGGTAAGATCAGAAATGAAGAAATCGGGACTAAAGTGGGGGTTATAGCTGCTCTAGAAGTTATTTGAAAGCAGCAAGTCAAATGGTTTGGCCATGCAAGTAGGTTACCAACTAACAGTATGCCAGATGGAAGCAGAGGAAAAGGCCGACCACGTACACGATGGACGCAGGGAATAACAGAGTCCAAGGGAATATCGATACATGAAGCCCACAAGCGGGCACTCTCGCGCTGTTTATACTTCACCTCGACACCGCAAGGTACAAGAGGAACATGATGAGATGAGGTGAGATGAGGTGAGATGAGATGAGATATAACAATCTATTCTACCATAAAACGTCACACAAATAATAAATGACCCTCATTGTACCTCTTGACCAATATATCATCTTCTTCTTCTACTTATCCTCCATTGGAGCATAGGCCCTCAACCAGCTGACGACAAGTCGTTCCATCTTTCGATGTCTCATGTAGCTCCGTCCCTTCCTCCCCTTATAATTAATGTCTGTATGTAATTCTCTTCTCCGTGACTTTTTAAAGAAAACATATGTCTGTATACTTCTTAATGCACATGCGACCGACACATTAAATATGTGAATTTTCAAATGTTATGTATAATCAACACTACAATATGGCGCTGGAGTTTGGACAATGGACAAGCAATTAAAATGTCGAATAGAGGCCATGAAAATGTGGATATGCAAAAGAATGTGGCGTATTTCATGGGGGGGGGGGGGGGAATCAATCAAATACAGGGGATCTATAAAATCTGGGAATGAAATGAGAGCTGATGAAAGAAATAAAAAAGGGCAAGTTAAGTATTTCGGACACGTTAAAAGTCATAACAATCTTATAGAAACCCTACTTGACGGTAAGTTTCAAGGCAAATGAGCGGCAGGTAGACAACGATACAAGTAGAAAGATAGCATCAGAGATGGACGAACAGGATGAACAGTCAGGGCGTGAGACAGTGTTGAAGATCCATAGCAGCCAACCTTTATTGTATACACGGCACCTGATTGATTGAAGGTAGATGTTCTTCTCATATTACTCATCTCTGTCCCTAACTCTAATTTCTATATGTTTTTAAGTATCTAATATATAATCAAACATTATCCTACAAGTATTTAATCTATGACTATTACAGCAACATGTCCACACTCGTGGAGAGTGTGGCTATATTTTTTTTTTTTAATTGACTAATAAGGACATGGACCTTATCCATGAATAATTTACTAAGGATTTTGAAAGTGAATCTTAGCAACATATTAGTTACACCTTCTTTTCTAACCAGTAAAACAATGAGGAGAGAAAATTATCACAAAACAGGAATAAACGATCAAAGCAGACATTTTTGATTTGGTGTTTATTTCAAATATGTAAGTAAAACAGTAAAACAAGCTATGATACCCCATGTGGATCCACGCATACATGTGAATTTGTTACTCGAGGAAAAGAAAACATTCTCCGTTTCAAACTATTAATAATCTTTGCTGGCTAAAAAAAATTACAAACATGCTTAAAATATTAACAAAACAAGAAGCAAATGTGAAATAGTTCTACAGATTATGAAGATATTTAAAAACCTACAGGTAATTGTTAAAACAAAAGTAACGTTGTCATCAGAACGAGTATATGTCATGAGAACAATTACAGACCTACAGTTAATAGTTCAGAAATTTTTGTCATGAGAGACGAGAAAGAGCACATTTTCTAAGGTCATTTACAGAACAATAGTTAACAGCTCAAAATCTGGTTGCTGTGTAAAGAGAGATGAGAAAATGTCCTAAAGACAATTACTACAGTTAATAGTTTAAACACAAGAAATGTTGTCACGAGAGACGAGAAAATGTTCTGATGACTGTATATTTATTTATTACAGAACTACAGTTAAAAGTTCAAACACATGCAATTTTGGCATCATAGATGAGAATATTTCTTGAAGACTGCTTACGTCTATATTACATGCCTGCAGTTAATAGTTCAAACACAAGCAATGTTGTCATAAGATTTGAAATAAATGGTGTAAGGTAATTTACAGAACTACAATTAACAGTTTAAATACAAGTAACTTTGTTATAAGTGGTAAGAAAATTTCCTGAGGAGAATTACAGACCTACAGTTAGTAGCTCAAACACACGTCGTAACTTTGTCACTCGTAAAGTATTACGAGTAAGTAGAAGGCCCTTATTACACGCACGAATAACACACATTGTTGGTGTATATGGCTTAGGGGCAATGAACACTCTTTCACAATCCCGACATGCCAGATTCCACATCAGATGCAGGTCATTTTGGGAGCAGATCATTTGCGCTAATTTTCAAACGTGGGATGAGTGTTAGCTGTTCAGAACAAAATAGGAAAAACATTAAACATAAAATTGTTTAGAAAAACATAATCAGTCAACAACTGCTGAAGTTGACCGTGACGTCCTAGAAAATGGTATGCATCTAAATGATACAAGCAAATTTAAGAAAAAGCCCAAACATTGTAACCAAGAACAATTTACTTAGGATTTGAAACATAAATCTCAGCAATTTATAAGTTATACCTACTTTTCTATCCAGAAAAACAATGAGTAGATAAAACTATCACAGAACTGTAACAAATAATTAAAGTAGACATGTTTTATTTTGTTGTTATTTCAAACACTCGTATGTATGTAAAAACAGTAAACCAAGCCATGGCACCTTATGTAGAACTACGCATACATTTGAATTTGTAACTCGAGTACCAAGAGTCGAATTGGAGATCATGACATGTTGAAAGATGGTCACGCGGAAGGACACGACAATCGTGGGGTTTGGACCCACGTGGCGCACGCCGAGGTTGTCATCGGAGCAAGAGGCACAATTTTTTTAAAGTGACAAGGGGGCATTCAAGTTGTGGTTGTCGTCGAGGACGCACCACGTCTGGAGGATAAGCAACGGCTTATACTATGTCGCGTTTATTATATTATAGTTGTTTCAAGTCCACTAGATGTGATTGTGGTGTCGAGCAATTGATGAATACATGAAATGTATTGTATTTAATATAACTGTGGAAACGTCGCTGGAGTTTTGTTATTTTATAGTTGTGTTCTGCCCGTCATAGTGTGTAGTATATAAACCACAGTTAACCAGTCTATGGGAACAATCACCATGCTGAGGTATTGGTAAATGTCGCCTAATGAAGTTGAAGTCGGCTAGTGAGCATCCCTAAGAGAATAACGCAGATTACGAAAGTTGACCTGTATGCAGCCATCTCACATAAGCGTTTAAATCAGTACGGCTATAGGGAAGTCGGCAAATCTAGTAATTGATGGGAGATGGTGTTTCTTCTGACCATATGTCGTGTGTGTAAAGAATGAATGTCGTGTTAGTTACTTGTTCTTCTTTACCACTTTAGTGTCGTCCCTGGAGTGAAGGGAATCAACACCCACATTATTTTTTTATCCAATATCTCTATCCTGGAGATATCCAGCAGACTCCGTCCACACACTCCTTCAATCTGAAGACACATTCCTCTCACTCTTACTCACCCCTGGATCATGCCCCCTCTCATTCTTCCCCAACATAACATACTTGACAACTCTAACCTCAAAAAATAAAAACAAGAAATTTATTAAAGCAAAGAGTATATGTAGGAGAAGTGTGTGTGTGTATAAGGTGTAGAATGTGTGTCGAATATTCTAATGTTAGACCAGTGATTTAGAAGCAAAGTCTGTAACATCATAGTGCTTAGCAAACAACAGCACCATTTATTCCGGACAGTGAACCTCACCCAGAAGATGGTTCTCCGTCCACATGACAACTTTCTCCAATCACTCGAACAAACAGGATGCTGGTCATCCGATAGACACTGTTGATCTTGGTCTTCACTCTACCACACGGTGAAGTTACTCTGTTTCATAATGTTTGTTGAACTGATAATCTTCCAATTAACTGAAATGTCACTTGGGGAAAATCTAATGTTCATAAGTCTCTGATTATAACATTTTTCCCTCTTTTAGAACACAACCTATTAATGTTTGTTAGGTAGATGTGTGTGTGTGTGTGTATATATATATATATATATATATATATATATATATATATATATATGTGTGTGTGTGTGTGTGTGTGTGTGTGTCCTTAGTATGCGAGTTATTAATCCTATTTGATGAAGCTTATCACTCATTAAACACAACATTTATGTTCATTAAATCCTGCTCAGCAGAAGCCAGGTTTCTGCGGAACAACTAGGTTCTGAGCCCCGTGTAAAACCCTCTCAGCAACCTCTGTCTTCTTTCCATGAGCCATCATTGTATAAAACTTTGAACTGCTTCTTCGTAATACATCATCTCACACTCACGTGGAACACTCAAGGGGAACTGTAAATGGAACCTGTAGAGTAGATAACATCATGTGGTGAGGGCAACTCAATCCTCACCGTAATTAGGTGATTGTAGGCCAATAGCAGCACTCAGATCTATAACAGAGATCCGATCTCTGTCATACGGCCAAATCGCGCATCACAATGGTCTTATACATTGCAACACCAGGAAAGAATAAAGGAACGGGTATAAACCCAGCAGATGCCCTACTGGAAGATCCTACCATTTCACATTCCCCTCCTCCCTCTCAACCATCCTTAATATCTCTAATTATTATTCCACTACATTGTCCTCAACTCCCCGAGTAAAATGATATATCACACAAGCTAGTTGAAGCCACACAATAGGATACCAGTGCCGACGCTCCTATGATACTTCCTAGCACCGCACTAATAGAACATTCTATCACTAATCATAATACATTATATCACTGCACCTATAATACATTAGATCACCGCACAGCACTGTACTATATTCCTAATCATACTCTTAAATTAGATAATATAAATAGCCTACCATATGCCTATTTTAGTTGCCACTCGAGAAACTATGCAATCAGATTGGATCTATGTCCGCGGAAAACTATCACCACTAAGACATTATAGTTTCACTCATGTAACACAACTCAGAATAATGCACCGATCCTAACACTTCAGATGTTTTTCTCGACTCTCTCCACTTGATTATCGCACTGGGGTTTATATGGGTGCTTGAGTGACGTCACCAAAAAGTCCAGACACCAATCATTCTAGAATTTGGCTTTGTCCCCCTGTTTCTATACTAACCAGAGTCGATTCGCTGTCAAGTTCACTTTCATATGGGAAATTCTTTGTCTCACACAACAAAGATCCTGGTTGTCTGTGAGCCAGAGACCTTTCCCCCATATGACAGAATCCTTCCGACCTCTGGCAGACATTCTGTCCATCACTTTCAACGGCCGATTCCCGCCCTGCAGATAGAAGACGCAAGTGCACGTCTCTCGAACAACAACCTGTCAACAAACTGTCGACCATGCGTAGACATTGTGACGTGACTCACTTTGATCTCATACAAAAAAGCCGACCAGGTGCAGACAGTTCCAACGACGTATTTTCTCAGTCTGTTCAACAACACAGGGTCTATTGTGTTTGCAGACCAATGTCGGGCTTGGTTTGTCATTGATCGAACTAACAAGTGTATTTATCTCGCGACATAGGCCCCCTCCTAAGAGAGTAGTCTGCAACACTCTTTCTTCTTGGAGGTTCGATCCAGATGATCTATTCCTCTTCTTCAGGAGATGGATGTCTATACAGGAAATCAGCTCCAACATTTTCCCTTCCAGGTATATACTCCACTGTAAAGTGGTATGGCTGAAGTAGCAACGACCACCGCATCAAACGGGCGTTGAGCTTCTGAGAAGTGGCCAGGAACATCAAGGGTTGATGATCCGACTGAACTCGAAACTGAACTCCATATAAATAAGGCTGGAATTTTTGTACGGCCCATACGAGAGCCAAACACTCTCTCTCAACGGTCGAATAATTCCTCTCAGCCGGGAGAAGTTTCTTGCTTGCGTATGCCACTGGTTTCAAAAACGAAGCATCGACTTTTCCTTCCTGTAACAAAGCTGCCCCAATCCCAATCCCACTTGCATCCGTTCTCAACACTAATGGTTTGGAAAGGTCCGGGAGCTGTAACACAGGTTTGCTGACCAAAGCCTCCTTCAACTGACTGTAGGCACTCTCACATTGTGGTGTCCTAACTATTTGGTCTGGGAATCCCTTTTTCAAGGTTTCTGTTAAAGGAGCTTTCAGTTCCGTGAAATGTGGGATAAATTTGTGGTAGAACCCACACAACGAGAGAAAAGATCGCACATCCTTCTTCGTTTTTGGCCTTGGAGTACTTCTGATTTTCTCTAGGTTCTTTTCCTCTGGGACAATGTGTCCTGGAGTGATGGTGTGACCTAGAAATTCCAGAGTCTGGTAACCAATCATGCACTTGGTTGGACGAGCGGTAAGCCCTGCTTCCCTGAGTCTATTAAACACTCTCTCCAAGGATGGCAAATGGTCATCCAAGCTGTCACTGGAAATCAGAATATCATCCATGAATGAGATGATGGCCGGATCCTGTAAAGGATCTAGTAAAGTCCTCATCATGCGTGTAAACACACTGGGTGCATTGCTGAGTCCAAAGGGCATGACCTTGAATTCGTAGTGTCCACTGGGTGTACTGAAAGCCAACAGTGGTCGAATCTCCGGTTTGACTGGTATCCGATAATACCCCCGACTCAGATCTACCTTTGAAAAGTACCGAGGATTATGGAGCCTAGGGAATAACTGAGTTGGATTCGGCAAAGGTTCCACCTGAAACTGTGTATGACTGTTCAGAAGTCGGTAATCTATACACAACCGGTGTTCTCTACTTGGTTTGCGTAACAAAACTACCCCCGCATTGTATAGGGATGTGGAGGGTGCAATCACGTCATCCTTCAACAGTTTCTGTATTTCCCCATCCAGGGCCTTTTCTTTAGAGAATGGCACTGGGTAAACCTTTTGGCGAACAGGCTCTTGAGTGGTCAAAGTCATCTCGAACTCCACCAACCTCGTTCGTCCTGGTTTATCAGTCAGTATCTCCTTATGAGACTCGGGAACCTGGGTTATCTTTTCCCTCTCTTTGGAAGTCAGATCAGGGTTCACCTGTACATCCTTGTAGGTTTCCTGGTGTACCAGGGGATATTCCCTTCCTTCGTTGGTTCCCACTTCTGTCTCCACTGCAACTGCCATTGCCATGAGGTGAGCTGCTTTTTCTCCGGGTCTCTCTTCGTATTTCCGCAAGAGATTGATATGGAAAATCTTCGACTTTCACCGGATCCGGATCTGATAGTTCGATCTGCATATCACCCTTTCCACGGGAAATGGTCCCTGCCAACCTATCTCCAGTTTGTTTTTTCCCGTTGGGAGTAGCAACAATACTTTGTCTCCCACCACTAGAGATCTGTCTTTAGACCTACGGTTGTAGTAAGCCGCATGTCTTTTTCTGGCCTTTTTCAAGTTTTGATTAGCCAGAGCCCATCCCTTGTGAAGTTTTTCTTTCAGTTCCTCCACATATTTGTAAGAAGAGATCACTACTTCTGACGTCCCCTCTTCAGTCCAACTCCTCAACATGGCTTCCAACGGTCCTTTTATTGGACTACCAAACAGCAACGTAGCGGGTGGTAGTCCTGTTGAGCCATGAGGAACTTCCCGATAGACAAAAAGGGCTGCTGGGATATATTCATCCCACCTATCAGGTTTTTCCTGCGCTAGTTTCCTGAGCATTGTCATCAACGTGCCGTTGAAACGCTCTACTTGTCCATTGGCTTGAGGGTGGTAAGGGCTGGTATGGATATGGTTAGAGTGGTACACCCTAAATACCTCCTCCATAAGTTTCCCACAAAACTGGGACCCATTGTCCGTCAGTATTTGATCAGGAAAGCCTAATCTTGTAAAGGCCCCCATTAGTGCGTCCGCCACTCGTTTCGAGTCAATCGTGGTCAACGGTATAGCTTCACCCCACATTGTACAGCAATCCACCATTGTGAGTATGTACATGTTCCTCTTCCTAGTCCTAGGAAGTGAACCCACAATATTGATGGCTACCCTCTCGAAAGGAGAGTTCATGATGGGCATTTCACCCAAGACCACCGGTGCTGTCCAGTGTTTCGGTGCCACCCTCTGGCACTCAGGGCATGACTTCACATACCGACGCACATCAACTGTCATTCCCGGCCAATAGTAATGGCAGGCAATTCGCTGCATTGTGGCGGCAATACCCATATGCCCACTGAATGAGATGGTATGCCCCATATGAAGAATCTGGGAACGATGGGCCTTTGGGACCACCAACTGACAATGTAGGTTGTCTCCCCTTCCGGCTCTCATGTAGAGTATCCTATTCTTCATATAGTACTGCCCCCGTTTGGGTGGATCAGCACTTTTCTGCAGCTTTTTGTAGCAAGGACGTAGAGGAGCAACCTCACTCTGGGCAGTTCGCAACTCCCCTGGCAGTGGGTTAGTCACATTTGCTTCTGCCTCACCCGTTTTCGTCTGAGAGCGAGTCTGAATTGCTCCCATATGGACTGGCTCCCTGGGCATTCCCAGAAAGACATACCGGCAACCGAGGATTACGGGGAAAATGTTATCGGACCACACAGCGGCTTTGATGATGCCGGTGACATATCTTGACCGAATCTCCACTCTGGCAATGGGCAATTTCATGGTTACAGCACTCTTCTGTGCAGGCTGTATCTCCATGGTTTCACTTGTGAATTGTTCTGGATGTACCAGATCCGCAGAAATCACGGCCTCCCCGTCCAGTCCTGTGTCGTATAAACACTCCACTTGACGACCGTTAACTTCTACCAAGTCCACTACAGGTGGTTTTTCCTGGTCTGGAGTCTCTCCTTCGGCCTCGACGTGTTCGGTGGGCTCCACCTTAGGTTTTCCGGGGCACACGACGAATTGAGTGTCTCCTGACTTTCCCCTACAGTCAATAGCATTGTGTGTATTCGACCTGCAGTGTTTGCACCATTTCCCTGTCCTAGATTTTCTTGTGCCGGACTTGAGTGAGCTCTCCTGGTGGTGAGCATCCTTGTCGACCTTGGCATAGTCAGTGTCCACCTGCTTTGAAGTCACTTGACATGCCGCGAAGTGAGGGTTCTTAGCCTTCGATTTGCATTCCTTCGTATTGTGAGAAGGTGACCTACATATCGAACACCACTTCTCCGACCATGGTCGTTTTGGTGTAGAGCTCGAAGTTTTCTTGCTTTCCCCCTTCGTCTTCTCCGAACTCTCCTCTGAAGTTTTGACATATGGTTCCACCTTCTTAGTTCCTGTACATTTTGCTTTCTTCAGGTTATGTTTTTCCTGACTTTTGGTGTTTGTAGAAATGTTTTCTGCTGCCTCCCCATGGACCTCGACGAACCGTTCTGCCAATTTCGTCACCATGTCGATTCGTTCCGCCCCTTGTTCTCCCAAGAATGTCCTGAGAGTTTTCGACATTTGCTTCCGCATCTGGTCGACTACCGTGAGCTCTTCCAGACTCTCATAGTCATGCGCGAACCCAGCCAAATGCATCCACTTATGGAGATATGCTTTCAGACGCAGACTATAGGCGGCGAACAACTCCCCCGGTTCTCGTCTTGCTCCTCGAAATTTTTTCTGGTGGGTATGTGACGTAACTTCGAATCGTTTTAGCAGCGCCGTCTTCAACTCGTCATAATTGTTCTCGTGTCCAGGCGGCAGGCGAGAATAAACCTCGTAACCGGTCCCGCGTAATCCCTGGGATAGCTTGAGACTCCATTTGTCACGCTCCAGACCCATAGCAACTGACATAGCCTCGAAGCGTTGAAGGTACTGGTCAATCTTCTCCTTGTCCTCCTCGTAGATCGCTAGAGGGAACTTCATAGCATGGTAGCTATGTCCACCTACTGGTGTTGAGCCAGGGAGAGAGGAACCTCCCACTGCTCCCTCAGTTTCCCCACTAGATTGCCTCTTAAGCTCTAGTTCCCGCATCCGGTACTCATGCTCCCTTTTCTGAGCTTCTTGTTCAGCTTCTAATTTCTTAACTGCTTGCTCAGCTTCAAGTTTCTTATCTGCTTGCTCAGCTTCAAATTTCTTCGCAGCTTGCTCTGCTTCCAATTTCCTAGCTTCTTGTTCCAACTCCATCCTTCTCAATTCCAACTCCGCCTTTCGATCTTCCCTTTCTGCTTGACGATACTCTCTCTCCACCTCCTGTATGTAATCTGTTAGTGCAGAACCCGACAATCCCATTTCTTCCCCCTTTGCCCTAAGTTCTGCCGTGGTCAGTTTAGGAGTGGCCATTTTACAAAGAGGTAACTCAGCAGATAGAGTATAGATTATCTCTAAACCAATATATAGCTAATGACAAAATACTATTAATCTATATATTTATAACACACCACACAACACAACACAATCACTCAGTGACAAGAGTAGAATCAGGACCACAGACCTATGCAGACGTGTGAGGTGTGAACAGGTAAGATAAATCCTAACACCTATTCACAATCACTCTAGCTGGATTCTCACTAATAGGATATCTCCATCCTCTAATTAAAGATCCCGTGTTAAAGGACCCAGTTGTCTAAAGATCCCGTTGTACAAATATCCCGTTTACGAGCCCCCAATAAATGTCGTGTGTGTAATTAAAGTAGACATGTTTTATTTTGTTGTTATTTCAAACACACGTATGTATGTAAAAACAGTAAACCAAGCCATGGCACCTTATGTAGAACTACGCATACATTTGAATTTGTAACTCGAGTACCAAGAGTCGAGTTGGAGATCATGACATGTTGAAAGATGGTCACGCGGAAGGACACGACAATCGTGGGGTTTGGACCCACGTGGCGCACGCCGAGGTTGTCATCGGAGCAAGAGGCACAATTTTTTTAAAGTGACAAGGGGGCATTCAAGTTGTGGTTGTCGTCGAGGACGCACCACGTCTGGAGGATAAGCAACGGCTTATACTATGTCGCGTTTATTATATTATAGTTGTGTCAAGTCCACTAGATGTGATTGTGGTGTCGAGCAATTGATGAATACATGAAATACATTGTTTTTAATATAACTGTGGAAACGTCGCTGGAGTTTTGTTATTTTATAGTTGTGTTCTGCCCGTCATAGTGTGTAGTATATAAACCACAGTTAACCAGTCTATGGGAACAATCACCATGCTGAGGTATTGGTAAATGTCGCCTAATGAAGTTGAAGTCGGCTAGTGAGCATCCCTAAGAGAATAACGCAGATTACGAAAGTTGACCTGTATGCAGCCATCTCACATAAGCGTTTAAATCAGTACGGCTATAGGGAAGTCGGCAAATCTAGTAATTGATGGGAGATGGTGTTTCTTCTGACCATATGTCGTGTGTGTAAAGAATGAATGTCGTGTTAGTTACTTGTTCTTCTTTACCACTTTAGTGTCGTCCCTGGAGTGAAGGGAATCAACACCCACATTATTTTTTTATCCAATATCTCTATCCTGGAGATATCCAGCAGACTCCGTCCACACACTCCTTCAATCTGAAGACACCTTCCTCTCACTCTTACTCACCCCTGGATCATGCCCCCTCTCATTCTTCCCCAACATAACATACTTGACAACTCTAACCTCAACAAATAAAAACAAGAAATTTATTAAAGCAAAGAGTATATATAGGAGAAGGGTGTGTGTGTGTGTATAAGGTGTAGAATGTGTGTCGAATATTCTAATGTTAGACCAGTGATTTAGAAGCAAAGTCTGTAACATCATAGTGCTTAGCACACAACAGCACCATTTATTCCGGACAGTGAACCTCACCCAGAAGATGGTTCTCCGTCCACATGACAACTTTCTCCAATCACTCGAACAAACAGGATGCTGGTCATCCGATAGACACTGTTGATCTTGGTCTTCACTCTACCACACGGTGAAGTTACTCTGCTTCATAATGTTTGTTGAACTGATAATCTTCCAATTAACTGAAATGTCACTTGGGGAAAATCTAATGTTCATAAGTCTGTGATTATAACATTTTCCCCTCTTTTAGAACACAACCTATTAATGTTTGTTAGGTAGATGTGTGTGTAAGCGGTAAAAGAAAAAAAGGAAAAATATAAAAAGTGGTTGAAGAGCAAACAGGAATGTGATTACAGAGAATACAGAATAGCGAGAAGACATGTGAGTAGAATAGTAAAGAGGGGAAAACAAAAAGACTGGGAAGAGTATGGAGAAACCCTAAATAAAAACTACAAGGAGTCAACCAGAAACTTCTACAAAAAGATAAGTGCAATGCGAACCAGAGGAGAACCCTTTGACCCAACTGAAATAATTAACAGCGAAAATGGAGAACCAATAAGTGAACAAAAACAGATCCTAATAAGATGGAAGCAGTATTTCGAACAACTTCTCAACATCCCATCAGATGTCACAGGAATTCAAGAGACCTACACAGATGTCACCGAGGAACTAGAACCAGACATACTAAAAGAAGAAATTATAGAAGCCATCAGATTAGCCCCATTAAACAAATCACCAGGACAGGATGAAATACCAAATGAACTAATTAAAGCAGCAAGGGAAGTAGGAACAGCTTGGCTACATAGACTATTCAACCATGTTTTGGTAGAACAACAGACACCACGAGACTGGGGAAACACCATAATTATCCCAATTTGGAAAAACAAAGGCAGCAAAAGAGACTGCACACAATACAGAGGCATTTCACTGTTGAGTCATACTGGGAAAATATTTTGCAAAATTCTTGAAAAAAGATTACGAACTACTTTAGAACCCCAGCTAAGCGAAACGCAGCTTGGATTTAGGAAAAACAAAGGATGCACAGACGCCATTTTTGCTCTTAGACAACTTATAGAAAAATCAATTGAATTCAATGAAACACTCTACTTAGCCTTTGTCGACCAAGAAAAGGCATTTGATAGGGTAGATAGAAACAAGCTGTGGGAAATCCTTAAACAATATGGAGTGAGTACACATCTAACAAACCTATGTAGAAGTTTATACAACAACAGCGAATGCATAGTGAGAGCAACTGGAGAACACTTAGAACCCTTCACCATAAGATCTGGAGTACGACAAGGTTGTGTCCTGTCCCCTCTCTTGTTCATAACATATATAGACAACATATGTAAAGAAACCAGCCAAGCAGAGACAGCAAGAATACCGCATGACGAGAACACAGAAGAAGAACCATTTGCAAATCTAACCATTAGAGAACTCCTGTTTGCGGACGACCAAGCACTAATAGCAAAATCAGAAGCTGAATTACAAGACCACATGAATAGTCTAAACGAAATGTGTAGAGAACATAACATGAAAATTAGCACAAGCAAAACAGAGGTAATGACTATAACTAAAGAAGAACAAACAGCAACAATTCACCTAAACGAACATCCCTTGAAACAAGTAAAGAGCTTCAAATACCTAGGAAGTATAATATCATCAAATGGCAGATCAGAAGACGAGATCGAAAATAGGTGCAATAAGGCAAATCAACTCATTGGACAAATGGCACCAATACTAAAGAACAAACATGTATCAATAACTACTAAGAAGGCACTTTACAACACAATCTTCCTACCAACTCTGTGCTACCAATGCCAAACCTGGACAATGACAGAAAAAGAGAAAAGAAAAATCACAACAACAGAAATGAGGTTTCTGAGAAGAATACTCAACGTATCAAGAAGAGATAAGATCAGAAATGAAGAAATCAGGACTAAAGTAGGGGTTAAAGCTGCTCTAGATTTTATTAGAAAGCAGCAAGTCTATGGTTTGGCCATGCAAGTAGGCTACCAGTCAACAGCATGCCACAACAAGCAATGATGTACAGACCAGATGGAAACAGAGGAAGAGGCCGACCACGTAAACTTTGGATGGAGGGAATAACAGAATCCATGGGAATGTCGATATACGAAGTCCATAATCAGGCACTCTCACGAAGTTTATACTTCACCTCGACACCGCAAGGTACAAGAGGAACATGATGAGATGAGATGAGATATATATATATATATATATATATATATATATATATATATATATATATATATATATATATGTCCTTAGTATGCGAGTTATTAATCTTCCGTGATGAAGCTTATCACTCATTAAACACAACACTTATGATCATTAAATCCTGCTCAGCAGAAGCCAGGTTTCTGCGGAACAACTAGGTTCTGAGCCCCGTGTAAAACCCTCTCAGCAACCTCTGTCTTCTTTCCATGAGCCATCATTGTATACAACTTTGAACTGCTTCTTCGTAATAAATCATCTCACACTCACGTGGAACACTCAAGGGGAACTGTAAATGGAACCTGTAGAGTAGATAACATCATGGTGAGGGCAACTCAATCCTGACCGTAATTAGGTGATTGTAGGCCAATAGCAGCACTCAGATCTATAACAGAGATCCGATCTCTGTCATACGGCCAAATCGCGCATCACAATGGTCTTATGCATTGCAACACCAGGAAAGAATAAAGGAACGGGTATAAACCCAGCAGATGCCCTACTGGAAGATCCTACCATTTCATATTCCCCTCCTCCCTCTCAACCATCCTTAATATCTCTAATTGTTATTCCACTACATTGTCCTCAACTCCCCGAGTAAAATGATATATCACACAAGCTAGTTGAAGCCACACAATAGGATACCAGTGCCGACGCTCCTATGATACTTTCTAGCACCGCACTAATAGAACATTCTATCACTAATCATAATACATTATATCACTGCACCTATAATACATTAGATCACCGCATAGCACTGTACTCTATTCCTAATCATACTCTTAAATTAGATATTATAAATAGCCTACCATATGCCTAATTTGGGTGCCACTCGAGGATCTATGCAATCAGATTGGATCTATGTCCGCGGAAAACTATCACCACTAAGACATTATAGTTTCACTCATGTAACACAACTCAGAATAATGCACCGATCCTAACACTTCAGAATGTTTTTCTCGACTCCCTCCACTTGATTACCGCACTGGGGTTTATATGGGTGCTTGAGTGACGTCACCAAAAAGTCCAGACGCCAATCAGTCCAGAATTTGGCTTTGTCCCCCTGTTTCTAGACTAACCAGAGTCAATTCACTGTCAAGTTCACTTTCATATGGGAAATTCTTTGTCTCATACAACAAAGATCCTGGTTGTCTGTGAGCCAGAGACCTTTCCCCCATATGACAGAATCCTTCCGACCTCTGGCAGACATTCTGTCCATCACTTTCAACGGCCGATTCCCGCCCTGTAGACAGATGACGCTAGTGCACGTCTCTCGAACAACAACCTTTCAACAAACTGTCGACCATGTGTAGACATCGTTACGTGACTCACTTTGATCTCATACAAAAAAGCCGACCAGGTGCAGACAGTTCCAACGACGTATTTTCTCAGTCTGTTCAACAACACAGGGTCTATTGTGTTTGCAGACCAATGTCGGGCTTGGTTTGTCATTGATCGAACTAACAAGTTTATTTATCTCGCGACACCCTAAGATATAAGGCAATGACTTCCACAATATATAAGAGAGTAGCCGACAGCCAGGGGAGTGTTCCACATCAGCAGCAGTTCATCTCTTTGAGAACGAGAAATCCAGAAGCAATCAAACGAGCAATTTCAATCTAACCAATAATAATGGAAATAACTTCCTGGCAATCATGGGGAACTCGTAAAGAAAAGTTTGAAACATCGGGAAAAGATAGCCCTAGACAGAATCAAGAAAGGCAGAAAGAGAAAGAAAAGTAAGAACTCGAACAAAAAGAACACCTCTGACAAACTAGCTGTAATTCAACAACTGAAAATGTGAAAGCGTTCATTTCACCACCACATTTGATAAAGTCTAGAGGGCCCGGCTGTGTTAGTGTGGCAATCGACCGCGGGATTGCAGGATTGCAATCGCCTTCACGGAAGGAAATCAATATATATATATAAACCAAATCACTGGATCTTGAGTGCAGTCAAAATTGGTTAAGTAATTAGATTTATAATATAGTGTATCAGGGTGAAAGAGTGTCACATTGTAGTCATTATATCGTCCTGATGGCGAAAAAGAAAGACTGGGGGTTGGTTTCTTTTCCGGGTTGTATGTAGGAGGTATAAATATGTCTGCGGTCTTTCAGTCAAAAAGGTTACTGCTGTTCGCTTTAGTTTCCTTTACACCTGGCCACTGTAAGAAGCCTAGATTTTTTCTGGGACATGCATGTTCATACAGCCTAGTTAGTTAGTTAGTTAGTCGACAGATCATCCTCATTGCACATCGAACCATTCAGTACATAAGTGCTCGGATCCCCTCCTCAGCAAATCCCGCAGCGTGTAGCGGCTAACGACGCCAGTTCTGTGTTGGTTTATCAATCTTCTTTGGCTTCCTGCCTAGTGTTCTTGTTTGGCCACACCTCTTTTAATTTGCTGCTCTCGCAGTCTGGCCATTGTTGTAGATTCACAGTCATCACTTGGTTCTCGCAAAAGTCTTACTTCTCGTAGAGCATTCAGAATGTCGGCCTGGTCCATGGCGCGTCCGCCCTACACAGTAGCCTCACCTGCGAGCTTGTCAGCCCGCTCATTTCCTTGTACTCCCGCATGCCCTAGCACGAAGATGAAACTAATCTTTGCCAGTCGAGACCGCTCCAGAGGCAGCAACCATTCTCTTCGGATCGACCCCTCCTCTATCCTCTTGATCATGTTCATTGAGTCGCTAAGGAAACAAGCCCTAGTGAATGTCTGTGTCTCGAGCCATGTTATTGATTTACTTACTGCCATGACTTCCATGGTCAGGCTACTTGTGGTTTCAGTAAAAGCACCAGAGTCCTCCTTCACAATTCTCCCTCCGGCCCGAGCTGTAAAGGCCCATGAGCTTCTCACATGTCGGACGACCGACCCATCTTTGTAGCAGACCGCGTCACCGTCTAGCGAATTCTCGAAAATCAACGCTTGTACTTCAGCTTCAACAGCAGCCAGATTTTCTTGTCTGCATTTTCTGTCAAGTTGGATGCAAACTGAAAAGGATGTGCAGAAGTCTGTTGGCACTTGCACCCACTCCTCGCCAGGTTCTAAGTCCTCAAGTGAACACACCTGTTGAAGAATGTCTTCGGCTTGACCCATCCACGACCGTCCTCTTTTTAACCTGCTGCCCTTCACCTTCCTAATTTCACTATGCAGTGGATGTTGTGTGTTTGCGTTAATTCTGAGGTAGGCGCGTGCCCTTCAATCTTGTATTCTCTCTTCAATGGTTGGAAACCCAAGAAGGTAGCGCATCGCCGTGCATGCTGTATCTCTTGTACATCCAAGAATAATGCGCATAGCTTCATTCTGTATCCTTTCCATCCGTTCTATCTGCTTATGGCTGAGAGTCAGGATTGCCATTGCATACTCCAAAACAGACATGACCAACCCCTCGTACAGAAGACATAGATGGCGCTGCTCACAGTTTGCTACCGCCATCACCCGCATCGCTGCCAAACCCCGCTTGGCCTTTGTTATCACCTGGTCTATGTGCACATTATAAGCAAGGCTTCGATCAAACCGTATCCCCAGGTAATTCATTGCCTGCGTTCTTTCCACCGTCTCTGAACACAGCATTACAGTTGGTGTTGGAGTGTTGACAATATGATTATTCAACGAGAACCAAGTCACTGTTGCCTTTGTTGGGTTGACCATTGCCCCAGCTTCATCACACCAAGTACTTATGCGATTGAGTTCGGTTTGTAGTTCCACAGCAACCTCCTCTCTATCCTTACCCTGACGATACACTAAAACATCATCGGCATATGACAATGTCCTGCCAGGTCCAGTGATCTGCTCACTGGTGATTCTAACTGTGTAGGCGTTGAACAGTACCGGAGATAATGGTGATCCCTGTGGTAGGCCAGGATATATTGTTGTTGGTTCCGAAGTCCAACTGCCACATCTAAAAACTACTGTCCGTTGGAAGAGGGCTGCAGCGATCCAACTAAGGAGGAATGGACTTATGTTTAGTTCGAGAAGCTGAAACATTAAAAAATCCAGTGGTACTCTGTTGTATGCGTCCTCAAGATCAATCGCTGCAGCAACGGTTTCAGTGCCTGAGTGGAAACCTTCATACAGCCTAGCTATCTACGAGCCACTTCTATCTTTACTTCCTTCAGTGGGTAGACTTTCCTTTAGTTAGTCCTATCGGCACTTCTTGTGTGTGAGAACCTTCTCAACTATCAGTAACCATACTACACCAGCGGTATTTACTTCCCAAGCCAGGTGTGTGTGCTAGAATGCCAGTATACACCCTGTTGTAGCACATACAATGGCTATATACACCCTGTTGTAGCACATACAATGGCTATATACACCCTGTTGTAGCACATACAATGGCTATATACACCCTGTTGTAGCACATACAATGGCTATATACACTCTGTTGTAGCACATACAATGGCTATATACACCCTGTTGTAGCACATACAATGGCTATATACGCTTTGTTGTAGCACATACAATGGCTATATACACCCTGTTGTAGCACATACAATGGCTATATACGCCTTGTTGTAGCACATACAATGGCTATATACACACTGTTGTAGCACATACAATGGCAATACACACCTTGTTGTAGCACATACAATGGCTATATACACTCTGTTGTAGCACATACAATGGCTATATACACCCTGTTGTAGCACATACAATGGCTATATACACTCTGTTGTAGCACATACAATGGCTATATACACCCTGTTGTAGCACATACAATGGCTATATACGCCTTGTTGTAGCACATACAATGGCTATATACACACTGTTGTAGCACATACAATGGCTATATACACCCTGTTGTAGCACATACAATGGCTATATACACCCTGTTGTAGCACATACAATGGCTATATACACTCTGTTGTAGCACATACAATGGCTATATACACCCTGTTGTAGCACATACAATGGCTATATACGCTTTGTTGTAGCACATACAATGGCTATATACACCCTGTTGTAGCACATACAATGGCTATATACGCCTTGTTGTAGCACATACAATGGCTATATACACACTGTTGTAGCACATACAATGGCAATACACACCTTGTTATAGCACATACAATGGCTATATACACTCTGTTGTAGCACATACAATGGCTATATACACCCTGTTGTAGCACATACAATGGCTATATACACTCTGTTGTAGCACATACAATGGCTATATACACCCTGTTGTAGCACATACAATGGCTATATACGCCTTGTTGTAGCACATACAATGGCTATATACACCCTGTTGTAGCACATACAATGGCAATATACGCCTTGTTGTAGCACATACAATGGCTATATACACCCTGTTGTAGCACATACAATGGCTATATACACCTTGTTGTAGCACATACAATGGCTATATACACACCGTTGTAGCACATACAATGGCAATATACGCCTTGTTGTAGCACATACAATGGCAATATACGCCTTGTTGTAGCACATACAATGGCAATATACACACTGTTGTAGCACATACAATGGCAATATACGCCTTGTTGTAGCACATACAATGGCAATATACGCCTTGTTGTAGCACATACAATGGCAATATACGCCTTGTTGTAGCACATACAATGGCAATATACGCCTTGTTGTAGCACATACAATGGCAATATACGCCTTGTTGTAGCACATACAATGGCTATATACACCCTGTTGTAGCACATACAATGGCTATATACGCCTTGTTGTAGCACATACAATGGCTATATACACACTGCTGTAGCACATACAATGGCAATATACGCCTTGTTGTAGCACATACAATGGCAATATACGCCTTGTTGTAGCACATACAATGGCAATATACACACTGTTGTAGCACATACAATGGCAATATACGCCTTGTTGTAGCACATACAATGGCAATATACGCCTTGTTGTAGCACATACAATGGCAATATACGCCTTGTTGTAGGACATACAATAAGAATATACACACTGTTGTAACACATACAATGGCAATATACACACTGTTGTAGCACATACAATGGCAATATACGCCTTGTTGTAGCACATACAATGGCAATATACGCCTTGTTGTAGCACATACAATGGCAATATACGCCTTGTTGTAGCACATACAATGGCAATATACACACTGTTGTAGCACATACAATGGCAATATACGCCTTGTTGTAGCACATACAATGGCAATATACGCCTTGTTGTAGCACATACAATGGCAATATACGCCTTGTTGTAGCACATACAATAACAATATACACCCTGTTGTAGCACATACAATGGCAATATACACACTGTTGTAGCACATACAATGGCAATATACGCCTTGTTGTAGCACATACAATGGCAATATACGCCTTGTTGTAGCACATACAATGGCAATATACGCCTTGTTGTAGCACATACAATGGCAATATACGCCTTGTTGTAGCACATACAATGGCAATATACACACTGTTGTAGCACATACAATGGCAATATACGCCTTGTTGTAGCACATAAAATGGCAATATACGCCTTGTTGTAGCACATACAATGGCAATATACGCCTTGTTGTAGCACATACAATGGCAATATACACACTGTTGTAGCACATACAATGGCAAAATACACACTGTTGTAGCACATACAATGGCAATATACGCCTTGTTGTAGCACATACAATGGCTATATACACACTGTTGTAGCACATACAATGGCAATATACGCCTTGTTGTAGCACATACAATGGCTATATACACACTGTTGTAGCACATACAATGGCAATATAGGCCTTGTTGTAGCACATACAATGGCAATATACACAATGTTGTAGCACATACAATGGCAATATACACACTGTTGTAGCACATACAATGGCAATATACGCCTTGTTGTAGCACATACAATGGCAATATACGCCTTGTTGTAGCACATACAATGGCAATATACGCCTTGTTGTAGTACATACAATGGCAATATACGCCTTGTTGTAGCACATACAATGGCAATATACGCCTTGTTGTAGCACATACAATGGCAATATACACACTGTTGTAGCACATACAATGGCAATATACGCCTTGTTGTAGCACATACAATGGCAATATACGCCTTGTTGTAGCACATACAATGGCAATATACGCCTTGTTGTAGCACATACAATGGCAATATACGCCTTGTTGTAGCACATATAATGGCAATATACACACTGTTGTAGCACATACAATGGCAATATACACACTGTTGTAGCACATACAATGGCAATATACGCCTTGTTGTAGCACATACAATGGCAATATACGCCTTGTTGTAGCACATACAATGGCAATATACGCCTTGTTGTAGCACATACAATGGCAATATACACACTGTTGTAGCACATACAATGGCAAAATACACACTGTTGTAGCACATACAATGGCAATATACGCCTTGTTGTAGCACATACAATGGCAATATACGCCTTGTTGTAGCACATACAATGGCAATATACGCCTTGTTGTAGCAAATACAATGGCTATATACACACTGTTGTAGCACATACAATGGCAATATACGCCTTGGTGTAGCACATACAATGGCTATATACACAATGTTGTAGCACATACAATTGCAATATACACTGTGGTAGCACATACAATGGCAATATACGCCTTGGTGTAGCACATACAATGGCTATATACACAATGTTGTAGCACATACAATTGCAATATACACTGTGGTAGCACATACAATGGCAATATACGCCCAGTTATAGCACATACAATGGCAATATACACACTGTTGTAGTACATACACAGTCACAACAAACTAGCAATCATTATTATTAGTACAAGAATAATGTTAGTATAAAAAATGGTTTGTAACACCTTACAAATAACGTGCTGCTCGCCTTGATTGTACATTCTGTCAGAATGTTGCTCGCCCATCTCTTAGTGCCATCTTCCCACTTGTATCGTTGCCCACCTCTTCCTCCCTTTTTTTCAACCTTCCTCTCCATTATGGTTTTTATAAAAGTGTTATATCTTTTATCGTAGCCGATACTTGCCTCTGCTTTATTTCCAGTTTTTCTATAACCACTGTATTAGATTGTTTTTGTGACCACGAAATGCAACGTATCAGTCTCTATATCCACATCACCAGGGCTTTTATTCGACTCTCTAGTTGCTTATAAATTGTCCACGCTTCTTTAGCCATGTAGTAGTGTTGTATTACATAAAATTTGACAATTCTCATTTTAATGCATTGTTAATACCTCTAGATGTTAATTCTGATTTCATGATGTTGACAAGATTTTAGGCTATTCCTATTCTCTTTTTGATTTTTGTTCCACTCATGCCATCATCTGTTATTACATGCCAAAGATAGAAGAAACTTGTTACTTGTTCTAGTATCTCCCCGTTTACTGTGATGTTCAACATAGGAGAAATTTGTTACTTGTTCTAGTATATCCATGTTTACTGTGATATTCATTGATGGCCTCTTCTTTCCACTGCTAATTATCATAATTTTCGCTTTTATACATATTAATATCTAAGCAGCATTCTGCATTACGCCTGTTTACTTGTTGCACTAGTTTTTATTTTTTTTAAAACTCTTTCTCTCTTTCTGCTAGTAACATTGTATCATCATCATCATCATCATCATCATCATCATCATCATCATCATCATCATCATCATCATCATCATCATCATCATCATCATCATCATCATCATCACCCTACCGGCGGATCATGCCTCGGCTCCAATTACGATCTCCGACGTTATGTAACAATTAATGTGTTGATTCTCTTCCGTGCCATGCCACAAGACTGTCAAGAATCTTCTCATTATTTCTTCCTCTATTTCTGTTTCAGCAAATCTTTCCGGTTGTCACAACATTTTCAAGTTTTTGTCTTTTAATAATGTGGCAAAAACAAAACAAAACAATGACTGCCTCTCTTTAACGTTTGTGATAAGTTGTCTTTGCGACTCAGCTTCCGTTAAAACGTCCTGGCTGCTTATTTTGGCTGTCCAATTAATTTTCAAGATTCTTTTATAAATCCAAACCTCCAAGGCTTCCGGGGATTTTTATCAGCATATCTAAGAATTTTATTTTCATTCGCTAGCTTTGAACTGAAGTGTTGTCAACACACGTTATAACTACTTCTAGTGTACTGGACCGAATTGTGCATGTGAATTAGCTTTTACTATTACCAGTGTCCCTTACTATCAGGCGAACCCACTCCGACTTCACAAGTACTAGTAATTCACGTCCCAAAGTCAAGGAAAAGAAGTCAACATTTTAGGCCGACTGACCGGTCTAGGAGTTGAACCAGCTACCTCTGCATCAGCACACCAGATGTTTAAGAACCATAGTTCTTATCCATTCGGCCTTGCTGACCTCCAGATTATTTATGATTCTTACATTGATGTTAATTTAAGTCCAGGAAGTTCTCCAGCTCTTTTAAAAATCGTATCTGTGCATACGTTGAAGAGGCTTGGGGACAACGCTGAACCCTGTCATCTATTTAACTCAATGCGCGATGAGTAATAATTTCCGTGTCTAATTGCCGCCACTTATCCCCAGTACAGGTTACTAATAAGGTCTAACATCATTTCCGTCTTCTCCGTGTATATATGTATATATAACGTAATAAAATCTAACACGCATTATGTAAACAGATATGGACATATGGTGGTGTATGGTTAACATATTAGAATAGAACTATCTTTATTCGAATACCAAAATAAAGCAACCTGAAATTATGCACCAACTATAGAAGAGTTGCCCTGTTCTGTCATGCAAGTAAAATTCTACTAAAAATCATAATGGGAGTACTTTGTAAGAAGATGGATGAAGAGATTAATGTGGTTCAAGCTTGATTTAGACAAGGAAGCGGAACAAGAGACCACATACTCAACATGCTTTTAATAATAGAGAAATTCATATTTTGTGGATTATTCATATCATTTGACTGTGTACAATATAAGACACTTTGGGAGATCATGAGGAAAATGGCAGCGGTTAGAATAGATTGCGAGATAATAGATTGGTTTGACATCAAGCAAGGAGTTCGTCAGGGCTTTCGAATATCTTGGGTCATTAATTACCAACAATTATGAGACAATGAAGGAAATTAAAAGACGAATATTTATATATCTATTGCACTTCAAAAACTAAAACACCTGAATACATTTTGAAGGGAAATAGATAGAACTACACAAATTAGATTTTTAAGAGCAAGCCCCATCGCAATATACGCATGTGTGACTTGGACACTTACTAAACAAGCTGAAAAGCGCATACATGCATTTGAATATAACTGTTATAGACATGTTTTAAGAATATCTTGGATACAGAAAAGAACAAATGCATCCATACGATAAGAACTAAGTATTGCAGAAGGCTGGCTACTAAAGGTCAAAGAGAAGATGGGTGCAGCATATGGCAAAATCTCCAGATGGGTGTATCTGACTTGGGACATCTTGCTTATGATCGACAATTTTTCGGAAGGTTTTGCAAAGAACATGCTACTGAATGAATGAATGAATGAATGAATGAATAAAGAAAAGAGATTGGGGCCGAAGAAGTAATTAAGCATAAACTAATGTGATCATACTAGATGTTAAATGAACATACATATATTATGAGCTGCTGTGTACAAACTGCATTAAACCCACCTCTGTGTTGAATCAAGAGAAGCCTACGCACAACACAGGTAAGACCGCAAAAACACAAGACCAATGCAGCTGTGACGAGTGTTACAGGGATTGCCACGTCCAAGTGACTATCTAGACTCGTCATTAAGTTATCCGAGCCTGACTGGTTATCTGAAAGTACATGGCATCGCATGGAACATAGATTCAACTACAGTTCTTTTCAGAGATATCGGGGGAAAAAAACATGCACTAACAAGCGGCCCCCACCCCCACCCTGCCCCACCCAAAAAAACAAACAAACAAAGAAACACACAAAACACACACACACACACACACACACACACACACGGATAACTTGGTTTGATTACAATGTAAGATGTAGAGGACTACTATTTAAAATAACTTTTGTTATATGTTATTTAAAGAACGTTGCAATCAATATCAGCAATTTAGGACGTTTGTGACTTACTAAGCAAGATTACGTTCTGTAGTTTACTTTTGCTTTCTAAACGACCGACGCTAATACCATTGTTAAAAATTATCGCAATGCAGTTTGGTTCCAAACCGCCTGTAGGTGATTTCGAAGTCGGTATGTGGGATTGGGAATCGTGTTCACCCTACTACTTAAAATACTGGAGCACAATATGGGGGGGGGGGGGTGACGGACAAAAGGACACCCAAGAATCAGGTAGTAAACAGGCATGCAAGAACATTGGGGTTCACATTAAATCATAGCTTACAGGCGGACAGATTGGCTGGCTCTGCAGAACTTGGTGGAGTATTGATGCATGACAAGACAGACGTGGTTGCGGCCTTGTGGGAGCACGTGCACACCTCGGAGGAGCAAATGGATCACCATAGTCTGGCTAGAATGAGGCAGCGAGGAGTGACGAGGGGATCTGGCCGACGCTCGACGCTCAGAGGAAAGGCGAGACGGACATATAATCAGATTGCTACTGGAACTATTAGTGTTGGAACTCTTCGCTGGTTGCTGAGGATGGGGACGGAGCGCTTATGGGAATGTCCCAAATGCTGTGATGTCGGTTCCTAGATCAATCAATCAATCAATCATAGCTTACCAGAATTTAAGAGAGAGAAATAGAGAGAGAGATACAGACCGGAAGAGAGAGGAGGAGAGAGGGAAAGAGAGGTAGAGAGAGCGAGCGAGAGAAAGAGAGAGCAGACAGAGAAAGAGGAGACAGAGAGAGAGAGAGAGAGAGACAACGAGAGAGAAAGAGAGAAAAAGAGAAAAAGCGAAAGAGAGAAAAAGAGAAAGAGAAAGAACGAGAGAGAGAGAGAGAGAGAGAGAGAGAGAGAGAGAGAGAGACAGAGACAGAGACTGAGACAGAGACAGTGACAGAGAGAGAGAGAAAAGGGGAGAATTGGAACTAGAACGTTAAAAGGCTCAAAAACCACTGCAACTGACATTGAAGGTTAACTAATTGCTTTTTCCTCAGCTCGCTTTGAACTCAAGCGTAGTACACGCACGTGCTGCAACCTCTAGTGCATGGGACTAATGTTTGCTTTTGAATTTTTTGTTTTCAAAATCGTATAGTTGCCGGTCGTTCAGAAAACAATGGCAAACTAAAAATGTTTGTTTTGCATATCCTTTACAGGACATCGCTGTCAACATCAGCATCTTTCAGCTGTATGTTGATTTCTTGACAAGATTACGCTCAGTAGTTTGCCATTGCTTTCTGAGCGGTCTTCTCAGTTATCCCGCAAGTCACCAGCGGGGGTCGAACCGCTCCCAGCTCTCGCCCTGCTACAAGACTCTGCGTGATAAACGGGATTACGGAGAAAGTGTTGTAACCCCTCGGCCAGAGAGACCGGCAATGGCAAACTACTAAACGTAAAATTTGCCCAAGAATCACGAACAGCCAAAAAATGCTGGGGTTGTCCTATGAAGGACATGCAACTATAACATATGCAGACTAAATAACTCAAGTTTTGGTTATTTACATTTTCTAAAGTGCATGATTTGGCATTTTATAAAAGTTGAAAGCACTTTTATTATTACATGACAGTCATGGTGCACTAATTTTGCATTTGGAAAAATGCGCCTTACTATTAAAAAGGCTTTAGTAGGAAGGAGGAGGAGGAAGAGTGTGAAGGGGTAGGTGGAGGAGGGGTTAGAGTGTTTTAAGAGGCAGGAGGAAGAGAGAGTTTAAGGTTTTCATTTGAATTTTGCTTTCTCACGGTGGCCCACCACCATCAAAATAACAACACGAGTTATCCACTTTAGCGAGAAAAAATCAAGAGCAGTTATCTGCCTTAGCATACGTGTTTTGGTCACACTTTCTGAAAAGGTAAAAATCCGATTTTCCTTTAATATTAATTTTAAATGTTAAACTGACCAGCTCCGTGGCCGAGGGGTTAGCAGCTTTCTCCGCTAACTCCGAATACTCTCGTCACGTGACGCGACGAGAATTAGCAGTGGTTCGAATCGCAAAAGTGACTTATGAGAGTATGGAGCCGATCGCTCAGAAAGTCGTGGCGTGCTGATGAGCGTAATCTAGCCTAGGAATCAACATACAGCTGAAAGATGCTGGTGTTGACCGCAATATCCTGAAACAGGATGGAAACGCGGAAAAAAAAAAAAAAAAAAAAACTGACACACAAACATTAATATCTCGGCTTAAAATCGACCTAAAGACTTGTATAAGGTACCGTTGGACTTCTTTTTTCATGAGGTATTCAACTATGCAGGTTGCATAATTAAAAATCAATATAGAAAATGTTACTAAAGTGGCTAGACTAAAGCTTTTGTGCGTTGGCGGTGACGTCATTGTTTTGGCTTTGTTTGTGGATAACACACATCCGGAAGAACAGCTGTATTATGTGGACTTTGGCGATAATCAAATCAAGGACTCTGACTAACACCGACAATTTTAAGCTACGCCAGTCTTCTATAACAGACCATAATAAGATGAAATTCGTTTAAACTACTAGCCAAAGTAAAATTATACTTCAACCAGATTTGTTTTAAAGGATTATATAACCAATAAGATAATTGGACAGCTGTGCAGCTGGGCAGAAAAGGGCACTCACTTTTCCTGACAGTCGGATTTGATTGTCAAAGGCTGAAGAGAACTCCATGTGGATGTGGAAGGCAAGGTGAAATCACCACATTATCTTCCCAAGTCTTCATGACTAAACACACTTCAATGTCAGTAAACGACGTCAATGACGGTCTTAAGACATTGTCGTCCGGTCGGGACAGTCAAGTACCACGAATGCCACCAAACCGTCATCCAGAGACTAAAGGCAGCATCTTAATTAAAACACATAAGTTTAAAATAGATACATGGAATGTTAGAACGTTCAATGAGCTTGGAAAGTTACGCAATGTTATACGTGAAATGGAAAGTATGAAATTGAATATCCTAGGCGTAAGTGGGATGAGATAGAAGGGATCAGGCAAAGTTATAAACGGAAAACACACAATAATTTATTCTGTATGGGATACACACGAAAAAGGAGTAGGGCTAATATTTGATAAACAAACAGCCAAATCAATTAATGGCTACTGGTGTATTTCAGACAGAGTTATTATGGTCAAATTGAAAGGCAAGCCAATAGATATAAATATTGTACATGTATACGCACCAACAACAAGCAGTAGTGATGAAGAAATACGAAATTTTTACGATGAAACAGACACGGAAATCTCTCAAATTAAATCACAAGATATAAAAAATAATACTGGGTGATTTTAATGCAAAAGTAGGAAACGGAAAAGTGGCGGAGGTAGTGGGGAATTATGGATTAGGTACCAAAAATAAAAAAAAGAACGAGGAGAACAACTAATAGAATTGGCAAATATAAATAATATGATAATTGGAAACACCTGGTTTAAACATTATAAAAGACGACTTTATACACATGGAAAAGCTCCGATAAGAAAATACTCAATCAAACTGACTACATACTTATTAATAAGAGGCTTCGAAATGCAATTTCTAAATTAATGTAAAATTTCAAAATTAATGTAAAGACAATGCCGGGTGCTGACTGTACAACTATGTGGTATAATAAAAGTAAAAGTGAATAGAAGAAAAAAAGTGGTTATGAACATGAGACTCAATATAGAGGTTTTGAAGGTAGATAAAGACATTCAAGAACAATACAGAGTGATTGTGAAAAATAGGTATAATGCAATAGCTAAAATACAGAATATAAACGAACAATGGAAAATGTTAAGGGATTCCATTCATCAAACGATTAAAGAAATATTTTCGGAGAGAAGCCAAAAGGCTAAGAAAAAATGGATGACTGAAGAAATATTAAAGTTTAAGGCCAAAAGAAAAAAGAGTAAAAATGATAAGCACGTATATAACGAGATAAATAAAGAAATAAGAAATACGCGTGTGAAGGCAAAAGAAAGTTGGTTAAATGAACAGTGCAATAAAATTGAATTAAATACTATGAAAGATACAACACAATATGCACAAACAAATCAGTGAGATCACAGGAAGGAAAATAAGAATAAATATAGGGTGGTTAAAATCAAAAACAGGAAATATATTATTGGAGGAAGATGTTATAATGAAGAGGTGGAATTAGTATATAAGAGAGGGCCAGATGAAGTCACAATAGAAGAATTAGAAGTATTAGGAAAATTTGGAGTAGATATATTAACCAAAATGTTGAAAATTTACAGCAGTGGATATATACCATGCGATATGTTGGAATTTGTATTTATAGCTATACCAAAAATCACAAGGAGCAGTTGAATGCGAAGATTTTTGAACGATTAACCTCATAAATCATGTCACTAAGCTTCTACTCAGAATTATAATGAGTAGAAGAAGGAAGAAAATAAAATTGGAAATTGGTGAAGAACAGTATGGATGTGTGGAAGGAAAAGGTACAAACAATGCAATATATACACTATGAACACTAATAGAAAGATCAGTAGAGGCAAAGAAAGACGTATATTTGTGCTTCATAGATTATACTAAGGCATTTGATAAAGAAAAACATGATGAACTGATTAAAATGTTGGAAGGTATTAACATTGATGGGAAATATCTCAGAATATTAAACAAAACTATTTACTGGAACCAAATAGCAGCAATTAAAATGGGGAATAAAGAAGGAAATTATGAACACATAAAGTTGGGAGTAAGACAGGGATGAGTTTTGTCACCGGATCACTTCTACCTCTTTAGTGAAGTAATAATGAGATCTGGAGATGATGAGATCATGTGATCACGCCTACACAGTGAGAATCACCAGTGAGCAGATCACTGGACCTGGTAGGACATTGTCATATGCCGATGATGATTTAGTGTATCGTCAGGGTAAGGATAGAGAGCAGGTTTCTGTGGAACTACAAACCGAACCCAATCGCATAAGTACTTGGTGTGATGAAGCTGGGGCAATGGTCAACCCAACAAAGGCAACAGTGACTTGGTTCTCGTTGAATAATCATATTGTCAACACTCCAACACCAACTGTAAAGCTGTGTTCAGAGACGGTGGAAAGAACGCAGGCAATGAATTACCTGGGGATACGGTTTGATCGAAGCCTTGCTTATAATGAGCACAGAGACCAGGTGATAACAAAGGCCAAGCTGGTTTTGGCTGCGATGCGGGTGATGGCGGCAGCACTCTGTGAGCAGCGCCATCTATGTCTTCTGTACGAGGAGCTGGTCATGTCTGTTTTTGAGTATGCAATGGCAATCCTGGATGGCTTGGCCTTGTGGCATGGTCGAGACAAAAGCACGGAACTGATCCACGACTCTGTTGATCGAGTGAGATGGCAGAACATGACCGCCCACGCTTACCGGCATGGCACATGATGGATGGAATGGCAATCCTGACTCTAAGCCCTAAGCAGATAGAAAGGATGGAAAGGATACAGAATGAAGCTATGTGAATTATTCCTGGATGTATAAGAGATACAGCATGCAGAGCGATGCGCTACCTTCTTGATTTTCCAATCATTGAAGACAGAATACAAGTTTGCAGAGCACGCGCCTACCTCAGAATTAACGCAAACACACAACATCCACTGCATAATGAAATTAGGAAGGTGAAGGGCAGCAGGTTAAAAAGAGGACGGTCGTGGATGGGTCAAGCCGAAGACATTCTTCAACAGATGTGTTCACTTGAGGACTTAGAACCTGGCGAGGAGTGGGTGCAAGTGCCAACAGATTTCTGCACATCCTTTTCAGTTTGCATCCAACTAGATAGAAAATGCAGACAAGAAAATCCGGCTGCTGTGGAGAGTGAAGTATAATCGTTGATTTTCGAGAATTCGCTAGACGGTGATGCTGTCATCTACACAGATGGGTCGGTCGTCCGACATGTGAGAAGCTCATGTGCCTTTACGGCTCGGGCCGGAGGGAGAATGGTGAAGGAGGACTCTGGTGCTTTCACTGAAACCACAAGTAGCCTGACCATGGAAGTCATGGCAGTAAGTAAAGCAATAACATGGCTCGAGACACAGACATTCACTAGGGCATGTTTCCTTTGCGACTCAATGGGCATGCTCTAGAGGATAGAGGTGGGGTGGATCTGAAGAGAATGGTTGCTGTCTCTAGAGCAGTCTCGGCTGGCAAAGATTAGTTCCATCTTCGTGCCAGGGCATGCGGGAGTACAAGGAAATGAGCGGGCTGACAAGCTCGCAGGTGAGGCTACTGTGGAGGGCGGACGCGCCATGGACCAGGCCGACATTCTGAATGCTCTACGAGAAGTAAGACTTTTGCGAGAACCAAGTGATGACTGTGAATCTACAACAATGGCCAGACTGCAGGAGCAGCAAATTAAAAGAGGGGTGTTATCGTTAATTCTGTGGTAGGCGCATGCCCTGCAACCTTGTATTCTGTCTTCAATGGTTGGAAAATCAAGAAGGTAGCGCATCGCCCTGCATGCTGTATCTCTTGTACATCCAGGAATAATGCGCATAGCTTCATTCTGTATCCTTTCCATCCTTTCTACCTGCTTATGGCTGAGAGTCAGGATTGCCATTGCATACTCCAAAACAGACATGACCAACCCCTCGTACAGAAGACATAGATGGCGATGCTCACAGTTTGCTGCCGCCATCACCCGCATCGCTGCCAAACCCCGCTTGGCCTTTGTTATCACCTGGTCTATGTGCACATTATAAGCAAGGCTTCGATCAAACCGTATCCCCAGGTAATTCATTGCCTGCGTTCTTTACACCGTCTCTGAACACAGCATTACAGTTGGTGTTGGAGTGTTGACAATATGATTATTCAACGAGAACCAAGTCACTGTTGCCTTTGTTGGGTTGACCATTGCCCCAGCTTCATCACACCAAGTTCTTATGCGATTGAGTTCGGTTTGTAGTTCCACAGCAACCTCCTCTCTATCCTTTCCCTGACGATACACTAAAACATCATCGGCATATGACAATGTCCTGCCAGGTCCAGTGATCTGCTTACTGTTGATTCTCACTGTGTAGGCGTTGAACAGTACCGGATGCGTCAATGTCTGAGCGTCTATGTCTGCGTGTGTGGTTGCGCCTGTATGCGTCTGTTATCTGCTTGTATGTGTGTGTTTGTGTGTCTGTTAGTGTGTTAGTGTGTGCTTGTGTCTGTGTGTCTCTGTGTCTGAATCTGTGTGTACCCGTGTATATGTGCCTGCATATGTGTGCCTGTAGTTGTGCGCCTGTATCTATGTGTATATGTATTTGTATGTGCCTGTATCTGTTTGTACCGGTGTTTGCGTGTCTGTATCTGTATGTACGCGTGTGTACCCATGTATGTGCCTGTATATGTGTGTACCCGTGCATGTGCCTGTATATGTGTGTACCCGTTATGTGTCTGTATCTGTGTGTACCCGTGTTTGTGTGTGTGTGTGTGTATGTGTGTGTATCCGTGTGTACCCATGTATGTGCCTATATCTGTGTGTACCTGTGTATGTGTGTCTGTATCTGTGTGTACCCGTGTATGTGTGTCTGTATCTGTGTGTACCCGTGTATGTGTGTCTGTATCTGTGTGTACCCGTGCACGTATGCCTGTATCTGTTTGTATCCGTTTTTGTGTGCCTGTATCTGTGTGTACCTGTGTATGTGTGCATGTATCTGTGTGTACCCGTGTATGTATGCCTGTATCTGTGTGTACCTGTGTTTGTGTACTTGTATCTGTGTGTACCTGTGTATATACATATGTGGCTATGTGTGTTTGTATGTGTTTGCGTGTGGGTGTACAAAATAGACTTGGACCTCAGATGGGGCAACGCATTCCCCACTAGGATAGACCCCATGTTGGTGGGTGTACCGCCTATTAGACAAGGTGGGTGTATTTTCGGTGTCAGAGTCAAGATGCGACAATCTCGGTTCTTCTCGAGAAAGTTGTAGAAAAGGTTAAGTAACTTCACTGTCTCGAGAAATATCACGTCAGACGTTAAAGGGTATAGAAATTCCTTTGAGAAAATAGGAATGTATGAATATCTCGGGAAATGTGAAGGGTCATGTCGGCGTGGGCTAACTTCTGGGGATTTTGAGAAGTTACATGAGTCGATGAACCATACTTCCGGAGGAGACTAGCACAGCATTCGCATCTAATCTTGGAGACAGAGAGGTCGTCCCTACGTCTAGTGTATTTGATGCATTGTTTGAGTATCTAGATAAGGAGCTACACATAAGACTTTTGAATTTAGCAATAGTTTGTCCTGAGACGCAGAGTTCCACGGCGATTGTCAGCTGTATTATTTGTTTCATCCGAGGACCCAGAGAATGACCTACAGTGGTGGACCTCTTAAAACTATCGTATCACAATCTTTGGCTGACTAGTTCCGAAGTGAAAGATAAATATATTTAGAGTTATATCGATTGAATACGCCGTGCGATATAGGTCAGCTAGCGACCAGGTCAGTCTACTCACCAGCCTGTGTGTTGTGAACCAAATAAGCGGCGGCAGGTGCCAAGTCGGAAAGGGAAATAACTAATATCATTAACCAGTTTGTGGTCAGTCTGGGTGAGGCGAGTTGGCAAAGGAGTTCGATACTTGCTTCAATTAAGGAATGTTTACACGATAGTAGTGTTGGTAAATATGTATTCCTCTTGTGAAGAGCTACAGTTTGATTACCCGAAAGGTTGAGTTTGAAATAAGTACGCTTATCATCATCATCAGGTGGCGGGCAAGAGCAATGACGGGTGATTCGCTTCTAATGGAAATATCAGACTATGTTATGAAGGGATATCGACCCAGGTCGGACGTTATCTAACCAGACGTATGTAATGGAGTTATAAACAACTTAACGCCTGTTAGGGTTACCTAACCTTGACGGATGCGCGCGAGGCGCGCGAGAGACACACACACACCCACCCACCCACCCACGCACACACACGCGCGCGCACATGCACGCACGCACCCCCCACCCCACACACACACACACACACCATGCTTTCTAAATTATGTATTGTTTAATGGATTACCTCTTTTGTTAAGAGAGGGATAATAATATTGTCAGGCGTGTCTATTGGATACACAGCCTGTAATCTAATCGGAACAGAATGTTCTGGATGTTACTTTACCCACATTTGGGCTGACACGTGAAGCCAAACAGTAGGGACTATTGTATATAGATATCAGACTATCCACATACCATTAGAGAGGAGTCGGAAAGCGACAGACACAAGACCAGTCTTCCTCGGTTTGTCTAGCTTTAGTTAGAATTTCAGGAAAGGTTTACCAGCACAGCTGGGACACCTTCAAGCAACCTTGGCCAGTATGGGGAATGCTTGTACCTGTTATTCTGCTACTCACCTTCTCCTTCTGACGTAGTAGACTAAGGTGGGCAGAGGGGCTTTCCTTGCCCTGAGCACACGTGACCGGAGGTATAGGAGTCTATCGTCTGGCTGGTATACACAGGTCTATTAGAGATATGTCTGAGGTCAAACCCGTGGAAGTGGTCTTAGGCTAGACGTGATGACCACACGTTAATGTCAGTATGAGATATGTCTGAAGTCAGACCCATGGAAGTGGTCTGAGGCTTCTTAATTTCAGGGACCTCTTTTCTTTTCCTGTTTTGTCCATCTTGATTGATGTGCCGCTGAGGAGAAGAATCCCCTCCAGACCACGTATAGAAGACTGGGCCATAAACCTGACGACTTCTGACTAAGCATAGATGATCGAGCTAGCCGAAGTGGCAGAGTACACTCGGGTCGGAGAAACAGCCGTGCGGCCAAAAGAAAGTTTATCCTGACTAGGCTCGTGTCCAGAGGAGATCCAGGAGTTCGAGGAAGATCAGGTGACTGTATCCTACCACCTGAGTCTACATCACTTCCACATCATAATACTTATCAGACTGGTGGAATGAAGAAACTGTCCTCTAGACTATTCTCACCAGACTCAGTGTTTCTGTATGTTTGTCAAGTCCTTGAACGTCGGTCCTGAATCTGAATCTTCATTAAAGATTCTTAATTTACTTGTCTTGAGACTGTTGTCTTATAGTCAATCAGTGGTCGGTGTGTGTTATAGGTTATTCTGATAGGAAATGAGCGAACGGGCACCGTCCTGGTGGCAACGAGAAAATAGGAGGCAGAAATAACTATATAACCCCAAAATAAACAAATATCAACAAAAAAAAAGATCCGAGCCAGTGTTGTTACCGTGAGTATGTGTTGACGTGTGTCTGTGAGTTGTCAGTAAGTGTTTGTACTTGTCTTTGTGTATATGTCTCTCGCTCTCCCTGTCTCTCTCCTTATTTCTCTCCCTCCATCTTTATCTCTCTCTCTCCACCTTTCTCACTCCCTCCTCTCTCCAGCCCCCCTCTCTCCTCCTCTTTCCTCTCTCTCGCTCTCTGTCCTCTTTCTTCACCTCTCTCTACCTCTCCACCTCTCTCTCTCTCTCTCTCTCTCTCTCTCTCTCTCTCTCTCTCTCTCTGCCTCCATATTATGTGTTAACAATATACAGTGACACAAAGTAGTGCAGCTTTACACAACAGAATTACGACTTATACAGGACGTTGCGGCAATTAGCCTTCATCAGCATATAAACACATTCACAAAACACAACATATAGCCAAGGAGATCTCCTGTGACTACATCAACACGTGACGAGAGGACGAGAAGAATGAAAATATGAAGAAAAAAAAATGAAAGCAATGAAGAGAATATGAAAATTGGAAAAAAATGTTCATACTTACCCCAGAATTCCGAGTGAATAATATATAACAGCGAATATCACCGAAGTCTTCTTTTTTATACCCAACCGAGGAGGTGGGGTGTAGGATGATGACGGGACGGTAGGTGTGAAGGTTAGTGAGATCCCAGGTACTGAAGCGGAAGTGGTGCATTGAAAGAAGGGGGGGGGGGGAAGCAGGAAGGTAGGGCTGCAACCCGTGATAGTGGTCTGAGAATGGTATCTGAGCAATCCCAGTGGATGCATCCACAAAGCATGAGTGGGTACCAGTGAATGGGTAGGACCCAATGTGGACGAATATTGAAGAGCAATGGAGTGTGCACCCAAGTATGATGGTGATACTAACCAAACTCAAATTCTACACTCCTTTATGTTGCTGTGAGGCGAGTCCCAAAGTCAGTGTGGACTGATATGCCCGAGCACACACACATACATCCACGCATATTTTTGTGTATGTATAATGTATCTCTTGTGACATTGCGTGTTCTGTATGTAGCAACAACAGTATAGTTTACAAATAAATTCCAACGGGCAATATACCAACGGTAAATATACCAGCTGGCATTTTAAAAGCAGTTGTCCTTACTTTTGTCGTTTGCCGAATGGTGTTGAGTGGTTAATTCTGAGCGATTTGTGTCCGAAGTTGTATAATTACTTCCACGCGTAAATGACTCAATGCTATCTGAAATATACAAACAAATGATTGCAACTCGGAGACATATTGTTGTTGGTTCATTGCGAAATTTCAGAAAGACTGCATTATAACTCTCTCAGGTTGATGCCTAACCCCGAGGCCTAAGGTGCCTAAGTGGTTAAACCGCCTATCTCGCGCTGCGAAGATTTGGGTTCGATTCTGGACTCCGTCATTCGGCTCACGAGTACATTTTTCTCGGAGACTCCTGGGAGTCATCGCTGGAGCTATGGAGTTCGTGCTTTGTGCGACTCTTTCGGCAGGCCGCCCTCCGGAGAGAGACCAGCCAAATGGGATAAAACCGGTGCAATTAAGTCGACCGTGTCGCATTTAAACACTGTAATAATCACAACAAAAGAATCTCTTGTTACTGATTATTTCTTGTAAACTTTAGTTAAAATAATATACATCTTCTCTCATGGTCTGCACCCTGCCTCTCTTCCCCTCCAGCTTTCCTTATGTAACGACATACTTCAGCTTTTCTCTTCTCATGACATTCCCTAAGAATGTGGACTGTCTTCTTCTGATGCGAGTAACCAGTTCCTTTATAACATCTTTCAATGTATCTTCATTGTTTTGATGTTTTCTATCCGTCCACGGTGTACTCATTATTGGTTTATAAAACATGGTTTCCGCAGCCTCTCCATAACTCCTCTCGTATCTATTGATTGTCCATGATTTGCTTCCAAGCATCATGGTTGGATCAATATAGCTATTAAGAACTATTTGATTCACATCGAATTGCAAAGATAAATTGCAGAGCACAGTGCTCGTCTCGTTAAATGCGGCCTTTGCTTGGACTATTCTAGATGTAATTATATTTATCATTTCTTGTAACTGTGTTTGGATATTCAGCGAGCAAAACTATGTCATCAGTATAATGCACATTGTTTACTTTATGCCCACCAACTGCCATTCCTGGCTTGTCTTGTATTAGTTAGTTAGTCTTTCCTCTTGAGCCTAAGGCGGCGCATAGGGCAGAAGTTATGGCTCTCCATGTCTGGCGGCTCGCTGCTACCTGTTGTAGATCTTGGATGTTCACTTGGCCGTTGAATGAGCCTTCTCTGATGATGGTTCTATGCAGGGTCTCTCTTGGTCTTTCCCGTTTTCTTTTCCCTACTGGTGATCATAAGAGGGCTTGGTTAGGGAGTCTTGTCTTGTCCATTCTGAGTACATGGCCGATGTAGTTCCAACAGCGTTTTCTTACAAAATTAGAAACAATATCTTGCTTAGTCACTAGTATTATTGGCGTATTGGTTCTTAAATCTGTCCAGTGGAGGTTTAGAATTCTTCTAAGAAATTTGTTCTCAAAATTGTCTAATTTTTTATCTAAAGATGCCGTTGATTTCCAACTCTCACATCCATACGTTAGCACTGGAATCACACAAAAGTTGAAGATTTCAAGTTTCGTATGTCTTGGACTTCCAGATGTTTGACAGTTTTTGAAGACACCAGATGCCAGTGCGATTCTAGATACTATTTTTGGAGTTGAATCCCCTGTAGATGTCATTTTGCTTCCTAGGTATGTGAAGCTGTTGACTTTTTCAAGAACATCGTTGCTTAATTTGGTGTCGATTGAACTGTTGGTAAGATCAATAGTTTTTGTTTTTGCAGTGTTAATTTGAAGACCAATTTGTCCTTAAACATTTTGTAGATGGTGTATTTTCCCTTGGGCATCTGGATGTCTTGTATGGATCTCATTAAAATTTTGCAGCTCAAATTGAACTGATCTAATTATAGTACACAATGCTCTCTGAAACAGTGTTTACTGTATTGAAATCTTCCCAATTAGTAGTCAATTCTTGTGGCTGTTTTTACTTGCCAACACGTGGTCATTATTATTCAGAGACAGAGACAGAGACAGACAGAGACAGAGAGAGAGAGAAAGAGAGAGAAAGAAAGAGAAAGAACCATTATCTAGTGGCTGATGCACAGCTCCATTACCAGCTGCACACGCAGTTTCACGTTTTTCTGATCGGAAGCCTAAAGTGGTAATCCATTTTGCCCAATGGTGTGCAGTAGGCTAGTGGAAGGAAGGACTCACCTTAGTAATGACACATGTGGTAATGGAATATTATTTATGGTGGGCCACCATCTAGGTCACGGGATAAAACGTTATATACGGGATATACCACTAGGTGGCGGCTAGCCTAAATCTACACCGCATAGGTCGAATATAGGTCAGAAATCTAAGTCATAGTCTGTCTAATTAACTCATGTCTACTGTGATATATAAAATCTCATGTGTGTGAACGTATGGGTGGGGGTGGGCGAAGTGGTTCGAATCCATTAAAATACACGACGTGGCAGGTGGGTGTTTAAGTAATCTACCAAAGTTACAACCGTTTACCAAATGTGTCTTACAAAATACACAGACACTGGCGTAGGCGCAGAAGAGTTAACAAGCTTATTAAGTGTCATAATGCGGTCGCGTCGTTCCATGATCAAGCAAGGAAAAAGTGATGATTGGGATGTGAAATTAAAGATAATTACTTTTTGTCCATGGGGTGAGCGTAGTTAATTAGTGGTTAGCGTTACAAATATTTTTGTTGAAGCCTATTTAGACTGTGCATGTATGCGTGCGCGTTTGTGTATGTTTGCATATACAAATGTCTGCTTGTCTGACTGTGAGTCTATATGTGTCTCTACATATCTATTTGTCTATTAGTATGTATATCTGTCTATCTATCTATATGGCTGGTTGTTTGTGTGTTTGTGTGTTTGATCGTATATCTATCTGCGTATATGGCGTATGAGATTGTTGTGACTGTCATATATTCTGATATCTAACTGCTTGTCTGACTATATGTCTGCCTATGTGACTCTCTCTCTCTCTCTCTCTCTCTCTCTCTCTCTCTCTCTCTCTCTGTGTTTGTGTGTGTGTGTGTGTGTGTGTGTGTGTGAGACTGGTCTCTATACAGGCCTACAATGGTACCACAACGTCCTGGCAACGCCGACAAGTAAACACGACCCGACGTAACCGTCATTACGTGTGTGTGATTCCATCACGAGAGCTCGTCATAAATATCTCATTAGCGTGAAAGTTTGTAGTACGTCACGTGGTTATGCGGCCTTATTTCAGGAGCAAGTCAGGTCCTGACATACTTTCTTATATGCACTTTTGTGTCGTCTCAACAATCCTTAAGAAAATGAATCGTGAAACGTCAAATCGCGCGAGTGAGAATACTTAACGGCTTCCGGTTTTGTATATGCAAAAAGGAAAGCTTTAATTATTAAAAGTAATATTTAAAATATTATTTTTGATGTGGAAAGTGAAAATTAACCATCTCGGTACAGTATATGGGTTCAGAGGTCTACCATCAACAACTTCCATGTAAATTTGCGAATCCGATCTTCAGAAGTCTTTGTGAATGTCCGTTATATTTCTATTGAAAAGTGACCAATTATTCATTATAATGGCGGTTATTATTATCTGTAGTGAATGGGACATAAACTCTTTCATCATTCCATTGGCTATGTGTTAGAGATACAATCCTCGTCCTCGGGCTGTGTGATGGTGTACAACCAGTCACATGGTCACATTTTAAAGGATACATCCGGGACACGTGATTACTGGTTACAGTCGATCAAAAGGAGAGCTGCTTCTGGTCACATGCCCAAGGATACATCCGGTACACGTATATAATAGTTACATTCGGCCAATGGTGGCGTTGAATCCGGTCACATGTATAAGGTTACATCCGGGAAACATGGTTAAGAGGGTTACTACATACAAGGGTGTCCTGTCGACTGTCGAACTCGGGGACCTTTCTCGCGATGACCACCATGCATGGGCGTAATGCCGCAACCTCGTCAACAGAGTGTCGGAAATTTTAAATGATTTCACTTCTCTCTCTTTTCTATGTCCGTGTCGTCCTAGGGTACCCGAGTAACAACAAAGAACACCTCGGCATCAATACAACATATGGCGGTCTCGAAAGCACATACGTGAGTGTAACCACTTCATCATAGTGTCCGACTACGCCGCTCTCGTAGTCGGAGAGGAGAGGTGTGAGAACTGTTTTAAAACGGCTAACAAATTCAGAATGCTAAAAGTAGAGAAGTAAACATTAAAATTGTGTGTGTGTGTGTGTGTGTGTGTGTGTGTGTTTATGTGTGTTTGTGTCTGTAGGCGTGACTTATCGCTATGTTCTTTAGCATAATGACCTATGCATGATTGTAATACAACGAATCTAAAGAGTAACATGTAATCAGGAGTCCTGATGCCGTGACTTCGGCGACCAAAGGTGACTTGAAAACAATACCACAAGAGAACTTATTGCGTTAACAGGACAAGACCTTAACGAATGATTGTATCAATTTCAGGCATGTCCTGACAGTGTATAATTTCCTCCTGCGTCATTATTCCACACCCTAAAACATCGTGTATAAAACGATTAGCATCTGTAGTATAGACGAATTTCTTTCTATCTAGGTTGAGTCGACCTGGAATAGAACTGACAATCCAGCACAACGCTATGATGGTACCGCAATGCTTATTAGTAGTATTGTGTATTCGTATGGGAATCAAACGTGTCTTGTGGGATCTACATTCCCATGTGCACTGTGAATTTATCGACTCTTTAATCTGAGGGGTACATGTCAGATACAGAGCTATTATTGATGACGTGTATTGATATAACTCTGTTATATTATCTTGTTCTTATATATGTTATACAGATATAGATGCCCAGGAACAACTAATTGAGAAACTTAGGCACATACTATGATCGAAACCACACAACGATTGCATGGCATGTTTTAAAATTATATATCGGGAGTCTCTGTGGCGAAGTGTTCAAGCCGTTTGACTAGGGCACCGAAGGTTGTGGGTTCGATTCCGGGCCGCGTCCTTCGGTTCACGAGTGAAATTTTCGGAGATTCCTGTGGGTCGTCGCTAGAGCTACGGTGTTCGTGCTTTCCGCGCTGCGGAAAGAGACCGAGCCATATGGAATAACACCCCGTTCAATAAAGTCAACCCTGTCGACTTTGAAGCGACATTTTTAAACTTTATATTCCAACAAGCTCAAGAACTCGAGAATCCATTTATGAAATTTCGTGATATTAGTGGAAGTTTTGATTGCCTAATAACGTGTCGACTGCCTGCTGGACTACAGCAGAACTTCACCAAATGGGAAATAATTACGCTAAGCCTCAGTAGAACTGATTAGTATATTCTCCACTACAATAGCCAACAGCATATCCCATCCCCATCCCCATCCAACGCCGAGCAATCACCATCACCGATAACACCCTGCACCTTAACTAAACAATCCACACTGAAGTACGGGCCTCAAGCAGCTACGTATAACGAGATGGTTGTAGTGCTAATAGATTACGCCTCATAATGGACACACAGCAGATTACCAGAATACTACTAACTGATACGTGTGTGCGTTGGTTACGGGTCAGAGAGTGCGGTCGAGATTAGTTACCTATACACTTAGATAGAACCATCGCTTATGTACTAAACACTGACCCCAGTGATAAACCGGGTCCCACTGTGTCGCCATGTATTATGATGGGCCAGGCAAATGTGAATACTTTGACTCATTTGTTCTGCCCCCCCCCCCCCCTTTTACACGTTGATCTGCTCAAGTTTATTGACCATCATTCAGATACACCGCTGGTGTATAGCACACGTGTCTTCAAGATGAGCTACATAATGTATGTGACCTCTACGCTATCTATTTCATCATATGAAAGGTCGTGGTAGATCATGACACGTATTCTCCAGCCTTTTTTACGCATACAACAGGTCAACGATCGGGTAGTAGGACGCTTAATCACGCCATACGTAAAACAGAGTCAGCGTAATCTGAGAATCTGACCTAAAACTCGTTGAAACCGGATTACACGTGGCTCAAACAGTAGTATATAAACCCGATGTTCCTCAAGACTTTCAGAAGTCGCATTATTCTGTCAAGAAGCCTGATCAGCGGGAAAATGCCACGTGGAAAGTCCAACAACAAGAAACACGCTGTTGCCAAGATGTGCAGCGTGGGAGCTGACAACAAGAAGAAGAAAGTCGAGAGCTCACCTGCTAGCCGCATCAAAGAGCCTGATACTACAGCCATCACTGAAGCTACTACGAGGGAGAAGATTGACAGCCCAACACAGTCAAGAACCAAGACAGCAGAGAATGAGGAGAAAGACATCAAAGTCGGAAACACCGACTCGAAAACAGTCCGATGGGTTGTCAAGCGGATTCCTGTGGAGCTGACAGATGAATAAATCCTGAAGCAGCTACGTGAAGAGAATCTTCACATCCGATTCTTGAAGGCGGAGCGGCTCCTCACCTACTCCAAGATACCTACAACCTTGGCAGTAGTGACGTCGGAGGCAGCGAAATGCCGACCACAGTGTCATTCAGCAAGAAAACTCAACAGCCAGAGAAATTCATACCAAGAATCACTTAATGTTCCAGATGTCAGAAGGCTTCCGGACATCCGAGCACCCAATAACAAAAGAAAGTGTGCCAACTGCCTGGGAAAACATGGAGCAAGATACCTGGGCTGTCCGTACCTGCAGAGACATAGAGACGTCTTAAAAATCGCCATCATCACAAAGACACCATTCAAGGAAGCAATGCAGAGGGGCAAGACAGCCACGGGTATAGCGAAGAGATCAACTTCAAAAGCAGATAGACGAGTTGAAGAAACAAGTTGAGGCACTGCTGACGACGACTCCGACCAGCAATAATGAGAAGCTGCTGGCCGACATGAAAGAAATCCAGCACAACATCAAACAAGAGATGGAGCGCATGGCTGAGATGAAGAAGGAAAACGAGGAAATCCTACAAAAGATCAAGACCGAAAGAGAACTACTGAGCGCCGAAAGGATGCAGCACCAACCCAAACCGAGCACAGAGCTACAATTTTATTATCCTCAATGATAGGTTTGAAACGGGTGCCCTTTAATCATCATCATGAGGCAAAAGAGCCATGCCAGGTGTTTCACGTCTAATGGTAATATAGAAGGACCAAAAGCTATAATGGGACATCGACCAGGATAGGGTGTTATTTAAATTGGCGTATGGAATGGAGTCACAAATATCTTCACACCTATTAGGGTTACCTAACCTTGAAGTATGTAAACGAACACGAAGCGCACACACACGTCTTGCTTTCTAATTTCCGTGTTTAATATGCCACTTCTTTTGATAATAGAGGAATAATCTTGTCAAGCGTGTCTAATGGTTACAATGCCTGTAATATAATTGGAACAGAATGCTATGGGCGTTAGTTCTACTCTCGCTTTGGCTGACAAGGGAAGCCAAATCATAGGGTCTGTTGTATTCATACATACTAGACTATCCATGTACCAAAGGAGAGAAGTAGGAAAGCGACAGACACCAGAACACAGACACTTCTTTAGTTTATCTATCTTTAGTAAGAATTTCAGTAAATATTTATCAGCGCAGTTGGGACATCTTCAAGCATTCTTGGTCAGTATGGGGAATGCTTGTACAGGTATTCTGATACTTACATTCCTTTTCTGATTTAATAGACTGTGTTGGCCAGAGAGAATATCCTTGCCGTGATTGATATTCACCGGAGGCATGGGAGTCTATCATGTTGCAGGTCTACACAGGTCTATTAGAAATTAATCTGAAGTCAGACCCAAGAAAGTGGCCTGAAGAACTGACGACACTATAGTGTCAATAAATATTGGTGAGTGATGTTTTAGTAACAGGTGAAATTGATTTGTACACCGGATCTCTTCTTACTCTTATGAACCCATTCCGTTTACCCGCTCTTCTTTTTCTGACGATTGATGTGCCGCCTAGGGGAAGTATCACCTCCAGTCAACTTAAACAAGATGACTGGACCATCAGCACGATGTACTCTGAAGAAGCCTAGGCCAAGCTATCTGAAGTGGCAGATTACAGTCTGATCGGAGAAACAGCCATGTGGCCTAATGAACGTTGATATTTACAAGGCTCAAGTACAGAGAAGTTCCGATAGTTCAGGGGGGATAAAGTGGATGTTATCCCACCACATGTGTCTACATCACTTACCAGTCATAATGCTGCCCTCCGGACTAATCTCTCCAAACTCAGTGTCTCTGTCTGTTTGCATAGTACATGAATGTCTGTCCAGAAAATGAATCTTCATTAAACATTTTAATTCACATGTCTTTAGATTGGTGTTTTATAGTCAGGTAGTTGTCGGTGTGTGTCCTAAGTATTCAGATAGGTAGTTAGCGTCCGGGCACCATCCTGGTGGCAATGATTTAATGTAAGACAGGAGATAATTTATAACCCTAAATAAAAAGTTTCGACAATAAATGAGAATCCGGGACAGTGTTGTTACAATCAGCTAGTTATATTCTGGTAATCTGGTGTGTGTCCGTTATGAGGCGTAATCTGTTAGCACTTAAACCATCTCGATATGCGTAACTGCTTAAGAACTGTTCTTCAGTGTACATTGTTTAGTTAAGGTGGAGGGTGTTAACGATGACGGTGATCGCTCGACTTTGGATGGGAATTGCTACAGAGTATCCTGTTGACGATTACAGTCGAGGAGACACTCATAAATTCTACTGAGGCTTAGTGTAATTATTTCCTATTTGTTGAAGTTCTGATGTAGTACATCACGCACGCTGTCGACAGGTTACAGGGCCCTCACAACTATCACAAATATCATGAAAATGCATAAAGTGATCCTCGATTTCTTAAAATTATTGGAAAGTGAAGTTAAAACATGCCATGCTATCGCTGTGTTCTCCCGATCTTAATATGTGCCACAGTTTCTCAGTTAGTTGTTTCTGGGTATCTATATCTGTAAAACATATATAAGGACAAGGTACTATGACAGAGTTATAGGAATACACATGATCAATAATAGCTGTGTATCTGACATGTACCCCTTAGATTAAAAAGTCAATAAACTCATAGCGAACATGTGAATCTAAGTCTCCCAAAACACTTTAGATTACCATACGAATACAAAATACTACTAATATATATTACGACACCACCGTAGCGTTGTGTTTAGACGTTCGATCGCCACTTTTATTTCAGGTCAACTCAACCTAGCGTGAGGCATTAAGAAATGTCTTGTGGAGTATGTCGATTCCGCTTTAAGTATATGCGTCTAGCATCATATATCGTATTATTATGCTAGTATTGTTAGGTTAACCGTATGCCGACTTGGAAATACATAACAAACATGTTTAAAAATTACCAAAGTCCAACTTACCATTAGCGACTTGCCACATGTTTATCTGTTTGCTGCTGTCAGAGATGAATACTTCTATGCGACAAATGTTAGTCGTTTTATACATGATGTCCTAATGACGCGGAATCATGACACAGCAGAAAATTATGCACTGTTAGGATGTCTGATCTTGATACAATCACACGCTAAAGTCGTGGCCTGTCAACGCTATAAGTTCGCATGTAGTATCGTTTTCAAGTCACCTTGGGTCGCCTGTATCAGGTCTTCTGATTTCACGTTGCTCTTTAGATTTTTTGTGTTACAATCACGCATTTTCCTGTATGCAAAAGAAACTGGCAATCAGTCACACACACACACACACACACACACACACACACACACACACACACACACACACACACACACACACACACACACACACACAGTTTTAATTTTTATTTCTTTACTGTTAACATTCTGAATTGTGTACCTTTGTTTAACTTGTTTTAAATTTGTTTTAAAAACAGACTGCGTCGGTGCTCACATCTCTCCTCTCCGGCTACAAGAGCGGCTTAGTCGGACACTGTGATGATTTTGTTACACTCGTGTATGCTACTTTTGATTTCGCCCTATGTTGTATTGATGCCGAGATGTTCTTTGTTGTTGCTCGGTGACCTGAAAAATGAGAGTTCTCTGTAATCTTTCGATACTCTGTTGACGCGGTAGTGGCATTATGCCCATACATGGTGGCCATAACGAGTTAGGTCCCCGGGTTCGACAGCCGACACGGCACCTTTTTTGTAGTAACCCTCTTAACCACGTGTCCCGGATGTAACCTTACACATATTATTAACAGGACACATTAACAGGATGTAACCTTTACCAACTCGTACTGGATGTATCAATAGGCATATGATCAATGCAACGCCCCCTTTGACCACATGTATATAGTAGCCATGTGTCCCAGATGTATCCCTTAAACACGTGACCATGTGAATGGCTGTACACCATCACTCAGTCCGAAGACGAGGATTGTATCTTTAACACATCGTCAATGATATGATGATAGTGTTTAAGTCCCAGCGACTACAAATAATAATAATCGCCATTATAATAAATAATCGGTCACTTTTTAAAAGAAAATTAACGGAAAAATTCAAGGAGTTCTGACGATCGGAATCGGACATATACATCGACGTTGTTGATGGTAGACCTCCATACCCATATACTGTGCCACTATCTTTACTTTTCACTTTACACATCAAAAATACTATTTTAATATTACTTTTAATATTTAAATTTTACACTTTTGCATATATAACCCGAAGCCGTTATGTATCCTCACACGAGCGATTTAACAAATCACGATTCATTTTCTTAGGGATTGTTGAGACGTCACATAAGCGCATATAGGAAAGTATTTCAGGACCTGACCAGCTCCTGAATTAAGGCCGCATAACCGCATGACATCCTACTAACTTTCACACATATGCGATATTTATGTCAAACTCTTGGCATGTAATTACACACACACGTAATTTCAGTTAATTAAGTCGGGTCTCGTTTACTCGTCCGCGCTGCCCGGGCGTTGTGGTATCATTGTAGACCAATATATCGACCAGTCACACACACACAGACACACACACAGACACACACACACACACACACACACACACACACACACACACACATTTAGTCACATAATCGGACAAATAGTCCAATGCAGATAGATATACGATACAAACACACACAAACGCATGCGGCCAGCCATACAGCTAGATAGACAGATAGACATGCAAATAGACAGATAGATAGGTAGACATACATACAGACTCACAGTCAGACAAGCAGACATTTATATGTGTAAAAATAAACACATGTGCACGCATATACGCATATTCTAAACAGACCTGAACAATATTTGTAACGCTAACCACTAATTAACGACGCTCACCCAAGCGACGAAAAGTTATTATCTTTTACCTCACGACCCAATCATCACTTTTCCCTTGCCTGATTCTGGAACGAAACGACAGCATTATGACGCCTGACAATCATGTTATCTCTTCTGGGTCTACGCCAGTGTCTGTGTATTTTGTCTGCCCTTGCCTTGTTAGATGGGTTGCGGCAGTCCTTTATGAGCGTAAGGTTGCACTGCGCATGGGTTCCTGGACTTCTGACCCTTGTACCTGGGTTGCCGCAGGGATCTGCCTTGTCCCCAGTGCTCTTTAATGTATACACCAGAAAAAGAGCAGCTTTTGAGACACCAGGTGTGGGTAGAATCTTGACATTTGCAGATGATGTGCTGTTGTACAGACAGGGCAGAGACAGGGCCAGTTTGGCGAAAGACTTACAGGTGGCGGTAAACAAGGTGGCGGAATTGTGCAGGGACGCAAGGGCCATTATAAACCCAGACAAGGCATTGGTTGTGTGGTACTCCTTGGATAACCGGATGGTCAAGGCAGACGTCCCAGGTATTTTGTTGAATGGATGTCCTCTTAGTCGAGAGAGTAAATTGAAGTATTTGGGTATCACCTTTGACAGGTGTTAGTCTTTTAAGGATCATGTGGAGGCTTTAGTGGTGAAGGCTGGTAGGGGATTTAATGCATTGAGGGCTATGGCAGCAACTTGTGTAGATCAGAGGATGCTGTACAGGCTCTTTCAGCAGTTAATAATTTCTGTCATTGAGTTTGGTTTGGGGCTGCTGACAGTATCAAAGAGCCAGCTTGAAAGGTTGGAGCGCATAAAGAATGCTGCCATGCGGTTAAACCTGGGGTGCACAAAGGACACACCAATTATATGCATGAGGCATATACTGGCGCTACCAACAATGATGGATAGGCATAGGGTCCTTCAGGCCAAATGGTATCTGAAAGTTACCGCAGACAGGGATCAACCGCTGCATGCAGCAATGGATATGGTTAAGGGTCATAGACAAAGACGAGGCAGGTCATGAATGGCACAGGCGCAGAACTTTCTATAAGTCAGGTGTGTGATCTAGAGACCATCAATCGTGAAAGAGAGTAGGTGGAAGTTCCTGAAGACATGACGGACGGGCACAATGTAATAATAACACTGGGTCGTGAGTACAGAGAATGGGCAGCGAGTCGCACTGCGTTTGAAGTACAACAGCTGATCCAGAGCAACATACATCAAGGTGACATAGTCATCTACACCGATGGGTCAGTGGTAAGAAACAGACGTAGTGGCTGGGGCTTTATTGCAAAGGCTAATGGGCGAGTCATGAAAAAGGAGAGTCTGGCATATGAGACTACGACCTCCAGCATGAGAATGGAAGTGATGGCAGTAACAGCGGCATTCCGGTGGCTAGAGGAGACTACTGCAACACACTTTGTATTCATTACGGATTCAAAGAGTATGCTTAGCAAGGTGGAGAAAGGAATGTTTCGTGTGGAATGGCTCTCGTCGCGTCAGAGGTCATAGATCGTGAGAATTGTATGGATATTTTGCCCTGGCCATGCGGGTGTACGAGGGAATGAACAGTCTGATAGGCTAGCAGGGAATGCACCTCTTGGTGGTAGTTTGCCTATGGACAAGGGGGAGGTGGTCGTGCGCTTGTGGGACCAGGTGGAGAAGGCGGAGGAACAGATTGAGAACCCATATGTGGAAAGAATGAGATTGTGGAGAATCGGCAGGGGTTCTAGAAGAATCTCAAAACTGAGAAGGAAGACCAGGAGAACTTTTAATCAGATAGCGGTGGGAACGATTAGTAGTGTGACTCTTCGCTGGCTGTCGAACGAGGGGACTGAGCACGTATGGGAATGTCCTGAGTGCAGTGATGTCGGTTCTTAACTCAACTCAATTCAACTCAACTGTGCATTTTGTGAGACATTTGGTAAGCGGTTGTTATTTTGGTAGAATACTTAGAAGCCTACCTACCAATTCGCGTATTTTAATGGATTCGAACGACTGCGCCCCACCCCATGCACCCACGCCCCCCTCCCACCCATACATACACACACACACACTATTTTATATATTACAGTAGACACTAGTTATTTAGACAGACTATGACCTAGATTTCTTACCTATATTTGACCTATGCAGGGCAGATTTGCCGGCTTCCTGGCCTAGAGGTTAGTGACTTTTCTTCGTAATCTTGTATACTCTCGTAAGTAACGTGACGACGGTGAGAATGAGCAGTGGTTCGAATCGCGTCGGTAGCTTACGGGGTATGTGAGCTGGCCGCTCAGAAAGCAATGGCAAACTACTGAATGTAATCTTGCCAATAAATCAACAATCGGCTGAAAGATGCTGATGCTGACAGCGATGTCCTGTAAAGGATATGCAAAAAAAAAAAAAAAAAAAAAACATTAGTGCAGATTTAGCCTAACTACCATCTAGTGGTGTAACCCGTATATAATGTTTTATCCCGTGACCTAGATGGTGGAACACCATAAATAATATTCTATCACCACATTTGTCGCTGCTTACCTAACGCCACCTTTGAAATGGGAAACTCCTATTCCGCAACCTGTAAATTTACCCTGACTAAATCATTTACCAGGAAATGTCTAGAGAAGTGAAGGCGGCCGGTTTGATATTGACCACATGACCCCTGGAGTGCCGCCTTTTCTGTAAAATATGCCTCAAGCACCATATGCCAGTTACTCCTCATCATGTGTTAGGGTCGTTTGCTTACTATTATTGCCTTGTGAATTGTCACATGAAAATTGTTATATGTTATGTATATTCCATACTAATATATGGCGCAAAAGCCTGAACAATAATCAAGAATTTAAAATAGAAGCCCTGGAGATGTGGATATAAAGAAGAATATGTCGTATTTCATAGAAACAAAAACAATCAAATACGGAGGTTTGGGAGTCAGCATGGGGGAATGTATATGAACGCTCGTTCTTAAACATCCGGTGTGCGGATGCCGATGGTAAGAGTTCAACCCCTACAATGGACAGTTGGACTAAAATGTTGACATTTCGTCGTTGACTTGGGGACGTTAATTGCAAGTACCTCTGAAGTCGAAGTGGGTTTGCCTGATGGCGAAGGACACCGGTAATAGGGGAAGCTAATCACATGCAAAATTCAGCCCAGTGTTACTAGAAGTGGTGTATGGAATATGCTTGAGTTCAAAGCGAGCGATCACAACACAATAAATAAATAAATAAATAAATAAATACAGACGTTCTAGATAACCTGGGAATTAAACGAGAGTTGATAAAAGAATTAAAAAATGAGACAAGTGAAATATTTCGGCCATGTTAAAAGACATAACACTCTTACAATAACCACGGGGAGTCTCTTTGGCGAAGTGGTCTCTGCCTCGGGGTCAGAAGGTCGTGGGTTCGATTGCGGGTCGCGTCCTTTGGCTCACGGGTGCATTTTTTCGGAGACTCCCGAGGGTCGTCGCTAGAGCTACGGAGTTCGTGCGTTTTGCGACGCTCTCCGCGCTGCAGAAAGAGACTGAGCCATATGGGATAAAATCCCGGTGCAATGAAGTCGATCCTGTCGACTTTCAAGCGACTTTAAGCGACAAAAAACACTCTAGAGTTTAAGACTGGAGGCAAGAGAGCAAGACGTAGACATCGATACAAGTGGGAAGAAATCAAGAGATGGGCGAACAGTAGTCTGACAGAATGTACAATCAAGGCCAGCGACAGACAGTGTTGGAGATATATTATAGCAACTTTTACCTGATCTATTAACTTGCTACCTTGTGATATGGGAGTCGCGGTAACGCATAGGCTAACATGCTTACCTACGGGCGTGCGTTCGAATGCCCATCGAAGCAGATACTGTAAAAATATGACCTAAGCTACGAAGTCCATCCAACCTAACATACCAGACAATTTCCAGGGAAACAAAAACTACCGGTGTGGTAGTGATGATATCATCAAACTCGTCCCTATGAGCTTATAAACATTAGGGTCTGGCAGCCCATGCATAATTCTCCACAAGGTGTTTAAACAGATCGTTGACTTTACTGTTACCTGGTGATGTGCAAATCACGTAATGATAGTCCACTTCGCGGTTGGTAGGAAATTGTCCCTGTGTGTTAAAAGCCTCTACAATGTCGCCTCTCATAGATTTCTCAGTATCGAGCCAAGCCGACGGTGGAGATGGAACCACATTTTGCAGGTCTAAACAAACAAAATAATGAAAACTGAGTTGTAAACTTTACCAACAACAAACAACGTAACAGACGTGACAGATGTGCACTACAAAATAATATACAGTAAAACCTATGTTTTCGTTGCCTTTGATTATCGTCGGTTTCTGTTTCAGTCCATTTTTTTTTCAAAGCAAAATGTGTCTAGGTTTTCGTCGATTGCCTCGGCTTTCATCGGCGTGTCCATATGACGTCGCTTCTAATTTTGCAAAAAACAAAAGGGGACCCACGCGTTATTCTTCTCAGTTTGGCGTTGTTTTTCGTTGTGTGAGCATCACTTGCTAATAATAAAATACGAGAGCGGCATTAAGATTACTGAAGTCAGCCGCACGCACGGGAGGTCGCCACCCTCGATAAGTTCCATTGTGGCGAATAAGAAGAAATATAGAAAGCTAATGTAGCGAAAGTCATGAATGTGCTAACGAAACAGAGATCGCAAACAATTGAAGCTGTGGAACAGTTATTATTAATTTGGATAAATCAAAACCAGTTAGATAGACTTTTCTGCTTCGTAGGCAATCGTATGTGAAAATAGCCAGACTGTTGCATGCCGATCTCATTAAGAAAATTCCTGGGACAAGTGCTAGTGTACTAAGTGATTTTAAGGCCAGCAGAGGATGGTTTTAAATAATCAAGTGGCGCACTGGCATACATAGTGTTATTAGCCATGTTAGTTAAACAGTTAGGACAAATATGGGGCCGAAAAATAATATTAAACACTATATTTACTCACCATAAAATGAACTTTTGATATGTATTAGAACGAATTAATTGGAATTCGATTTTCATTGATTCATATGGAAATAATTGCCTTGTTTGTCGTGGGTTTCGGATTTCGCCGATTGTTTTCGGACGGAGTATTGACGAAGACCGAGGTTTTACTGTATTGTCTTTTGCTCACAAATAAACAAACATTACTTATCTTCTTCTTTTCCTTTTTGTTCTTCTTCTTCTTCTTCTTCTTCTTCTTCTTCTTCTTCTTCTTCTTCTTCTTCTTCTTCTTCTTCTTCTTCTTCTTCTTCTTCTTCTTCTTCTTCTTTCTCTTCTTCTTCTTCTTCTTCTTCTTCTTCTTCTTCTTCTTCTTCTTCTTCTTCTTCTTCTTCTTCTTCTTCTTCTTCTTCTTCTTCTTCTTCTTCTTCTTCTTCTTCTTCTTCTTCGTCTCATGCTTCTTCATTCCGTCTTCTTTTCCTCATCGTCGTCCTCTACCGCTTCCAACTCCTCCTCTTCCTTCTTCTTCTTCTTCTTCTTCTTCTTCTTCTTCTTCTTCTTCTTCTTCTTCTTCTTCTTCTTCTTCTTCTTCTTCTTCTTTTTCTTCTTCTTCTTCTTCTTTTTCTTCTTCTTCTTCTTCTTCTTCTTCTTCTTCTTCTTCTTCTTCTTCTTCTTCTTCTTCTTCTTCTTCTTCTTCTTCTTCTTCTTCTTCTTCTTCTTCTTCTTCTTCTTCTTCTTCTTCTTCTTCTTCTTTTCCGTCTTCTTCTCGTCTTCCGCGTCAGCCGCTTTTGCCGCCTCTTCTAACTCTCTGCTCAGCATTCGATTGGCTCTACTACAATAAATATTTAGCTGTCGATTTATCAGATATACGACTACTTTCATCATTATGTTCTGTCCTTCGTCTATTAAACTATTTATATGATGAATAAAGTGTCCACCAATCAATCAATCAATCGAGTGCCATCTCCGCATTGCTTCATCGACTGTAATATGCATCCAGCACCATCTATCGCGGGTCTTCATAGTGCATTCATATAAGCTTCTTGCAGTCCATATCATGATGCTGCCCAATGCATAACGTTGTCTTCCTCTAGCATGCTTCCCCACCTCCCTTCCCTTCAGAACATCCTTCAGCATAATGATGTCTCTTAATATTGGAGATGTGCCTTAATGTGTCTGACCTTGACCTCATTCAGCAACCTTTTCTTTACTGCCACTTATTTGTAATGTGTCTGTCTTTTCTGTCTTCTCCCTTTAGGGTAAAGAGAGAGGGATAGTACCTCATGGTGAGCGGCAGCCATATCGCGCTGGATAGACCAGGATCCTATTTGGTTCCCATCTCTGTACTTAGCTCTTGTAGGGCTCCATGAATATCGCTTGTGTACGGCGGTGGCCACACCACGGGGAACATTCTTGGCTGACTGGCTAAACTAAATATGTGAAGTAGGGGTAATATCCTACTACGGGAACGTCCATCCCTAGTACTCAAAAGACTGGGACGGTGAACAAGGCGGATGAATCTTTATAGATCAACAGCCTAGAAAGCGAGACAGCAAAGTGTGTGGCTCACATGAGGTGTGTTTAGGACACAATAGTAAACATGGTTGGCCATCGTGGAAGAGACTGGGACAGCACCATGTTATATCCCAAATTCAGCATTGAGATCACTACAAAAAAGGAAAAAGCAATACGGGTAATTCTCGGTCACCCTGGAGATGAGCCTGTTGTAAATATGCTCAGGGAAGAGACAACTCCTATAGTGAGTCAGGAAGAGAATAATGTCGAATGCATCTCAAATTCTTTGGAACGGTGCATTCTGACAATAACTACCTGAAAAGCAGAAGAAAATGTCTGAGAATTGATACGTGGAACGTACGCACCCTGTATCAAGCATGGGGAATTAACAACCTAGTTTCCGAAGCAAGGGACATGCATTTAGATATTTCAGGGATAACAGAAACAAGATGGACAGACGATAGTATGTATGGAGAGACAATTACATATTCATTAACTCTGGAGGAGATCATCATGAGAGAGGAGTATGAACTTTAGTAAAAAGAAATTGAAAGAAAAATATTAGTGGATTCTATGCTCATAAAGATTGAATGATGCTACTCAAAATTAAGACAGGAACTTTCGACATAGTTATTCTTCTTCCAACAACTGATTATAGTGATGAACAGCTAGAAGAATATTATGAAGACCTAAAAGAATCAATGAAAGTTGTAAAATCATCAGATGTCCTAATTGTCATGGGAGACATGAACGCAAAGGCAGGAAAAACTAAATATAAACAGATAGTAGGGCAATATGGTATGGGAAACAGAAATGACAGAGGAGACCGGCTAATACAGTTCCATGAGGAAAACAATATTATTATTCTAACTCATTTCTCCAAAATATCCTTAGGAAACTGTATACGTGAAAAATCCCTGGAGATAGAAGAGAAACCAAACTGACTACATTATGATTAGGAAAACATTTAAAAACAATGTTACAAATGTAAACAAAAATATACAGGTGCTGATATCAACCCTAACCACAATCCCGTAGGCTTAAAATTACAATAAAACTTAAAAACACAGGAATAAGGACATTGAAGACACCTCACATAGATATATCAGCACTGAAACAACCAGACATAAGTCAACTATACCTGGTTAAAGTAAAAAGTAAATATGATAGGCTAATCGTAGAAAGCATGGAACAATATAGATCTGAAAACCTGGGTGATAAAATTAATACAAAATGGGAATGTGTAAAAACAAGCATACAGATTGCAAATACCACCTTGCCAATGAAGGTAAATAAGGAAAAGCAATTATGGATAACCGATGAAATCTTGGCCAAAATTACTCAAAGGAAGAAAGCAAAGAACACTCCAGAATATATTTTAATAACAGACACATACGCCACATATGCAGAGTTGCTAAAGAAGAGTGGTTGCAGAAAAATGGAAAGAAACAGAGGATCTAGAAATAAAATACAACTAGAAAAAACTGCATGAAAATATAATAAGATTTACAAAGAAGAAAAATAATATAACAGGAAACGGTTGTATCTGAAGAAAAAAAATGGAGAAATTATAATTAATAATACTGACATAATAAGAAGTGGGACAGAATACACAGAAGATTCATTCTCGGACAACAGGGCAATAACAACATTGTATAATACTCAAGATGGAACAAACATATTGAAGGCTGAAGTAAAGACGGCTATTAAAAATGACAAAGAAGGAAAGGCTGCAGGTTTTGACAAGATAACAACAGGGATGATACAATCCTTATTCAGTTTTGGCATCGATACTATCACATAATTATGTATAGTATTATATATATATATATATATATATATATATATATATATATATATATATATATATATATATATATATATATATATATATCGGGTCTTAGTCAGATATGACTGAGCTACCGTATAACAGTAGACGGTACTACCTGCTTTCTGTTAGCGCCGAACGTTGGGCGGCGCTTACCAAAACCCGACACCCCACATTGTGCCAACGGCTTCTGGCGGAAGAGCGCAATTGGGAGGGTACAAGCCTTACCCTGGTGCGAGGAAATGCAACCTAAAGACAAAATGTCATTGCAGAGAAGGCCTGGCCCTAAGCCTTGGATGGCAGCTGGTCTAGGATCGAAGCTCCGAAAGGCGGACATTTAGAGCATTGCTTTGCTGATCCGGCAGCTTCTGAAGCTTGTCTTGTTGCAGATGTAGAGGTGTTACCTTTCCTCTGGAGTGAACTAGGCAGGCCGAGAGAGGGATCATGCTGCATGGGCAACACATGATCTCTATATTTTAGCCCAGGATTTGTGCTATGGAGAGTCTATAAATTCATCCCTGGTCTTAACGGGTCTCGGAATCAAAGCGAGAGGCAACTGTTACGGGTTATAAGTCCTTGTCAGTTGGCGTAGACATGGGGCGCCACGCGTTGCCTCTGACGGTGGGAGACACCTACAGGTGTCACTGATCAGCTACCGCCCGCCTCAAGCTGGGCAGCCCCTGGCTAATTGGATGCTGATCCGCCACAGCCTGCCTGCTTCAATGGGTGCTTGGAGCTACGACAAAATCTGAATCACAGGCTATAAAACTAATGCACGAGATACTAATAAAAAGGAAAATAGGAACTTCAAGCTACGGTTTGCAACCTGGAACGTGAGAACCATGTGTCAAGAATTTTCCACTGACTTGACCATTATTGGGATGTGAGAAAAACGGCTGTGATTGATGCCGAACTTAATGGTCTTAACATGGATATTGCTGGCCTGCAGGAGACTCGCGTCGCCGAGGAAGGGTCACACAGGGAACACAATTACACCTATTTTTGGAAGGGTAGAGGGCAGGCAGAAAAAAAGGCAACACGGTGTGGGCTTTGCAGTGAAGAATTCGCTACTGGAAATGATTGAAATTATAGCAGGAGGAAATGAAAGACTATTATCCATGTGCTTGGTAACCTCTTGTGGTTTTGTCACCATTATTACTGCATATGCACCGACACTCGATTCCTCTGATGATGTGATGGATTCGTTCTATGAGGAGTTGGACTTCGTGATCAAGGAAGTTCCAAAATCTGACTACGTTTATATGCTCGGTGATTTCAATGCTCGTTGGGCAAGGATTCGAGTTCATGGCCAGTGTGCCTTGGAAAATACAACATCGGTCGCATGAATGAAAATGGGCAAAGGCTGCTGGAGCATTGCACCAGAAATGACCTATGTATTACAAACTCCTTTTTTAAAACAAAAGAGCTGCATATGGTCACATGGAAACATCCAAGATCCGGCGATTGGCACCAGCTGGAATTCATCATCACACGGAGACAACATCTGAACCATATATCATTGACTCGAAGTTACCACAGTGCTGACTGTGATACGGATCACTCTTTGGTTGTTGCAAGGGCTCTGAGACCAAAGAGAATCTACACAGCTAAACACAAATCTAGCCCCAGGATTAATATTATTAACACTCACGATCCTGAAAAGTGCTTTCAGTTTCAACAGCAACTTGAAGACGCTTTCACTGATACACCAGATAATTGTACAATAAGTGAAAAGTTGGGTCAACTTAAGGAAACTCTTTATAAAACTGTCGTAGGGGTTTACGGCACTGTGAATCATCAGAGGCAAGACTGGTTTGCGGCAAACAGCCAGACTCTGCAGCCCTTGATTGATAAGAAGAAGATAGCTCTCTTAAGAAAAAAGGAAAGACCAACGCGTAACACTCTGGGTGAGCTAAGGCAAGCTAGGAAGGATGTGCAAAAGGCTGCCAGGCAGTGTGCAAATGATTATTGGATCAGGTTATGTGAGTCCATTCAAATCGCAAGTGATAAGGGAAACATCAGAAACATGTATGAAGGAATAAAGAAAGCATGTGGTCCAATGATCAAAAGAAGTGCACCATTGAAAACCTTGACTGGAGAAATCATCACTGATCAGAAACAGCAGATGGACAGATGGGTAGAGCACTATTTGGAGCTTTACTCAAGTGAGACCAAACTAGCGGATGATGCCCTCGACGCCATAGAAGCTCTACCAACTCATGACCACCTGGACACACTTCCCACCATAACAGAAGTTAAGTGTGCTATACATGAACTTGGATCTGGCAAGGCTCCAGGTAAGGATCGGATTCCAATAGAGGTTATCAGGAGTGGGCAAGACACACTCACTCTACAGATTCACCAGCTAATAGAGCTATGCTGGCGAGAAGGGCAAGTCTCACAGGATTTCAAAGATTCAAGCATCATAACGCTGTACAAGAACAATGGCGATTTGAGCGACTGCAACAACTATAGGGGTATCTCACTTCTGTGTATTGTTGGAAAAGTATTTGCAAGAATTGGTATGCGCAGACTTCAAGTCCTAGGAGATCAAGTCTATCCCGAATCACCGTGTGGCTTTCGACAGAACCGGGTTACCATTGATTTGATATTCTCATTGCAATAAATGCAAGAGAAATGCAGTGAACAGAATCAACCACTGTTTATTGCCTTCATCGACCTCACAAAGGGATTTGATTTGGTCAGTCGTGAGGGTCTGTTCAATGCACTAAAGAAGATTGGCTGCCAACCAACTCTTCTGTCCATTGTGGAATCGTTCCACTCAGGCATGAAGGGTACATTAAAGTTTGATGGTTCAACTTCTGAAGAGTTTGAAATCAAGAGTGGAGTTAAGCAAGGTTGTGTACTAGCTCCCACCCTCTTTAGAATATACTTTTCACTTCTACTGAAATATGCTTTTCGTGATCAGGATGGTGGTATACACATTCACTCACGCTCAGCTGGCGGCTTCTACAATAATTAGAGATTGAAGGCCAAGACCAAAATTAGGAGGATACTGATCAGAGAGTAGCTTTTTGCAGATGATGCTGCAGTTACGACCCACTCTGAGGAAGAATTACAATGTCTACTATCTGCATTCTCCAATGCTTGTTCTGAATTTGGTTTAACAAATAGCAAAAAGAAGACAGATTATGTCACAAGGTGCACATGGGCTACCATTAATTTTTCTTGAGGACACCGAACTAGAGATGGTAGACCATGTTACATATCTAGGATCAGTTGCAAATGTAACAGTGAGGGAACTAGGTTAGGAGTAAAGAGTTAAGGAATGATGCGCATTCTTTGACTAGGGGGAAAATCATAGTGAACGTGTGTGCACGAATGAAGAAGTGTATCTAGGAGAACACACACGTCACTTAGGGGGATTGAAAAGACATGTCAACACCGGGCAGGGAGTCTACCATCATGTGTGCTGTAGTATAACTATTCGGCAAATAAAGTATGTTTATAACAACGCGGAGACTTGGGTCCTATACGATTACGTGCTTAACCTGTCTTGACCACACTATGACAGCAGGTTGATTTGGTGCCGTGAAAGTCTGAAACATGGGAGGTCGCAGAGAGAGTACCGCTATAGAAAATTGTTGTGTCTGGGCGTCTGGAGAAGGAAGTTTGTAAATATTGAGAAACGCAACAGATGAAAACCCGCCTGTTGATAGTTATTGTATACCTGTTTAACAAGGAGTTCCATTTTCAAGGACAGCGCTCAAAAAGGTTTGATTGATAAACTTATTTTTTTGAAAGACTGATGTTATTACATATTTAATCCTATAAATTAACTGGAGAATTGACCAACGCTAATTGTATAATTGATCAAGTAATGCCGTTCTGCATCAAAAATCAGTACAAATTATGAATTTTAACCCGTGGGACTGTTGAAGGTGAAGTCAAGGTTATGGTGCAAATTTCATAATTATGAAATCAAGATCTGCAATACTTTCTACAGTCACTTCACATTTAGAAGGCATTGATGAAATTTGTCTCAACTTATAAGATAAAGCACTTTAAACTGACCATGGCGAGAGTCCCACATGAAAATAAGAGATTGGATAGCGTCAGCTTTAAATCAAATTGTTGTTGACTGGATTACGTTTGCGCTGAAATATATATATGAAAAACCCAGATGGCTGTTGGAAACTGAGTTTTTTTTGCTGAAGTCGTGAGCAGTTGTCGTTTGCGTGAAGGTGACCTTACTTGAAGGGAATCTACAGTTAATCGAGCAAGTAAACAAGCAGTCTTGTTGCGAGCCTGGTATCGAGCATAATCTTTGTCAGGAATTAATTGGAAAGAACTGACTTCGACTTCGATTAAATTATTACGGAAAGAAATCCAGAGGCTCTTCTTTGTTCTGCTCATTTCAACGAGGTTGATTAGAGTCCTGTGTTAATGTGGTGTAGGTAATTCTGAATCAGTAGCTCATTTAAATTCTCTTTTATCAAAATTCAGGATTGAAACAGGAATATTCTTCGTCAGGATCTTCGATTGGAGGCTTTAGTTAAGTTAATTAGATAATGTTAGAGTAATTAACAGATTATGTATTGTTGCTGAATTTGAAATTAACATTGTTTGAAATATTTGTATATTGCTTGATAATTATAGATTTTAGGATGGAATCCCAAGATTTTTCACAGGTACTGACTGGAGTTGGCGGGGCAATATCAAGGTTGGATGCAGTGTTAAGACAACAAAATGTAAACAGTGATGTTGAAAGATTTAGTGGTCAAGCAAATCAGTTTAAGAAATGGATCATTTCTATTGAGAAACATGCATATTTAATAAACGCTACAGATGGGGAGAAAAAGAATTTGGCATATAGAACAAGTACAAGTCCAGTTTCTGACCATATAAGAAGAAAATTAGAGGCAGCAGGAGGTGAAACCTGGGAAGAATTTAAAGATGATCTCGCAAGAAAATATGCTGAAATTACTGATCCACAACACGCATTCTCAGTATTGCGACAGACTAGACAAAGCAGCACAGAAAGTGTCCAGTTATACAGTGACAGGTTAATCAATTTAGCTAAAGAGTAATTTTTAGGACAGAATGTACGAGCTGAAGAAGTGGAACGGATGTTAGTAGGGATTTTTGTTGATGGGATTAGGTCAGATGGATTGAAATTTAAATTATTAAGAGAGAATCCTGCAAGATTGTCACAAGCGGTAGATATCGCTATACAAGAGGAAAGCTTGAGGAGGAGGTTTAGGTTAAGAGTAGGACGAGAGTTAGGTAGTAGTTCAGAAGATAGAATTGAAGAACCTATGGAAATAGGACAGTATAGACATGGATGGAGAGGAAGACGAGGAGAAATACAGATGGTACAAAGAAACGAGAACGTATATAATCAAGATAGAAGAGGACAAGTGAGAAATACTGTAAGAAACATGGAAGGAAACACAAATAACTCGAATGTGGTTTGTTGGGGGTGTCACAAACGGGGGCACATTTTTCGCTTTTGTGGTAACAGAAGTGGCCCATCGAATACGCAAAATAGTAGAGGTGTTCAGTCGAGTATACAGAATAGAATTGCAAATGGCAGACCAGTAAATTGGAATTCTGGAGAAATACAGAGAAATTTTAGAAGGTCAGGAAATCAGGAAAATTGGCATCCCGCTTACTGAATAGGGTCGGCAGTAGGAGGGAAGATAGTAAGATCCAAAAAGGGCATCAATATATTAAAAACCCAAAGGATGAGTATAATAGAACATTTAGAAATAAAAAACAAGACGAGGTAAAACAATTGTCATTAAATATGGTAGATCCTAGCTCATGTATAGTACAGATAGGAAAATATAAAGTTAGAACATTAGTGGATTCGGGAGCACAAGTTAGCGTGATTAAAGAAGCATTTTTATATCGAATGTTAAAAAATTGTAAAATATTTAGAATTCAGGAGAATCTTCATTCGGTAACGGGACAAAAGTTAGAAGTGCTAGGACAAACGATGATAAATTTGAAATTAGGAGGGATAAATGTCAGGCATATGTTTCATGTGGTTAAAGATTTAAATAGAAATATGATATTGGGACGAGATTTTTTATTGAAAAATGGGGTGAGACTTTTATTTGATTTGCATAAATTAAAATTCCAAGATGTTTACGTAGATCTAGAAGAAGATATGCATGTGTCGACACTAGTTAGATTCAAAACGACCATGAATTTAAAACCACAGTCAGTTAATTTGATACAAGCAAGACTGAAGAGAAACCCGTATTATGTAGCAGGAAACATAGTCAGAATCACGGAATTGCAAAATGAAATAATTGATGAGCCAGGTTTAGAAGTTCCGGATGGAATAATAGAATTAGATAAAAGTTTAACATTTCCAGTAATGGTTATTAATAACACAGGTAGAGAAATTAAATTATACAGAGGATGTGTAATAGCCAAGCTAGAACATAACGTTAGTGACATATTGGCAACAGATAGAGTAAATATGGCAGGTATAAGTTATTCAGAAACCTCTAGTGAAAGAATTAATAATAGACGCGGATGCAGAAGAAAAGGGAACGTAAGAATGGATGAATTGATCCATCCATATAGAAGAAATACAGCACAAATACATTCACTAGACAAAGTAACAAGAGAAAAAGAATTGTTAGCACAATTAAAAACTTCGCCAGAAAATAAGGAAGTGTTAGAAAAACTTATAAAGCAAAATCAAGATGTGTTTGCGATAAATGATTTAGAATTGGGTAAGACACAAACAGTTACGATGGAAATAGACACGGGAGATCATCCACCAATTAGTTTAAAACCATACAGAACTCCATTAAGAAATAGAGAAGTCGTAGAAAAGGCAATAGAAGATATGTTGAAAGCAGGCATAATAACAAGGTCAAAATCAGAATGGTCATCTCCGGTCGTCATAGTAGCCAAATCTGATGGTTCGAACAGGTTCTGCTGCGACTATAGGGCGTTAAATAAAATTACTAAGAATGTAGCGTACCCATTGCCGGTGATTGATGATATTTTGGGGTTACTTAATGGCTCTACATATTTCACAACGCTGGATGCAAGGGCAGGATTTTGGTGTATTCCGATGTCGAAGGACGCGCAAAAGAAAAGTGCCTTTTGTACTCATATGGGTTCTTACGAATTCTTACGTATGCCATTCGGTCTCAAAAATGCACCATCTCACTATATGTTCTTAATAAATGAAGTACTAGACGGTATGCAAAGTTTTGCCCTAGCATATATTGATGACGTATTGATTTTTACGAAAGGAGATGTAGAGAATCATTTGAAACATGTTAGACTAGTATTTGACAGATTAAGAAAGCATGACGTTAAATTAAAGCTAAGTAAGTGCCAGTTTTTAAAGACAGAAACAAAATATTTAGGATATATAATAAATAGGGAAGGTATTAAACCAGACCAGGAAAAGATAAAGGTTATTAAAGAGTTACCTCCTCCCACTAACGTTAAGGAAGTGCGTGCTTTTATAGGAACGTGTGCGTATTATAGGCGGTTTGTACCAGCCTTTTCAAGGATAGCAATACCTATTACGAATTTAACGGGAAAATACGCTAGGTTTAGGTGGGATGATGAGTGTCAAAAAGCGTTCGAACTTTTAAAAGATAGCTTAACAGTGGTACCATTATTGACACATCCAGACTTGAATAAACAGCTAATATTATACACAGATGCTTCAGACAACGCAATAGGAGCATGTTTGGTTCAACCATATGAAGGAGAAGAATCTGGAATACCAGGGGTTAAAAATGAAAGACCAATCTATTTCTTGTCTCATAAACTCAGCAAGACTCAAAAGAAATGGCCAATTATTGAGAAAGAAGCATATGCTATACACTACGCTCTTCAAAAATTAAATTACTATTTACATAACGCCAATTTCATTATTAGAACTGACCACATGCCATTAAAGTCGATATTAGAAGCACCAATACAAAATAGGAAAATACAAACCTGGGCATTGAATTTACAAGGGTACAATGCTAAGGTTGAATATGTGTCAGGGAAACATAATACGTGCGCCGATCTTTTGTCTAGAATCCCGTACCCACAGTCATCAGGAAACACGGAAGATGAAATTGAACCAGACATAGACGATCGAAACTGGCAAGTAAATATATTAGATTCTGCCATAATAAATAGGGAAGAATTTGAGAGTTTACCATCGGATCAAGAGTCTGAACCTAGAACAGAAGACCCACATTTAGAACAGTTTGATATGAAAACAGAACAAGAATTAGATCCAAAAATAGTACAGATAAAAAGAAAACTGAAAGAAACAGGGGAAAATAGTTTTAAAAGAAAGTTTGTAGAGTTACAAGAAGACAATCAATTATATTATATCAGTGAAAAAGGTGAAGGAGTAAGAAAATATATTCCGAAACATTTAGAACAAGAAGTCTTAAAGGCATATCACGATAATAATGGTCATTTTGGACGAGATAAGTTAGTGAAGGCTATTAGCAGTAAATATTACTGGCCGAATTTATTCAAAAGTGTATACGAATATGTTGAAGCGTGTGAAAAGTGTAGGTTAAGAAACATGAAGATAATCAAATGTCCTTTACAAGATACCGATATTCCTCAATTTCCAATGCAGAAAGTAAGTTTGGATATTTCAGGTCCTCATCCAAAAACATTATCGGGAAATGTATACCTACTACATATAGTTGATTCATATAGTCTCTGGCCAGAAGTTTATCCAATTCCAGACAAGAGTGCTGATTCAGTTATAAATATGCTTTTACAAGAATTTATACCAAGGTTTGGGTGTCCACAAATAATACTTACAGATAATGGGAAAGAATTTGTAAATAAAAAGTTTGAGAAATTGGTAAAAGATTGGAATATAAAACACATTAGGACTTCATATTACAGACCAACTTCTAATGCTAAAAATGAGAGACAACACAGAACACTATACAATATTTTAGCGAAAAATGTAGAAGAACACGATATGGATTGGGATCTTTATTTGGGGATAGCATTAGCGGCGATACGTACACACGAAAATGAAGGAACAGGTTTCTCACCATTTTACTTAGTACATGGAAGAGAACCAATATTGCCAATTGATAATTTATTAAAGCCTAGGAGAAAATATCTGGGGGAAGATTTTCAAGAAACAAGGTTGCAAGAGATGCATAAAGCACATGTACGTTTAAGAAATAATATAATTAAGGCTAGAGAAAGACAGAAGAAATACGCAAATAAAAATGCACACTTACAAGAGTTTAACGTAGGTGATAGAGTATATTATAAAAAACATAGAAAAAACTCTAAGTTTGATGCTCATTGGGTCCCGGGATACTATATTCTAGAAAAAAAAGGTCCAGTGTCATATACTATTAAGAATCAAATTTCAGGGCATGTTGCACGTTCACATGTAGAGCACTTAAGGCGGGATAATGAAGAAAGGAATGCAGAGAATAATAATAATAATTATTGTTCCGAAGAAATATTGTCAGGTGGACAGTTTGTCAGACAAACGGTATATCCAATACCTATAGAGAATGGAAAACAAGTAACAACAGCTGAACAAGAAGAAACGGTACCAAAAACAGTCATGACAGAGGAAAATAACATGTATGACGATTATATTAGTGAAGAGTCGGTCAGGGACAATATCGAACCTCCATTTATGAATACAAGACAGGCAGTAAAAAGAAAGTTGGATAGACAGAAAGAAAAAGAAATTAAGAGGCAAAGGAAACTTAGAGTGAGTTCTTCAAGTGGTGAAGATATGCCAGTATTTGAAAATTTGTTGAGACGGCAAGACAGGAAAATTAGATTGGATTTAGAAAAGAAGAAATTAGCGGTTGCTAGTAATGGATATACAGACGGGGAAGAAGAAATGGATGAAAAGTCAGAAACTGATGACGAAGCTGATATGAAAGAAGATAGCTCTCCTCGAGAGGATAGCGACATTGATGTAGATATTGCAATTATAGAAAAAAATTTGAAGTTATTAAGAAAATGGAGAAGAGATAGATAAATAGCTTGGTAGAATATTCTGCAGATGGCAGATAGAAGAAGAAGTTAGACACGATATTTTTGTGTTTACAAAGAAGGTACTTGGTGGAGTTTTTTTTTCTAAAACGGAAAATTATTATTGGGTACTCATAATATGGTCTTGAAATTCATAATCTATGTGTAAATTGATTAATGTGTGGGGATAAATATGATGAGGGGATTAATATGGTTTGCTCAATTGTTGGGACTGCAATTGTGTTTTATGAAATGTGAAAAATAAGTTAACTTAGATGGTTATTTTTACAATGTTTTGGTTTTATTGAGTGTGTTTAAAATGATTATTACTTTGAAGTTCAGTTAGAAGACGAATTAAAGTGGTGGTTAGTGAAGTGACTCAATATGTAGTAATGGAGGGGTATGTTGTTATTACATGTGGGGTATGCAATGTATATACAAGGTTTATAATAGGAGCTGGGTTGAACAGCGTTTAATGGGAGAATATGGGGGAAATGCCAGGTTGAGTTTTGGCATTTAAATAACTGGATATTGGAAGAAGAAGACTGTACTTAACAGTATAATAATAGTTAGGAGGTTTTTTTTTGTTGAAGGAATGGTAAACGGGAAATTGATGACCTGAATAGTACAAAGGCTGGCAGTTTTGGATTAACATATTTTTTTTTTGATAATAACAATTATTATTGACGGAAACTGAAGATAAATTTGGAAACTTTATTTTTTGATAAAGTTTTGAGAATGTATGGGAAGAGAAAGGTGATTACTTCTTACTTTTTCCTTACTTTTTCTTTCTTATTTTTTTTGGTGCGCACCAAACCAAATCTAATCTAACTATATTTTTTCTGTCTATCCTAGAATCCTGAGAGTGTGAGAATGTGAATAAGGGGGAAATAAAGGATAAGGGAATATCTTCGGTTTTGTCAATCATAATTTGGATGGACATTTTAAAGTAAAAGCGGTTCGCTTATGGAGACTTTTGTATTGTGGGGAATTTTATTGAGAGTTTTGTAGAGAGTTTTCTAGAGAACTTTATAACGAGTTTTGTAGAGAGTTTCGATATTATTGTCTCTGGTTAGCAATTGGCTATGAGGAGATAGGAGAATTGAGTTAGGAAATAAATGGAATTGTTGTTATTGTAGGATAGAGATGTAAAGTTAAATAATTAAAAGTGGGGGTTGAGATTTTTTCAAGGAAAAATTCTCTTTTAAGAAGGGGAGGCAATGTAACAGTGAGGGAACTAGGTTAGGAGTAAAGAGTTAAGGAATGATGCGCATTCTTTGACTAGGGGGAAAATCATAGTGAACGTGTGTGCACGAATGAAGAAGTGTATCTAGGAGAACACACACGTCACTTAGGGGGATTGAAAAGACATGTCAACACCGGGCAGGGAGTCTACCATCATGTGTGCTGTAGTATAACTATTCGGCAAATAAAGTATGTTTATAACAACGCGGAGACTTGGGTCCTATACGATTACGTGCTTAACCTGTCTTGACCACACTATGACACAAATAGCAAATTATCCCTTGATCAGGAAATCAACATCCGGATTGGTAAGGCAGCAACAACAATGAACAGGTTAAGAAAAAGAGTCTGGGAGAACAGAAAGCTTACTGCCAAAACAAAAGTCCTTGTCTATCAAGCCTATGTCCTTAGTACTCTTCTTTATGGCAGTGACACCTTGAAAACTTACTCACACCAAGAGAAACGTTTAAATAACTTTCATGTGCGGTGTCTGCGAAGAACTCTCGATATTTCGTGGCAAGACAAAATCACAAATACTGAAGTATTGGAAAGGTTGCGTGACGATTTATTCCATGCTCAGTCTTCGTAGACTTAGATGGATAGGACATCTTATGAAGATGGATGATTATAGAATACCAAAGGACATCTTTTTGGTGAATTACAGATGGGTAAGAGGTCTCAGGGTCGGCCTCTACTACAATACAAAGATGTGTGTAAACGGGACATGACTGATACAGGCATTGATAATGTACATTGGGAGCAAGTCGCCGCTGAACGTATTGCATGGAGGGCAAACATCAGACATGGAATAAAGACAAAGGAGTAAATTATTGCAGATAAGTCACACACCGAGCGTGTGAGACGTAAGATGGTGCATGATGGTGGAAATGACCACTTGTTCACATGCACCCACTGTGAACGAACATTTACAGCGCGAATTGGCCTTATCAGTCACATTTGCTACCGCCATACGGTAAATGTTATTATTCCTTTTTGAAGCACAAACTATCATCGGCAAGGTGCCAATGGTTTTATATATATATAAATATATATATATATATATACAGACACTAGCTGACCCGGCCCGGCCTCGCCAAGCTCCTGGCGGGAATCTGTCTGTCTGTCTGTCTGTCTGTCTGTCTGTCTGTCTGTCTTTCTGTCTTTCTGTCTGTCTGTCATTAAGGCACATCTCCAATATTAAAAGACATAATTTTGCTGAAGGATGTTCTGAAGGGAAGGGAGGTGGAGAAGCATGCTAGAGGAAGACAACGTTATGCATTGGGCAGCATCATGATATGGACTGCAAGAAGCTTATATGAATGCACAATGAAGACCCGCGATAGATGGTGCTGGATGCATATTACAATCGATGAAGCAATGCGGAAATGGCACTCGATTGATTGATTGATTGACACTCTATTCATCATATAAATAGTTTAATAGACGAAGGACAGAATATAATGATGAAAGTAGTCGTATATCTGATAAATCGACAGCTAAATATGTATTGTAGTAGAGCCAATCGAATGCTGAGCAGAGAGTTAGAAGAGGCGGCAAAAGCGGCTGTCTGACTGACTGTCTGTCTGTCTGACCCGGCCCGGCTTCACCCAGTCCCTGTTGGGGAGCATCTAATTTAATTCATATAAGTAGTCATATAAGCTCCCGTTCCCGACTATCTGTCTGTCTGTTTGTCTGTCTCTCTGTCTGTCTATCTGTCTGTCTGTCTGTCTGTCTGATCCGGCCCGGCTTCACCCAGTCCCTGGTGGGGAGCATCTCATTTAATTCATATAAGTAGTCATATAAGCTCCAGTTCCCGACTATCTGTCTGTCTGTCTGTCTATCTATCTGTGTGTCTTCTGTCTGTCTGACCCGGCCCGGCTTCACCCAGTCCCTGGTGGGGAGATCTCATTTAATTCATATAAGTAGTCATATAAGCTCCCTTTCCCGACTATCTGTCTGTCTGTCTGACCCGGCACCGCTTCGCCCAGCCTCTGGTGGGGAGCATCTCATTTAATTCATATAAGTAGTCATATAAGCTTCCGTTCTCGACTATCTGTCTGTCTGTCTGTCTGTCTGTCTGTCTGTCTGTCTGTCTATCTATCTAACCAGGAGCGGCTTCGCCAGATCCTGGTGGGGAGAGTCTCATTAAATTCATATAACAAGAAAAAATTAACTTAAGAATGTCCTTCCACACACCATCCATTATTTTTAATGAAAACTGTGTTTAGTCACCTAGACGACAGTAGATAACTTCTTTAAACATAAAAAGATGAGTTAGAAAATTTTCACTATTTAAATAGATGCATTATTTTTATGAAAACTTTGAAAATGCCTTAAAGATTATATCATTATTTATTATAACTCATATGCCTGTAAATAACTGTAGACAAAGAGTTTATAAATCTATATATAAAATATATAGCAAGTCTATTAAAAGTTATGCCCCTTGAAATAACTTTTTCTTAAGTTAAGTTCCCTCGCTATATATAAATGATAATGACAATTTAAATATTAAATTTTCGTAAGTAAATAGCTGATTGTACACTAACAAACTATGACAGTTGGCTGCACGGGAATGAAAAAAATACATGTAGAAAATTTCATCTCAATAGGATGGACCGTTATCGAACGCATCAAATACATCCCTACACACATACATACATCGTCTTTTTTAAAATATATATATATATATATATATATATATATATATATATATATATATATATATATATATATATATATATATATATATATATATATATATATATATATTGGGTATATCCCAAAGGATTTGAAAACATGCATTTTTATTATAGTTTAGTTTAGTTTATTTTATTCGGTGGATCAACATCACTGCACATGGGTAAAACCCATAAGTGCTCCGTTTTCCTCTAACTCAAACCTGAGTCTGGAAAAACTCAGCTCAGTGCACGAACTCCGTAGCACCGGCGGGGATCCTTAAATATTTTGGGTAGATTTTTAACTCGAAATTTTGCCCGCCGTTAGGCTACTCTTTTTCGATTTCCAACTGCCAAAGGATTTTTTACGTGCGCAACAATACACACGGGCGTCCGGTCTCACTACCCAGAGACCAGGGAAAATTTTATTACTAGAGGTCCACGTGAAATAAATCCCGGTCCTCACCAGTGCATGAACCCGGGATCTCCAGCACTCGAGGCGGACACCATACCTCGAGACCACGCATCCCACTTTTTCATTATACTACCCGAGAAGCCAATGGTTGTTGATTGTGAGGATTACAGAACTATTCGCTTAATGAATCATATAACTAAGATACTACTCAAGGTCATACAAGAAAGAATTCAAAGTAAAATAGATGAGGAAGTAGCTGAAGAACAATTTAGGTTCCACAAAAACAGAGCCACCAGAGAAGCAATAGTCTGTTTGAGGATGTTAACTGACAAATATATAGAAGTTCAGAAAAATGTATATGTTTGTTTTATAGACTACAAGAAAGCTTTTGATAGAGTACAATATGAACGACTAATTACATGCCTTTTAGATATAGGAGTAGGTGGAAAAGACATCAGACTTATTATTAACTTGTACTGGAAACAAGAGGCATCAAATAGATGGGAAATAATTATTCGTCGCCCATAGAGATAAAAAAAAGGAGTCTCCGTTGCTAAGTGGTCGAACCGCCTGCCTCGCTTTTGAAAGGTTGTGGGTTCGAATCCGGGCTACGTCTTTTGGTTCACGAGTGCATCTTTCTTGTGTGACGCTTTCTGCATGCCTCCCTGCAAAAAGAGACCGCCATGTGGGATAAAACCCGGTGCAATGAAGTCAATCCTGTAGACTTTGAAGATTTTGAAGACTTTTAGAAATTAAAAGAGGCGTACGGCGTAATTTCGTGTTGTCCCCAAGCTTCTTCAACCTATCTTCTTCTTCTTCAGCGTTCCGAGCCATTGAGGTTCTTTGCTGCAGATACAATCCGTCTCCATTCGTCTCTCTGGTTGACCTTCTCTTGCAAGTCGTTGATTCCAAGTGCTTGTAGGTCTGTGTATATATTATCTCTCCACCGTCTTCTTGGTCTACCTCGGGGTCTACGGTCATTTATTTCCTGAGTGTAAGCGAGTTTTGTTTCCCTATTATCTTCCATTCTTTCTATATGCCCCAGCCATTGTAGTCTATTAGCCTTCATGATACCAGTGATTAGCGGGGACTTAAACAGATCATAAATGTCTTTGTTACTTCTTCTTTTCCACTCTCCACTTTGTGAATCCCTAATGGGTTGCAAAGATGCGTCTTAAAACTTTGTTCTCAAAGGTTTGTAGCAAGGCTTCGTCTCCTTTCGTTGTACTCCAGATTTCAGAGCCATACAGCACAACCGGTCGGATCAGTGTTTTGTATATTGTGATCTTGGTGTTACGAGATAGCCCCTTTGATTTTAGTAGATGTTGTAGTGCATAGTATATCTTATTCCCAGAATTGATTGTAGTTTGTTTTTCTTACCTTATGATGTTGGAGCAGTTGAAGATTCTACTTAGGTATTTGTATGTTTCCGTTCTTTTAATGGTCATATTATCTATTTGTATGTGGCCAGAGTTTTTAGCCATTCCTTCTCTTGAAATTACCATATATTCTGTCTTATCTTGGTTGATAACCAGCCCCATCTGTTGGGCTTTTTCCTTTAAGTGAGTCAATATTTCCAATGTCTTTTGTTCATTTTCCCCTATAATATCTATATAATCTGCATAACCAAGCAGCTTGGATGTTCCTCCAATATCACATTCCTCCTTTACCCTCCTTACAACTTTCTCTAGAGCCAGATTGAAGAGTAGCGGTGATAGTGCATCACCCTGTTTGAAGCCAGATGTTATTTGGAAGGGGTCTGATTTCCTGCCTTTATATGTTACTATATTATAAGTATCTTCCGTGCATAGTCTGGTCATGTTGATTAACTTCCTTGGTATTCCAAATTCCCGCATAGCATTCCATAGACTATTCCTATGGACACTATCATAAGCCTTTTTTTAAATCCACAAAACTTATACCCATACCTATACACATAAATATATTTTGAACAAATCAAGGTGCCTGGACTTAACATCAATGGAAGAATCATACACAATTTTAAGTATGCTGACGATACTGTGTTACTAGCGGAAAGCGAGCAAGAGTTACAAGACCTAGTCGAACAAACAAACAGGCATGATGCAGAATGTGGCTTAGATATTAACTTTCTAAAATTGAAAACGATGATAATTAGCGGTACAAAGGAAAGGTCATCATTGAACATCACAATAAACGGGGAGTTACTAGAAAAAGTAACAAGTTTCTCTTATCTTGGACATATAATAACAGATGATGGCAGACTCATCTCATCTCATCTCATCATGTTCCTCTTGTACCTTGCGGTGTCGAGGTGAAGTATAAACTTCGTGAGAGTGCCCGGTTATGGGCTTCGTATATCGACATTCCCATGGATTCTGTTATTCCCTCCGTCCAGCGTTTACGTGGTCGGCCTCTTCCTCTGTTTCCATCTGGTCTGTACGTCATTGCCTGTTGTGGCATGCTGTTGACTGGTAGCCTACTTGCATGGCCAAACCATTTGACTTGCTGCTTTCTAATAAAATCTAGAGCAGCTTTAACCCCCACTTTAGTCCTGATTTCTTCATTTCTGATCTTATCTCTTCTTGATACGTTGAGTATTCTTCTCAGGAACCTCATTTCTGTTGTTGTGATTTTTCTTTTCTCTTTTTCTGTCATTGTCCAGGTTTGGCATTGGTAGCACAGAGTTGGTAGGAAGATTGTGTTGTAAAGTGCTTTCTTAGTAGTTATTGATACATGTTTGTTCTTTAGTATTGGTGCCATTTGTCCAATGAGTTGATTTGCCTTATTGCACCTATTTTCGATCTCGTCTTCTGATCTGCCATTTGATGATATTATACTTCCTAGGTACTTGAAGCTCTTTACTTGTTTCAAGGGATGTTCGTTTAGGTGAATTGTTGCTGTTTGTTCTTCTTTAGTTATAGTCATTACCTCTGTTTTGCTTGTGCTAATTTTCATGTTATGTTCCCTACACATTTCGTTTAGACTATTCATGTGGTCTTGTAATTCAGCTTCTGATTTTGCTATTAGTGCTTGGTCGTCCGCAAACAGGAGTTCTCTAATGGTTAGATTTGCAGATGGTTCTTCTTCTGTGTTCTCGTCATGCGGTATTCTTGCTGTCTCTGCTTGGCTGGTTTCTTTACATATGTTGTCTATATATGTTATGAACAAGAGAGGGGACAGGACACAACCTTGTCGTACTCCAGATCTTATGGTGAAGGGTTCTGAGTGTCCTCCAGTTGCTCTCACTATGCATTCACTGTTGTCGTATAAACTTCTACATAGGTTTGTTAGATGTGTGCTCACTCCATATTGTTTAAGGATTTCCCACAGCTTGTTTCTATCTACCCTATCAAATGCCTTTTCTTGGTCAACAAAGGCTAAGTAGAGTGTTTCATTGAATTCAATTGATTTTTCTATAAGTTGTCTAAGAGCAAAAATGGCGTCTGTGCATCCTTTGTTTTTCCTAAATCCAAGCTGCGTTTCGCTTAGCTGGGGTTCTAAAGTAGTTCGTAATCTTTTTTCAAGAATTTTGCAAAATATTTTCCCAGTATGACTCAACAGTGAAATGCCTCTGTATTGTGTGCAATCTCTTTTGCTGCCTTTGTTTTTCCAAATTGGGATAATTATGGCGTTTCCCCAGTCTCGTGGTGTCTGTTGTTCTACCCAAACATGGTTGAATAGTCTATGTAGCCAAGCTGTTCCTACTTCCCTTGCTGCTGATGGCAGACGTGAAGTAAAAATAAAAAAAGACAAGAGCAATTTCCAAAAAAACGCTTTCAACAAAATGCGATCAGTATTAACATCTAGAAAGATTAACAGCGCATTAAAAATAGGAATTGTCAAATGCTACGTAGATTCAAGAGTACTGTATGGCACGGAAGCCTGGACATTGAACACGCAACTAGAAAGTCGAATAGAGGCCTTGGAGATGTGGATGTATAGAAGAAAATGTTCTATTTCATGGAAATAAAAACAATCAAATACAGAGGTTCTAGAACAACTGGGAATAAAAAGAGAATTGATGAAAGAAATTTAAAAAAAAAGACGCAAACTTTTCGTCCTCGTTAAAATACATAGGAATCTTATAAAAACCATGCCAGAGGGCAAGATTGATGGCAAGCGAACAAGGCAGACAACGATACAAGTGGGAAGATAACATCAATTTGACAGAATGTGCAATCAAGGCAAGAGGCAGACTTTGTTGGAGATCCATTGCAGTTAACTTTCACTAAGGAGACTGCACCTGATTGATGATGATAATCAGAAGTAGTTTCCATTCACTCTCGGAATGCTTCTGTTCCGTTAACTTATCTACACCCTGAGGGGATGGGACAGCCGGGGTCATAACCACTGGCCGTTTTTCTCCTGAAATGCTTATCCACGTTTTAGACGTGCGATTAACATACTAATCTCATAAGTGTGTGTGTGTGTGTGTGTGTGTGTGTGTGTGTGTATATATATATATATATATATATATATATATATATATATTAGTTGCCATTGGTTTTCGTCCATTTTGTCCGCGAAAAAATTTGTCTCAGTTTTCGTCGATTGCCTCCGATTTCGTCGACGTGCCCACATGACCTCGCTGCTAATTTTGCGAAAATAAAGGGACCAACGCGTTTTCCTGCACAATTTGGCTTCTGTGAGCAAATCTCCCCTCCTGCCACTGTGTGGATCCCGCGACCAGCGAGAATAGGCCCGCCGGAGATATTGCTCGTCTATTGCGAACAAATCTCCATTGGATGTTCGTCCATCACGAATGACGAGGACCATTCGTTCATTGCATCTTTTGATTTGATGAAGAACGAATGAGTTGCGCTTTAGTTTGGATTATAGCGAGGTAGTGGTCGCGCAACTCCATCGACCTCGCTCCCTCATCTATCTGCGTCCATCTGGTTCCAGTGGCGAGCATGGCAAGAAGACTGGAGACGGACACAGATGCAGTGGACGTTAGGCTTCCATGGCCAGATATTCCTGTATATATTGACTCTCGAGAGCCTCGTGCAAACGGCCCTTCCATCAATTCCTTTAATTTTCAGTTTTAAGACAAGCGTAGCGACAAGCGTATGAGCGTATGACTACTGATAAGATCAACCAGACATCCATCGGATAGACGGACTGTCCGCCAGAACAGACCACACACACATGGGATTAGCGAGATTCTACCACAGAAGATATTGCTCGTATAAGCTGCGAACAAATCTGCCGATTTATGGCCGAGCCTCAGCAGTTCGCAATGCATATGACTGCTGGCAGGACAGACTATACACGCACACGCAAGCCAAGAGTAGCATCGCTAAAGCGCGCCCTCCCGGTACAAGGTGATACATGCAAAACCACTTAACGCCTACCGACGAGCTTTCTAGCTACGCCGGCAGGACTGGCCGAAAAGCTTTACCAGTTTACTGACTGCAGGCCCACTACTCATCGAGAGAGAGAGTGGGCGCTTATCGAGACTTTGTCGAACGGTCGTACAAATTTTGCTCTTTTGCCCGCTCAAACCACGACCCTGGCTGCACGATGCGGTTACATTCTTGAAACGCCTGCCTCGCTAACTTGCGTTGGCTGGGAAGATCCCATTTTGGTGCACCTCACACAGCCATCCGAGACAACGAACGCTAGACGCAAATAAGTGAAGAAACCATAAAAGTAGTGGTATTTCAATTGCGCTTTCGCTCCCACCTATGCTACACCTTTCATGTGTATATATGTATAGGAATTTTTCTGGCATCTTGCCGTATGGATACACGATAGTTTGTAAAATAGATTTATACCTCTCCATAGCACAACGCCTGGACTGAGTTTACAAATATTGTGTTTCCCATGCAGCGTGATCCCTCTATTGGCCTGCCTAGTTTACTCCAGAGGAAAGGTAACACCAATAAATCTGAAACAAGACCAGCTGCAGATGCTACCGTATCAGCAAAGCAGTGTTCTAACTATTCTTTTGTCGGAGCTTCCATCCTAGACCAGTTGCCGTCCAATGCTTAGGGCCTGGTATATCGTGCCATGACATTTAGTTTTTAGGTTGCATTCCCTCGCACTAGGATAAGGTTTGTACCCGTCCAATTGGGCTCCTCCTCCTGTCATAATGTATTGGTGAGCGTCTCCAACATTCGGAGCTAACAGAAAGCAGGCAGCATCTTCTACTGTCATGCAGCCGGATCTTTTCTCCAGAACACTATCGTGTGATTGGAAATTAACAGGCAGACATATTGACTGGTGACGCATCATTAAGGGTTCATTTGATGCATGATAAGGCAGATGTGGTGAAGGCCCTCTGGGAGGATGTGATTAATGCAGACGAACAGATGAATCATCATGGTCTAGAGAGAATGCAGCAGTAAGGGGTGGTCAGAGGATCTGGTCGACAGTCATCTTTCAGAGATATAGCAAGACGGACATATTGTCAGATTGTAACGGGCACAGTATTGGAACTCTTCGCTGGCAATTGAAGATGAGGACTGGGTACTTATGTGAATGCACCGAGTGCAGTGATGTCTGTTTTTTACTCAACTTAATTCAACTCAACAGTAGCTCGTTCATATCTGACCAAGACCTGACTTCAAACTGTGAACAAAGTTAATTAAAAAATACAACATTATTCGAAGGAAACAAGGATGGCATTTAATATACAGATGACTAAATTTTTACTTACATTTGATAAAACAAGTTGAATTTCCATTGTACGTAAGTTCAGATAGCAACGTGCTATTGTACGAGTATTTCATCTTACATATCATTCGAGCATCATATAAATACTTCTTGTATTTGTAGAACTGAAGGCATATGATTGTTGAATTGACCCGGCAGCTGTGTTCGCAGGCTAAATTGTTGAAGAGTGCTTGCTCTGTTGTAGGTAATTTTTTAAAGAACATAATTAACTGGCATGAATGTAAATGGTGGTAATTGAAATACTACCAACACGTATCATCATCATCATGTGCCTAGCTATAAGTGTAGGCGGTCATGTTTCGCCTTCTCACACGATCACCATAGTCGTTGATCAGCTCTATGTTCTTGTCTCGACAATGCCATGTCGTCAAGCCATCCAGCTATTTATTTCTCTGCCTTCCCTTTGTTCTCTTCCACTCAATTTTGCCAGGTGACGCTAAGTTCTCTACTTTATGTTTCCTCATAACGTGCCCAAAACACTTTGACCGCCTGATCTAATTTCTCTAATCAGTTTACGGTTTCCAATTGCTTCTTGTAGGACTTGCTCATTGGTTTTTCTGTCTCTCCGTAATATTCTTAGCAGTTTCCTTAGAAACCACATTTAAACTGCCATTAGATGTGGGATCGGATTGTAGTTCACAACCCTGTCTGAAAACATTTTTAATGTGTTGAAAACTTAAAAATTTTTTTGTCACTTCTTATGGCTGTTCTTCTTTGACATATTGCATTCATTATTTTACTCAGAGCGAGAGAGAGAGAGAGAGAGAGAGAGAGAGAGAGAGAGAGAGAGAGAGAGAGAGAAAGAAAGAGAGAGGGAGAGAAGGTGGAGATATACGTGGACGGAGAGAGAGAGGTGGAAAGAACGAGAGAAAGTGAGAGAGAGGGGAGCTGTGGAGAGAGAGAGACATATATACAGCGACCAAAACCATGTCATCGGTATAATACACGCTGTTTACATTGTGTCCATCAACTGGTTTGTCTTGTATGGATCGCATTAATAATTTACTGTACAAATTTAACTGATCGGATTATAGTAAACAACCCTGTCTGAAACCTTGTTTAATGTGTTGAAAAGTTCCCAATTGGTTGTCAATTCTTATGACTGCTCTTCTTTTCCACATTGGCACCTTGCCGTCTTGACAGACAATAGTTTGTGCTTCAAAAACGCATAATAACTACAACCCATGGCGGTAGCGAATGTGACTGATATGGTAAATTCGTGATGTACATGTTCGTCCACTGTGGATTCATGTGAACACATGGTCATTTCCACCATCATGCACAATCTTACGTCTCATACGCTGGGCGTGTGACTTATCTGCAATAATTTTCTCTTTTGTCTTTATTTCGTTTCTGATATTTGCACTCCATGAAACACGCTCAGCGACGACTTGCTCTCAATGTGCATTATCAATGCCTGTATCAATCATGTCCCGCTTACACACATCTTTGTATCGTAGTAGAGGCCGACCCTGATATCTCTTATCTATCTGTAATTCACCAAAAAAGATGTCCTTTGGTATTCTACCATCATCCATTCTCCTAATATATCCTGTCCATCTAAGTCTACGAAGACTGAGCATGGAATAAACCGTCACATAAACTGATCTTTCCAATACTTCAGTATATGTAGTTTTGTCTTGCCACATAATACCAAATATTCTTCGCAGACACCGCATATGAAAGCTGTTTAAATGTTTCTTTTGGTGTGAGTAAGTTGTCCAGGCTTCACTGCCATAAAGAAGAGTATTAAGGACACAGGCTTGATAGACAAGGACTTTTTTTTTGGCAGTAAGCTTCCTGTTCTCCCAGACTCGGTTTCTTAACCTGTTCATTGTTCTTGCTGCCTTACCAAACATGATGTTGATTTCCTGATCTAGGGATAATTTGCTATTTACCCCTGATCCTAGATATTTGAAATGATCTACTATCTCTGGTTTGGCGACGTCAATAAAGATTGATGGTACCCCATATGCACCTTGCGACATAATCTGTGTCTTCATTTTGCTAATTGTTAAACCAAATTCAGAACAAGCATTAGAGAATGCAGATAGCAGACGTTGTTATTCTTCGTCAGAGTGGGTCGTAACTGCAGCATCATCTGCAAAGAGCAACTCTCTGATTAGTACCCTCCTAATTTTGGTCTTGTCCTTCAATCTCTGAACATTGTAGAGGCCGCCAGCTGAGCGTGAGTGAATGTACATACTACCATCCTGATCACTAAAGGTATATTTCAGTAGAAGTGAAAAGTATATTCCAAAGAGGGTGGGAGCTAGTACACAACTTTGCTTAACTCCACTCTTGATTTCAAACTCTTCTGAAGTTACACCATCAAACAATACACAGAAGTGAGATACCTCTAAAGTTGTTGCAGTCGCTCCTATTCCCCGTATTATTGTACAGAGTTATGATGCTTGAATCTTTGAAATCCTGTGGGACTTGTCCTTCTCGCCAGCATAGCTCTATTAGCTGGTGGATCTTTAGACTGAGTGTGTCTTGCCCACTCCTGATAACCTCTATTGGAATCTCTTCCTTATCTGGGGCCTTGCCAGATGCAAGTTCATTAATAGCACACTTAACTTTTATTATGGTGGGAAGTGTGTCCAGGTTGTCAAGAGTTGGTATGGCCTCTTTGACGTTGATCATCCGGTAGTTTGGTCTCACTTGAATAAAGCTCCAAATAGTGCTCTACCCATCTATCCATCTGCTGTTTCTTATCAGCGATGATTTCTCCAGTCCAGGTTTTCAATGGTGCACTTCTTTTGATCATTGGACCACAGGCTTTCTTTATACCTTCATACATGCTTCTTTTATCACTTGCATTTTGAATGGACTCACATAACTTGAACCAATAGTCATTTACACCCTGCCTGGCAGACTTTTGCACATCCTTCCTAGATTGCTTCAGCTCACTGAGAGCGTTACGCGTTGTTCTTTCCTTGGTTGTTAAGAGAGCTATCTTCTTTTTATCAATCAAGGGCTGCTGTGTCTGGCTGTTTGCCACAAACCAGTCCTGCCTCATATGATCCACTGCGCCGTAAACCCCTACGGCAGTTTTATAGAGAGTTTCCTTGAGTTTACCACACTTTTCACTTGCAGTACAATTTTCTGATGAAAGTGTCTTTAAGTTGCTGTTGGAACTCAAAGCACTTTTCAGGATCGTGGGTGTTAATAATATTAATCCTGGGGCTTGGTTTGTGTTTAGCTGTGTAGATTGTCTTTGGTCTCACTCTAACCCTTGCAACAACCAAAGAATTATTCATATTACAGTCAGCACTGTGGTAACTTCGAGTTAATGATGTTTGGTTCAGATGTTGTCTCTGTGTCATGATGAAGTCCAGCTGATGCAAATGGCCGGCCCTTGGATGTTTCCATGTGACCGTATGCAGATGATTTGTTTTAAAAAAGGAGTTTGTAATACATAGGTCATTTCTGATGCAATGCTTGTGTAAATATAGTATATGGCCAAACGATTGGAAGACAACAATCTTCATTCCAATACCAAAATAGGGCAACCTGAAATTATGCACTGTTTCCTTGATCAGTCATGCAAGTAAAATTATACTAAAAATCATAATGGGAAGACTTCGTAAGAAAATGGAAGAAGAAATTAACGTGGTTCAAGCTGGATTTACGCATGGAAGAGGAACAAGAGATCACATTCTCAACATGCGTTTAATAATAGAGAAGTGCAGAAAATTTAATTTAAACCTATTCTCGTGTTTTGTGGCTTATTCAAAGGTATTTGACTGTGTACAATATCAGAAACTTTGGGAAATCATGAGGAATATGGGCTTTCCATCACATGTAATACAACTCATAAGAATGCTCTATCTAGACCAACAAGCAGAGGTTAGAATAGGTGGCGAGACATCAGATTGGTTTGACATCAAGCAAGCAGTCCGTCAAGGCTGCGTGCTGTCACCCTACTTGTTTAACCTGTACGCTGAAAATATAATGAGAAATGTAAGAGATGATATAAACAGGCAGCTATATGATGCCCTAAATATCAGTGGTCATGACATACCGGAGATTCGGTATGCTGATAATACAGTATTGCTATCCACAACACAGAATGGTATAGGAAACCTAATAGCCTCAACCCAATTGAATAGTGAAAATCACAACTTATATCTTAACATAGGAGCTTCGATCCTAGACCAGCTGTCAACCAAGGCTTAGGGCCTGGTCTGCCCTGCCATGACATTTTGTCTTTAGGTTGCATTTCCTCGCACCAGGATAAGGCTTGTATCCTCCAAATTGCGCTGTTCCACCCGAAGCCGTTGGCGCAATGTGGGTGTCGGGTTTGGTAAGCGCAACCCAAAGTTCGGCGCGTTCTTTTCCGCTACATATTCATTAAAAGACATAACGCTCTTATAAAAACCATACTGGAGGATATGGTTGGAGGCAAGTGAGCAAGAGGTAGACAACGATACAAGTGGAAAGATAACATCAAGAGTTAGTTAGTTAGTTAGTCGACAGATCATCCTCGTTGCACATCGAACCATTCAGTCCATAAGTGCTCGGATCCCCTCCTCAGCAAATCCCGCAGCGTGTAGCGGCTAACGACGCCAGTTCTGTGTTGGTTTATCAATCTTCTTTGGCTTCCTGCGTAGTGTTCTTGTTTGGCCACCCCTCTTTTAATGTGCTGCTCTCGCAGTCTGGCCATTGTTGTAGATTCACAGTCATCACTTGGTTCTCGCAAAAGTCTCACTTCACGTAGAGCATTCAGAATGTCAGCCTGGTCCATGGCGCGTCCGCACTCCACAGTAGCCTCACCTGCGAGCTTGTCAGCCCGCTCATTTCCTTGTACTCCAGCATGCCCTGGCACGAAGATGAAACTAATCATTGCCAGCCGAGACCGCTTCAGAGGCAGCAACCATTCTCTTCGGATCGACCCCTCCTCTATCCTCTTGATCATGTTCATTGAGTCGCCAAGGAAACAAGCCCTAGTGAATGTCTGTGTCTCGAGCCATGTTATTGATTTACTTACTGCCATGACTTCCATGGTCAGGCTACTTGTGGTTTCAGTGAAAGCACCAGAGTCCTCCTTCACAATTCTCCCTCCGGCCCGAGCTGTAAAGGCCCATGAGCTTCTCACATGTCGGACGACCGACCCATCTGTGTAGATGACCGCGTCACCGTCTAGCGAATTCTCGAAAATCAACGCTTGTACTTCAGCCTCAACAGCAGCCGGATTTTCTTGTCTGCATTTTCTATCTAGTTGGATGCAAACTGAAAAGGATGTGCAGAAGTCTGTTGGCACTTGCACCCACTCCTCGCCAGGTTCTAAGTCCTCAAGTGAACACACCTGTTGAAGAATGTCTTCGGCTTGACCCATCCACGACCGTCCTCTTTTTAACCTGCTGCCCTTCACCTTCCTAATTTCACTATGCAGTGGATGTTGTGTGTTTGCGTTAATTCTGAGGTAGGCGCGTGCCCTGCAAACTTGTATTCTCTCTTCAATGGTTGGAAAATCAAGAAGGTAGCGCATCGCCCTGCATGCTGTATCTCTTGTACATCCAAGAATAATGCGCATAGCTTCATTCTGTATCCTTTCCATCCTTTCTATCTGCTTATGGCTGAGAGTCTGGATTGCCATTGCATACTCCAAAACAGACATGACCAGCCCCTCGTACAGAAGACATTGATGGCGCTGCTCACAGTTTGCTGCCGCCATCACTCGCATCGCTGCCAAACCCCGCTTGGCCTTTGTTATCACCTGGTCTATGTGCACATTATAAGCAAGGCTTAGATCAAACCGTATCCCCAGTTAATTCATTGTCTGCGTTCTTTCAACCGTCTCTGAACACATCATTACAGATGGATGTCAAGAGATGGATGAATAGCAGTCTGACAGAATGTACAATCATGAATAGAGACAAACAGTGTTGTAGATCCATTGCAACCAACTTTCACCTGTTTGATTTAATTATTCATTGACTACCTTGTGATATTGGAGTCCCGGTAGCGTATGGACTAACATGCTTGGCTATCGGTTGCGGCCGTATACCTATCGATGCCGATATAAAAAAAAAAAAAATTACCTAAGCTCCCAAGTCAATCCAGCATAAGATACTGTAAAATTTCAAGGGAAGTAAAAACGGCCTGCGTGGTAGAGATGATATCACCAATCACGTCACTATGAGCTTATAAACATTATGGTCTGGCAGCACATACATAATTCTCCTCAAGGTGTACTATTAAAAGATCTTTGACTTTACTGTTACCTGGTGATGTGCAAATCACGAAATGATGGTCCACTTGGCTGTTGGCAGGAAATTTTCCCGCTGGATTAAAAGCCTGTACAATGTTGTCTCTAATAGTTTTATTATTATCGAGCCACGCCGAAGTTGTAGATGTAGCCACGCCTTGCAGGTCTAAACAAACAAAATCATGGGAACTGAAGTGTAAACTTCACCAACAACAAAAAACAACATAACAGACCTGACAGATGTACACTACATAATAATATATTATCTTTTGCTCACAACTAGATAAATATTATATATTTTCTTCTTCTTCTTCTTCTTCTTCTTCTTCTTCTTCTTCTTCTTTTTCTTCTTCTTCTTCTTCTTCTTCTTCTTCTTCTTCTTCTATTTCTTGTCATAAGAGATGTTGAATGAAAGAATGTATGAGAGAAAATAGAGAAGAAGGACAGAATGTCAGACGGGCCTGCGTGCCCAATTCTTAACCCTTTGAAAATAAAGATTTTCGTTCGTTCGTTCGTTCGTTCGTTCGTTCGTTCTTCTTCTTCTTCTCCTCCTTCTCCTCATCCTACTCCTCCTCCTCCTCCTCCTCCTCCTCCTCCTCCTTCTTCTTCTTCTTCTTCTTCTTCTTCTTCTTCTTCTTCTTCTTCTTCTTCTTCTTCTTCTTCTTCTTCTTCTTCTTCTTCTTCTTCTTCTTCTTCCGTTCCGTCTTCTTCTCGTCCTCCGCGTCAGCCGCGTTGTCCGCAACTTGTAACGATCTGTTCCGCCCATTGTTGGCTCTCCTACATCAAATATTTAGCTGTCGTTTTACCAATTCCACAGTTACATGCATCATTATGTCCCGGATTTCGTCTTTTAAATTGTTTATATGATGAATAAGGTGTTCATCAATCTATTAATCAATCAGTCGAGTGTCATCTCCGCACTGCCGGTCGACTGTAATATTACTCTAGCACTGCCTATCCCGGGTTTTCATTCAAATAATCTTCATCCAGTCGCTTTCGTGATTGCTGCCCAGCAAAGCATAACGTTGTCTTCCTATTTCACGCTTCCCCACCGCCTTTCCCTTCAGAACATCATTCAACAAAGAGTTGTGTCGCTTTATATTGGCGAAGTGCCTTTAATTTGTTTGACTTTGGTCTCATTCAGCAACGATTTCTTTACTTCCATTTATTTGTAATCTTTCTTTCTTGTCTTTCTTCTCCCGCCAGTGGTAAACACTCCGCCGTGGAATAAGCACGACAGGAGGGTTCTGATCATCAGAAGTAATGCCCACTCGTGGAAAGTTTCCAGTTTCAATTTTTGATACGAATTACACCTTTCAGCCTTCGATTCGTCGACTTGGCTATAAGTGGGGCCTTTATGGTGTAGCTTGTATTTCGTCTTTCTTAGATTCGACTGCTTGTTGTAAACTTCCTGGCTTCTGATGGGTTGACTATGTTTGTTACTTTCTTACTTTCTTGTTGAGGTTCTTTATGTCTGGACAGAGTCGCGCACTTGTTAAGGCCTGGAGTAATTGCGATCCCACCCCGTCAAATGGTGTCATTTCCTTCATGGAGCTTTACCAGTTGTCGTATCTTCTGGTGTTCCTCCTATTTCCCCTTCTTGGGTTGCCTTCAAATCACCACGGTGTTCGCCAGTTCGATCTTGGTGGGGAGGGAGGGGGCGATATCATTCAATGGCCTCCCCATCCACTCGGTCTTGGTTTGGGTAGCCTTCTTCATTTGTCGCTTCTTCTTCTGTCTGTGCCCTTGCATCTTCTGGTTCGGGTGCTTCTGGCCCAGTCTTGAGCAGGTCTATTATCGTTTGTAGAGTTTCTTCTGTCTTGTCTCTCGCTTGGTGTATTTTGGATAGCATTTCTTCAGTATCAGACTTTATACCGGCCATCCGTGCGACATCCTGCTCAGTCTTCTGCAGGACTTGCTTCAGTTCGTCCAGGATGCGCTGGAAGGCCGTTATCTGTGTTTCTTGCGTCTTGTCTCTTTCTTCCTCCATGCTTTTCAACTCGATCGCAGGTCCTTCATTTGGCCTTCCAGTTTAGCTTTGTCACTTTTTGGGAGTCGGTTGGTCGCCTCGTAATGTCCCCTAGCCTCTTTATATGGCGTCTTAGTCTTGATGGCAATCTTCATTGCTGCTATGCTGTCTTGGTGGCAGGGCCAACCGAGGTATCTAACGCCATGGTTTCGGAGGCAGTTGGCGCACTTTCGGTTAGTGTTAGGCCTCCCGAAGTCCGTGTCAATTTTTGCATGCTGGCATTGACTGTATGTATGCGTTCCACAGCAGTACCTGTATACCTCCACCTCGCTTTTACAGGTGGCTCGGGTGTACCAAAACTTCTGGCACTCAGAGCACTGCAGCACTCTCGGTATGTAGTGCTCTGGAGCTTGATCTTTCTTGTCAAATATTATAAAGTGAGGGATCACTCGGTCCACTGCTGTTAGGACGACGACTGTGGAGATGATATTATTCTTGTCGATGATCCTCTCAGCACTGGTGATCTTGAGTTTCTTATTCACCCTCGTCAACATCTCCCTGATCTGGTAGTTGGTGAGATGGGTCTTGACTCGTTTAATGACCCATTGTTTCATCATGCGGTGTCGGGTGGCTTCTACTGTGATGCCGTGGGGTAGCCTGGTGTCGGCTTTCTCATTTTGTAACATCTTCTGCATTAGTGCTGTGGTTTTGGACTTCTTGTTGATGGAGGCCACTATTCCATCAGGTTCTTGCGTAGCTGGCAGATGCTGTTTCTTCCAAGCTCAATTTCCAACAGACTCAGTATCTTGTCTGTTGGTAGTGCCGACAATTTGGCTTCTCCCACGCTTGTCTGTTTTAGCAGTATTTTGCCGATGAAGTCCTTCGTGGTTGTTGTTGTTTTCTCCTGTGGCGAGGTCTTTAGAAAACTTGGCTGCTTCATCTTGGTGCTGTTGAAAAATTTACGGCTGCTGCTGGCTTCATTTGAACTTGTAGTCTCTGGCTTAATCTATTGTAGAAGTGGTAGTTTATTTTAATGTTTCTGGAGGTTCTGGTGTTGTGCTGCGGATCGCAGGCATGTTTTCTTCTTGCATCCTCTTGATATTCTTGGAGGCTTCCACGCTGCTCATTTGGAAATTCAGGTGTTTTCTAGAGTTATCCTTGCCACGTGCTATTTACTCCCACGCGGCAGGCTTCGGATTAGGCGACTTGTTCTCGATAGGGCGACGAGTCGACTGCGTGAAATGTTTCTAACCCGTCACTTTCTTTATACGCGGGTACCCTGGGGTCTCGACTCCCGGTCGTTTTTCTCCTGTCGTGCGTATCCACCTTCCAGACGTCCGATTATTGTACTTATCCCATATCAACATCGCGACATGTTTACGTGTATATGTATATATGTAAATTTGTATATATGTGTGTGATTTGCGTGCGTGTGTGGGTGTGTGTGCGTGAGTGTGTGTTTGAGTGCGTGTGTGAGTAGTTTAGTTGAGTTGAGCTAACAATTGACATCACTGCACTGAGGACATTCCCACATGCCATGCGTCCCCTCGTTCAAACCCAGCGAAGAGGCGTAGTGCTAATTGCTCCAACTGCCATCTGATTTAAATATATCCTGGTCTTCACTCTCAGGTTTTAGATTGTCCAGAGCCCCTGCCGATCCATCGTCATATCATACTCCCAACATACGGGTGCTCAGTCTGTTTCACCTCTTTCTCCAACTGGTCTCACAGGCGCTTGGCCACCCACCCTTGTCCATAGGTAATCTACCAATGAGAGGTCCATTTCCTGCCAGCCCATCAGCCTGCGCATTCCTCCGCACTTCCGCATGACACGTGTAGACAATGCATACAATTTTCACAATCAGAAAGAAATTAATAGAAAATATCTATTGCTCTTAAAGACTAAAACAACTGAATAAATTGTGGAGTGAGGCAGATATAATTACAAAAATTAGATTTTTAAGAGCATGCATCATTCCCATTTTAACATATGATTGTTAGACCTGGAAACTTACTGAACAAGTTGAACAGCGCATAAATGTCTTTGAATATAAATGTTATAGACGAGTTTTCAGAATATCGTAGATAAAGAAAAGTAAACAATGCATCCATACGACAAGAGCTGAATATTGAAAAAAGGTTGGCTATTAAAGACGATAAAACAAAGAAAATTAAAATATATTGGACACTTGAAACTTCAGGAACGTTTGGAGAGAACAATACAGGAGGGGTATATGATTGGGAAGAGAGGAAGAGGAAGTCCAAAGAGAAGATGGGTGCAGGATGTGGCAGATGATCTACAGACGTATATCGGACGCGGAACATCTTGCTTACCATAGACAGGTTTTCCGGAAGGTTGTTATGGGAACGAGGTTCTGCAAAGAACATTCTACTGAATGAATGACTGAATGAATGAATAAATGAATGAATGAATGAATGAATGAATGAATGAATGAAAGTGACCTATGAAGAGATGCTAGCCATTGTACACGAAGGATTCCTTTCAACACCTTACTAATCATACTCAGCGAGACCGTAATGAATATAATATGTGTTGCAGCGGTTTCCCCCAACCTACTTCCACCTCCATTCTTATGGTGGAGGTTGCAGTCTCATATGCCATACTCTCATTTTTCAAGCATCACTTATTGGTCTTCGCAATGAAACCCAGCCACAACGTCTGTTATTTTAGCACTGACCCATTGGTGTAGATCACTATGTCACCTTGATTTCTGTTGCCCTGGATCAGTTGTTGCACTTCAAACAATGTGCGGCATGCTGCTCATTCTCTGTACTCACGACCCAGTTAGACTATTACCTTGTGCTAGTCGGACATGTCTTCTTGTACTTTTACCCACTCTTTTCCCGATTTCTGTTTTCTATTTCAATCCAATCCAATCCAATTTTTGGTACGAGTACCCCCTTTCAGCATTCGAGTTTTCGACTTGGCTATGAAGGGGTGTTTATGGTGTAGTTTGTAGGTTGTCTTCCGTACTTTTGGCTGCTTGTTGTCAGCTTCCTGGCTTCTGATGGGTTGATTGCGTTCGTTACTTTCTTGATGAAGTTTTACATGTCTGGACAGAGTCGCGCACTTGCTGAGGCCCGGAGTAATTGTGGCCCCACCCCGTCTTATGGTGCTGTTTCCTTCAGGGAGCTTTACCAGTTGTCGTCACTCCTGGTGTTCCTCCTATTACCCCGTCGTAGGTTGCCTTCGAATCTATTTCTATTTCCCACAACTCGCTGATATATATTTATGCTTGTGCCATCCAGGACCTGCCTCTTCTCAGTCTATGACCCTTGACCAAGTATGGCTTCATGCTTCAGGTGATCCCTGTCTGCAGCGACTCTCAGGCAGCATATGGCTTGAAGGTCGCTGCGCCTGTCCACAATTGTTAGTAGTGCAAGGATATGCCTCATGCATAGATTGGTTTGTTCTTTGCGCACCCCAATATCACCCACATGGCCTCATTATGTATGCACTCCAAGCTTTTAAGCTGGATCTTTGATACAATTATTAACTGCAGAAAAAGCATTTAAAGCATCATCTGCTCTACTTTTGTTGCTGCCGTCGCCCTCAATGAATTAAGTCACTTTCGAGCCTTCATCACCGAAGCCTCCACATGATCCTTAAAAGGCATGCATCTGTAAAGGCGATTCCCAAGTATTTCAATATACTCTCTCTCTCTCTCTCTCTCTCTCTCTCTCTCTCTCTCTCTCTCTCTCTCTCTCTCTCTCTCTCTCTCTCTCTCTCTCTCTCTCTCTCCTGAGATGACGTCCATTCAATGTGATACATGGGACATTCGCTTTCACGACTCGGTTATACAGGGAATACCACATAACCGATGCCTTGTCTGGATCTATTACAGCTCTTGAGTCCATGCATCATTCTGCCACCCTGTTTACTACCGACTGTAAGTCTTCAGCCATTCTTTCCCTTTCTCTTTCATGCCTCCATAACAGCGCATCATCTGCGAATGTCAAGATTCTGCAAATTCCAGGCGCCTCAATAGCTGTGACTGTGTTGGTGTATACAATAAAGAGCCCTGGAGACATGGCAGATCCCTGTGGCAACCCAGGTGCAATTGTGCAAGGGTCCGAAGTTCGTGAACCCATGAGAAGTTCGATTTTTGCTCATAAAGTACTGCCGCAACCCATTTGAGAATCCAAGAGCAGACCTCCATGTCCACAAGAGTGAATATTGAACGACCATACCTGACCCTGTTGTATGCATCTTCCAGATCAAGTGTCACCGGCAGGGTCTCCTGTTGAGTCTGGAAGACATCATAGGCATCTAATGTAAATGTTGCCTCATTAGCCGAGGTGTCATTCCCAGGCCATTGACTCCTAAGCCCTTTGGGGACCAGTTAACATCTTACCAAGAGATGCTGTAGCTTGCATGTGACTATCTTCTCGAGTACTTTACCAAAGGTGTTCAATCAGATCGACCCCTGATCCATCTTGCAGAAACATATCTGCCCTACAGTTCTTGCTATGTCACCTGTGGCATTTAAAATAATTAAAATATTTGAGGTTTCTTTGGCATTATGCTGTTTTCTATGTTAGGATCTGATAGCATATTAGTATTTTTATTCTTCTATATCCATGGTATCCTAAGAATTATGTATGCATGCAAAGATAGAGATTATATCGTATACTTAGGTATTGCTTTCAATATATCATCATACTGTTCAGACGTGACTAATAATATATTCACCTGTGTCGTATATTTTGAAGGGACTGGCAATCACTAAAGTGCATGACCCATCTCTGTTAAAGGTAGCTGGGCCCCATCCTCTTCTTATATGTAAATAGATCAAGAATACGACCCTTGAAAGATTTACAGACTCGGATTTGGTTATTCGTCTAAGGGTGTGTGGTCCTCTTTTAATAGAAAAGTCATCACTAGGTTTGTCCCCTGTTCTTCCACCTGGTATTTAATGGTATAGCTCACGAACCCCCTTCTTCCATCTTAAGAAATTGTCTGAAAAGACTTTCTCAATAAGAATCAGGTGCAATATAACATGGATTTGGAACAGTTTAAGATGAAGAGTCTCCTGTTCTCTCTCTCCAACTAAGAATTTATCTTATGTGAATGTGTATCTGTTAATTAAACATTCAACAAACACAAGGGAGCATTGAGACATGTTCTACACACAAGATAGAGATTTTCCCACAGATAGTTTGGACTGACAAATTAAGTGGAAGAGATCTTCACATTTAAACAAATTTATTGACTGTGCCAGTTTCTTTTGGCCTATTTGACATTTTCTTCGTTTTTTTTTTTTTTTTCATCAGCTGTTGACATTTACAGAATGAAATAGAAAAAAAAAACTTTCATAGGACCAAGTATAGTCAGTCAATAAATAATAACATTCATTGTATAGTGAGATATTTTAACTACCAAAATGTGTTATAGTTAACAATTTCTACATCCAACAATAATTCAAGAAAATCATTTTCTGAGAGGGTGAAGTTTGTGGGAGTGATAAGAAAACCTGGTGTGATGAGATGTGGATAAGCCTGGGTCCATGGTCTGATGGATCCACTTCAGGTTGGGCCAGTTTAGCTTCACTGAAGACTTCTCATTCTCTGCTTAAGGCTGGAGTCATCTGCCATCACAGGTGTTGATCATCTCATTCACTCCTCTTCCCTCCTTGTTGGTTAGGTGTGGCTCCAAGACATTACTCAGACTAGATCAAACTGCCCGTTGTAAAAGTTTGAAAGTTGGACAACACATAGCTTTGGCGACTGCTCGCTCGCTCTGGAGTCATAGAAGTGCGCGGTTTTATTAAAGCGGCGTCCGAGCTGGGGGACGCTATATCCACGTGATGTGTCTCTACCAGTCACATTCTATTCTGTTGACGCTAACTTTTCTATTCTTATCCTGGCATCTGTCTGTCATTAGTATCGCTTAGTGCGTTCGATGTTCTACGGTGCTGTAATTGTTTTGATAATCTCTGGGTTGCTGTGTAACGTTGACGCGCTGAAAATGATGGATAGGTGAATATGTCACATAGCCCCACTCCAGATTGTTCTAGGGTATGGAACTAAGTTTCCAGCATTTACAGTGGTCAAGCTTTTCCTATATGATTTACTCCAATGTATTCTCTCCTGTATCTGATTGACCTGGTTCATCAGACACTGGGTGTCGACTTAGAAAGTCTGCTCCCACATTCATCTTTCCAGGGACATATTCTATCTGGAACGAGTATGGTTGTAGAAGTAGTGACCACCTCATAAGTCTTGCATTCAAATTTTTGGATGCTGCGAGAAACATAAGTGGTTGATGATCACATTGTACAGTGAAGTGTTTTCCATATAGGTATGCCTGAAACTTCTGTACACTCCATACGAGAGCTAAACATTCTCTCTCGATAACACTATAATTCTTCTCCGCTGCATTCAATTTCCTGCTGGCATAAGCTACAGGGAATAGCTCTGATGTTTCATCTCCTTTTCTCTGCAACAGCGTTGCCCCAATTCCTACGTCACTGGCGTCTGTACGCAGTACGAATGGTTGGTTGAGATCTGGCAGATGTAAAACTGGGTGATTGGTTAAGGCTTGTTTGAGTGTTGTGAAAGCTCTCTCACATTCAGCAGACCAATTGACTTTCTCTGGGTTCCCTTTTTTGGTAAGATCTGTTAAAGGTGCGGACAGAGTATTGAAGTCTTTAATGTATCGTTGATAGAATCCACCCAAAGATACGAATGATCTCACATCCTTCTTTGTCTTTGGACGAGGTGCTCTCTGGAGTTTGTCCACGTTTCCTTCCTGTGGAGTTATTAGTCCATGAGATATCTTATGACCTAAAAAGTCCAATTCTTGGAATCCTACTTGACATTTCTTTGGCCTAGCCGTTAATCCAGTTTCTCTGAGTCGTCTGAACAAAAGATGTAGTGTTTCTACATGCTTGTCAAATGTTTCAGTTGCGATCAGTATATCATCCATAAAGTGACTAATGTCTGGATGTTGTAGTGGGTCAAGTAATTTTCTCATCATACGTGTAAAAACGCTAGGAGCATTACTTAATCCGAATGGAAGTACGTTGAACTCATAGTGTCCTCCAGGCGTACTGAAAGCTAACCATGGTCTAACCTCCTCCTTTACAGGAATCTGATAATATCCCTTACTGAGATCAATCCTAGTAAAGTACTTCGCTCGGTTGAGTGCTGTGAAGAGTTTGTTCTGATCAGGCAGAGGTTCTGCTTGAAATTCAGTAATAGCATTGAGCTGTCGATAGTCGATGCACAATCTATGTTCTCCACTTGGCTTTCTCAATAATACGACGCTGGCACTGTAAGGTGATTCAGATGGTGAAATTATTCCTGCGGTGAGTAGCTGTTGTATTTCTTCCTCTAAAGTCTTTTGCTTTGCATAAGGAACTGGGTAAGTCTTGACTCGCACAGGCACTGTGTCATTTAACTTCATGTCAAATTCCTCCAAATCAGTTCTTCCTGGCTTATCTGTAAGTTTGTCTGCATACATAACCATAAGTTCCCGAATCTGCTCCTGCTGATCCTTTGTTAAGTTGGGATTAATTTCCACATCCTTAAAGGTTTCTTTGGCTTGCAGTGGGTACTCGACTCCCATTGTTGATCCTTCTTCGACTTCAGTAGCCACACTCATGGCCATCAGATGTGCAGGTTCGGTGGTTGAGGGTCTTTCATTATATTTCTTCAGAAGGTTTATGTGAAATACTTTCATCTTGCCTTTGACAGAAATCTTGTAGTTGGTACGTGAGATTTTCTCCTTCACTACATAAGGTCCTCTCCATCCTATTTGCAGCTTATTCTGACTGGTTGAAAGCAGCAACATCACCTTCTCTCCCACCTCTAACTCTCTATCTTTTGCCTTGCGATTGAAGTAGCTAGCAATTCTTCGTCTGGCTTTACGTAGATTGACATTCGCTTGTTTCCAACTGTGTTGTAAACGATTCTTCAACTCGGCAACATACGTAGATGCAGTCACGACTGTATCGTCTGTATGATCATCAGTCCATGTTCGTAGCAATGCCTCCAATGGCCCCTTGATTGGTCGTCCAAACAACAATGTTGCTGGAGCAAAACCTGTTGAGTGATGGGGTACCTCCCTATAAGCGAATAGTGCTGCGGGTAAATACAAGTCCCAATCCTCCGTATTCTCCTGGGCAATTTTGCGCAGAATACTAATCAAGGTCCCGTTCCACCGCTCCACAAGTCCGTTGGATTGCGGGTAATATGGTGAACTAAAGATATGGCGTGAATGAAAAAGTCTAAATGTCTCCTCCATAAGTTTACTACGAAACTGTGAACCGTTGTCCGTCAAGATTTTTTGGGGGAATCCTAGACGTGTGAATATTCCTAATAATGCTTCAGCAACGTGTTTGGAGTCACAGCTTGGCATAGGAACCGCTTCGGCCCACATGGTCGTTGTGTCCACAAGCGTTAATATGAATCGATTTCGCCTCTTCGTTGCGGAGAGGGGTCCGATTATGTCTACAGCTACCTTCTCGAACGGTATTCCTGTTATGGGCAGATCACCCAACATTGCCGGTGGTGTCCGGTGTTTTGGTGATACTTTCTGACACTGTGGGCATGATTTTACAAACCGTTGTATGTCTGCGTTCATCCCTGGCCAAAAGTAGTGAGTTGCAATGCGCTGTGTAGTGGCGTTGATACCCATATGCCCACTAAAGGGTAGACTGTGGCCCATTTCAAGAATCTGAGCCCTGTGTGGAGTTGGTACAACAAGTTGGTTGAACTCTTGTCCAGCTCTCCCTGCTTTCCTGTATAGAAGTGCTGACTTCATAAACAGCTCACCTTTACGTGGAGGTAAATGTGATTTAGGCAGTTTCCTGAAGCAGGGTTCCAAGGTGCTATCGGCTTCTTGTGCCCTCTTCAGTTCCCCCTTTCGAGGGATTGGCGTAGTTGTTTCCGGAGTCTTTTTCGTCTGGGATCGAGTTGTCATCGTCGACATCGCCACAGGTTGAACAGGTTCTCCTAGAATTATAAATCTACGGCCAAGAATTACGGGATATATAGGATCTTCTAAGACTGCAGCCCTGATTGTCCCAGTGACATAACGAGATGCTATGCTCACCTTTGCAACCGGAAGAGACATAGTTGTAGAGCTCTTCAGGGGTCCCTGTAATTCGACGATCTCCTCTGTCACCTGTTCCGGGTGAACTAAGGATGATGATACAACACAGTCGTACGATAACCCGGTATCATAGAGACAGGTCGTCTTGAATCCATTCAGCAATATGGACTCGACAACCGGAAGATGAGATGCGGTGTCTTTATGAGGTGTCTGGTTGGACGTTTCATCAGTGTTCACTCCTTTCTCTCTTCGGCTGGCCAAACAAGCAGCTGTGTGTGGAGGTGGCTTCTTCCTACAATTCTTCAATGTGTTTCCTTTAATTTTACAATTAGTGCAGAATAATTTTTCCTCCTTCGCTGTTGTTTGGGCTGTGTTCTGAGGGATGTTTTTGGTTTTCCCATTTTTATTGGTGCCTAAGTTGCCATCACCCTCCTTTGCTTTTGAAGTCTTATCCTGAGGGGGAATGTTGGCCGAACGTCCCTTACCTCCGATTTCCTTCTGAGATTTCTCAAATCTCTCGGCTAGGATGATGATGCTTTCTAGTCGGTCAGCTCCGTTCTGGGTTAAGAATGCTTTCATTTCATTCGACATCTTTCCTTTTAGCTGATCTATGATGATCATCTCTCGGAGCCCCTCGAAACTCTCATCAAACCTACCTAGACTTGCCCATCGTTGAACATAAGATTTCAGCCTTTCAACTAATAGCGCATAACTTTCGCCCGGTTCTTTCCTTGCGGTTTTGAATCGAACTTTGTAAGAGTCCCCGTCCACTTTGAATCGGCTCAAGAGTGCCTTTTTGAGTGTTTCGTAATCCTGTTGTTCTTCTCGAGTGAGTCTAGAGAACACGTCATACGAGGTAGACCTTAAAGCTTGCGATAGTTTCGTCGCCCATTTTTCCTGTTCTAGACCACAACTGACGCACATAAGTTCGAAACGTGATAAAAAAGCCTCGACATTGTCCGTCTGTTCATTAAATGGTTCTAGTGGAAATGACATCGCTCCGGAATTTTGGTACGAGACGTTGGAATGTTGTTCTGTCACTGGAAAACCTAGTGAGTTTGAGGGGGTGGGGGGAATCCCTCCCTCTAGTCTTCGGATCTCCAGATCAGTCTCCATTCTCTTCAACTCCAGTTGATGTTGACGTTCTCGTTCCCTATCCCTTATTTCATCTTCATGTTTCCTTTGTTCTAACTCATAAGCTTGTAGGCGTTGTTTCTCCTTTTCAGCGATTTCAGCTTGAAGTTTCTGTTGTTCTAATTCATATGATTGTAGGCGTTGCTTCTCCTTTTCAGCGATTTCAGCCTGCAACTTACTCTCCTTCTCAGCTATTTCAGCTTGAAGTTTCTGTTGTTCTAAATCATATGATTGTAGGCGTTGCTTCTCCTTTTCAGCAATTTCAGCCTGCAACTTCCTCTCCTTCTCAGCTATTTCAGCCTGCAGTTTCTCCCTCCTGTCGAATTCATCTGATACAAATTTAGCCAGCTCAGGGCCGTCTAAATTGCATAGCTTGCCTATTTCTACTGTCTGGGCACGGAACTTAGCAGCCTCGGCCATGCTCTATTTTTGTCTACCCTATCTTTTTGTAAAAAAAAATAATACTGTGCAGTTTGCTCAGGTCTGGGTAAGCCTGTCACTTCCCGGATCTGAAATTATACAGCATAACATGCACAATATTAACAAGCAAAAACTAACTAATGTCCGCTGACCCAAGTAAAATAGTTCTTATACACCACGAGAATCTGACCTAAGAAATAATTGCAACTTAAATTCTTGTCTTTCTGTCAATGCTCCTCAAGCTAAAGACAGAAGCAAAGAAGTACCCAGAATGATTGCACTCTTCCCAAAAGAATTCGAAATTTTGATAGAGATTTCCCTATGGAGAAAAATTTTTCCCAGTCGGTGATGAAATTCTCTAAGTCCATAATTCCTCTATAGAAAGACATCTTCTCGAAAGAGAATAATGTTGTAGATGGTAAATTCTCACTCTATTTCCTCTGGAACACTTTTTTCTGAAATATAGACCTATATGAAAGAGGCCCTCCTTTTTTTCAGAAGAAATGATCAGTCACTTGCTATATTCTATCTATAATTGTCATTCATATCATATGGAGGTCAATCAGTACCCCACATGATGTTCATTTATCATATGTGAAGTGACAAAGTTAAAAATCTTAATTTGTTTAACAACCTCTATAATTGTCAATCATATCATATGGAAGTCAATCAGTACCCCACATGATGTCTATTCAACATATGTAAACATGACAAAGTTGGAAATCTAAATCTGTGTAACAATTTCTATAATTGTTCAAAACAAGTACAATGTCACCAATTCACACATGAATACTGTTCACATCTAGTGTCACTGATCTACTATAGTTTAGAATCCCTCGTCAGATATCTATCTATTCCCAGGGTTTATCATCTAGGATAATAGTTATCTAAACTGTCTGCTGGGTTTCAAAGTCCGGGACGGGCATCCAATATATGTCGTATATTTTGAAGGGACTGGCAATCACTAAAGTGCATGACCCATCTCTGTTAAAGGTAGCTGGGCCCCATCCTCTTCTTATATGTAAATAGATCAAGAATACGACCCTTGAAAGATTTACAGACTCGGATTTGGTTATTCGTCTAAGGGTGTGTGGTCCTCTTTTAATAGAAAAGTCATCACTAGGTTTGTCCCCTGTTCTTCCACCTGGTATTTAATGGTATAGCTCACGAACCCCCTTCTTCCATCTTAAGAAATTGTCTGAAAAGACTTTCTCAATAAGAATCAGGTGCAATATAACATGGATTTGGAACAGTTTAAGATGAAGAGTCTCCTGTTCTCTCTCTCCAACTAAGAATTTATCTTATGTGAATGTGTATCTGTTAATTAAACATTCAACAAACACAAGGGAGCATTGAGACATGTTCTACACACAAGATAGAGATTTTCCCACAGATAGTTTGGACTGACAAATTAAGTGGAAGAGATCTTCACATTTAAACAAATTTATTGACTGTGCCAGTTTCTTTTGGCCTATTTGACATTTTCTTCGTTTTTTTTTTTTTTTTCATCAGCTGTTGACATTTACAGAATGAAATAGAAAAAAAACTTTCATAGGACCAAGTATAGTCAGTCAATAAATAATAACATTCATTGTATAGTGAGATATTTTAACTACCAAAATGTGTTATAGTTAACAATTTCTACATCCAACAATAATTCAAGAAAATCATTTTCTGAGAGGGTGAAGTTTGTGGGAGTGATAAGAAAACCTGGTGTGATGAGATGTGGATAAGCCTGGGTCCATGGTCTGATGGATCCACTTCAGGTTGGGCCAGTTTAGCTTCACTGAAGACTTCTCATTCTCTGCTTAAGGCTGGAGTCATCTGCCATCACAGGTGTTGATCATCTCATTCACTCCTCTTCCCTCCTTGTTGGTTAGGTGTGGCTCCAAGACATCACTCAGACTAGATCAAACTGCCCGTTGTAAAAGTTTGAAAGTTGGACAACACATAGCTTTGGCGACTGCTCGCTCGCTCTGAAGTCATAGAAGTGCGCGGTTTTATTAAAGCGGCGTCCGAGCTGGGGGACGCTATATCCACGTGATGTGTCTCTACCAGTCACATTCTATTCTGTTGACGCTAACTTTTCTATTCTTATCCTGGCATCTGTCTGTCATTAGTATCGCTTAGTGCGTTCGATGTTCTACGGTGCTGTAATTGTTTTGATAATCTCTGGGTTGCTGTGTAACGTTGACGCGCTGAAAATGATGGATAGGTGAATATGTCACAACCTGCAACAGGGGTAGTACCCTATATGTGCCCCGTTTTGGCAGATTTGTATAGTAAATAATAACACGAGAATGTTATGTTTCTCCATTAACCGTGGGTAGTCAATCATATTCTCAGTCGTCTCGGATAAGTGCTAAAACAAAATCAAAAGTGTTCTTGTTGATGGAGGCCACTATTCCATCAGATTCTTGCGTCTACATTGACAATCACTCGTCAGTAGCAAATCGCTAGAAGGTCGAATAGGCACTGCCTTGTTCAAATTTCAGTCTCAGAACAAAGAACGGCTAGTTTATAGCATGTATGATTTTGCCATACACATATATTAGGTTCATCGTCTATCGACGGTGTTCGTGCACAGAACTGAGTCTTCTGGTATTTTCTTTCTTAATGGTATCAATATTACAAACACGACCAATAAGAGCATAATTGTTAACCAAGGAAACCAGAACAAATAAGTAGATGACTCATTTTTAGTGTCAATAGACGTATTGGGTACATGGTGCTGACAGACATTTTAGACCCACTGACATCCCATAGGTGATGTGGTCACTATCACACTAGTCGCCTTTACTGGATAGAACATTCCCGGTTCTTCTGTCATATGTGGTCTAACTGGGGGAGCGCGCGTGCGCGCACACACACACACACACGCACGCACGCACGCACGCACACCCACCCACCCACCCACACACACACCCACCCACCCATCCACCCACCCACCCATACACACACACACACACACACACACACACACACACTGGAACAAAGCCGTATTTATAATTTGTAGTTTGTAAACCGGAGTGTCACCTCTCCATATCATAAAGCCTGAGCTGAATTTAGAGAGCATGTGTTGTCCATGTAGCATGATCCCTCTCTCGGCCTGTCTAGTTTACTCTAGAGGAAAAGTAATACCAATACATCTGGAACAATACAAGCTGGAGAAGCAGCCGGATCAGTAAAGCAATGCTATAACTGTCAGCGTATCGGAGCTTCCATCCTAGACCGACTAAGGCTTAAGACGCATTATGTCCTGCCATGACATTTAGTCTTTAGGTTGCATTTCCTCGCACTAGGGTAAGGTTTGTACCCTCCCAATTGGGCTCCTCCGCCCAAAGTCTATGGAACAATGTGTTGGTGAGCGTCGCCAAACATTCGGCGTTAACCGAAAGCAGGTAGTACCTTCTACTGTCATACGGTAGCACAGTCATATCTGACTAAGTCCTGACTTTAAATTGTAAACAAATGCAACTAAAAACTCCAACCTTATTCAAAGAAAACAAGGATGACATTTAATATGCAAATGTTTACATGTTTACTTACAATTTCTGAAACAAGTTGAATTTCCATTGTACGTGCGTTCAGACAGTAGCTTGCTATTGTATTTAAACTTACACCAATGTTTAGCATCATGTAAATCTATCTGGTTTTCGTAGAACTGTAGGCACATGATTGCTGACTCGATGTTGAAATTAACACGACATCTGTGTTCACAGATTATATTGTCGGCGAATGCTTGCTCTGTTGTGGATATTTTTAAAGAAGAAACATAATTAACCGACATGTTTGTAAATGGTGGTAAATCCAATACAACTAACACGCACCATCATCATGATGTGCGATGCCGATAAGCGTGGACGGCCATGTCTCGCCATCTCATACAATCACCAGCTTCGTGGATCAGCCATGCCATTTGGTCAAGCCATCCATTTATTTACTTTTCTGCCTTTCTCGTGTTCTTTTCCCATAAATGTTGACAGTTATCTAATTTCTCTAATCAGTTTACTGTTTTCATTTGCTTCTTGTAGGATCTGCTCATTACTTTTTCTGTCTGTCCACGATGTTTCTTTGCAATTTACTCGGAAACCACATTTCAATTGCCATTAGATATTTTTCTGCTTGTCTGCTCATTGTCTACTTTTCAAATTCTTACAAAAGTGCAGGTTCTATTTAGCACTTCAACACTCCTTTTACCGTTGCAACTGACTTCTATTTATTTAAAGTTTTTGGTCAGTAAGTTATCCATCTTGAGAAAGGCAACCTTCGCATAGCGAACACGCAAACACCACAGAAAAGTTATAAGGAATATGCCGTTATACGGCATATCGAACTATTAATTCCGAAACTACTGAACTGGGAATTATTTATATATTTAGTGTAAACACTAAATATTTAATTTATTCATTGCCGAAGGATAATGTATCGTCAATTGTCGCCTCCTATATGGATAGAAGAACGATGTATCGCCACACCTGGGAAATCGTGTTATTTGTTTTGTTTCGAGTATCTTCCGCAATTTCAATGCTAAATGAACGGAAATATACATGATAATACTTATTCATTTAATTGTGTGGCATGTTTTGTTCATACCTACTTTTTGCTTTGCGCTGAATCAATTAAGGAATCACTTTTACATCATGAAACATACCGGATATACGTTGCTTATCCCATAGGTTTAGACTAACCATGATTAAGCGTCCTGCCTCCTCTCCGAAGATTGTGTGTCGATTTCACGATTGCAATTTTCTTGTAAATTCCTGTGGCTCGTCTTGGAGCTACGGGGTTCGTGCTTTGTACGGCTCTTTCGTCACGCCGCCCTGGGGAAAGAGACCGGGCCATATGGAATAAATCCAGGTGCAATAAAGTCGACTATCTTGTGTTGTAAACTTTTTTTTTTAAATCAAGGTGCAATAAAGTCGACTATCTTGTCTCTTAAACTTTTTTTTTTTAAACTCTAATCTGCACTGGATGGCTGAGGGTTTAAAAATCACACAAACCTCTTTTACGTTCTAGAAAATGTTCTGGTACTCAAGTTTGGGTGGATCTACCTGGGAGCATTGGTCAATGAAAACAATTATTGGGTATGTAAGAGCATTGGAGTTTAGACTTATATAAATCTGACAAGAATTGCTGAGAACATGTCGAGTAGCGTGATAAGATGCCTTCGACCCCGATATTCGACATGACTAACCAAATGATTATGCGAGACGAGGGTGTGGAGTGACATGGTTACTCCGTTGAAAACCAGTATTGGAATTACCAATCTGCTGATGACGCGACACGACAAGGAGGCGTGAAGTGACATGATTAGACCAGTTTAACAACACAATTGGATGTACTGATCTTTTGATGATGAGACACGGGAGTAAGAAATGACATGACTGAACCAGTTTAACTCAAATGTTGGAATTACTAATCTAATGATGATAAGACACGGGGGCGTGAAGTGACAAGATTAGACCTTTGAATTCCAGCTTTGGAATTAGTAATCTAATAATGATAAAACACGGGGCGTGAAATGAAATGATTAGGCCTTTGAACCTCAGGTTTGGAATTACTAATCTAATGATGATGAGACACCGGGGCCTGAAGTGACATGATTAGACCAGTTTAACCCCAGTAATGCAATTACTATAGTATGTCCACATTTGTTTGCCTTCATTCACGATCAATTATTTTGAAAACTGTCTGTTGCATCGTTATGAAATTTTTCCAGCCGTCTTATATTTACCCCCACCCAAGGAGTATGTCTTTGATAGGTCCAAAAACAACTTAAATCACTGAAAGCGGCGACATTCCTTTGATGTTTTGCTGAACAACTAGTGATTTCTCGTTAACAAAGTTATTTTTTACGGTAATGGGAGACCTGTAATTCTGATGACACACAAAGGCGTATCCGGATTCGTATGGGAGTGGGTGCAATGAAAGAACTAGCTTAAAATCGACAGGGTCGGCAGCATTGCACCGGGTTTTTATCCCATATGGCTCAGTTTCTTTCCGCAGCGCGGAAAGCGTCGCACAAAGCACGAACTCCGTAGTTCCAGCGACGACCCTCGGGAGTCTCCGAAAAAATGCACTCGTGAAATGAAGAACGCGGCCCGGAATCGAACATACAACCTTCGGAGCCCGAGTAAGACGGCTTGCCTACTTCACCACGGAGAATCCCGAGAGGGGTGCAATGTGTAATATTAGTAAAGACAGAGAATTTACAGAGGCACGGGGTAAATAATTTGTAAATTAATAGGAAAGTAGAAGGAATATATTTCATTCCTTATTTTTCATTTCCTTCTTGTTTCTTCAGCTGATGCTGATGCTGTAATGTTTAGGGCCTACAATTCGTCTGAATAGTTGAAGCAAAATATCCCAGTAAGTGTGTACGTAGATTAAGGTCTGCGATCTGCTCAGACCTTAATCTGTGTCGGACGATTCCAGTAGGTTGATGATTGCTCTCGGTTGCATACAATTCAATCCATCCTTTCTCCAATAGTCCTCTTCCTCTTTCAACACATGGTCCTGACGTTTTTTCCAGAAACTTTTATCAATATTTGATAGCGCAGACAGACAGACAGACAGACAGACAGACAGACAGACAGACAGACAGACAGACAGACAGACAGACAGACAGACAGACAGACAGACAGAAGACAGACAGACAGACAGACAGACAGACAGACAGAAAGGTAGGTAGGTAGGTAGGTAGGTAGGTAGGCAGAAAAGTAGGTGGGTGGGTGGGTGGGTGGATGGCTGGCTGGCTGGCTGACTTGGTGGTGGGTTGGTTGGTCGGTCGGTCGGTGGGTCGGTCGGTGGGCCGGTCGGTCGGTCGGTCGGTGGGTGGGTGGGTGGATTGCTGGCTGGCTGGCTGGCTGACTGGGTGGGTGGGTGGGTCGGTCAGTTGGTCGGTCGGTGGGTCGGTCGGTGGGTCGGTCGGTGGGCCGGTCGGTCGGTCGGTCGGTCGGTGGGTGGGCCGGCAGGCAGGCAGGCAGGCAGACAGACAGACAGACAAACAGACAGACAAACAGACAGACAAACAGACAGACAAACAGACAGACAGGCAGGCAGGCAGAGAGGCAGGCAGGCAGGCGTGCCGGCGGACGGACGGACGGACGGACGGGCGGGCGGGCGGGCAGGCGGGCGGGCGGGCGGACAGACGGACGGACAGACGGACGGACGGACGGACGGACAGACGGACAGACGGACGGACAGACAGACAGACAGACAGACAGACAGACAGACAGACAGACAGATAGATAGATTCCCGCCAGGAGCCGGGCCGAGCCAGCTAGTTTTTTTTATATAATCACGTTTCATGAAAGAATCCACAGTTTTACGACACCTCTGAACTACCCCATATAAATTCCCTCAGTCTGCCAAAAGCGAAACCGGGCAGACAAATTTCAAAAAACATCGGGGGTGTGTCTTGTTGAAGCGGTAATACTCTTAAAATGATGGAATGAATGCGGGGGCAATAAAATATATACCACATATAATCAAACATTGAAATCTGCTGTACAATCTCCAGAAAAAAATTTGTTTTTGTTGGGTGGACATAATTATAAGGTTATATGCTAAATCTCATCATTTTCCCTCAGTTGGTTACTGAGATATTGAATTTTATATTGAGGCAAAAAAACACACACACACTATAATCTAATGATGATGAGAAACGGGGGCGTGAAGTGACATAATTAGAGCAGTTTAACCCCAGTACTGGAATTACTAATCTAATGATGATGAGGTACGGGGGCGTGAAGAGATATGATTAGACCAGTTTAACCCCAGTAATGGATATACTAATCTAATGATGATGAGACACGGGGGCGTGAAGTGACATGATGAGACCTTTGAACCCCAGCTGTGGAATTACTTATCTAATGTTGATGTTCCATAGGGACATGCAGTGACACGATTTAACTGTTGAGCCCTAGCTTTGGAATTTCTAATCTAATGAAGATGAGATACGGGGGTGTGAAGTAACATGGTTAGAGCAGTTGAAGCCCCGCACTGAATTACTAATCTAATGATGATGCGAAAGAGCAAGCTAAATCAGTCCGACGCACTACCCAGTGGTGACGACTTGTAGTGCTATTATTGTGTGCATGGACCACTCTTGAGTTCAAAGCAAGCGAATAAAATCAATAACATGATCACTCGACTTCGACTTTCGTAATAAGAAACCTAATGATCATTAGAGAAGGAGGCCGTAGCGGCGTGACTAGACCGGTTGAATCCCAGTATTAAATTACTATCCAGTTCAGCATATGGCTGTTACATTTTCCAATAACCATTAATATTTTATGAGATATAACTCCACCCATCCCCTCGATCTCCAGGCTTGTTAGATAGGGTGCCTTGCTCCATCGGAGAAGGGCAACGTGTGCACGTTAATAACTTTATGGAAGTTGGGAATCGCAAAACGTAGGCCGTAAAGCAGTGCCCTGGGAAATTGTTATTAAAGTAAACTACAAACGTGTAGATAGAGCCCATTACCTTGAACGAAATCTGTTAAGAGGAAGCAATCTTTAATAAATGCACGCCAAAGTGGGACAGACTGACCTTTCAGGTGCATAACTACTCGCGAGGCACTCCACTCTAAAGTTGAAAGACGAAGAAGAAGAATTCCATACTTGCTACATTTTTCTAACCGCCACACAAACTGTTACTGTAACCTTGGGAATGATTTATCCATATCTGTTGATTTCTTTGACATTGCATAAATTCACAAAAATGTTTTCCCCTAGTGAATTTAAATAACGAAGACACAAACAAAGATTGCACGATGTTTTGCCTGGCATATTTCGCTGCATCTCGTCAGGTACATATTGCGGAAATCATGCAGTTTTGCATACACTGTAGAGATAATTTTGAAGCCTCTAATTACTTACCGAAAGTTAAAACCATCAAAACAAGACACAAATAAAGCAAATGCGTGTGCAGGATTTCCAATATCATTGTCTAAAACACCTGAAAATGAAATATCCTTTCTGAAACATAAAATATGCAATGTCAGGAAAGGACCAGACAACGAATGTACACTATCCTAAAAAATACTCCACAAGCAGCATGTTGATAATAACAGTTCTAAAGCGAACAAGAAAGCACTAACCACTCGTTACAATACCACTTCGACATTAAGTAAAACACTTGAAGACAGCGTTATGAGTAAGCTATTCCATCCACTTGTTGCGTAACGAAACGAAACCTCGGGTTTTATATCGGCATTTTGTTTATACTTTCCATTTTACAACAATCAACACGCGAGAAAATATGTAATGATTTCTATCGGTAACGAATGGATAAGCTCTTAAACTTTCTAGTGCTCTGATGCTAAGGTAGCGGGTTCAACCCATACACCTGTCAGTTGGACTTATCGTCCTTAACTTGGGGTAGTAAATTACAAATACCTCAGAAGTCGGAGTGGATTCACTTTATGTCGATGGACTCTGGTAATAGAGAAAGCTAATTCAAACGGAAAAATCCGTCCAATGCACTAGAAGTAGAAGCACGTGTATGTACTACGTTTGAGTTCAAAGCGAGTTACGGGGGCCGCGTTAGAGCAGTGGCTAGTACGATTGCCTTTTGCGCTAGTGGTCATGTGTTCGAATCCCCATAGAGACGTGGATTCTTTACACTTTTCGTGGACTCCCAGGTCTCTGTTTATCTTAGCAGGCAAAGCACATAAGCGTCAAAATTAATACCTTTCTCAGCGGTGCAGACCCAGCCAATCTGTCCACCTGCTCGTTTTCCACCACAACAGCATAATGGAATAATAATGAATAATGGATAGATCAACGGTAGGAAAGAGAGAGGTACACGGTGAAAGATTCTGCTTTATGGAACAAGGCGGTGGTGTGCAGGCATAACATCATGTTCAGTTCCTCCGAAGTCGGAGAGTATCTGCCTGCACAGCGAGGGACCACCAGTCTGTACACCAATAAGCCAGGCATGGGACAACGGATACTCGCGCAAACCTCAGTCCGGTATGACATCACACTGATGTTGGACAACAGGATGTCTTCATCCGACATACAGGACTTCACGCTGGAGATCACAGCCAGCGAACGCAAGAAAGCAAGCATTAAGTTCAGTTATATAAAACACTCAGGACCGAGACATGTGGAGATAGTTCATAACATGTATTGCTTGGTCTCATGGCAGTAGAAGAAACAAATAAAAGCTTTAGGACGCACTAGCCAACATACAAATATCGGAAGCTATAGTTACTGAACGGGATTCGAACCTGTCACTTCCAAATGACCTTGGCCTCGCTGCATGAACAAGTGTACTTCGACGTATGTCTAGTTTGTCATACGTCGAAGTTGACTTGTTCCTGCAGCGAGGCGTATGTTATTGTCTAGTTGTTCACATGTCGAATTACACTTATTCCTGCAGCGAGGCGCATGTCTAGTAGTTCATATTTCGAAGTACAATTGTTCTTGAAGCGAGAGGATGTCGTCATTTGCGGATGACAAGCTAGAATCCCTGTTAGTAACTATATCTTCCAATATGTGTATGTCTAGATAGTCCTCAAGCTTGTATTTGTTTCTTCTACTTCTATGCGCACCAAACAAAACATGTGTGTTTATTTATGAACTGTCTTATTGGCTTCAAAGGGTGCCACAATCGATATTTATATGTGGAGATACACGAACGCCAACGCCATTTGTCAAGGCACATGATACTGATTTAACTTATTGTCTTTCTAACACCTCTTAGCAGACCGCGTTGCGTTGCTATTTTACGAAATGGTATTGGTGCCGGTCGTTCAGAAAGCAATGGCAAACTACTGAACGTAAAGGTGCCAAGAGATCACAACATGAAAAAATGTTGGTGTTGACTGCGACGTCCTATAAAGGATATGCAACTAACTAACTAATACCTCTTAAAGCACAGAACGGCCAATGTAATGGGCCATGTTTAAAAAAAATGACACTTGCCCAATAATAAAGACAGGCTACAAAATACAATAGGATCTTACATTTCATAACTCAGGATGGGTTTGTTACAGATTTAGGAACTAGGAATATAAGTTCCACTTTCGCAATGCTCAAACAAGGATAGGATTTTTATTTTGGAGTTAATATTGGCTTTCACTGTACATATATATCTCTATAAGTGCACCAATCTCCTCCTACTGAACACACAAGAAGAATCTCGGCACAGAACATGAACATGTTAGTTTTGAGGGTAACAGGGAAAGTTAAAGATAGTCCGACAGCAGATAGTGCCCTTGGGTTGTGAAGTGTTAGGTCACCCTATATTCTAGGCCACATTTTACTATATGAGGCAGCCAGTTCCTTTCCTCATTGAATTTCCCTTCAAGGATATTCTAGAACGTTGTGTAGGTAACTGTTCTATTTTTATAAATCAGCTTCGGCTGCGACATGTGCGGCTTGCTCTTGGCCATGTCCAAAAGTTGACATTTGTCTTAACTTGTGCAGTGTGCACACGGTACCTCCGAATTTTCCCACTCTCTCAGAGAAGGTAAGACGTCCGATTCACTGCTCAAGTCTATGTGTACTTTCGGAATAAAACCTCCCTGTCTTTTGTGTGTGAAGATTCGCACAGTCCACGCTGTGAAACAAATCCATCTGCACAGACTAGAGACGGACATTGTAGCCTCTGAGCCACTCTGCCACACGTACAGAGATGCATTAAGATGCAGACTGTTTAGTTGAGTTGAGCTGACTTAGGCCATGAACCGACATCACAGTACTCGTGACATCCCTATACGCCCTTCTTCTCCCTCTTTAGCAGCCAGCGAAGAGTCCCAACACAATGGTACACGTTGCAGTCTGAGTATGCGTCTGCCTGCCCTTTCCTCAGAGTACTGAGTGTCAACCACTTCCTCTGGTCACTCCATATCTCACTGATCTCAAGGTTATGATGATTTATCTGTTCTTCAATACCATACACATGGTCCCACAGGGCCCTCTCACGATGTTTCTACCTCTCACGGTGTTTCTACCTCTCACGATGTTTCTACCTCTCACGATGTTTCTACCGCTCACGACGTTTCTACCTCTCACGATGTTTCTAGTCCTCATGATGTTTCTTCCTATCACGATGTTTCTACCTCTCACGATGCTTCTAGTCCTCATGATGTTTCTACCTCTCACAATGTTTCTACCTCTTACGATGTTTCTACCTCTCACGACGTTTCTACCTCTCACGATGTTTCTACCTCTCACGATGTTTCTACCTCTCACAATGTTTCTACCTCTCGATGTTTCTACCTCTCACGACGTTTCTACCTCTCACGATGTTTCTAGTCCTCATGATGTTTCTTCCTATCACGATGTTTCTACCTCTCACGATGCTTCTAGTCCTCATGATGTTTCTACCTCTCACAATGTTTCTACCTCTTACGATGTTTCTACCTCTCACGACGTTTCTACCTCTCACGATGTTTCTACCTCTCACGATGTTTCTACCTCTCACAATGTTTCTACCTCTCGATGTTTCTACCTCTCACGATGTTCCTGCCTCTCACGATGTTTCTGGTCCTCACAATGTTTATCCTTCTCGCGATGTTTCAACCTCTCATTATGTTTCTGGTCCTCACAATGTTTCTACCTCACGATGTTTCTACCTCTCACGATGTTTCTACCTCACAATGTTTCTACCTCTCACGATGTTTCTATCTCACCCTATGTTTCTAGTCCCCACGATGATTCTACCTCTCACGATGTTTCTACCTTACAATGTTTCTACCTCCCGATGATTCTACCTCACGATGTTTCTGGTCCTCACAATGTTTCTACCTCTCACAATGTTTCAAATCCCCACAATGTTTCTACTTCTTACGATGTTTCTATCTCTCACGATGTTTATACCTCTCACGATGATTCTACCTCTCACGATGTTTGTGGTGCTCACGATGTTTCTACCTCTCGATGTTTCCAGTCCTCACGATGTTTCTACCTCTCACGATGTTTCTACCTCTCACGATGTTTCTTCCTTTTACGATGTTTCTACCTCTCACGATGTGTCTACCCCTCACGATGTTTCTAGTCCTCATGATGTTTCTACCTCTAACGATGATTCTACCTCTCACGATGTTTGTGGTGCTCACGATGTTTCTACCTCTCGATGTTTCCAGTCCTCACGATGTTTCTACCTCTCACGATGTTTCTACCTCTCACGATGTTTCTTCCTTTTACGATGTTTCTACCTCTCGCTGTTTCTACCTCTCACGATGTTCCTGCCTCTCACGATGTTTCTGGTCCTCACAATGTTTCTACTTCTCACGATGTTTCAACCTCTCATTATGTTTTTGGTCCTCACAATGTTTCTACGTCACGATGTTTCTACCTCTCACGATGTTTCTACCTCACAATGTTTCTACCTCTCACGATGTTTCTATCTCACACTATGTTTCTAGTCCCCACGATGTTTCTACATCTCACGATGTTTCTACCTCACAATGTTTCTACCTCCCGATGTTTCTACATCACGATGTTTCTGGTCCTCACAATGTTTCTACCTCTCACGATGTTTCTACCTCTCACGATGTTTCTACCTCACGATGTTTCTACTTCTCACGATGTTTCTACCTCACGATGTTTCTACCTCTCACGATGTTTCTACCTCGACATGTTTCTACCTCTCACGATGTTTCTACCTTCACGATGTTTCTACCTCTCACGATGTTTCTACTTCACGATGTTTCTACCTCTCACGATGTTTCTACCTCACGATGTTTCTACCTCTCACGATGTTTCTACCTCACACTATGTTTCTAGTCCCCACGATGTTTCTACCTCTCACGATGTTTCTACCTCTCACGATGTTTCTACCTCTCACGATGTTTCTATCTCTCACGATGTTTCTACCTCTCACGATGTTTCTACCTCTCACAATGTTTAAAATCCCCACGATGTTTCTACTTCTTACGATGTTTCTATCTCTCACGATGTTTCTACCTCTCACGATGATTCTACCTCTCAAGATGTTTGTGGTGCTCACGATGTTTCTACCTCTCGATGTTACCAGTCCTCACGATGTTTCTACCTCTCACGATGTGTCTACCTCTCACGATGTTTCAAGTCCTCATGATGTTTCTACCTCTAACGATGTTTCTATCTGTCACGATGTTTCTAGTACTCACGATGTTTCTACCTTTCACGATTGTCACATAAATAAACTTGAGATTCGATCGATGACAACCAGACCCGACAGTAATCTGCAAAAACAAGTAATCCTTTGATGTACAGACTGATAAAAATACGTCGTTAAAACTGTTTACACAGGATCGGCATTTCTAACGGGGAAGCCAAACACGTCGCGTCAGAATGTCTACACCTGGTCGGCGATTTTGTTATGATGTGGGTTGCTCGAGACGAACAACGGCGTCATTTGTCTGCGAGGCGGGAGACGGCATTTGAAGGACAAGACGGGAGAGTCTGGAAAACAGGCGGGATGGATTATCTGATGTGGGGAATTCTCTGGTTCACAGACAGACTGGAATTTCCCCAAATGAAAGCAAATTTGACCGGGCGTTGACTCCAGTTAGTCTAGAACAGGAGGAAGAACCAGACTCTGGACTGGTAAGCGTCTGGACTTTTTGGTGACGTCACTCACATCCCAATATAAAAAGCGTTGCAGTAAACAAGAGGAGTGAGTTGACCAGATTTCTGAAGTTGGAAAGAGCGATGCAGTTTTCCGAGTTGTGGTTTATAAAAGAAACTAGGGTGTCAAAATGTTGATAGGTATCGGCGAACATAGATCCAGTCTGTGATCGCCTAGTTTCGATTAGCAACTGGAATAGGCATATGGTGGGCTATTAATCATATCTAACTTAGAGTATGATTAGGAATAGAGTACAGTACTGTGCGGTGATATAATGTATTATAGGTGCGGTGATATAATGTATTATGATTAGTGATAGAATGTTCTATAAGTGCGGTGCTAGAAAGTATCATAGGAGCGTCGGCACTAGTATTCTATTGTGTGGCTTCAACTAGCTTGAGTGATATATCATTTTACTCAGGGAGTTGAGGACAGTGTAGTGGAATAATAATTAGAGAGATTAAGGATGGTTGAGAGGGAGGAGAGGAATGTGAAATGGTAGGATCTTCCAGTAGGGCATCTGCTGGGTTTCTACCCGTTCCTTTATTCTTTCCTGGTGTTGCCATGTCTCAGATCATATGATGAATTATTTGGCCGTATGACAGAGATCGGATCTCTGTTATAGATCTGAGTGCTGCTATTGGCCTACACTCACCTAATTCCGGCCAGGATTGAGTTGCCCTCACCATAGTATTCTCTATTCTACAGGTTCCATTTACAGGTCCACGTATGTGTGCTGTGATTTTGACCAGTGAAGCTAAAACATTTTAGAAGATGATGGCTCAGAATTTGAAGACAGAAGTTGCTGAGAGGCCGCTACATTGGGCTTATACCCAAGTTGGTTTGCGGGAACCTGACTTCTGCTGAGCAGGATATGCTGATGATACCTATGTTTTAGCAAGTGATAGGTGTATCACTGAACAGTCAGAACATTATATATAATATATATATACACAACACTGATACCAGAAACAGTCGTATAAATATTATACTGATACCTGGAACTTCAGATTGTATTGTTAATATGGGTAATCTTTAAAACCAGTGACACTAGATCAAGTAAGATTTCTCCAGTAACAGTGACAATAGTGTTAGAATTTTCTAATTAACATTCGGTTAAATAACAGAGGAAATTCATAGTGTAAAACAGATTGAAGACTCTCATTAGACAGTGTTTGTCATGGGTGTCCAAGCACCCTAGTGGTTCAAGAGACAACGGAGGAAGTCTTCACGTGACCGGAGGAGCATCACCTTGGTGAGGTTGCTTGTCTGGACTGAATGGTGCTAGTGTGTTCTCAGCACAGTGATGTGAATGACTATACTCCTGAACACTGATCTGAGTCTATAGACACTTTAGAGTACACGTCACACATTCTACACCTTATACACACATACACTTCTCCTACATATACTCTTTGCTTTAATAAATTTCTTGTTTTTGTTTGTTGAAGCAAGAGTTGTCAAGTATGTTATGTTCGGGAAGAATGAGAGGGGGCATGATCCAGGGGTGAGTAAGAGTGAGAAGAAGGTGTCTTCAGATTGAGGGAGTGTTGTGGACGGAGTCGGCTGGATATCTCCAGGATAGTGATATTGAATTAAAAGAAATGTGGGTGTTGATTCTCCTCACTCCAGGGACGACACTAAAGTGGTAAAGAAGAGCAAATAACTACTACTACCTTCATTCTTTACACATACGACAACGATGTTTCTACTTCTCACGATTTTTCTACCTTTCACGATGTTTCTATCTCTCAGGATGTTTCTAGTCCTCACGATGTTTCTACCTCTCACTATGTTTCTACCTCTCACGATGCTTCTGGTCCTCACAATGTTTCTACCTCACGATGTTTCTACCTCTCACGATGTTTCTATCTCTCACGATGTTTCTACCTCTCACGATGTTTCTATCTCTCACGATGTTTCTACCTCTCACGATGTTTCTACCTCTCACAATGTTTCAAATCGCCACGATGTTTCTACTTCTTACGATGTTTCTATCTCTCACGATGTTTCTATCTCTCACGATGATTCTACCTCTCACGATGTTTGTGGTGCTCACGATGTTTCTACCTCTCGATGTTTCCAGTCCTCACGATGTTTCTACCTCTCACGATGTTTCTATCTCTCACGATGTTTCTACCTTTTACGATGTTTCTACCTCTCACGATGTGTCTACCTCTCACGATGTTTCTAGTCCTCATGATGTTTCTACCTCTAACGATGTTTCTATCTGTCACGATGTTTCTAGTACTCACGATGTTTCTACCTTTCACGATGTTTCTAGTCCTCACGATGTTTCTACCTCTCACGATGTTTCTACCTCTCATGATGCTTCTGGTCCTCACAATGTTTCTACCTCTCGATGTTTCTACCTCTCACGATGTTTCTACCTTTCACGATGTTTCTACCTCTCGATGTTTCTACCTCTCGATGTTTCTACCTCTCACGATGTTTCTACTTCTCACGATGTTTCTACCTCTCGATGTTTCTACCTCTCACGATGTTTCTATCTCTCACGATGTTTCTACCTCTCACGATGTTTCTACCTCTCGATGTTTCTACCTCTCGATGTTTCTACCTCTCGATGTTTTTACCTCTCACGATGTGTCTACCTCTCACGATGTTTCTACCCCTCACGATGTTTCTAGTCGTCACGATGTTTCTATCTCTCACTAAGTTTCTACATCTCACGATGTTGCTAGTCCTCGCAATGTTTCTTACCCTAACGATGTTTTTACCCCTAACGATGTCTTCACTCCTAACCCTAGAATATCTATGTCAGGAGTTTGTTGTCTCACGGTTCCCTAAGCCACAGCGCCGACTTTAATATATAGTCAGAGTGTAAATATAATACAGACACATCTTCTAAATATTCAGGCTTTTCAGCGGCATGTAAAGTAGCGTGATAACGCAGTGTCGTTGACCTCCAGGTCCGGTGAATACGTTTTACAATCCTGTCGAGGGAGCCTCAATGGAGAAGTGCTTACAACGTCTGCATCGAGCTCCGAAAGTTGTGGGTTCGATTCCGGCCTACGTCGTTCAGTTCACGAGTGCAATGTTCTCTGAGACTCCTGTAGGTCTTGGAGCAACAGAGCTCCTGCTTTGTGTGGCGCTATCGGCAGGACGCTCTGAGGAAAGAGACCACGCCATATGGGATATAATCCGATGCAAAGAAGCAAATCCTCTTGCAGCAGTTTTTTTTCTCATCTCATCTTGTTCCTATTGTACTTTGCAATTCCAAGATGAAGCATGAACAGTGGGAGAGTGCCGGTTTATGGGCTTCGTGTATCTAGATCCCAATGGATTCGTCTATTCCCACTGCCCATCATTTACATGGTCGGCCTCTTCTTCTGGTTCCATTTGGTCTGTACACCAATGCTAGTTGTGGTATACTGTTAGTCGGTAATCTAGTTGCATGGCCAAACCATTTAACTTGCTGCCTTTCTGATAAAATCTAGCACTGCTATAAACCCCAATTTAGTCCTGATTTCTTCATTTTTGATTGTCTCTCTTCTTAATAGATTGAGTATTCTTTACAAGAATCTCATTTCTGTTGTTGTAATTTTTCTTTTCTCTTTTTCTGTCATTGTCCAGGTATGGCATTTGCAGCATAGAGTTGTAGGAAGATTGTGGTGTAAAGTGCTTTCTTAGTAACTATTGATACTCGTTTGTTGTTTAGTATTGGTGCAATTTGTCCAATGAGTTGGTTTGTCTTATTGCATCTATCTTCGATCTCGTCTTCTGATTTGCCATTTGGTGATTGTCATGGGTCAATAATAAAGAAGACGTCTTGAGTCCCAATGATAACTGCTTGTGGTACAATGAATTAGCTGTGGTTAACACCACGTTATGATGTCAGCAGTAACAATAGCCCCAAATATTGGTTTACACGGTGTGTTCTGAAGTTTCATTACTATAGTATAACATGTTGTTGAGTGAAATGAGTTTGAGTAACTAGTTGACAAGATATTCTGTTTGACTCTCTCTCTCTCTCTCTCTCTCTCTCTCTCTCTCTCTCTCTCTCTCTCTCTCTCTCTCTCCTCCCTCTCTCTCTCTCTCTCTCTCTATCTCTCTCTCTCTCTCTCTCTCTCTCTCTCTCTCTCATCCTCCCTGGTATACATGACTAACCACAGGGTGACACATCACTCATATAACTTCACAAAACGCCGTACAGTTCATATTATCTCCCGTGTTGATTGTAGTAAAATGGGAAGTATAAAAAGGCCTGTAGAAAAGTCTAAGTTTCGTTTCGATAGGCAACAAGAAGCGAGAATAGTTTCCTCATCTTGAGATGTCATCGTGGGAAACTTGTTGAGAAACGTGTCTTCTTTTGTTTTACTTTATGGGGAAGTTATGTTGAAGGAGTGATTAGTGCTTTCTTGTTCGCTTTAGAGCTGTTATTATTACCATACTGCTAGTGTTGCACATTTAGCATAGTGTTCACTCATTGTCAAGAGACCTTGCATAACATTTTATATTTTATGTTTGTGACGGTGAAAGAATAATTCATTTTTTTGGATGTTTTAGAAAATGATGTTGGAAATCCTGCACACGCATTTGCTTTATTTGTTTCTTGTTTTGCTGTTCTTATCTTACGGTAAGTAATTAGTGACTTGAAAATTATCTCTACATTTCATGCAATGTTGCGTGATTTCTGCAGTATGCATCTGAAGAGATGCAGTGAAAGATGCCAGGCTATGAATCGTGCCATCTATTGTTTGTGTCTTGGTTATTTAAATTTACTACGGGAAATATTGTTTTGAATTATGCAATGTCAAAGAAATCAACAGACGTGGTTAAGTCATGTCCAAGGTTACAGTAACAGCTTGTGTGGTGGTTAGAAAGGTGCACCATATATGACATTATTCTTCTTCGTCTTTCATCTTTAGAGGGGATGCTTCGCGAGTAATCATACACCTGAAAGATCAGTCTGTCCCAGTTTGGCATGCATTTATCTAAAGACTGCTTCTTCTGAACAGATTCCGTTCAGGGTAATGGGCTCTATCTATGCATATGTGGGTTAGTTTAATAACAACATTTCTCGGGCACAGCTTTACGTAATACACTTTGCGATTCCCAACTTCCATGAGGTTATTAACGTGCACAGAGAGCCCTTATCCGATAAAGCAAGACACCTTATCTCACACGCCAGGAGATCAAGGGGATGGGTGGAGTGATATCTCATGAAATAACAATGGTTCTTGGAGAATTTGTCAGCCATATGTTGAATTCGAGAATAATTCTGTTAATGGGATTCAACCGGTCTAATCATGTCGCTACGGCCTCCTTCTCTCACTATCGTTAGGCTTCTTATTCTGAAAGATTGCTTGAAGTCGAGAGATCATGTTTATTTTTCTCCGCTCGTTTTGAACCCAAGCGTGGTCCATGCAGCCGATACAACCACTATTATTTGCCACAACTGGCGAGTGCAACGTACTGATTGTGCTTGTTCTTTTCGCATCATCATTAGATTAGTAATTCTAAAGCTGGTGTTCTACTGTCTATCATGTCACTTTACGCCCCCGTGTCTCATCATCATTAGATTAGTAATTCTAACACTAGGATTAAACTAGTCTAATCATGTCACTTCACGCCCCCGTGTCTCATCATCATTAGATTATTAATTCCAATACTTGGATTAAACTAGTCTAATCATGTAACTTCAGTCCCCCCTGTCTCATCATCATTAGATTAGTAATTCCAATATTGGGATTAAACTAGTCTAATCATGTCACTTCACGCCCCCGTGTCTCATCATCCTTATATTAGTAATTCCAGTCTATTGATCAACTTGTCTAATCATGTCACTCCACGCCCTCTTTTTCGCATCATCATTTGGTTAGTTATCGTAACTACTTATGTTGAAGTCATTTTATCACACAACTCGACATGCTCTCAACAAATCTTGTCAGATTTTTGCAAGTCTGAACCCTAATGCTCTTACATACCAAATAAATCCAAGGCATTGATCAACACTCATTGGAGTAGAGGAAAGAACTCGAGATTAGAAGACACCCTAGAGAACATAGACATTGAGAGGCATAGTTTCACACGGGGTTTCGAACTTGTCAGTATGAAGTAGCTGTTTTCTTGTCATCGTCATCATGTGCCATGCCGATAAGCATGGGTGGTCATGTTTAGCCACCTCACACGATCACCAGAGTCGTGGGTCAACTCCGTGTTCTTGAGTATGTCACGTGGCCAAGCCATCCATGTATTAACATTTCTCTCTTCTTCTTATTCTTTTCAACTCAGTCTTGCCAGTTGTCACTAAGTTTTATAGTTTATTTCTTCTCATAACATGTTCAATAAACATTGACTGACTAAGTGTAATTTCTCTTATCGGTCCACAGTTTTCATTTGCTTCTTGTAGCACTTGCTCATTGGTTTTTCTGTCTGTCCGTTGTATTCTTTGCATTTCCCAAGAAACCACATTTTCACTGCCTTTAAATGTTTTTAGCTTGTCTGCTCAATGCCCATGTTTCACATACATACAAAACTACAGATTCTATGTAGCACTTCAACACTCTTTTCTCTGTTTGACATCTTTTAACCCCTCGGTGCTGGCATCTAGTATATTTAATATAAGACAATTCTGTATAGTTGCTGAAACGAATATTTATTTCTTTCAACTTCAGCTAACTTTACACAAATAGTTAATGTACATGGCGACTGAAGAAGATGTCCGATTACTCTGACACGAAATTGACCAACGAGTACATTGGGAAGATGTCGTATTATATATGTCGTTCCTGGGGTGAGGGGAATCAACACTGACATTCTTTTAACCCCATATCATTATCTTGAGGATCTTCTTGATTTCTGTCCACAAAACCCCGTCAGTCTCTGGATAACTCTCTCTCTCTCTCTCTCTCTCTCTCTCTCTCTCTCTCTCTCTCTCTCTCTCTCTCTCTCTCTCTCTCTCTCTCTCTCTTACTACTGAACCAAGCCCCCTCTCTTTCTTTTCCCCAAAACACACTACACAACATTGGCTCAAACAAAAAACAACAAATTAGTTTAATAGAGAAAAGTGTCATGTATGTGCAAAGTGTATGTATAGAATGTCTGTCGTATAATCTAGTGTGTATGTAGAATCAGACCGAAGAGCTCAGGAGCAAAGTCTGTTTCATCACTGTACTGGCCACACAACAGCACCATATATGATGGACAGAAGACCTCATCTCTTGGACAATCCGGATGCTTGGTCATCAATAGTGGAAACAGTCCAATATTGATCATCAATCTAACACACACAGTGTAACTACTCTGTTCATAAAAGTTCTGTGATCAGAGAATCCTAAGATAATATTACTGTCACTTTGGAAAACTAAATGTTAGTATGTAACTGTTCATAGGAATTCCCCAATTGTAACACACACTGTTAGTTGGTAATGATAGGAATTCACCAATTGTAACTTAAAATGTCAATTTTCCAGGTATTTATATCTACTAGTGTTCCTGGTACAGGTGTTATTGTTCGTGTCCTGATTTTAATGTGATGTAAACTATCACTTAAGAAACACACTTATATAATCATCGTTTCCTGCTCAGCAGAGGTCAGGTTCTTGCAGGCCCTCTGGGTTATGGGCCCAGTACAAAAGCCTCTCAGTAAACTCTGCCTTCAATACTCGAGCCATGACTTTCTTCTAGTTGGTGGTAAAATCTGGTGGAACCATATAGTTATTCCTGTTTGAGATGGAGACTATGAAATCACACACTGGATAGATGTCCGCCGATATAAATCAACAATAGACACTATAGTCTCTCTCTAGAAACAAACTATGAATATTGCACACGTCCGTAGCGCTTCACAACTTTTGGTCAACTCCCCCCAAAGTTGTTTATCCAGACTGTTTTTAATACTTTTGTCTGAATGACGTCACAAAACTGTCTTTACACTAGAAGTCTAGAAACTAGTTTTCCCTCTCCGTTTCCGACTTAATGTAAACAACTGACTGGCTGTCCCTTTCATCTGGGGAATCATCCTGGTACTTCAAAAAGTCCCGCCGTCTGTAATCTGGAGAATAATTTCCCCACAACAAAAGATCCTGCCGACTCACATCCAGACAGAGTGTCTCCAACTTCAAAAGGATGGCTGCCGCTTGCAGACTTATGGCGCGGCAGTCCTTCCTCGATCAACAATACATTAAAGAATTGCCGGCTGCTTGTAGACGCATGGCGCAACATATTTTCATCGATCGACAACTTCAAGATTTTACGTGACAGAAGGACATGTCTCATTCTACTTCTGTGTTGATCAAAATAATGTATGAAAGAGAGTGCTAGAAGGGCGGAATATTAAACAGGCGTGTGTTGCCCAATACTTAACACTTTGAAAATAAAGTTTCTTCGTTCGTTAGTGTGTTTGTTCTTCCGCTTTGCCAGGTACGCTGCTCAGAGCAGACGTCGGTGATAGAACTGTAAACCCTCCCTTTCATTTGACATATTCATGAATTTGGTGTTGCTTGCTTTATTTCTTGACAAGATGTTTGAGCTTTCCACACATCTTTTTTATGTGTGTCTGTGCTTCTCTTGTCTAATATCCCCGTCCACCTCTGTCCAGTAATTAAAATTTACTCTCGTCCTATTGTATTCTCGATCTTCGTGCTTCTTTTGTTCTACTGTTCTTACTATGAAGCGTTGAGGTACTGCCGATATAATCCAATATTTTTATTTGTGTTCACCTTATTGTTTGGTAAATAATTTAAGTCGCACATACAGTTATCAGTGCCTCAATTTTTGTTTTCCTGTTTATCTCCGATATGGTCAACAATCTTCTCCAAACAAAACACATTTCCAACGTCTTCCATTTCTTGACCATCTGGTTACACATTGCTCCACATTCTTCTCATAAATCACATTTCCACTGTCTCCAATTTATTGACCACTGGTTACACATTGTCCTGCATTTACATCCACACAGGACAGGTTACACAACTTTTTTCTAAATGATGTGTTTACTGTTTCTGATATGAATGTCTGATGGCGTTGCTCATTCCGGTGAAACAGTGTTTGGGGAGCGCCATGGCTGAGAATTTGCCTGTCTGTCTTAGGCTCAGAAGGTGCAGGATTCGATGTCAGCAGCGGGCTCGACTTTTTCCCAAGAACCATTGGTACTTAATATGACACTCATATCTCTTGATCTCTTGGGTAGTGAATACATAGCCTTTTCAGATATGATAAAAAGCAACATATTCCGTTGGCAAGTTGTGCATTTTAAAATTCTCACGGCACTTTGGAAATTGCAGGGAGTAGGCTATGAAGCAACTGCTTTGGCAACATTGTTAGAAAAGAGAACCTACCGACAGGTAGATTAAACCCGTTATCTTGTATGGAATCTGTCTCGAGGAAGCAAACATTACAGAAACGCATGCTGAAGCAGGACTCACTGGTAACTGAAGTGCATAACTAAGTGTGATGCATTTCCCTGAAAGAAGAACAAAGAACAAATAATCTTCGCATATGGCGATTGTCTACGGCCATATCAGTGTTGAAAATATCGGATCTCGTTCGAACACCTGAGTCAAGCAAAGTCGATCATGTTTAGTACTTGGATGGGTGACCGCTTATGTACATAACGTGTTGTAGACAATTTTTAATGGGGGTTGCGCTAGTGAAGTTGATAAAGAATTGTGCTGAGCATAGTCTGACGCGGACTCGTCGTTTGCTAAATTGAGGAACTGACCACTTATTCCTCCCTGCTATCGGTGTACAACGTGTGATGTTGCAATCACATCACCGACCCAAGGCACGTAACTTCTTCGAGACACGTTATTACGCTTGCACAATATATAGATCACGGTGGTATATTTTTTCAAAAGGTCACAAATTGGGCATGTAGACCCGTCTTGTATTCGACCCTTCCAACCACTTATCTTTCGAACATCAATTATCTATTGTGTATGTTACATTCCATAGGAAAAATAAACATTATCAAATGAATGCTGTGAAAATAAATAATACACACGTTTCGTTATAGCAGGCAATGCATATTTTATATAAGCATACGTGAGGAGAATTTTATAGTTAAAGGTGAATCTAAGACATGCCTGGCAACCCGACCGAAGATCTAATTGTCTACACGGAGATGCAAAAATAAAACTAGGAGATGTAACTCGAACTAAGTTTACCAGGCGAGATGGGGTCAGAATAGGTGGCGCCAATTCTGTCGCATACAAAGATACCTACAAGAACTAAAACAAATCTCATAAGAATTATTATTTTTTGGCCGACATTATGCTACAAAAGCCAAACATAGACGATTATAGCAACTAATGAGCGCAAGAGCATAACACAGTGATCAGATACTTTAGAGGTGCTGCTGGAGTAAATGTGAGCGATATTATAAGGAATGAGGAAATTATAGGAAGATTCAGTCTGAAACAAGACGTATAGTTCATTAAAGACAAAAAGAAACAGATTAAATGGTTTGACCACATCACAAGAATGCTTTGGTACCAGCTACTACAAAGAGCCACACTGAAGGTATATAATGACTACAGAGCAAGGGAAAGATCAGGTAAACGACAGATTGATGGTATCAGAAAAAAACTTAGAGAAATGATTAGCAACTTACATAGCAACTTACATAGCAACTTACATAGCAACTTACATAGCAACTTACATAGCAACTTACATAGCAACTTACATAGCAACTTACATAGAGCATTATAAGGAGTGCATACATGATCTTTACGTCTCCCTGCAACACTTCATTGCTGCAAAAGGAGACAGAGAAGAATAAGGAGAAGAAGAAAGAGAAGACGAAATGTTTTACTTGCCTCTGTTTTATTGTTTTCATTAACTGTATTTTCATTTCCAGGTTTCTAGAACCCCTGTATTGGACTGCTTTTTGCCACGAAATACTATCTATTTTTCTGTATGTCCACATCTCCAGGGTCTCTATTCGACTTTCCAATTGCGAGTTCATTGTCCAGGCTTCCGCTCCATTACATAACATTTGACAATTCTCATCTAATTTTTAATGCGTTGGTAATCTCTGTAGCATTCTATTAGCAGTAAGGTGTTCCGACCACAGATGCATATTTAAATGCATATTTAGAAAGATTTGTTGAAAGAGAGATAGAGGAAGACATCGTGGGAAGATTCTTGACAGTCTTGTGTCATGGCACGGAAGGGAGTCAGTACATGAATTGATACATGCCGTCGAAGATCGAAATTTGTGGATAGGCAAGATTGTCCACGTCAGCAGGCAATGCTCTAAATGATGATGATCTGCTCAAAGTGGGATATTTATATGTGCTTATGTAACGTTCATAGAACTCAAGCAGTGGGAGATTGTTGTACCTAGCTCTCATTCCATCACTGCTTTGCAGCTGAATAATTTCGTGTTGTAGGGAGCAGGTCTCCCTGGCGGAGGCGTTAAGGACGTTGTTCGTAATCCCGTATACTATCGTATGAAACACAGCTGTGCGAGATTCGGCAGCGGATCGCGTCACGTTTGTTACTTACGGAGGTATGTGAGCCGGTCGTTCAGAAAGCAATGGCAAACTACTGAACGTAAACCTTGCCAAGACATCAACAGCAGCTGAACAATACTGGTGTTGACTGCAATGTCCTGTAAAGGATATGCGAAAAAAAAAGGTTATCGGGCACATTAGCTGGTCCTAAGTCAGTAATCCCATCTGAGACGATTTTCCGAGGTAAACTGACAATCCGAAAATGTTCCTATGTATAGTGCTAATAACTCCGCAGCAGCGACTATGCAAACTTTCCCAAACTATCCCTCTACACTTCCTTGGCTTCTTTGCAATTAGCTCGTTCATTACATAACTCGCCTGAAAAAGTCTCTACCACAACGATGCTTAATGAAAGAGGCTTGTGATTCGAAACTCCGCTGAAGAACACTGATTTCATCAAGACGCGTTTGCCCCCCCCCCCCCCCCCCCCCCCCCAATTAACTGAGTTTAACATTTTTGAGTTGCATTGACACTCCAGATTGACTTATTTACATTGCTGCTAACACATCGCAGCAATCTTCAGGTCAAACTTCGATGTCAAGGCAGAGGGTTCAACCCCTACACCGGTCAGTTCAACTAATATGTTGATTTCTCGTCTTTGACTTGGTGACGTAAATTACAAGTACCTTAGACGTCGTAATAATAACAACAGGTAAAGCAAAGCCACATGCAAAAATCTGTCCGGTGCACAAAAAGTAGTAGTACGTGTATGGAATACACTTGAGTTCAAATTGAGCGGATAAAGCAAACAAACAAACACAAAATAATAATAATTGGCCCACAGGATTGCCGTTGAAATAATAATAATAATAATAATAATAATAATAATAATAATAATAATAATAATAATAACAACAATAACAACAACAACAACATATTATTATTATTATTCGCCCATTTTTGGAAAGATAAGCACTCTGCATCACTTGTTCTTTACTGTGTTGTGGCCATTTATATGATGCCACATCACCGGCTGTGGGCGAAGGGGTTAAGGACGCAGTTCGTAATCTCGTATATCGCGTTCGAACCACAGCTGCGGGAGGTTTGGAAGCAGGCGGCCTTGCATTGACTTTTATAAAAATGGTAAAGTGTGCAGGACGTAGGGACAGCAATGGAAACCTACTGAAAGGAAACTTGCCAAGAAATCACAAACAGCCAAACCATGCTGAAGTTTACTGCAAAATCCTGTACAGGATATGTAACTAACTTTTTAACACACCACCTAAGTTCTAATAATTATCCAGTGTATGTGTTTTGGTGGCGAAAGAGTACTTTGCTTTGATCGCTGTACTAAGTGGATGATCACTTTGGCAACGTGCACACACCCATCATTCTTCAAACTGACTGTACTCTGAGTCATCGCAATACAAGATGAAGGGCCGGGGGCAGACGACTAGAAGCATTCGTATCTGTACCGTTACGTACTCGTATGTGTCCTGTCTATCCCATAATGGGCGTCCCATACTTGTCCCTCAACATTATGTTATTATTATAATTTACTTAATATAGATTTATGGTGCTATGAGACATAAAATAAAATCTCCCAGATATTTTGAATTTCGAATCCCGTCTTCGGTGGTCTTGGTAGGGCCAGACTAAATAATGTTACGGGCTGCACACGGCCCGAGGTCCTAACGTTCCCCGATCCAGCCTTATTGGATAATTGACCGTTAACCAGCTCACGTGAAGTTTTCCTATTCTTTGCTATTTCTTGCAATTCGCTCGTGTCCTCTCCAAATAATTCATCCCTGTCTCTATTTCTCTCCTCGTCTCTTTGATGTCTATATCCATCTATATCGCTCGCCCTTTAATATGAAATTAATTTCTAGGTATCCTGTTATCAGGAGGGAGTTTTCATGGCAAATGGTTACACTGACTGCCTCTGACTACAAAAGGCGTGTGTTCGATTCCGACGTACGTAATTTAGTTCACGAGTGCAACTTTCGCAGACTCCTGGGGGGGGGGGGGTCGTCGCTGGAGCTACGGAGTTTGTGCTTTGTTCCATGATTTCAGCAGACCGCCCTGCGGAAAGAGACCTCGCCATATGGGATAAAACCTCGTGCAATGAAGTCGATATTCTTGTCTTTTAAGCCCTTTTAAACTGTTATTAGGATTTCCGAATGTGTGCCCCATCCAGCGACCACGTTGTTCAGTCATCTCTTGATTCCCTAGAATCTCTTTAGATCGCCCCCTATGCCCCCTATTAGCGATTCCGTCATTTAATTTTAGTTCTTCTATTCCGCCCTGCATTGAAAAATAAAGCAACTTTAATATATATTAGCTTACTTCTTTATTTATCCATCTTAATGTTTAAAGTGGATAGTTTTAAATATCTAGGGACATTTATAACATCAGATGGAAGATGCAAACAAAGATTAAGAGCAGAATAAGTCAAGCAAAGGCTCCATTTGAAAACATTAAGAATAGCTTATGCAATAAGTCGCTGTCATTGAATGTAAGAAAGAAAGGGCTAAAGAGCTATATAGAACCTGGTTTGCTGTATGGCTGTGAATCTTGGAATATAAATGAACAAATTAGGAAGAGATTGAAAGGAACAGAGATGTGGTTTCTTAGACAAATGTTGCGAATTTCATGGATTGCTAAAGTAACTAACGACGAATGCCTTAAAGAGGCTGGCGAAACTAGAACATTATATACAACAATAAGAAAGAGACAAACAGCTCTTTTTGGTCATGTGATGAGAAGAGAGCTGCTGGAGAACATCGTGACAGCCGGAAATATCGAGGGGAAGAGACGCAGAGGCAGATCAAGAGAAATGATGCTGGATGGATTGCGACGGTGGCATGGAGGAATATCAACGGCAGAGTTGATCCCGAAAACCGAAGACCGAGATCTGTGGAGAGTCATGAACGCCTACGCCAGTCGGCACGGCACTTGATGATGATGAATGTTTAAATTTAGCACGAAAAAACCACTTGAGCCGCGGTAGCACCTTTCCTGTCGGTCTGGTGGTTGGGTATGTGTCCCATTCCCAACCCAGGCGGGGGGGATTTTTGTGTCCATTGTCCTGGGCTCCCACGTCGACCCAGCCACACATGAGTTCCTGAACATGTTCTGGAAGGTAAGGGCGGTCGGTGTGATGTTGATATCATCAGCCATCCAGTGTTATTTATTCTAAAATGAAGGTGTAAAAAGCATAAGGGTTGACTATATTACACCATATTCCACATGGCTCGGTCTCTTTCCGCCAAATCGTCGCACAACGCACGAACTCCGTAGCTCTAATGACGATCCACAGGATTTTTCTAGAAAATTGCAATAGTGAACCAAAAGACGTAGGCCGGGTTCTAACCCACAACCTTTGGAGCGCGAGGCAGGCAGCTTAATCATTTTTCTTAGGAGACTCCCACTTGGCTACAACTATGGGACAAGCAACGTATTTCCGGATGTTTTATGACGTAAAGGAGATTCCTGAAATACTTATAACAACACGTGTATAAAAGATTCGCAGTTCATAAATATATACTCAGGTATTGTGTTGGGGCTCATAGAACTAGGAGTAAGAATTAGAGACTAGACAACTTAAACATTGAAGCTATAGTTACCAACCGGGATTCGAACCTGTCACTTTCAAATGTTTATGTTTTCTAGTGAGTCTTCCAGTCTCTAATTCTTACCCCTATTTCCCAAAGAGCTGCCAGTTCAAATTTATCTGTAAATGATAAGCAGTTAAGTAGTACTGGGAGTAATAGTTTGATTTGCCGTAAAAAAACTTATTCCCTACATCAGTTCTTTGGTGTTTGCGTGCTCACTTCGGCGATGTAGTCTTTTGCAAGATGGAAAACATAGTGACCTATAAAACGAAGGCAATTGAAACTAGAAAATAGCGTTGAAGTGTTACATAGATCCTGTACTTTCGTATGGATGTGAAACATGGGCATTGAGCAGACAAGATTAAAAATATCTATTGGCTGTGGAAATGTGGTTTCTGAAGAAAATGCAAAAAAATATCATGGACAGATAGAAAAATCAATGAGCAAACCCTACAATTAGCAAATTAAAACCGTAAACTGATTAGAGAAATCGGACGCAGATAGTCAAAATTTGTTCGGCACATAATGAGAAGACATAAACAAGAGAAATTGGTGAGTACTGGTAAAATGAGTGTAAAAGAACTAGGGAAGGCAGAAAATTAAATATATCGACGTCTTGACCAAATGCCATAGTCGAGGCAAGATGACAAAGCTAATACACGACTCTGGTGAGCTGGTTACATGACTATCCACGCTTATCGGTATGTCATGTGATGATGATGATGCGTATTGGTAATATTAGAGTTACCACCATTTGCAATATAGCTAGTCAATGATGTTTCTTCTTTACAAAATACCCTCAACAGATGAAGCACTCGCTGGCAGTGTAACCTGTGAACACAGCTGTCAGGTCAATTCAACAATCGTGTGCCTACAGTTCGACGATTACAGGACAGATTTACATGATGCTAGAGACAGGTGTAGGTTTAAATACAATAATACCAGGTTGCTGTCTGAACGCATGTACAATCGAAATTCAACATGTTTTATAAAATGTAAGTAAAAATGTAAACGTCTGCATATTAAATTTCATCCTTGGTTTCCTTGAATACGGTTGTATTTGTTCAGTTTAAAGTCAGGCCTTTTTTTTCCGCATATTCTTTACAGGACATATCGCTGTCAACGCCAGCATTTTACCGCCGTCGTTGATTTCTTGGCAATATTACGCTCAGTAGTTTGCCATTGATTTCTGAGCGGCCGGCTCACTTATCCCGTAAGTTACCAACGCGGCGAGATCCGCTTCCAATTCTCGCGCGCTGCGTTACCCTAGGTGGATAAACGGGATTAACCCCTAGAAAGTCAGGTCTTAGTCAGATATAATTGAGCTACCGTATGATAGTAGAAGGTGCTGCCTGCTTTCTATTAGCGCCGAATGTTGGGCGGAGCTCACCAACACATGTGCCATAGGATTCTGGCGAACGAGTGCTACTGAGATGGTACACGCCTTACCCTAGTGTGAGGAAATGCAACCTAAATACTAATTGCCATGGCAGGACAGACCAGGCCTTAAGCATTGTTCGGTAACTGGTCTAGGATGGAAGCTCCGACAGGCGGACAGTTAGAGCACTGCTTCTACATCTTGTCTTTTTCCAGACGTATTAGTGTTACCTTTCCAAGACACGATCTCTAAATTCAGCCCAGGCTTTGAGCTATAGAGAGGTGTAACTCAATCCATTTTACAAACTATCCACTATCAAAACGGTAAGGTGCCTATATATCTATCTATCTATCAGTCTGTCTGTCTGTCTGCTTGTTTGTCTATCTGTCTGTCTGTCTGGCTGACCCGGCCCGGCTTCACCCAGTCCCTGGTGGGGAGCATCTCATTTAATTCATATGTGTAGACATATAAGCTCCCGTCCCCGACTATCTGTCTGTCTGTCTGACCCTGCCCGGCTTCACCCAGTCCCTGGTGGGGAGCATCTCATTTAATTCATATATGTAGACATATAAGATCCCGTTCCCGACTATCTGTCTGTCTGTCTGTCTGTCTGTCTGTCTGTCTGACCCGGCCCGGCTTCACCCAGTCCCTGGTGGGGAGCATCTCATTTAATTCATATATGTAGACATATAAGATCCCGTTCCCGACTATCTGTCTGTCTGTCTGTCTGTCTGTCTGTCTGTCTGACCCGGCCCGGCTTCACCCAGTCCCTGGGTGGGAGCATTGTCGCTTATCGTCCAGGAAAGTGGACTCGAGAAGCACATCTTTAATATCCTTCTACTATTGGGAGTATTGAATGACTTTTGTCTACACTCCTCCCTTCCGTCTTTCATACACTATATCTCTCTCTTTCTCTCTCTCTCTCTCTCTCTCTCTCTCTCTCTCTCTCTCTCCTTCATAACATACCCTGACAACAGTTTCCTCCAACAATTAATAACTTGTTTATTGTTGAAAACTATGTCAGTTGTATGTATTGAATGTGTATCTGTAGTTGTTAGTGTCTGCTAATGTGAGTGCAAGATAGGACTTGTAGACGTTAGTCTTCGTAGTTTCTCTAGCATATTCAAACGGCCAAAACATCGGACATTCACATAGAATTGGAACGGTCTCACCCTGGATGCTCCTTTCCGGCTTGAGTCTGGACTTAATCCAATTATGGAAAACAATTGTCAATGTTTTATCATCAAAAACATAATCTAATAAAGGTAAGTCACTGAAGTTCAGATATGTCCTGTTTTGGAAGGTAGTATAGTCCACCACTGAATACACATCATCACTGTATATAAATGTCTATTTCTATGTTAAATGTTCTCGTGTTCTTCAATGTTTCTTTTACGTGATTACCTAATTGCACTATATTCTAGCCTATTTGCTCTGCTTGAATAAAGGTCTTTCCCTGAAGTTCACCAAAACATATTTCTTGCCATTTGTTATGTCACCCCCTCTTATTGACTGTTTAGGTTGAATTGGCTATAGTGACATATTTTCACTGCACCTGTGAAGTGACTGATTTAAGTGAAAGTTCTTTCCTTTATTATCAACACGGCCTTCTCTGTACAAGAGATGTACTGGTTTATCTTCTTTGATATGTCAGGCTGTGTAGTGGAACCTGGGTAATAAACATTAAATCAGATGATTTAAGTCTGCTTCATATTACTGTTTATGTGATTGTCTTTCTCCAGCCGTAATGAACAGCTTCCGAAAGACTACTCAGACATAAACAGCAGAATTCACTAAAGTCTAAACTATTCACTAAATAGAAAGCAATAGTAAACCCTAAGCACAAACACATATTTCCCTATGCTAATATTACTCTAATATTAGTGTTACCTTATATATATATAGAATTAATGTAAGTCCCCGAATCGAAATTTATCCGCACATAAGCACTCTATCCCATTATAAGGGAGGATATTTCTTTTCATTTACAGGACACATAAATCCAGCTTTCCGTCCAGTTTGGTAGCACACTAAATACAAAACCACTTTTCTACCAATTTATACTCAGTGTCCAACCCTTCGTTGTTTGTTTGATCTACAATCAAATTTGCCGTAAGTACCCACCTCAAACGTCTGTGAATTCACGTATTGTTAATTGCTTGTTCCTTTCTGTTCCTCCGTTCATCGCTCGTCGCACTTCAAAGAGATCTATTCTTTGATCACCGTCTTTCTGTTCCCCGTTCTTCTGTCCGTTCGTTTTCCCGTCGGCCGATACGAGCGGCAGCCACTGACCTCGGCGAGCACCTGTCCCTGATAATCGGTCAATAATCTTCCATTTATCCTTCTCTCAGATTGAACGACTCGATTGTTAACCCTTCTCCTATATTGCCATTAATGGTACATCCAAATCTATCTGGGAATCACTAAACTATCATCATTCTGTGACAAGCATCTCATTTAATTCATATAGTAGTCATATAAGCTCCCGTTCCCGACTATCTGTCTGTCTTTCTGTTTGTCTGTCTGACCCGGCCCGGCTTCACCCAGTCCCTGGTGGGGAGCATCTCATTTAATTCATATACGTAGACATATAAGCTCCCGTTCCCGATGGTCTGTCTGTCTGTCTGTCTGTCTGTCTGAGCCGGCCCGGCTTCACCCAGTCCCTGGTGGGGAGCATCTCATTTAATTCATATACGTAGTCATATAAGTTCCTGTTCCTGACTACCTGTCTGTCTATCCGTCTGTCTGTCTGAGCCGGCCCGGCTTCACCCAGTCCCTGGTGGGGAGCATGTCATTTAATTCATATAAGTAGTCATATAAGCTCCCGTTCCCGACTATCTGTCTGTCTGTCTGTCTATCTGTCTGACCCGGCGTGGCTTCGCCCAGGTCCTGGCGCACATTAACTTAAAAGAATGTCCTTCCACACACCATCCATTATTTTTTAATAAAAACTGTTTTTAATCACCTACATGAATGTAGAAAACTTCTTAAAGCATAAAAAGATGAGTTACAATGTTATGCATTATGCATTATTTTAATGAAAACTTTGAAAATGCCTTAAATATTATATCATTATTTATTATAACTCATATGCCTGTAAATAACTATAGACAAAGAGTTTATAAATCTTTGAAAACGATGCAACAATATGACTATAAAGTATACAGAAAAGTTATTTAAAGTTATACCCCTTGAAATAACTTTTCTAGAGTTAAGTCCCCTTGCTATATAGAAATTATAATGAAAAATGAAATATTAAATTTTAGTAAGTAAGTAGCCGATTTTACACTAAAAAACTATGACAGAAAGTTGCACAGGAATGAAAAGAAAACGTGTAGAAAATTTCCTCTCAATCGGATGGGCCGTTCGCGAACGCATAAAGAACGGACAGACATACATACAGCGTGTTTTATATATACATATATATATTTTTTTTTTCTTTTGCATATCGTTTACAGGACATCGCTGTCAACACCAGCATCTATCAGCTGTATGTTGATTTCTTGGCAAGATTACGCTCAGTAGTTTGCCATTGCTTTCTGAGCGGCCGGCTCACATACCCCTTAAGTTACCGATGCGATTCGAACCACTACTGATTCTTATCGTCATCACGTTACCGACGAGAGTATACGAGATTACGGAGAAAAGTCATAATCTCTAAGCCACGAAGCCGGCTATATATATATATATATATATATATATATATATATATATATATATATATATATATATATATATATATATATATATATATATATATATATATATATATCGGCTCCATGGCCTAGGAGTTAGCAGCTTTCTCCGCTAACCCCGAATACTCTCGTCACGTGACGCGACGAGAATTAGCAGTGGTTCGAATCGCAAAAGCTGAAAGATGCTGGTGTTGACCGCAATATCCTGAAACATGATGGAAACGCGAAAAAAAAAATGTATATATATATATATGTGTGTGTGTGTGTGTGTGTGTGTGTGTGTGTGTGTGTGTGTGTGTGTGTGTGCGTGCGCGTGTGTGTGTGTTTCCAGTTAGACCAAGTCAGATAGAGGAACCTGGAATGTTCAATCAAGTATAGGCGACTAGCGTGATAGTGACCACATCACATAAGGGTTGCCAGTGAATTATAACAGTGTAGGCTGTTATACAGGGTTTAGTTAGCTGGCATGGTGTGCAAGGGGAAAAAAGATAACTAGATTATGCACGGCTGAGCACGGTAGCTAGGTAGTCAGGGACGCTCATGTGCTGACGTAGGGGGTAAACAAGTTTGAGTTGTGACTGAGCCGCCAAGCCTGTAGGACATATCTGCAATTATAGATGCTGTTTTCCTTTTGATATGATTTCTCGAATATTACAATAAACGGAATCAACTTTAACCGATGTCGGCTTGACTTCTTCTAGTTAGTTGCAGTTGCATTTAGGCTTCACTGTCATAAAGCCCAAACTGGTGCCGTCGACATAGGATTTCTTACTTGGGTTGCTTACCAGGCTACTGTATCACCGGTTTCGGATCATATTAGAAGGAAATTAGAAGCTGGGGAAGATGAGACTTGGGAACATTTTAAAGATGACCTGGTCCATAAATATGCGGAGATCACAGATCCACAACACGCTTTCTCAGTGTTAAGACAGTCTAAGCAGAACAATGGAGAAAGTGTTCAAAAAACAGTGACAGGCTAATTAATCTAGCTGAAGAGGCGTTTCTAGGACAAAATGTGCAAGGGGAAGAGGTAGAAAGGATGTTAGTAGGAATATTCGTTGATGGAATAAAGTCGGATGGACTTAAATTTAAGCTTATGAGGGAAAATCCTGCAAGATTATCACAGGCTGTGGATATAGCTGTACAGGAAGAAAGTTTGAGAAGGAGATTTAAACTAAGAGTAGGAAGGGAAATAGGAAGCAATCGAGAAGACAGAATTGAGGAACCTATGGAGATAGGACAAGCAAGGTATGGATGGAGAAGACGGGGAGAAATACAGACACTGCAGGAAAATAATAACGAAAGTAATCAAGATAGAGGAAGACAAATGAGAAATCCTATAAGAGAGACAGTAGCTAGTAGAAATATGGTCCGTTGGAATTGTGGACAGAGGAGACACACTTTTAGATTTTGTAGCAACAGACGTGCTCAGGTTAGTCCACGGAATAGAAGTGTTAATAGTAGACCAAATAGGAATTTTAGAGAAATGCAAAGAACATGCGGTGTTAATCAAACCAGCGCAGAAACATTGACACTGGTAAGAAATTATAGAAGATAACGTAGTCAAGGTTTCCAATCGAATGGCCAGTATGATACCATTACGCTATGGCCACGTCAAAGTTCAACCTGCTTTAGAAGACAACCGCTTTATAACAACGACAGAAAATACCGCAGACGGGATGTAAACGACGTGACGAGAACACGAAGGTATGAAGAGAGACAACATGGCAGGCCATAGGTCAATGGTTGGCAGAGACAGAATGTTTATAAGAAAAGATGGAACTGGGACTGGCTATCTAATAATGAAGAGCTGAGAACATTGCGAAGTCAGTGGTTTGAGATCAGAAGGTTGAGATATGCACTCGCAAAGTCAAACAAAAGAGAAAATCAGCATCAGACTAATAGAACCTTAGCTGATGATCGACAGGTGTTTTCAGTTGTTGGAAGTAGACAAGAAAGAGAGACACAGACGCAGACAAGTAGTACAATAAATGATAGTACGCAGACACAAATTGATACTGTGGAGAGGACAACTCAGGTACAGCCAATTAAGAAAATAGAAAAGGGGATGCAGACTATCAAGACGGTAGAAGAAGTTACAGAACCACTGCGGGAGAAAGTAGAAAAGAGAGACACACTTAAATTTAAGGAAGACAGACAGACAAAAACCAAGGATGCCAGAAGACAGGTAAGGAAAAGTATCAGGGATAGGAATGCAACTAGTCTGGTAGTCAACGTGAGTACGACTGGTGTGGCAAGTTCCTCAGATAGAGACCGAAGCAAAGAAGGTACTGGTATAAATAAGAAGAATGTCAGATGTACTGGTTCGGCTTATAGAGAGGATACTCCCACTTCTACAGCATATTATAGTAAACAGCAGGCTAGGGGAACAACTATAGACACTGATTATTCAGAGGAAGAGTTAGGTAATTATAAACCATATGGTACAAAGACAAATACGGCAAACGAACTACCATTTAAGAAGAAGAAACGTAAAAAGGGGATGTCAGGAATTTCTATTAACACGACGTATATGGAAGATGAAGTGAGGGAGGTCAGAGAATATATGCTTTCAAAACCTGATGTATTTACCCTCACAGATATTGAAGAGGAGGAAATGGGAAATCTGCTTTGATTAGAGCTGAAAGTTAGATTTGAAAAGGTGACTGATGAGTGACGTGACGGAATACCTTGAGAGAATCTGACTCGTTAATAGTGTGGGATGAAGTGATGAGGAGGTTGAGGAGAAGTGAGTGAGTAGTTGACTGTTGGAGTGATTTGATGTGGAGAATTAGTTAGGACGGAGAGTAGGGTTTTGTTGGGATGATTGAGAAAAGTGGAAATAAGAAAGCAGTGGAATTGTGAAAGTCCTGTTGAATAGTGGAGTGATTCATCTACTTATGCGTTGTCCTTGCGTGCATAGACGTGTAGACAAACATGTGTTCGTCGTGCTGAAGAGGGAAGCTTTGGGGTGGAGTGCACGGATAGAACGATGTCAGGTGATTAGTAGTAGCGTATGGATATACAGAGTGGTTGGTATGTCTTAGACTCCGGTGTAGAGGAAGATTGTGTCACTGTCTGTGGAAGAATAAAATACATACGCGTGCTGGAAGAAGAAGTGATCGATACGTTTAGGGTGCGTTGAGTAATTGGTAGAATGTTGAATTGGTGTCTAATTTGTTTTCTTGGAAGTAATAGTATATGCACGTCAGATTGTCGTGATACGAGACTAAATGGCTTAGTTTGCGATTATACTTGCTGGAGGAGAGGTGATTGTCGATTTTCAGAAAAAGTATGGTCATTTTTAATTAATGACTTTTGTTCTGCGAATGATGAGAATATAATCTGTCGGTAACAGATATATTGTGGGGTTAATGCAGGTTAATAATTGTCCTAGCATTGAGTTTTTTTTTTATCGTTTTAGAGTAGTGGAATAGGCATGACTTGTGTTCTTTGTCGTGAATAGTTATATATTACATTGGTCCGTACAAGAGACTAATGTTGTTTGGTTACAATAAGTAGTTGACTTTATTTGAATTTGATTACTATTTCATTATGTATATTTATTTTGAAAAATGTGGGGATTGTGAAAACCAGGGGGGGGGGGGGGGGGGGTGACATTGTTTTATTTTGATTTGTCGTGATTATTTATGAATTGTGGTTTTATTTAGGTTGCATATTACCCTGTTTGTTTATTTTCACTTGCAAAAGTTATAATGATTTTGCTTCTTGAGTAGCCCTGACCATGTTTAAAATAGTTTTTCTTTTGGTGTTCAGTTGTGGGGGATTATAAAATATGAACTGGTCCATGTTAAAGAGACTTGTTAATAGGGTTCTTGGGAGTTATGGATGCAGAGTTACGTTCAGAAAATATGAGGCAACTTTAAGAAATGATCTTCATGGGGTAGAGAGAATCACATGGATTGAGAGCTATAGAGAGATATAGTTGGCATTAAAAATGGCCGCGGTTGTCAGCAACGATTAGAATAAACGTGGACTGAGAGCCATGGGGAGTGGATTAAGTAAATAAGTTCACAAAAAGGGGGAAAAGTGTTTTGTTATAAATTATGATTGGTTATCATGTTCAATCGTTTTCCAATGTTAAATTTTTAAGTTAGAAAAATAGTTACCATTTGCTCGCTATGAGTTAATAGAAACACATGGATGTGGGGGTTGGTTGAAATAGGAGCTGCATTAGACAGCGGTAATAGAAATACATGGATGTGGGGGTTAAAATAGGAGCTGTATTGAACAGCGTTAATACATAGATGGGAAATGAGTGGTTTAACTCAAAAAGGGGGCGGCTGTGCTTATCAGCATAAATAAACATTGGATAATTGGGGGATACTATGCTTATGGCATGAAAGAAGAAGTGGAAATTAAAATATAGGTTGGGAAGGTGTATTACAAACAGGTACAATCATATATTGCTAGATGTTGTTGGCAGCGCAAATAATACAAATTTTTTTACTGAGTGTAGAAGGCTGGCGTTTTAGATCGATGTAACTTTTGACAAGAACATTTATTATTAACGAAAATGAAGATTAACGAATTATGTGATTTGGGTTTTTGAAAACTTTATTTTATAAAGTTTTGAAAGTGCATGGGAGGATAAATGTGATAAGTGTGACTACTTCTTACTACTCTTCGGTGCGCACCAACCACTTTCCTGTCTATTTTTCCTGTCTATCTTGTGTTGTTGATGTTAGTGAGAAAATATGATAAGTTATAGAATACATAAGAATCTTCAATTTTTATTTAATCATAATTTCGATCGACATTTTATGAAATGAAGCGGCTTGCTTTGTGAAGAATATTATAAGATGAGTTTGTGTGATATAGACTTACGATATGTGAATAATGTAGGTGGATATTATAATGAAGAAGAAGAGTAGAGTAGGGGTCGTAGCGGCTGGCTATAAGATAAATAATTGTGGGGATAGAGAGAGCTGTAATGAATAAGAGTTAGAAGTATATGAATTTAGTAGTGGTAGTTGAGATAGGTTCAGATTGTTTAGTACAAAATAGGTAAGCGGATTGCTTATGAAGTATAGAAACGAAGAAAAAGTAACTTTAATCTTGTGAGATTATTGGGTTAAGTGTCTGGGGTCATGGATTAGGGGGTAAATGAGTTGTGGAATTAAGACTTTTCGGGGGAAAGTCTTGTTAGGGTAGGGAGGTAATATAACAGTGTAGGCTGTTATACGGGGATGAGTTAGCTGGCATGGTGTGCAAGGGGAAAAGAGATAACTAGATGATGCACGGCTGAGCACGGTAGCTAGGTAGTCAGGGACGCTCACGTGCTGACGTAGGGATCAAACAAGTTTGAGTTGTGACTGAGCCGCCAAGCCTGTAGGACATATCTGCAATTATAGATGCTGTTTTCCTTTTGATATGATTTCTCGAATCTTAAAATAAACGGAATCAACTTTAACCGATGTCGGCTTGGCTTCTTCTAGTTAGTTGCAGTTGCATTTGGGCTTCACTGTCATAGAATCTTAAATGTTTGTCAGCACCATGTACCTGATACGCCTAGTGACGTGTGAAGGGAGTACTTTATTTACTTGTTCTGGTTTTCTTGGCTAGCAACTATGCTCATTTTAGTTGTGTTTGTAATATTCATAACATTAAGAAGGAAATTATAGGAAGCTTAGTTCTGTGCATGAACACCGTCGTTATACGACGAACCTAATATAGGTACGACGGAATCATATAAGCTATGGAATAGTCGTTCTATGTATTTTATTTCGTTTGGCAGTGTTGTTCCGTTGTATTTAACCATTACTACCGCGGTTGGTTCGCCACGTTTTGTCAATATCCTATCCACGTGCTTGATTTCAATGCACGTGTTTTCTTTTCTTATTTCTTCCTCTACCTTCCTCATATCTGTTGTCGGGTTTATTCCTTTGACAACTATTGTTGTTGTCGCCCGGAACAGCTCTACGCTAACTTTGATGTCGTGTGGTAACTTTATTGTTATCGGCTTTTTTTCCTTTTTCAGTTTCAGAAATATATGTGCCACCTGTCAAACAATGTAGCAAGTACCAAACACATGGACATACCCTTAAATTTTGCAAGCAAAAGAACCCAATATGCCGGTTCTGCAGCAAAAGCCACTGGTATAGTGACTGTACAGAAGCGAAAAGAGATAAACACTACAAAGAAGTAAACCCGGCCAGACAGTGCGCTAACTGCAAGGGTAACCACAGCGCGAGATATAAGGGCTGCCCTGAATATAAACTAACAGAGACGGCATGGAGAGAATCAGTCCTTACACAAACCCCGATGAGGGTCGCAAGGTGGAGACAAGAGAACGCACGCAAAGAACCAGATACAAGATCAGAAATAAGAATATTGCAATCCGAAATGAATAATATAAAGAACAAGATAGCAGACAAGGACGTAGGAAGAGACAGTACACAAGACAAGGAAGAGACAGAAAACAATGAACTAAAGAAAATTATAAGACGAATGGAAAAAGCTGAAAAAATCATGCTAACCATGAAATAACTTGAAGATGCAGTAACACACACGCGAAAAATAACCCAAGAGCTGGAGGCAGCCAAAACAGAACTGAAAAACCAGTTAAAAGAGAACCAAACAGCCAATGAAAAGATAAAAGAATTAGCCAAAAAGATGGAGGCAACCATACGAGAATTTAGTAACCAGACGAATGAAAACCACACGGCCACAGAACAGATGAAAGTAAAACTACGCAACATCGAACTATCAAACACAGAGGTAGAAAAAAGGATGCAACCACTAGGCCATGACCTTAAATAATTGAAGCAACAGACTGATAGAGAAATCAAAATGATTAAACAAGCAGTGGAAAATATGATAAACAAAGAGGAGTTCACACGAATACTCCCAGCATTAATGGAGAAAGCGAAGAAGTGCCCAATCATACTTCAGGAATACACTGAACTAGCAAACAAGATGTTACATGAGACAAGCGAGGAAGACAGCAAAACATCGGAGAACTGAAGAGAACAATAACTAATCAAAAACAGAAATACAACATGACCATGGAAAAAAAACAACATTAGAATAGTACAATGGAACTGCAGAGGCATGAAAAAAAAAAGCTTCCCAGCACCATGGAACAATTAGGGAGGGAAAATAGTATCTATGCCCTGCAGGAAACATTCCTGAAACCAAAGGACAGCTACAAATGCAAAGGCTTTAAGATACTCAGGAACGACAGGACAGAAACAACAGGAGGAGGAGTCGCCCTACTCATACAAGACAATCTACAAATATTAGAAAACGGAACATTCAGGCAACCAACTTCGAGGGAATCACAGCGGAGATTGCGAGTAAACCCAACAACCTAACCATAATTAACGTATACTGCCCTAAAGGAAAAATAGAAGAAGAAGAAGACCTAATAGAGATAAAGAACAGAATCAAAACATCAAAAATAATAGTCGGCGACTTCAACTGTTGCCACCCAATGTGGGGTGGAACAAAAAGCAGCATAGCGGGAACAAAATTGATCGAATTTATTGAGAGGAACCAGCTAACAGTGCTAAATGACGGGTCGATGACACGAATAGACCCCAACCCGAGAAGATACGACACAGCAAACGACGTAACAATAGTAACAACGGGCCTAACAAGGAGCCAATGGGAAGTAAAAGAAGACACCAACAGCGATCACCTACCGATAATCATCGACACAAACACGAGAGCACAGAAGAGCAAGGAAAGTAATAAACCGACCTTCCACTTCAAGAACGCGAAATGGGAGCAGTTTAGATAAGAACTGGAGGGGATGGAGATAGAACAGACAGAAGGTGAAGATATAGACAAATACACAGAAAGAATCACTAACAACATCCTACAGGCCGAGGTAAAACACATCCCCAATAGAAATATGCCTGCATACCTGACAGCGGACACAGAGAGAACGCGAACAACAGGAAAACAATGGAACAAACAACCAGCTGGCTGGTGGAACCAGAGCTGCACAGAGGCGCTGGAAAAAAGAAAGAAGTCGCTCCAACAATACAGAAGAATGAGGACAGACGAAAACTACAACGAATACAAAATTCAGAGGAACGAAGCCAACAGACTGATAACCAAAGCCAAAGAAATAGCATGGAAAACATACTGCCAGAAATTGTCACCAGACACACCCAGAAAAGAAGTATTGGAGCACATAAAAACTATACAAAGAAACCAAACAAACAGCAATATTTCAACAATAAAAATACCAACACTAGCAGTAACAGACAAAGAAAAAGCAGACGCGTTCGGCAAATACTTCTACGAAGTCTGCTCCAACATGTCACTAGGAGAGCAGGAAAAACAAAGACGAGAAAAATATGCTGAAGAGTTGGAAGAACTGCAACAAGAAATAGAGGACTTCTACATGGACGCAGACATAACGATTGACGAAGTAACATCAGCAATCAAGGAGAAGGACGACACAGCAGCAGGGTCAGACATCCTAAACTATACAATACTGAAAAGGATACCAAGAAAAACAATAGAGACAATAACAGCTCTCTACAACAAAGTGTGGCACACGGGACAAATACCAGCACAATGGAAGAAGGCAACAGTTATACCAGTCAAAAAGCAGTTCAAGAACCCACAAAGAATCGACTCATACAGACCAATATCCCTGACATCACACCTCGGAAAAGTTATGGAAACAGTCATCAATAAAAGAATCACACACCACCTGGAGAAAAACGGACTAATTAGCGACACACAATCAGGGTTTAGAGCCAACCGAAGCGCAATTGACCAAATAATTAAGCTAGAAAACCACGTAAAGAGGGCATTAAAAAAAGGAGAGAAAACGATAGCAGTATTTCTAGATCTGGCTAAAGCATATAACCAATGCTGGAGACAAGCAGCTCTGATCAAAATCAACAAAATAGGGATAATAGGCAGGACATATCGATATATCGAAAACTTCCTACAGAACAGAAGCTTCACCGTACGAATAAAAAACGAGGAATCCAGAACCTGTGAGCAAGAAAACGAAATACCACAGGGATCGGTAATATCACCGACAATATTCACAATATTAGTAAATGACCTAGATGAAGAAAAACTAGAAGACAGGATAGGGATATCGCAATTCGCCGACGACTGTGCAATATGGAGAAGCAGAAGGCACATACAAACTACAAGAGACCGACTACAACGGCAAATAAACAGAATTGCCAAATGGATGGAAAAATGGGGCTTCCAGATCAACACAGACAAAACGGTCAGTATGATATTCAACGCGAAAAGAAAACGAAACTACACGGACGGGGACATCAAGATCCAAGGGAAGAATATAAAGAGAACAAAAAACACAAGATTCTTCAGGATGACACTAGACGAACAACTAGTTGGAGAAAACATATAGACCAGACAGTCGAAAAAGGCAAAAAGACAATAAATATTTTAAGAGTAATTAAAGGCAGTGGATTGGGAGCCCATACAAAAACGATGCTAATGCTATACAAATCTCTGATCAGAGGAAGAATAGAATACGGAAGCATAGTATACGACGCTGCACCGGAACACAACAAACGAAGACTGGACTCAATACAGTAAATATCCTAGGAACAGGCAAGCAAACACCAAGGGAAGCCCTAGAGGTAGCACTAGGAGTACTTCCACTACAACTGAGAAGAAAGCAATTAGTGTACAACTACTGGATGAAGGCTGCAAAGGATTCAAGACACCCCGCATTCAGTGCATTCGAAGAAAACAGAAGCAAATGGGGAGGAATACCCATACAAAAGACACAAACACCAGCAGGATGGACAGCTGCACAAGAGATGAACGCGGACGAGAAACTAGCCAGGGCACTGGCACGAACGAAAGTTCACAGACAAACAACACCCCAATGGGAGCTAGAACTACCATTTACGGATACAACACTCGCGAACATAATTAATAAATCAACAGAGGACAGGGAAGCCAAAGACATAGCGGAGGAATACATGAGACAAATAAGCACGGAAAACCTCACTATATACACAGACGGATCAAAGAACGAGAATGGGGAGGTAGGGGCAGGAGTAGTAGTACCATACTGGAACATCCAAAAGGAGTACAAAATAACAGACAATGCATCGGTATACACGGCAGAACTAGTAGGTATTATGAAAGGACTAGAAATAGCAACAGAGAACCCCCCTATAAAACTAACTATACTGACGGACTCACTATCTGCAGTACAAGCGCTAGGCAACCACTCTAAAGTGAACAAACAAGACCTGAAAGAGAAAATACTAACACTAACAACAAAACTAAGAAGTATGGGATGCCAGGTCACAATTGCATGGATACCAGCACACAGAGGGATAACTGAGAGGGCAGACAGGGCCGCAAAACGCGGGACAAGCAGCCAGAATATAGTAAACACAGGACTCGGCATTCTGGAGGCAAAAAGCATTATCAAACAACAAGTAATCGACAAATGGAAACAACAATGGAGAGACAGCAATAAAGGACGACACGCCTACCACATGCTCAGAGAGCCCAGTATGAAAAGTCAAGTGAAAGACAACACAAAAATACCAACGTACAAGAAACTATGGAGATTGAGAATCGGGAAATGGAAAGATAAAATCACCCGACCACTTTGCATTGATTGCCTGGAGGAAAACACTATAGAACACTACCTACTATCGTGCACAGCCTATGTCCAGGAACGCAGGGACCTAGTAGAATACTTCCAAACAAGAAACACTATGATGACGATGAAGGAATGCCTACAGGTGGAAGGCGACAAAGAAGTACAAAAGCTTACAAAACAATTCATTGCAAGAACAGGGAAAGAAATATAACCAACTTAAAATAAAGCCAACAGCAAAATAAAAATACAGTGAGGAAAAACTCGACCACACGAAAACCAGACAATAGGAAATATATAGGGGTGCGTTAAAACTTTCAAATGGTGGACAATAGAGAGACGAAACGACCCTCTCCAACGCGGGATACAAGGAGAAGGGTGAAAATTGCCCCAACGATGAAAAAGACGATGGGAAACCTCCCTGACGATGGATAAGAGGGACGTGCAGGAAACCCCTCCGGCGCGGGACAAGAGGAGACGGTAGGAAACCTCCCCAACGATGGACAAGAGAGACGATACAATCCGACCCCTATGCTTGACAAAAAACCGCTGAACCAAGACCCAAGAAAACAAGCCCAGACGATAACAGGCGCCCCCCCCCCCCCAGGGCAAGCCCAAGAAAACAGATGATAAAAGACAGCCCCCCCCCCACCCCCCCCCCAGGGTCAGCCCCGGACAAGAAAACAACAAACCGATAATGACAGCAGACACACCAGCAACAACGACAGAAGCAAAAAGGATGGCAAATAAGAGGAACTCGGCCAGACATGCAGTAATAGAAGCTGCCCAACGCACAAAAGACCAGAAAACCTATACCGCACTATGAACCACCACAACTATAACCAACGTCATTGAGACGGGTTGAACGAGGTGGAAAGTTTCTTTTTTTTCGACAAATCGGAATCGGATCTATGTTGTGAGACTGACATCTTAACAAGGCAGTGCTGGGACGAAACGCCTCGGCAGCAGGAGAATGTGTCTATTATTCTCCAAGTAAAATAATAAAAGTTCACAAGAAAAGAATAACATTCCACAAGGAAATAAGTAAGACCAAATAAGGAATGAAAATATAATTAAAATAAAAGTGTAACCGTGCTCAACTCTATAATGCAATTTTGTGTCATAACTGTAAAATCTGCGCTAACGCACAAAGTCAGTGGGCTTTTCTATCAAAGATTGGAAAATCGCATGTTATCGCAGAGAAAAGGGGACGCGGAGGTGGTCCATTCCTGCTTAGGTTTTATGCCGAAAATCACAAGTTAACGCCTATCACTCGACTGAGAGATAAGACGGTCATCCAGACACATGTGAAGTGACCCACGACTGTCAAAATAAAATACAGGCCTAACACCTCTTCGCAACATGGAGATAAAGCGAGGTGAAATCCCCGACCGGGAGATAAGGCGTTCAGCCGGAGAGACGTGTGATCTTAAGACGGCGATAGGAGCCCTGACACATTGTTTGCGAAATGGAGAGAACGAAAATCAAATCCAGGCAAACTGGAAGAGTGAGATTGTATACAGAATCGTCAAGGGTATGATGCAATGTAATGTATTCTCTGAGCAGCTGTGAAAGCGTGTTGCAAGACGTATGGCATAGAGTCAGTCAATTGATTGACAGCATTGAACTACAGTTCATAGTGAGAGAAGGGAGGAGTTCAAGGAAGACGGTTGATAGGTATATTTTTGTGTTGCAATGGCTCGGAACGCTGAAGAAGAAGATATTCCTTACAGGACGTTGCAGTCAACACCAGCATTTTTCAGCTGCTGTTGATGTACTAGGCAAGATTTACGTTCAGTAGTTTGCCATTGCTTTCTGAACGACCAGCTCAATACCCCCATAAGTTACCAACTAGCGCGAACCGCTGCCGATTCTCGCAGCTGCTGTTTTCCCCACGTGTATATACGGGATTACGAACAATGTCGTTAACTCTTTAATAGGTAATTATCCCACGTGAAAAGGAGAGGAGAGGAGACACGCCGAAGTCGAAAACAATATTTAAACTATGGGCATTTCCAACAAAGACAGAGAAGAAAGCACTTATAGCATAACCGGGAATCCATTGTGATGAAGATATTTTCATCTAATTTTGTCAGACGACAGTATAGAGTCTTGCGACAGAATTACCTAGCTCTAAACTCAGGTAATACCAATATATTATTTATATCAGTTTGACTGCTGTTCTGAGGGTTTGCCTTAGTTTTCTGTTTCTCATTGTATTCTTCCAAATTTCTTTGTACTTGTCGTTACAGCTCTAGCCTTTACTGTTTCACTGCGAAAATTATTTTCTTATTGTTGTATGTGATACTTTGGAGAACTCCAACATTATCCAAGCCACGTAAGTGTTTGGCCTATTCATGTACAGGATACACTTAGAGGTTCGTCCCGCATGAGGTGGACGCACATTAGAGACTGACAACTCGAGAGAAATTCCTGAGGGTGAGCAGTCTATTGATAGCGTTTAAAACAACATTGTTAAAGTGCTATATAGAACCTGTACTTTTATATGGACAATGAGCAGTCAAGCTGAAAAACATCTGATGGCTGTAGAAATATGGTTTCTGAGGAAACTGCAAAGAATACCATGGACAGATAGAAAGACTAATGAACACGTCCTTCGAGAAACAAATGAAGATCGTAAACTGATTAGAAACATTAGACGTAGACAGTCAAAATTTTTTGGGCATGTTATGAGAGGAAATGAATTGGAGAACTTGGTGACAACTGGCAAGATCGAAGGGAACAGACAAAGGGGAAGACCTAGAAGCAAAGACCTGGATGGCTTGGCCACGTGGCATGGTCGAGACAGAAACACGGAGCTAATCCACGACTCTGGTGATGGAGTGAAAAGTCGAGTCATGACCGCCCACGCTTTCCGGCATGGCACATGATGGATGGATGGATGGATATATATATATATATATATATATATATATATATATATATATATATATATATATATATATATATATATATATATTGCCACATAGTATGCAGACATGGTGATGATGGATAGATAAGATCGGGAAAAATCGATAAGTAAACACACGCATAGGCACGAGTGCGCACCAACGTAAACAAGGGAGTGACGTTGTTTGACAACAAAGGAGACGGGGAAAATGACATGCAAGGAGAAGTCATGTTTTGAAGATTGTGGTATAAACTAGAGTGGCTTGGGGCTAGTAATTAGTATTGAATCCAGGGATGGACCAATAAGGAACATGGATATGAGAGGCTAGTATCCTACGTGTGAAGCTATTGAGGACACGACCTAGACGAGAGGAGAAACAACGAAAGGACAGAATGGTCAAGCTCAAGGTGATAATCCGTGTTATCTGAATCACGACAATGGCCATTAGTTATACAGGTCAGTAACTTATCGCAGTGTTTTGTGCTTCTATATTTCGGATGCTGACCTGGTAATAACAGGCATTCTGGATGGAGTCACTGGCAGATATAGTGATTTCACTCTGTAATTATATGCTCATTAAACAGCATTGCACTTTGTCAGCCATTGGTCCGGATTCAGTATGTCACAGTTTACAAGTTGATCATTATTCATGTTGTTTAAAATTGAGCCGACACTCTTTATTACCAACATGGTTTGTTGCATATTGTTTTCGTCATATTTGAGGAAGCAGCAGCATGCTGGCATATATATATATATATATATATATATATATATATATATATATATATATATATATATATATATATATATATATCATCAAGAATGATGATGACCATTCATTTCATCCAGTGGGGTTGAAAGTATGGAGCCGTGGGTTCTAAGATGGCTGATAAGGCCTATTTTGGCTCGAAATGTTCTTTGACAATGTGGGCAAGGAATGCTTGACGTTTCTGGAGGAGGATTTCCTGCAGTGGTTTTTCTGTCCTGCCTTTTCTTCACAGCTCTTGCAGTCCTGGTTGCCTCACAAGTGACTGCACCCTTGCGTAATGATGCACGCCACGAATTTCGGTCTCTGGCTGCAGCCTCCCACGTGTCATGATGAATTCCAAAAGCCTTCAGTGAAATTTTCAGAGTGTCTTTAAAGCGTTTCCTCTGGCCACCTTGGGAGCGTTTACCACAACGCAGTTCGCTGTAAAAAAATTCGTTTAGGAAGCTTGTGATCTGGCATGCGAGTCAAGTGACAAGCCCAGCGAATCTGATTCTTCATCAGTAGAGTGTGGATACTGGGCATGGATGTTCTTTCTAGGATGTCAGTGATATATGACGTTGGATGAAGAATGACTTGCGCGATGACTTGGATTAAAGTGAGGAAGAGTTGCGCAATTCGTCGACCTCACTCTCTCGCCTGAGTCCATCTGAGTCCAGTGGCAAGACAAGTCGAGACGACTGGAGACGAATACAGGTGCAGTGGATGACCAGGGCGCTCTACGTGCCTTGCCGTGCTCATTACGTTCCACAACGCTTTGCAGGTAAACGCCGTCTTGCCCGTTGAATCAGGAATGATTTCTTCCGCGCAGTCTGCCGAATCCTGTCTTCACATGCTGGGTAGGCATACCCTAGTTTACCTCTTGGTTTGACACCAAATCGGATACCCATGCCTGGTTTAGCCAGCCTCTCACAGCTGTTGCCCGGGGGGTGGCCGCTGTCGCATGCTGACAGCTACTAGGAGCCACAGGCACGAGCTGTGTGTCAGGCTTGGACCAGTGGGGGATGGGTCCTGAAAAGGACATGAGAGTCATCCTTACCAAAGGTGCTACCAATGCCTGACACCCCGTACCCCCCTTATATATATATATATATATATATATATATATATATATATATATATATATATATATATATATATATATATATATATATATATATTGATTTAAGAACCGACATCACAGCATTTGGGGCATTCCCAAAAGCGCTCCGTCCCCATCCTCAGAAGCCAGCGAAGAGTTCAAACACCAATAGTACCAGTAGCAATCTGATTATATGTGCGTCTCACCTTTCCTCTAAGCGTCGAGCATCGGCCAGATCCCCTCGTCACTCCTCGCTGTCGCATTCTTGCCTGACCATGGTGATCCATTTGCTCCTCCGAGGTGTGCACGTGCTCCCACAAGACCGCAACCACGTCTGCCTTATCATGCATCAATACTTCGCCAAGTTTTGCAGAGCCAGCCAATCTGTCTGCCTGTTCATTCCTCAGCACACCAGCATGCCCCGGAGAAAAGATCCAGACGAATATTTAGATTCATCCTGCACACAGCCGATTCACAATGGAGACTGACTAATCAGGAGAAATTGCTGAGGGCAAGCAGCCTATTTATAGCATCCAAAATAACAGTGATCATTTGGATCAGCACTTCGAATGCCTACCAAGATTGGTGTAAAAGTACTTGGAGGGAAAAATGTCACCAGTTCACCTTTTCTGCATGATGTTTGCATGAGGGCACACTGAGGTCTTAGGACACTAATTTTTTTTTTTTTCAGATAGGTGCAGAGAAGGCCTGTTATGTTCGAAAGGAACGTGCATATAATACTCTTCTGACAGACAGTGTGAGAGAGATAGAGAGGGAGAAAGCAATTGATGTGAGTTTATATGAAAACAATCCATTATTTAAGTATGGGTGGATATGTATATGTTCTAAACTATGTATGTTCTGAATTGCATGTTTATACATGTATGCAACGCGTCTCACCGTTGAAACACACCGTTGTGTGTGTGTGTGTGTGTGCGTGCGCGCGCGCTCGCGTGCGTGCGTGCGTGTGATATATATATATATATATATATATATATATATATATATATATATATATATATATGAGATGAGATGTGTAGACAGGTGAGGTACTACCCATCTCCGTTCGTTTCATTTCCAGCTCTCATAGGAAATATGGACAGTCAACAACTCACTCACATGACGGAGCTGCTGATCTTAGTGTAAGGACCCATTAGGAATCATCTACAAGTTGAAAGTGCAACGCGTCTCACCGTGGAGCATGATGCTAAACTGAGTCGTTGTAATTGAATCATACAAGTTATGTGACGGGTATTTGCTTCATGATATGCTTGCAGTGTGCTCATACAGCATCCCTGCATTGCAACACCATTAGCTTAAAGCATCATTGATTCGACTGTTCTTATTGAATCATCATGAAAAATAAATAAACACAGTGGTAGTTTGTTAAACCTTATATTGTTCTTCAATACTTCTAACTGTATGTAACAGTTTCATTTTTATTAATTAATTTATTTATTTATTTATTTTTTAGCGTAAGTGCTTTACACTCCTTTATATATCTGTTACTGGGGGTTCATCTATATCTTTCCAGGAGGGGAATAAGTCAAGGAGGTACCCTGCTTATGCCCTTTTGTGCCACAAGCTTACCCTGTATATCTTAATTCCAATTACTCACTCCTGGGGTTACCAAGAGCGGCTACATTTATGTATTCAAAGAGCCAATTCTTGGTTTGTTTTTTATTGAGTATCCAGGGACAGCTTTCGGTCAAAATGCGGTGGACGGTCGTGTTGTTTTTTGACCGTTCCTTTTTTCACGTAGGAGATGGATATTTTAATCTCCTGCGTGTAATTTGTGTGCCAGGATGTAAAATCAGGAGTTTCTTCTCAAGATCTTCGCCGATGCTACAGAGTTCGTGCACTGAGCGAAGCAATCATTGAGTGAATTTTCGCAGCGTGTATAAAGTGTGGCCAAACACGAACACTACGCAGGAAGCAAAGAAGATTAATAAACCAACACAGAACTGGTGTCATGAGCCGCTGCACGCTTGGGGATTTGCTGAGGAGGGGATGATGGACTGAATGGTTCGATGTTCAGTGAGGATGATCTGTCGACTAACTGACTGACTGACTGACTGAATGACTGACTGACTGACTGACTGACTGCGGTATCGATACGGAATAAGTACGATAATGTAACGTCTGAAAGGTGGATACACACCACATGAGAAAATGCCCAGGAGTCATGACCCAGGTGGTCTCACCCCCAAAGGGTGTAGAGAAGGTATCGAGTCCGAAACTACATCTGGTGATCAGAGGCCTCCTGTCGTGCTTTGCTCTACGGTGGAGTGTTTCCAATTGCCAGGAGAAGTAAGAAAAAAAAAGAAACATTACAAATAACTAGGAGAGAAAGAAAATGTTGGTGAAGAAGAGGAAGAAGAAGAAGAAGAAGAAGAAGAAGAAGAAGAAGAAGAAGAAGAAGAAGAAGAAGAAGAAGAAGAAGAAGAAGAAGAAGAAGAAGAAGAAGAAGAAGAAGAAGAAGAAGAAGAAGAAGAAGAAGTAGAAGAAGAAGAAGAAGAAGAAGAAGAAGAAGAAGAAGAAGAAGAAGAAGAAGAAGAAGAAGAATGAGGGGAAGGTGGCGGAGGAAGAGGAGGAGGAGGCGGAGGAGGAGGAGAAGGAGAAGGAGAGTAAGAGTAAGATAAATAATGTTTATCTAGTTGCGGATAAAAGATAATACATTATGTTGTAGGTTACATCTGTCACTTCTGTTATATTCTGTGTTTTTGTTGAAGTTTACAACTCAGTTCGCACGATTTTGTTTGTTTAGACCTGCAAGACCTTGGTTCAAATACGAGTACATTTACAAGTTGGCTCGATACTGAATATTCTACTACACGTCATGACGACAGTGTAAAGGCTTTCAACACAAAGGGACAATTTCCGGCCAACATCGAAAATGACCTTCATTGCATTATTTGTACATCACAAGGTAACAGTAAAGTTAACGATCTTTTTACACACCTTGAGGAGAATTACGCATGCTTTGTTAGTTCTGTATGTTTGTAAGCGAACTAGTTACGAAAATATACTTACCAATATTAAAGATGTTATTTACAACGAGAAAGAGAGGTGGTGAGGTGCTACATAGAAGCTGTTCTTTGGTATGGATGTGAAGCGTGGACAATGGGTAGACAAGCTGAAAAGACATCTAATGTTGTGGAAATGTGGTTTCCGAGAAATATATAAAGAATACCATGGGCAGACAGAAGAGTCAACGACCATGTTCTACAAGAAACAAATGAAAACCGTAACCTGATTAGAGAAATAGACGTAGACATTCTCAGGTTTTTGGACATGTTGTGAGAAGAAATAAATTAGCACATGTGGTGACAACTGGCAACATTGAGGGAAGGGAACAAGCGGAAGGCAGAGAGGTAAATATATGGATGGCTGGGCCACGTGGTATGGTCAAGACAAGAACACTGAGCTGATTAACGACTCTGATGATCGCGTGAGATAGCCAAACATGACCGCCTAAGCTTATCGGCATGGCACATGATGATGATTATGAGTTACAAGATGGGTGATATCATCACTACCATTCTAGCCGTTGTTACATTGCGTGAAATTTCCTGATATATTAGGTTAGATCGACCTGGGAGCGCAGGTCAATTCAAAAATCCGAACGCCCCAGCTGCGGATCCAACCATGACCACTTGTTCGGAAGGCGAGTGTCACTAAGCTACCACGGCTGTCCCATTGTGAATGGGTAGGTGAAGGAAATAGATCAAATTAATGGAGACAACTTTACTACCCTAGGCCTAATCCTAGCCATTTATATGTCCCGTGCTAAAACATGAACTGGCTACATTGTAATATACCTTTCTTCAGATATGAAGTTCTAGTACTGGTGGCGCCTAACCACTGGTTTCTGCACTTTGAGAGGCAGCTCTACAGCACAGTTCACACTGAAATAATACTTGGGTACAAGGTGAACACATCAGCCTCAATCCAAAAGATAGGTCTCAAAAGAACTGACTGGCAGTGCATCAGCCTAAAGTTTAAGGGAAGGATCGACTTTATCGCGCTAGATTGTATCCCATTTGGTTTGGTCTCTTTCCGCAGGTTGGCCTGCCAACATCGTCGCATAAAGCATGAACTCCGTAGTCCCAGCGACCACCCAGAAAACTCCACTCATGCGCCGAATGACAGAGCCAGGATTCGAACACACAATCTTCTTAGCGAGAGACATGCGGTTTAACCACTTAGCCACGTAGGGCCTCGAGGTTAGGCATCAGTCTAGCAGAGTTGTAACTCACAGTATTCCAAAGATTTCACAATCAACCAACCAACAACAATATGTCTCCGGGTTACAACCATTTTGTTGTATATTTCAGGTAGCGCTGCGTCATTTACGCGTGGAAGTCATAATACAACGCCGGACACAAATAGCGCAGACTTAGACACACATTCAGCAAAACACAAAAGTAAGGATAACGGCTTTTACAATGTCAGCTGGTATATTACCTGTTTGAATTTATTTGTAAACGTTACTGTTGTTATTGCCATATACAGAACACGCAAAATCACAAGACATACGTCTCACACACACACACACACGCACGCACGCACGCACACTACACGAAGGGAGAGAGCGGTTTAGAGAAATGGATAGTGGTGGAGAATGAGATGGAGAGAGAAGGAGGGAGAGGTGGAGAGTGTGAAAGAGAGAGAGGGATGGTGTGAGAGAAATGGAGATAAAGAGGCAGAGAGGGACATATACACAGTGACAAGCAGAAACACTTACTGACAATTCACAGACACACGTTGACACCTACCCACACGCAAAGACGTATAGACACACACAGACACACATAAATACTGTCAGACCCACATAATATACACAGATAAAAAAGGTCAGAACACAGACAAACACAGATGCATGCATATAGACAAAGACACATACATACACACACACAAACACTGCTACACAAAGATACAGACCATCAGAGACGAGTGCATGGAGATACAGAAACAGACACTCACAAATACAGGTACACAGATCATCATCACCATGTGTCATGCCGATAAGCGTGGGCTGTCATGTTTCACCATCTCAGATGGTCACCAGAGTCGTGGATCAGCTTTGTGCTCGTGTCTCAACCATGCCATGTCACCAAGCCATCCAGCTATTTACTTCTCTGCCTTCCCCTTGCTCTTTTCTCTCACACACAGATACAGACACTTAGAGATACACACAAACACAGGTACACACAGATATAGACACACAGAGACACAAAGACAGTTATAGAAAAACAGATACACACACAGACACACAAACAAACACACACCAACAGACAGGGACGCACATACAGGCAAATAATTGACGCACAGACAGAATAGACACAGATAATAGAGACATGGATAATAGATACAGAACCAGACACACACAGACTAATACAGGCACACAGACCAGATAAACACACACACGCACACACACTGGCACATACACATTATGCGTAATGAGATTATGGTGCTAGCCCATAATTTATCCAAAAAGTACAGCTAAGAGTCTCAAGTGCATCCAAGTTTCTCAAGTACAGCCAAGAGTCTCAAGTGCATCTAAGTTTCTCAAGTACAGCCAAGAGTTACAAGTACAGTCAAGAATTACAAGTACAGCCAAAAATTACAAGTACAGCCAAGAATTACAAGTACGGCAAAGAATTGCAAGTAAAATCAAGAATTACAAGTACAGCCAAGGATTAGTAGTACAGGCAAGGTTTCACAATCAACCAACCAACTCTCCTGCCTTTATTTTAGAATCAGTTGGTGTCTGTTTGTTTCCCCAGGTACTACTGAAAGTGGCCTCTCAAAAATCAACACCAAGGATAACTTTGCCAACAACGAAAGTAAGAACATCTGCAGTTTAAAACTCAATTCTAATTGTAATATTTGCGTAACGTTGTCTGTTACTACTGTGGCGAAGGGGTAGCTAAGGCAATCACTAATAGCGGGTTCGAAATCAGCTACAGGTGTTTTGGAAGTAGACCGTCTTGTGTTGATTTTTAATAATTACAAGAGTGTCAGTCGTTCAGAAAGGATTAGCAAACTATTAAACGTAAACATCCCTAGTAAATAGTAAACAGCACACACACCAAAATAAATGCTGGGTTGACTGTCACATCCAGTAAATCACATACAACTAACATTTTTGTCTTAAATAGTCACATACACACAACGATAGAAAAAGATTCCATTGATGTGTGTTAAAAACACGTTGGACGTACAAAATGAACAGTGAAGATCTAAAAAATAAAAACATACGATAATAAACGCACTGAGCACAATTTGCTTGACCCATATTTGTAAAGGCCAGTCGGCACTCGGTGGGTGATTGGGTCAGTATCAGCCACCTTTACTTTCCAAGAGACTTCATGGAAGCCATTGTAGACTGAGCTAAACTGCAAGCACAGATCATTATGTTAAAAATCCGTACCAACTCATGACCTCGGGGTCGGCAGGCGAACCTCAAGCCACCACCACACTACGGCGTCTCCAAATTAATATGTTGTAGCAAAGAAACGAAATTAAAGACGAAACAAATCACAGACAGATATATATATCTTTGATTCTACATCATCGTCGTGCGCGTCGTCACTGCGCTCGCTAACAAGGCAAGTCACCTGAACAGTTCAAGAAACCTGATGCGGGGGTAAATGGTACGTTGCAAGAACACCAAAAGACACGCGGCATCCTAGAAGTGCAGCGTATGAGCCAGCAAGAAGTCGAGCTGAGAGAATGTATCTGCGAACTGCAGCAAACAAAAAGAACCTCCAGCAATCTCTAACGAAGCTACCAGAGAAAGGACGACGACAAACCACCACAAACAAGAGCCAAACCTACTGAGAAGCAGAGAGAGAGAGAGAGAGAGAGAGAGAGAGAGAGAGAGAGAGAGAGAGAGAGAGAGAGAGAGAGAGACCAGAGTCGGAAACACCGACTCACCGACAATCAAGTGGGTTGTCAAGCGTATCCAAGTGGAGCTATCAGACGAAGAAATCCTGAAGCAGCTACGAGACGAGAATCTCCACACCCGATTCTTGAAGGCGGGGTGGCTCCTCACCTACTTCAAGATCCAACAACCTTGGCGGTGGTGACGACAGAGGGAAGCGAGATGCCGAACATTGTATCAATCAACAAGAAAATGCAACAGCCAGAGAGATTCATACCAAGGGTCAATCAATGTTCAAGATGCCAGAAGGCCGGTCACAGCAGAGCAACATGTCGCAGTAAGAAAGAGATCTGTCAATACTGCGCCGATCACCACGCCTTTAAGGAGTGCCCACTGACCAAACAAAACACGGACTTCCGAGCACCCAACAACAAGAGAAAGTGCGCCAAATTCCTAGGCAAACATGGAGCAAGATACTTGGGATGTCTGTAGGCCTTTAGGCCTTAAAGATCGCAAATACCACAAAGACACCATTCAAGGAAGCAATGCGGAGGGGCGAGACAACCACGGGTATAATACGAGCTGAAAGAGATCAACTGCAAACACAGATAGACGATTTGAAGAAACAAGTCAAGGCACTACTGACACCGACTCCGACCAGCGACAACGAAAAACTACTGGCGGAAATAAAGGAGATCCAGCAAAACATCAAACAGGAGGTGGAACACATGGTGCAGATGACAAAGAAGAATGTAGAGATTCTACGAGACATGAAAGCAGAGAGAGAAATGCTAAAAACTGAAAGGGAGCCAACCCAGATGAAACCAGCAGAAGAAACGGAAAAGAACACAGAGAAACCGCAAGACGAAACCCAATAAGAGACCGAGCCGGAACCGCAAGATAAAGCCAGCAGCCCAACAAGCACCCGAGACCTTCAATGGGAAACCAATATCCACACAGACATCTGAAGAAAACCGAGATGAGCACCTTGACGACGGCATGGAGAGGCCCCGGGGACCTACCTTGAAGGAGTTCCTAGAATCGGCAAGGATGGAGGCAATTAGAAAGGAACTCGGGCGCAAGGAATTTATAAGGCGCTGGGAAGAAAAAGAAAAGAAGAAGCCCAAGAAACTCAGAGGGAAACCGATAGAATACCCAGATACAAAATATCACTGTGAGTTCGGCTTCGAGTACTATATAGATGACAGAGTGATCATCCCGTGGTTGTTCACGCAGGAAGACTGCGAAAGGAAACATAAACTATTTATCGAAATAGAAAACATGCGCAAGGAGAAAAATGATAACATCGAAAATCTTCTACTGTCATCATCATCATCATCGTCATCATCATCATCTTCCACTTCTGCCGTTAAGCGTCGTGGGGAGGAATAATTTGCGTTCCAGCGCCAGGTGGACGGCACTGGATAGTGTCATTCCGTGTGGTTGTACAATGTCTCTGATGTCGTCAATCCGTTTTCTTTTTGGACGTCCTCGTGGTCTCGTCGCAGATGATCTTTGATGTAAGGCCAGTGATGGTAGTTGCTGATGATGCATTCTAACGACATGGCCAAACCACTTGATCTTCTGTCTTTCAATAAATGTGGCACACGGTGTTGATCCCACAGTCTGTCTAATAGTAGCATTTCTTACTCGGTCTCGGATTGTTAAGTTGGCAGCTCTTCTCAGGCATCTCATTTCGCAGGTATTGATTTTGCGAAGGTGTAATTTGGATAAAGCCCAGGTTTGAGATTGGTAGCATAGGGTTGGTGTGAATATGCTGTTTATTATTATACTGTCAATACACAAAAAGGAGGCAAAATGACTAAATAAAAAGTCTTTATGAGGACTGCAACCAGCCGTGCCAGGAGCCTTCACCAACAAAGGAAACACCAAGAGGAGACGAGCACAAAGGATAGCAGCCGACCAACCCCCCATCTGACGTCACAGAAACAAACGTTTATCCAACCAGTCCGAGGTAGGACTTACTCGTAAGAGCGCACAAGACAAGAAACAGGGTAAAAATACACACAAAAACCACGGATCTCAACAATAACCAAAGCCGAGGCGGCAGGTTTAACGGGACCGAAGTAGGAATTTTTGTTTTGAAAATCGTAATTGAAATCGGAATTCTACTTCATAAGATACATAAGCATAACGAATTAAATATAGCGATTATAGAAGAGAAAAATGTTAGTTCCTTGGTCTTGCACAGGACGTCGCATGCAATCCCAACAGACTTTAAGCATTTTGTGAATTACTTGGCAATGTTTATTATTTAGTAGTTTGCCAATGTTTTCTTAACGACTTACGCCCATACCATCGAAATCAACGCAAGAATGTCTGCTTCCTAATTGTCTTCAGTTGATTTCGAATACAGAGAAGCTCCCTCTTCCTCCCACACACACGCACACACATACACACACACGCGCGCGCGCGCGCACAGAGAGATAGATACACAAATATATATAGATACAGAAACATGGACAAGGAAAGAAAAATTAACGCATATACAAACACACAGACACAAGCACAAACATACGTAGCCAAATACACAATCACAGGGACTTACAGGCATACAGAAATACATACGGACACACACATAGAAATCCATACTCACTATCATACACAAGCACACAGGTACATAACCACAAACAAATAGTCACAGACATACACAGACTCACAAACAGACTCAAACACATACGTGCGCGCTAAGACACATACAGACATACGCAAGCAGACACGAAACCCTAAGATACACAGGCACACCGATATATTAACATAGATACAAGGACACACACACACACATACATACACACACACATGCAGAGACAAACACAACGTTATACACAGACTAAACAGACACACTTACACAGAAACATATGCACAAACATAGATGTATGTACGGTACGGACACACTAATTGGCACACTCAGAGACAGAGATACACATTCAGACACACACAGACAGAAACACACATAGTCGCAAACACACAATCTCAGACATACACAAAAACCACACACACACACACACACACACACACACACAAATACACACACACACAGACAGAGAGAAAGAGAGAGAGAGAGAGAGAGAGAGAGAGAGAGAGAGAGAGAGAGAGAGAGAGAGAGAGAGAGAGAGAGAGAGAGAGAGAGAGAGAGAGAGAAACTCACCACAAACAGACCACCATGTCTTCATGTATTAGTGCACAAATCCTATGTCAGAATCCCCTACTTCAGTTCTCGTGAAAATCAGTTAATCAATTTCAAGTGAAACTCGGGCGTTATGCCTTTCCTCGGCCATCTACTGACAACAGAGGTCAGCATATCGGGATGGATAAAAGAGCTCATTCTTAAACTTCAGGTGTGCTGATGCCGAGGTAGTGGGTAAAACCTCTACACCTGTCATTGGGACTAAAATGTTGACTTCTTGTCCTTGACTTTGGGACGTAAATTACTAGTCCCTCTGAAGTCGGAGTTGGTTCGTATGTTCGGAGAGGGCGGCCAAACGGAATTGGCAGAGGGTGCGGAGAGAAACCAATTCAGTTGACATGGGATTGGAGGAGGCTAAAAATAATAAATAGGTAAAGATGCAGGATTTTAAACTCCAAGCAGCAGACACATAACAAATGAAATGAGAACAGTTTATAAAAGAAATCGGTGGGGATGTGACATAGGAAAAATTCTGGATACTGCATAAACAGATGAACAAAAAGGCGATGCGGGTACACATGGTACCTTTACGATGATAACAAGCGACCTATGACAAGGACAGGAGGGAGGCTTTCCTTGCACGATTTGTCACACAGACTTATCAGGAGGATGGGGATGTTAGGTTTAGGGTCAGAGAAGCGGTGTCACAGGTCATTAGGAATGAGGACTATGAAAACATGATACAGGAAAGGATATTAGACGTGTGCTGAAGAGAACTAACAACACTGCACCAGGCCCGGATGGGGTTAGGTAAACATATAAGGAACATGAATGACGGGGACTTGGAGAGGGTGGTTCTTTGTTTCAACATAAGTATGAAAATGTAGAAATACCACAGGATTGGTTGCACAGGTACCTAATCCCACTCCCAAAGCCAGGTAAGGATCACTCAAAACTTAATGGATACAGAATCATAACCATGCAAAACACCTTCGGCAAAGTACTTGAAAAGATTGTAGCATATAGGAGATAGTATCGTTTGGAAAGGCGTAACCTGATTCCCAAAGGGCTTGAGAGTTACCGGCCTGCAAGGACACTTGGGTCAATGCGGCAACATTTGCATTTGATATCTACGAGGGTTTCCTGGAAGAAGAGAAAGAGAACGAGAGAAAGAGAGAGAATTGGAATTAGAACAATAAAAGGCTGTCTCTCGACAATGGCGGTTGCTCTCGATAGTGGCGGTTGCTCTCGACAATGGCGGTTGCTCTCGACAGTGGCGGTTGCTCTCGACAGTGGCGGTTGCTCTCGACAGTGGCGGTTGCTCTCGACAGTGGCGGTTGCTCTCGACCTGGAGGATGCTTATACAAGGGTCAGGTATTATCGATTCATATACACTCTTTTGGACATGGAGAATTGCCCTTGGATTGTCCAATGGATTGTATTGCGCATGGGTTCATAGACTTCTGATCCTTTTACCATTACACCTGGGCTGCCACAGGGATCTGCCATGTCACCACTGCTCTTTAATGTATACACCAGCAAAGACGCAGCGATAGAGAACCCAGGAATTTGTAGAATTTTGACATGTGCAAATGTGCTTGTGTACAGACAGGGAAGAGACAGTGGACGTTCGGCTGTAGACTTTCAGACGGCAGTAAACAGGGTGGCCGAGTGGTTCAGGGACGCCGGGACTGTTATAAACCCAGACAAAGCATCGGTTGTGTGGTACTATCTGGATAACCGGTTTGTGAAGGCAGATGTCCCATGTAATAAAGAGAAGGGACGTCCTCTTAGTAGAGAGGGTTAACTGAAGTACTTGGGAATCACCTTTCACATGTATTTTATTTTTAAGGATCATGTAGAGGCTTTGGTGGTGAAAGCTAGTAAGGGACTTAATAATGCATTAAGGGTGATGACAGCAACCGGTGTAGCGCAGGTGAAGCTGTTCAGACTGTCAGCAGTTAATAATTTTTGTTATTGAGTGTGACTGTTGACAGTGTCAAAGAGCTAGCATGAAAACTTTGAGAGCATACAGAATGCGGCCATGCGGGTGATCAATGGGTGCACAAAGGACACACCGAGTATATGCATGAGGCATATCCTGGCACTATCAACTATGGCGGATAGGCATAGGGTCCTTCGGGCCAAATAGTACTTGAGAGTTGCTGCAGATTGGGATCAGCCCCTGCATACAGCCAAGGATTTGGTCAAGGATCATAGACTGAGACGAAGCAGGTCCTGAATGGTATAGACGGAAATATATATATACCACAGGTGTGTGATTTGGAGTCCATCAAGCGTGAAAAACGAGTGGGTTAAAGTACCGGAAGACATGACGAACTGGCACATTGTAATAGTAACACTGGGTTGTGAATGGGCAGCGGGCCGCACAGAGGTTGAGATGCAACAATTGATCACACACTAAGGTAACACACACTAAGGTGACAGTGATCTACAGCGATGGGTCAGTGGTGAGAAAGAGACGTAGTGGTTGGGGTTTCATCGCGGAGGAAAATGGAGGATGCTTGAAAAGGGAGAGTCTGGCATATGTGACTACGACCTTCAGCATGAGAATAAAGGTGGAAGCGGTAACAGTGGCATTCCGTTGGTTAGACGAGACCACTGCAACACACATTGAATTCATTACGGACTCAAGGAGTATGGTAAGTAAGGTAGAGAAAGGAAAGTTTTTTGTGGAATTGTTATCCTCGCTTCAGAGGTCACAGATTGTGAGAAGTGTATGGATTTTCTGCCCTTGCCATGCGGGAGTGAGTAAGACTGAACAGTCTGATAGGCTGGCAGGGAATGCACCTCTTAGTGGACAAGGGAGAAGTGATCGAGCGCCTGTGGGACCAGGTGGAGAAGACTGGAGAACCGATTGAGAACCCGTATGTGCAAAGATTTTATATTGCAGGGGATCTATAGGGGTTCTGGAAAATCTCAAATCTGATAGGGAAAGCATGGAGAACTTTCAGTCAGATAGCGGTGGAAACGATTAACTGTATGAATCTTCGCTGGCTGTTGAACGAGAAGACGGAACGCGTATGGGTATTTTCTGAGTGCAGTGATGTCAGTTTTTAACTCAACTCATCTCAATTCAAAGAGAGCAAAAGAAAATAGAAAGTGGATGTTTTAGCCTTTTAATGTTCTAGATTCAATTCTCCCTATTTCTCTCGTTCTCTTTCTCACTCTTTCTGACTCTCTCTCTCTCTCTCTCTCTCTCTCTCTCTCTCTCTCTCTCTCTCTCTCTCTCTCTCTCTCTCTCTCTCTCTCTCTCTCTCTCGTTCTTTCTAATTGTATCTATCTTTCTCTCTCACTCTTTCTCTTTCTCTCTCTCGCTCTTTTTCTTTCTGTTTGGCTCTCTTTCTTTCTCTGGATCTCGCTCTTTCTCTCTCGCCATCTCTCTTGCTCGCTCTCTCCCCCCTCGCTCTCTCTACATTTTTTCTCTATCCTCCTCCTCCTCCTCTATCTCCCAGTCTCTCTCTCTTTCTCTCTCTCTCTCTCTCTCTCTCTCTCTCTCTCTCTCTCTCTCTCTCTCTCTCTCTTTCTCTCTCTCCAAGTCTGGTAAACTCTGCCTAAATCTGAATCCCAATGTTCTTACCTACCTACACTTACTCACTGGTACTCGAGTGCCATTTGTTTTCTGTTTCCCGTCAGGCTGTGCTCCAGTATTTTAAACGTTGCCGACGTCCCTGGCGAAGGGGTTGCAAACCTCATTCGTAAACCCATATACCCTGTTAGAAATAAATTGCAGGCGATTTGGAACCAAACCGCCTTGTGTTGATTGTAACAATATTATGTTTGCTGGACGTTCAGAAAGCAACAGCATACTATTGAACGTAAACTTGCCCAGTAAAGTCACAAACAGACTAAACATGCTGAGATGGGTTGCGACTTTCTATAAGGAACATGCAGCACACATTATTATAAATAGTAGTCCTTCGCATCTCACATTATAATCAACCCGAGCTATCCTAGTTTATTTGTATGTTCTTTTTCGATTAGTTCCGAAAAGAACTGAGATTGAATCTATGTTCAATGAGCTACCATGTATTTTTAGATAACCATGAGGACTCGGATCATTCAAAGACAAGTCAAGATTGTCGCTGCCAAATGGTAATCCCTGTAGCAATAGCCACAGCGGCAATAGTCCTGAGCTTTTGCTGTATTACCTGTGCTATGTGTGGAATTATTTTGTTTCGAAAAAGAGGTGGGTTTAACTCAGTCGGGAGGCAGAAACTCATAATATAGGTTTGTTCAGTTAACTCTCGCATGACCACATTAGTTTATGCTTCATTACTTCTACAGACCGGAACTATTATTACATATTATTATTATTACATATTAGGCGGGAAGGAAGTTAGAATTATTAGTAACCTGCATTGGAAACAAGTGGCGACAATTAGATACGGATGTGCGTAATTACTCATCGCGCATTGAGTTAGAGAGAACGAACGAACGAACAAACGAACAAACTTTATTTTTGAAGTGTAACAAATTGGGCACGCAGGTCCTTCTTACATTCGGCCCTTCCAGTCACTCATCTTTCGTTCATCAGTGCATAGTGCATTCACATAGGAAAAAAACATTGTCAAATGAATGTTGTAAGCATAAACAATGCATGTTACCATGTTATGAGACAAATCCCCCACCCACCCATCCCCTATCCATCCACGTGTCCCCCCCACACACATCCACCACCCAACCACACACATACCTACAGGCACATACATGACCCCATCCATCCACCAATCCCCCAACCCACACATCCCAAACACACCCCTCCCTACATACATCATCTTCCTACCCACACACACACATCTCCCACCCACCACACATCCTCCCACCACACATCCCCCACCCACCCACACACGCCTAGGCACACATGCATGCAACCACCCACCCATCCATACCCACCCACACATCTCCCCACCCACACGCACACATCCTCCACCCATCCCATAACCTACCAACACTCACCCCCACATATCCTCCACCACCCACCCACACACCCCCAAACACTCAGCCAAACACAGAGAGACAAAACGCAAGAGAGAGAGAGAGAGAGTGTGAGAGAGAGAGAGAGAGGGAGAGCGAGAGAGAGAGAGAGAGAGAGAGAGAAAGAGAGAGCGGCAGGGATGAGCCTTGTTCCCAAACCTCCTCAACTTATGCACATAAATGATTTTTAAACAAGTTGGAGAACTTCCTTTACTTAACATCAATGGGAAAATCATAAATAATCTGGAGGTCGACATGGCCGAATGTATAAGAACTATTGTTCTTAAACAACCGGTCTGCTGATTTCAGGTAGGGGGTTCAGCCCCTACAAGGGTCAGTTGAACTAAAATGTTAACTTCTCGTCCTTGGCTTGGGGACGTAAATTACAAGTACCTCTGAAGTTGGAGAGGATTCACCTGATGGCAGGGGACACTGGTAATCCCCAAGCACAATTCAGTCTAGTGCATTAGAAGTAGTAATCACGTGTGTGGACTACGCTTGTGTTCAAAGCCAGTGATCGCAAAAAAATCATTAGGTATGCTGATGATACAATGTTACTAGCAGAAAGCAAGCAAGAGTTACAAAAACTGCTGTAGACAAGTAAATAGGTCTTTAATAAACATCACATTCAGCAGGGATATACTAGAAGTCAAGCGTAGACCTGTCTTGGACATGTAACAGATCATGGCATAAGTGAAACAGAAATTTAAAAAAAAGAAAAAGAACAGGAATAACCTCAAATATTTTCAACAACATGAAATCGGAATTAACATCCAGAGGGATTAACAACGCATTATAATGAGAATTAAGAAATATTATGGATTTACAACACTACTATATGGCTCAAAAGCCTTGACAATTAACAATTATTTATAAAGTCGCATAGAGGTCCTGGAGTTGTGGATATACTGATGGATGCGTTGTATTTCATGGTCACAAATTCAATCACATACAGAGGTTTTAGAAACACCGGGAATGAAAACGAAGTTGATGAAATAAATAAAAAACAGGCACGTAATTGATTTCGGTAATGTTAAAAGTCAACACTTTTATAAAAAAACATTATCAGGAGGGTAAGGTTGAAGGCAAGCGAGCAAGATGTAGACAACGATACAAGTGTGAAGATAGCATAAAGAGTAGGACGAGCAAAAGTCTGACATAATGTGCAATCAAGGCGGGAGGCGCGTAAATTTTCAGTTGTAACAAACCAGTTGTTTTGATATTTACATTATTCCTGTACTAATAATAATGTTTGCCAGATTGTTTTGACTTTGTATGTGCTACAACAGTATGTATATTGCCACTGTATGTGCTACAACAGTGTGTATATTGCCATTGTATGTGCTACAACAGGGTGTATATTGCCATTGTATGTGCTACAACAGTGTGTATATTGCCATTGTATGTGCTACAACAGAGTGTATATTGCCATTGTATGTGCTACAACAGGGTGTATATTGCCATTGTATGTGCTACAACAGTGTGTATATTGCCATTGTATGTGCTACAACAGAGTGTATATTGCCATTGTATGTGCTACAACAGTGTGTATATTGCCATTGTATGTGCTACAACAGTGTGTATATTGCCATTGTATGTGCTACAACAGTGTGTATATTGCCATTGTATGTGCTACAACAGGGTGTATATTGCCATTGTATGTGCTACAACAGTGTGTATATTGCCATTGTATGTGCTACAACAGTGTGTATATTGCCATTGTATGTGCTACAACAGTGTGTATATTGCCATTGTATGTGCTACAACAGTGTGTATATTGCCATTGTATGTGCTACAACAGTGTGTATATTGCCATTGTATGTGCTACAACAGTGTGTATATTGCCATTGTATGTGCTACAACAGAGTGTATATTGCCATTGTATGTGCTACAACGGGGTTAGCGGGTTAGGGGTATCCCCTATCAAAGGAGATGTAAGACGCCTCCTTTCCTCCGTTAGTCTACGGGACACCCTTGTGCAAGGTGGAGTACCCGTTTAGCCCCCCGATCATGGTTACGTGAAGCCATGGAAGCAGGTGGTGGATGGAGTGTGAGAGCAGCCGACATATTGTTGTTGGTTATGGTCTTGCACTCTGCGGCGATAGGCAGATGATCTCATCAGTAGAGACAATGGCTATGGCCACCGACTAGTACAATCACTGCCCAGAAGGAAAGCAACGGCAAACTACCTTCTGCAAAACTTGCCAAGAAACCATAACAACCATGAAAGAAAACATAATAAGAAAGAGATCTGGTGGCGAGACCCCCAGGCCAGGCAGATCAGATAACACTGGGGAAGAGTGTTCGCAGGGACCAGTACTAGTAATCGTGATGACGGAGTTAATCCTGACTGTGTTACCAAGGAAATCCCCTTTGTCAGACTAAGAAACAGAGTGAGAATGGCAACGTGGAATGTGAGAAGTTTGTATGAGGTAAAGCTTAAAGTAGTGTGTGATGAGATTGAGAGGTTAAACATTCACATTTTAGGAATTAGTGAACATCGCTGGAGCGGCAAGGGACATTTTACAACTGAAAATGGAAGTATTTTCATTTATTCTGGTAGAGATGTCGGAGGCCAGAGTGGAGTGGCATTTTGTTTAGATAAGACAACTGCAAAAGCTTTAATGGGATATAATCCAGTTAGTGATAGAATCCTCACTATTAGACTTAAAGGCCGTCCAAAAAAACACAACTCTCATACAGATATATGCACCTACTTCAACAGCAGAGGAGGACGAAATTGAAGATTTTTACAACACACTACAAGACACATTAAATAAGATTGGTCATAATGATATAGCAATAATAATGGGAGATTTTAATGATAAAGTAGGTGCAGGAAGAGCTGAAAATGAGAGACACGTTTTAGGAAAATTTGGATTAGGAAATAGAAATGATGCAGGCGACAAATTAATTGAATTTTGCACAGAAAATGAGTTAACGATAGCCAACACACTTTTTAAACATCCAAGAAGACTCTTCACATAGAAGTCTCCAGACAGTTTTACCAAAAATCAGATAGATTATATTTTAATACAAAGAAGATGGAGATCAAGCATAACATCTGCAAAAACCCTACGAAGTGCAGACTGTGATACAGATCATCAGTTATTAGAAGCAGATCTGAAATTAAAACTCAAAAAGCTTACCCGAGGACCAAGGCCACTTCGTTTTGATCTCACAAAAATACCGTGCGCATACAATATAGAAGTTAGGAATCGCTTTGGGATCTTGATGTCTGTACAAGAAGAAATGACACATGATGAACTGGCAGTACAAGCTAGAGATATCTTGATAAATGCAGCCAAAGATTTCATTCGGACCAAGAAAAAGCAACTTAAGCCATGGATTACATCAGACACGTTAGAATTAATAAAACAACGAAGGGAGCTGAAACAGAAAGGAGATGAATCCGATAGCAGGATGAAGTATAAATCTTTAACTCGAGAAATAAGAAAGAACACAAGAAAGGACAAAAATCAATGTATACAAGATTGCTGTACCAGAATAGAGCAATATCATAAGGCTGGAAGAGATTATGAAATGTTCAAGGAAATGAAGTTATTGACAAGAAATGTTCAACCTCAATTGAATGTTATCTGTGACAAGATGGGAAATACCTTAACAGAATCTAGACAAATTCTAGAAAGATGGCAGGAGTACTGCAGTGGAATGTATGATATGAGTGACAGTGAGGATATGAATGAGATACATGAGCCAATGACAGCAGAGACAGAACCTGAACCCTCATTAGATGAAATTGCTTGGGCTATAAGGAACCTGAAGAATGGTAAATCACCTGGATGTGATGAGATACCAGCTGAACTAATTAAAGCAGGAGGAGAAGAAAGCATACACATATATCATGCATTATGTACAAAGATTTGGAAATATGGTATATGGCCAAAAGATTGGAAGAGAACTATCTTCATTCCAATACCAAAAAAGGGCAACCTAAAATTATGCACCAACTATAGGACTGTCGCCCTGATAAGTCATGCAAGTAAAATTCTACTAAAAGTCATAATGCGAAGACTTAGTAAGAAAATGGAAGAAGAGATTAACGTAGTTCAAGCTGGATTTAGACAAGGAAGAGGAACAAGAGATCACATATTCAACATGCGTTTAATAATAGAGAAGTGCAGAGAATTTAATGTAAACCTATTCTCATGTTTTGTGGATTATTCAAAGGCATTTGACTGTGTACAGCATCAGAAACTTTGGGAAATCTTGAGGAATATGGGCTTTCCTTCACATGTAGTACATCTCATAAAAATTCTATATCTAGACCAACAAGCAGCAGTTAGAATAGATGGCGAGACATCAGATTGGTTTGACATCAAGCAAGGAGTCCGTCAGGGCTGCGTGCTGTCACCCTATTTGTTTAACCTGTATGCCGAAAATATAATGAGAAATGTAAGAGATGATATAAACAGGGAGCCATATGATGCCCTAAATATCGGCGGTCATGACATACCAGAGATTCGATATGCTGATGATACAGTATTACTATCCACAACACAGAATGGCATAGAAAACCTAACAGCCTCAACACAATTGAATAGTGAAAATCACAACTTATATCTTAACATAGCAAAAACTAAGATAATGCATACAGATAAAACTACTATGGAGAAAGAAATATACATTAATGGGAGAAAATTGGAGGTGGTGGAAAATTTTGAATATCTTGGGTCATTGATTACGAATAATGGTGACACAATGAAAGAAATTAAACGGCGACTATCCATTGCTCTTCAAAGACTAAAACAGATGAATAAATTATGGTGTGGGACAGACAGAACTACAAAAATTAGATTTTTAAGAGCATGCATCTTTCCCATTGCAACATACGCCTGTGAGACATGGACACTTACTAAACAAGCTGAACAGCGCATACATGCCTTTGAATATAAATGTTATAGACGAGTTAAGAATATCTTGGGTAAAGAAAAGAACAAATGCATCCATACTTCAAGAGTTGAATATTGAGGAGGGATGGCTATTAAAGACGATAAAACAAAGAAAAGTGAAGTATTTTGGTCACTTGAAACGTCACGACAGTTTGGAGAGAACAATAATGGAAGGGTATATGCCTGGGAAGAGAGGAAGAGGAAGCCAAAGAGAAGATGGGTGCAGGATTTCGCGGATGATCTCTAGATGGGTGTATCAGACGCGGGACATCTTGCTTGTGATCGGGAAGTTTTCCGGAAGGTTGTTATGGGAGCGAGGTTCTGCAAAGGACATGCTACTGAATGAATGAATGAATGTGCTACAACAGCGTATATTGCCATTGTATGTGCTACAACAATGTGTATATTGCCATTGTATGTGCTACAACATCGTAAATTGTTTAAATATAACGCAAGGCATAGCGAACGAATAAATATACTTCATGTCCCTAAACCTAGGATAGACTTATTTAAAACAAGCTTAGCATACTCTGCTACTCAGTTGTGGAATAATCTTCCACAAGAAATCAAAGACACCACCAATCATTATACATACAGTCGCAACCTGTTTGAACACTACCTCAGGACAGACTACATGCCACCTTAAAAAGAAAACATCGACAAAGACAATAATAATAGTTAATTATCTCGAACGACAACTAGCCAGGGAAAAAAAAACATTCCCAAATGTGTGGCACGTTACACCCTCCTTGGGTATTTATGATGCCTATGTTAAACTTTACCTCAACGAGTCATGTATTACTGATTATTTTTCATGCGTTTTAATGCTTATTGTTCTTTTGTTGTCAAAGAATTGCTTCATAAGAGATGTTGAATGAAAAAATTTATGTGAGGAAATAGAGAAAAAGGGCAGAATGGCACACGGGCCTGCGTGTCAAATTCTTAACCCTTTGAAAATAAAGACTTTCGTTCGTTCGTATATTGCCATTGTATGTGCTACAAAAACGTATATTGCCATTGTATGTGCTACAACAGGGTGTATATTGCAATTGTATGTGCTACAACAGTGTATATTGCCATTGTATGTGCTACAACAGAGTGTATATTGCCATTGTATGTGCTACAACAGTGTGTATATTGCCATTGTATGTGCTACAACAGGGTGTATATTGCCATTGTATGTGCTACAACAGAGTGTATATTGCCATTGTATGTGCTACACCAGTGTGTATATTGCCATTGTATGTGCTACACCAGTGTGTATATTGCCATTGTATGTGCTACACCAGTGTGTATATTGCCATTGTATGTGCTACAACAGAGTGTATATTGCCATTGTATGTGCTACAACAGTGTGTATATTGCCATTGTATGTGCTACAACAGAGTGTATATTGCCATTGTATGTGCTACACCAGTGTGTATATTGCCATTGTATGTGCTACAACAGGGTGTATATTGCCATTGTATGTGCTACAACAGTGTGTATATTGCCATTGTATGTGCTACAACAGAGTGTATATTGCCATTGTATGTGCTACACCAGTGTGTATATTGCCATTGTATGTGCTACACCAGTGTGTATATTGCCATTGTATGTGCTACAACAAGTCGCATATTACCATTGTATGTGCTACACCAGTGTGTATATTGCCATTGTATGTGCTACACCAGTGTGTATATTGCCATTGTATGTGCTACAACAAGTCGCATATTACCATTGTATGTGCTACAACAGGGTGTATATTGCCATTGTATGTGCTACAACAGGGTGTATATTGCCATTGTATGTGCTACAACAGAGTGTATATTGCCATTGTATGTGCTACAACAGCATATATTGCCATTGTATGTGCTACAACAGTGTATATTGCCATTGTATGTGCTACAACAGTGTATATTGCCATTGTATGTGCTACAACAGAGTGTATATTGCCATTGTATGTGCTACAACAGAGTGTATATTACCATTTGATGTGCTACAACAGTGTGTATACTACCATTGTATGTGCTACAACAGCATATATTGCCATTGTATGTGCTACAACAGTGTATATTGCCATTGTATGTGCTACAACAGTGTATATTGCCATTGTATGTGCTACAACAGGGTGTATATTGCCATTGTATGTGCTACAACAGAGTGTATATTGCCATTGTATGTGCTACAACAGCATATATTGCCATTGTATGTGCTACAACAGTGTATATTGCCAATGTATGTGCTACACCAGTGTGTATATTGCCATTGTATGTGCTACAACAAGTCGCATATTACCATTGTATGTGCTACAACAGTGTGTATACTACCATTGTATGTGCTACAACAGTGGGTATATTGTCATTGTATGTGCTACAACAGTGTGTATACTACCATTGTATGTGCTACAACAGAGTGTATAGTGCCATTGTATGTGCTACAACAGAGTGTATATTACCATTTGATGTGCTACAACAGTGTGTATACTACCATTGTATGTGCTACAACAGTGGGTATATTGTCATTGTATGTGCTACAACAGTGTGTATACTACCATTGTATGTGCTACAACAGAGTGTATAGTGCCATTGTATGTGCTACAACAGTGGGTATATTGTCATTGTATGTGCTACAACAGTGGGTATATTGTCATTGTATGTGCTACAACAGAGTGTATATTGCCATTGTATGTGCTATAACAGTGTGTATTGCCATTGTATGTGCTACTACCGTGTGTATATTGTCATTCTATATGCTACAAAAGTATATATGCCATTGTATGTGCTACAATATGGTGTATATTGCCATTGTATGTGCTACTGTATGCTGTATATTGCCATTGTATGTGCTACAATAGGGTGTATATTGCCATTGTATGTGCTACAATAAGGTGTATATTGCAATTGTATGTGCTACAACAGTGTGCATATTGCCATTGTATGTGCTACAACAGTGTGTATATGGCCATTGTTTGTGCTACAACAGTGTGCATATTGCCATTGTATGTGCTACAACAGTGTGTATATTGCCATTGTTTGTGCTACAACAGTGTGCATATTGTCATTCTATGTGCTACAACCGTGTGTATATTGTCATTCTATGTGCTACAACAGTGTGTATATTGCCATTCTATGTGCTACAACCGTGTGTATATTGCTATTGTATGTGCTACATTTGCGTGTATATTACCATTGTATGTGCTACAACAGTGTGTATATTGCCACTATATGTACTACAACAGTGTGCATATTGCCATAGTATGTTCTACAACAGTGTATATTGCCATTGAACAACAAGGTGTATTGCCATTGTGTATTTCCACAGTGTATATTGCCATTGTACAACAGTGTGTATATTGCCATTGTATGTGCTACAACAGTGTGTATATTGTCATTGTATGTGCTACAACAGTGTGTATATTGTCATTGTATGTGCTACAACAGTGTGTATATTGCCATTGTATGTGCTACAACAGTGTGTATATTGCCATTGTATGTGCTACAACAGCGTATATTGTCATTGTATGTGCTACAACAGTGTGTATATTGCCATTGTATGTGCTACAACAGTGTGTATATTGTCATTGTATGTGCTACAACAGTGTGTATATTGTCATTGTATGTGCTACAACAGTGTGTATGTTGCCATTGTATGTGCTACAACAGTGTGCATATTGTCATACATATTGCCATTGTATGTGCTACAACAATGTGCATATTGCCATTGTATGTGCTACAACATCGTAAATTGTTTAAATATAACGCAAGGCATAACGAACGACTAAATATACTTCATGTCCCTAAACCTAGGATAGACTTATTTAAAACAAGCTTAGCATACTCTGCTACTCAGTTGTGGAATAATCTTCCACAAGAAATCAAAGACACCACCAATCATTATACATACAGTCGCAACCTGTTTGAACACTACCCCAGGACAGACTACATGCCACCTTAAAAAGAAAACATCGACAAAGACAATAATAATAGTTAATTATCTCGAACGACAACTAGCCAGGAAAAAAAACACATTCCCAAATGTGTGGCACGTTACACCCTCCTTGGGTATTTATGATGCCTATGTTAAACTTTACCTCAACGAGTCATGTATTACTGATTATTTTTCATGCGTTTTAATGCTTATTGTTCTTTTGTTGTCAAAGAATTGCTTCATAAGAGATGTTGAATGAAAAAATTTATGTGAGGAAATAGAGAAAAAGGGCAGAATGGCACATGGACCTGCGTGTCAAATTCTTAACCCTTTGAAAATAAAGACTTTCGTTCGTTCGTTCGTATATTGCCATTGTATGTGCTACAAAAACGTATATTGCCATTGTATGTGCTACAACAGGGTGTATATTGCAATTGTATGTGCTACAACAGGGTGTATATTGCCATTGTATGTGCTACAACAGGGTGTATATTGTCATTGTATGTGCTACAACAGTGTGTATATTGCCATTGTATGTGCTACAACAGTGTGTATATTGCCATTGTATGTGCTACAACAGTGTGTATATTGCCATTGTATGTGCTACAACAGAGTGTATATTGCCATTGTATGTGCTACAACAGTGTGTATATTGCCATTGTATGTGCTACAACAGGGTGTATATTGCCATTGTATGTGCTACAACAGGGTGTATATTGCAATTGCATGTGCTACAACAGTGTGTATATTGCCATTGTATGTGCTACAACAGTGTATATTGCCATTGTATGTGCTACAACAGAGTGTATATTGCCATTGTATGTGCTACAAAAGTGTGTATATTGCCATTGTATGTGCTACAACAGGGTGTGTATTGCCATTGTATGTGCTACAACAGAGTGTATATTGCCATTGTATGTGCTACAACAGTGTGTATATTGCCATTGTATGTGCTACAACAGTATGTATATTGCCATTGTATGTGCTACAACAGGGTGTATATTGCCATTGTATGTGCTACAACAGGGTGTATATTGCCATTGTATGTGCTACAACAAGTCGTATATTGCCATTGTATGTGGTACAACAGTGTGTTTATTGCCATTGTATGTGTTACAACAGAGTGTATATTGCCATTGTATGTGCTACAACAGCGTATATTGCCATTGTATGTGCTACAACAGTGTGTATATTGCCATTGTATGTGCTACAACAGAGTGTATATTGCCATTGTATGTTCTACAACAGCGTATATTGCCATTGTATGTGCTACAACAGAGTGTATATTGCCGTTGTATGTGCTACAACAGTGTGTTTATTGCCATTGTATGTGTTACAATAGGTCGTATATTGCCATTGTATGTGCTACAACAGCATATATTGCCATTGTATGTGCTACAACAGAGTGTATATTGCCATTGTATGTGCTACAACAGAGTGTATATTGCCATTGTATGTGCTACAACAGTGTGTATATTGTCATTGTATGTGCTACAACAGTGTGTATATTGCCATTGTATGTGCTACAACAGCGTATATTGCCATTGTATGTGCTACAACAGTGTGTATATTGCCATTGTATGTGCTACAACAGCGTATATTGCCATTGTATGTGCTACAGGAGCGTGTATATTGCCATTGTATGTGCTACAACAGTGTGTATATTGCCATTGTATGTGCTACAACAGTGTGTGTATTGCCATTGTATGTGCTACAACAGTGTGTATATTGCCATTGTATGTGCTACAACAGTGTGTATATTGCCATTGTATGTGCTACAACAGTGTGTATATTGCCATTGTATGTGCTACAACAGTGTGTATATTGCCATTGTATGTGCTACAGGAGCGTGTATATTGTCATTGTATGTGCTACAACAGTGTGTATATTGCCATTGTATGTGTTACAACAGTGTGTATATTGCCATTGTATGTGCTACAACAGTGTGTATATTGCCATTGTATGTGCTACAACAGTGTGTATATTGCCATTGTATGTGCTACAACAGTGTGTATATTGCCATTGTATGTGCTACAACAGTGTGTATATTGCCATTGTATGTGCTACAACAGTGTGTATATTGCCATTGTATGTGCTACAACAGTGTGTATATTGCAATTGTATGTGCTACAACAGGTCGTATATTGCCATTGTACAACAGTGTGTATATTGCCATTGTATGTGCTACAACAGAGTGTATATTGCCATTGTATGTGCTACAACAGGGTGTATATTGCCATTGTATGTGCTACAACAGTGTGTATATTGCCATTGTATGTGCTACAACAGGTCGTATATTGCCATTGTACAACAGTGTGTATATTGCCATTGTATGTGCTACAACAGTGTGTATATTGCCATTGTATGTGCTACAACAGTGTGTATATTGCCATTGTATGTGCTACAACAGTGTGTATATTGCCATTGTATGTGCTACAACAGGTCGTATATTGCCATTGTACAACAGTGTGTATATTGCCATTGTATGTGCTACAACAGAGTGTATATTGCCATTGTATGTGCTACAACAGAGTGTATATTGCCATTGTATGTGCTACAACAGTGTGTATATTGCCATTGTATGTGCTACAACAGTGTGTATATTGCCATTGTATGTGCTACAACAGTGTGTATATTGCCATTGTATGTGCTACAACAGGGTGTATATTGCCATTGTATGTGCTACAACAGTGTGTATATTGCCATTGTATGTGCTACAACAGAGTGTATATTGCCATTGTATGTGCTACAACAGTGTGTATATTGCCATTGTATGTGCTACAACAGTGTGTATATTGCCATTGTATGTGCTACAACAGTGTGTATATTGCCATTGTATGTGCTACAACAGGTCGTATATTGCCATTGTACAACAGTGTGTATATTGCCATTGTATGTGCTACAACAGAGTGTATATTGCCATTGTATGTGTTACAACAGGGTGTATATTGCCATTGTATGTGCTACAACAGTGTGTATATTGCCATTGTATGTGCTACAACAGGTCGTATATTGCCATTGTACAACAGTGTGTATATTGCCATTGTATGTGCTACAACAGGTCGTATATTGCCATTGTACAACAGTGTGTATATTGCCATTGTATGTGCTACAACAGTGTGTATATTGCCATTGTATGTGCTACAACAGTGTGTATATTGCCATTGTATGTGCTACAGGAGCGTGTATATTGTCATTGTATGTGCTACAACAGTGTGTATATTGCCATTGTATGTGTTACAACAGTGTGTATATTGCCATTGTATGTGCTACAACAGTGTGTATATTGCCATTGTATGTGCTACAACAGTGTGTATATTGCCATTGTATGTGCTACAACAGTGTGTATATTGCCATTGTATGTGCTACAACAGTGTGTATATTGCCATTGTATGTGCTACAACAGTGTGTATATTGCCATTGTGTGTGCTACAACAGTGTGTATATTGCCATTGTATGTGCTACAACAGGTCGTATATTGCCATTGTACAACAGTGTGTATATTGCCATTGTATGTGCTACAACAGAGTGTATATTGCCATTGTATGTGCTACAACAGGTGTATATTGCCATTGTATGTGCTACAACAGTGTGTATATTGCCATTGTATGTGCTACAACAGGTCGTATATTGCCATTGTACAACAGTGTGTATATTGCCATTGTATGTGCTACAACAGTGTGTATATTGCCATTGTATGTGCTACAACAGTGTGTATATTGCCATTGTATGTGCTACAACAGTGTGTATATTGCCATTGTATGTGCTACAACAGGTCGTATATTGCCATTGTACAACAGTGTGTATATTGCCATTGTATGTGCTACAACAGAGTGTATATTGCCATTGTATGTGCTACAACAGAGTGTATATTGCCATTGTATGTGCTACAACAGTGTGTATATTGCCATTGTATGTGCTACAACAGTGTGTATATTGCCATTGTATGTGCTACAACAGTGTGTATATTGCCATTGTATGTGCTACAACAGGGTGTATATTGCCATTGTATGTGCTACAACAGTGTGTATATTGCCATTGTATGTGCTACAACAGAGTGTATATTGCCATTGTATGTGCTACAACAGTGTGTATATTGCCATTGTATGTGCTACAACAGTGTGTATATTGCCATTGTATGTGCTACAACAGTGTGTATATTGCCATTGTATGTGCTACAACAGGTCGTATATTGCCATTGTACAACAGTGTGTATATTGCCATTGTATGTGCTACAACAGAGTGTATATTGCCATTGTATGTGCTACAACAGTGTGTATATTGCCATTGTATGTGCTACAACAGTGTGTATATTGCCATTGTATGTGCTACAACAGTGTGTATATTGCCATTGTATGTGCTACAGGAGCGTGTATATTGTCATTGTATGTGCTACAACAGTGTGTATATTGCCATTGTATGTGTTACAACAGTGTGTATATTGCCATTGTATGTGCTACAACAGTGTGTATATTGCCATTGTATGTGCTACAACAGTGTGTATATTGCCATTGTATGTGCTACAACAGTGTGTATATTGCCATTGTATGTGCTACAACAGTGTGTATATTGCCATTGTATGTGCTACAACAGTGTGTATATTGCCATTGTATGTGCTACAACAGTGTGTATATTGCCATTGTATGTGCTACAACAGGTCGTATATTGCCATTGTACAACAGTGTGTATATTGCCATTGTATGTGCTACAACAGTGTGTATATTGCCATTGTATGTGCTACAACAGGGTGTATATTGCCATTGTATGTGCTACAACAGTGTGTATATTGCCATTGTATGTGCTACAACAGGTCGTATATTGCCATTGTACAACAGTGTGTATATTGCCATTGTATGTGCTACAACAGTGTGTATATTGCCATTGTATGTGCTACAACAGTGTGTATATTGCCATTGTATGTGCTACAACAGTGTGTATATTGCCATTGTATGTGCTACAACAGGTCGTATATTGCCATTGTACAACAGTGTGTATATTGCCATTGTATGTGCTACAACAGAGTGTATATTGCCATTGTATGTGCTACAACAGAGTGTATATTGCCATTGTATGTGCTACAACAGTGTGTATATTGCCATTGTATGTGCTACAACAGTGTGTATATTGCCATTGTATGTGCTACAACAGTGTGTATATTGCCATTGTATGTGCTACAACAGGGTGTATATTGCCATTGTATGTGCTACAACAGTGTGTATATTGCCATTGTATGTGCTACAACAGAGTGTATATTGCCATTGTATGTGCTACAACAGTGTGTATATTGCCATTGTATGTGCTACAACAGTGTGTATATTGCCATTGTATGTGCTACAACAGTGTGTATATTGCCATTGTATGTGCTACAACAGGTCGTATATTGCCATTGTACAACAGTGTGTATATTGCCATTGTATGTGCTACAACAGAGTGTATATTGCCATTGTATGTGCTACAACAGGGTGTATATTGCCATTGTATGTGCTACAACAGTGTGTATATTGCCATTGTATGTGCTACAACAGGTCGTATATTGCCATTGTACAACAGTGTGTATATTGCCATTGTATGTGCTACAACAGGTCGTATATTGCCATTGTACAACAGTGTGTATATTGCCATTGTATGTGCTACAACAGTGTGTATATTGCCATTGTATGTGCTACAACAGTGTGTATATTGCCATTGTATGTGCTACAACAGGTCGTATATTGCCATTGTACAACAGTGTGTATATTGCCATTGTATGTGCTACAACAGAGTGTATATTGCCATTGTATGTGCTACAACAGAGTGTATATTGCCATTGTATGTGCTACAACAGTGTGTATATTGCCATTGTATGTGCTACAACAGTGTGTATATTGCCATTGTATGTGCTACAACAGGTCGTATATTGCCATTGTACAACAGTGTGTATATTGCCATTGTATGTGCTACAACAGAGTGTATATTGCCATTGTATGTGCTACAACAGGGTGTATATTGCCATTGTATGTGCTACAACAGAGTGTATATTGCCATTGTATGTGCTACAACAGGGTGTATATTGCCATTGTATGTGCTACAACAGAGTGTATATTGCCATTGTATGTGCTACAACAGTGTGTATATTGCCATTCTAGCACATACACATGCCTTGTAATGTAAAGGCAGCCGGCATGGTACTGGTCACATGATTCCTGAAGTGCCACTAAGTCTGGTAAAATGTAAAATTAGGGTCTAGCTACATATGCCCAATGCGTCCATTAGACATTTAACGGTCCTTTTATATAATACTTTACTCATGACAAAGTTACGTGTGTTTGAACTGTTAACTGTAGGTGTGTGAATATACTCAGGTCATTCTATCATCTCTCATGACAAAGCTACGTGTGATTCATCTGTTAATTGTTATTCGGTGAGTGATCTCATAACATCGTATCTTCGCTCCACATAACAAAGTTACTTTTGCTTGAACTATTTAGTGTAGGTCTGTCATTGTTCTCAGGACATTTTCTCATCTCTCATGACAAAGTTACATGTGTTTGAATTGTTAACTGTAGGTCTAAGTGACCTTAGAACATTTGATCTTCTCTCATGACAAAGTTTCTTGTGTTTGAATTGTTAACTGTAGGTTTGTAATTGTCCTCAGGACATTTACTAGTCTTAAATGATAAAGTCTAATGCGTTTTAACTGTTACATGTAGGTCTGCAAATGTCTTCTCAAGTCATAACACTATTTCACACACGTCTTTTGTTCAGTTAATGAGTTATGCAAGTTTGTATTCATCTTAGCCAATAAAGATTATTTATAAATTGTAAAAGTCGTTTTCCTTCTTTTCCCGAGTAGCAAATTCAAATGTATGTGTAGATCCACATAAGGTGCCATAGCTTGTTTTACTATTTTACATACGTATTTGAAATGTTCCAAATGTTGCTTTTATGTAGCCGGAAAGGGGGGGAAGAGGGGGTGGAGTTGGTGCTGCACTTATCAACTCTGGCAGCAAAAGTCCAAATCCTGGCTTCACGTGGCGGACTTGTTTCAACTTACAGGAGAAAGTATGGCGGCGAGTCTCTGGCGCAGTAAAAATAATCATAATGCTCTAGATGTGTATGCATGAACATATGTGTGCAGATACGTGTGTGCGTGCGTACACATCTAAACACGAGTAAGACCCCAGTCTGCTCTAGTAAAGGAAAGTTGCTGAATACGGAGGCAAACAGCCAGGAGGCGCACCTCAGTAATCAGGATGCCACACAACTACGCAATGAGATATGTCGATTACTGCAAAACGTTATGGTGCTCGCCCTAAACAATTGGAGGTTCTTCTCAGATGTCCTGTGGAGCCATGGGACATGAGAAAAGAGCGTCTGGTCATATCAAACAAAGACTTAAAATAATGCACTGGAATGCGGAGGGAGTCAACAACCAAAAATAGAGCTAGAAAACACCTTGAATCAAGAACAAATAAGTGTATGTCGCTTGCAAGAAACTCACCTCAATGAAAACATAGCCTTCGAAATTAGAGGCTAAAAATTTTATCGATCTGACAAACAGGACAGACGAAAGGGGGGGGGGGGGGGGGGGATACTGACCCTTGAAAAAAATAACATCGCTACTTAAGAAATTGAGGTTTACACGGTAGCGGCTGAGTATCAGACACCAATACTTAAGAAATACAATAAAATCTGACCAATTACTACTGTCCACGTGACCGCCCACAGACACTGGACACACTACCATTAAAAGAAGCACAATGATTGTGTGTGGCGATTTCAACAGCCTCTCACAGAGCTGAGGCTATGATCACATGAACCAGCAAGGAGAGAGACTGGAAGACTGGCAGGATGAGAATAGATTCATCTTGATTAATAAGCCGTCTGGCCCACATACCTTTTACTCAAGATCATGGCACACTACAACTACACCAGAACTGGATTTGCCCTCACCAGACCTGGAGTGGAATATCATACACGTTGTTTCTAACTGTAGAAAATGGGCTTGTAAGTGAAAGCAGCACCCTATCGAGGTGGAACTACAAGAAAGCGAACTGGGCAATGTACAAACATCGCACCAGCATACTGGTTAGACATCTGAACACAGATTTAAAAAAAAAAAATAAAGCAGTTGAAGAGTTTGGGAAATGCATACTGCAGGCAGCACGAGAAACAGTACCAACATTGAGCTTGTAAACAATACAAACCGTACTGGAGAAGTGAAATATAACAGTTGCATAATGATGTGGAATTATGTAGAAAGCAATCAGATTCCAAACCCAACCAAGAGAACCACAATAAATACCAGCATGCAAAAGCCAAATTCAAAGGACCAAGCTGCAAACAAGATGGAAAGGCTGGTAGGAGAATACAGGGGCATTGAACTTTGAAAGTGACACAAGAAAGTTGTGGAAGCTAGTAAAACAACTTAACGGTGAGGGCACATGGAGAAACTCAAATAATGCACTACATAAAAGCGGGAAACATCTTAACAGGAATGCAAGCACCTGACCATTTTGCAGACTAATTTGCACAAGATAACAACATAGAAATTAGTCCAGAGAAACAACAAGATATTCGAGAGAATTATCAACACACAGGACAGAAGGAAATAGTACATGAGGCGCTGGAGGCACCTACTACAATAAGAGAACTTGGGCTAGCAATATCAAAACTGAAAATGAAAATGTCACCAGGAGCTGACGAAATCTGCAATGAAATGATCTAGAACCTTTGAACAGTGGCCAAAACAAAGCTTCTGCAGACCTTTAATAACAGCTGGACCTTAGGTGGCATTACACAAGCCTGAAGAGAAGCAATCGTGATACCTCTCCTAAAATCAGGGAAAGACAGTTCCATTCCCTCCATCTACAGATCAGTTAGCCTCACCAGCTGTCTCTGCAAAACACTGGAGCGCATCATCAATCACATACTGCAGTGGTGCATTGATAGTGAAAGCATTCTTATGCCACAACAGCTGGCTTTAGGCAGTGCTACTCTACGCAAGATCAGATAATCTTCTTCTCTCAAGAAATTGAGGATGCATTCGAAGAGAATAAACTGGTGCTTGCAGCATGGGTAGGTCTAAATAAAGCCTTTGACATAGTCTGGAAAGAAGGTACGATGAAGAAACTGAGAATCTGTAAAGTCAATGAAAGAATGTACAAATGGGTGAAAGCATATCTGCACAACAGAAGAACCTGAATACAGAAAGACGGACTCAAGAGCAAGAAAGTACAACTGCGTCACGGCGTTCCCCGGGGTAGAGTCCTGTCCTCCACACTTTTTCTAATCTTCATCAACGATCTCGATACTAAATTACCACATGGAATTAGAGTGGCAATATACACTGATGACTCGGTTCTATGGAGCACAAATGAACATGCACCATTGGCCACCAGATCGCTACAAAGAGCTGTAAATGCATTATTTACATGGGCAAATAGATGGTGTGTCAGCATAAACACTGACAAGTGCAGCACCACACTACTTACCCTTTCTCCAAAATAAAAGGCAGACAGCACCCAGATAAGTGGAATACCCCTAAGAGCAGATACATAACCAACATACCTTGGAGTAATATTTGATAACAGGCTGACATGGAGAAAGCACATAAATAATGCAGAATCAAAAGCCAGAAGGAAAATAGCCATCATGGGAAAACTCAGTGGAACTACACGGGGAGACAGTGGGAAAATACTTAGCAAAGTTTATCAACAGATCATACGAATACACCTGGAATACGGGTCAAATGCTTGGTGTTCATCATCAAATACCACACTACAAGAGCTGGTCAGGGTACAAAATCAATCACTTAGAGTCACAACAGGAGGGATGAGATCAATTCTTATAGTGGAGGTGGAAAAGATATGGAGAATACAAGCACTGAGAGAGCGCATAGATACAAAAACACTTATACAAGCAGAAATGTTTCTCAGCTATGGGGCGTTTGAGAAGAAGCAATTTTATCCACCTTGCCAAACGACTCTACAGAGAAACCACTGATCTACCCACAGTTGGTATATCCCTGAAAACTATTCCAGACCGAACTTCATGGAATGACTAACATAGACTATCAATACACATCTAGGCAAAAGTGAGAGGAATATTTCACAAGGAAGAACAGTGTACAACGCAGAACAGCCACTCTCAGCTTCCTTGATGACGAACACCCACAGGACCCCTGGATCCGAGTCTACACAGATGGGTCAGCACAAAATACTGTTAGAAATGGAGGAGAAGTGTACACTGAATTCCCAAATAATACTATGGACACGGCCAGCAGGAAAGTACTGCCATAACTATTATGCTGAAATATAGGCAATTAAGATAGCAACAGAGAAATTACTAAATACCAGCCATCGTACACAACCTGTAGTGCTATTGACAGATGTCAAAACAGTACTCGGGGCGCTCCTGTCTGGGAAGTTGTCATTACTACGGACACTACTTTCTTTACTTTGCAGGCAGCGAAAGTTCTTCATACAGTGGATACCATCTCACTGTGGAGTACCTTGAAACGAGAGAGCTGACCGATTAGCTGACTGTTACATACCACCAAAAGAAAAGAATGATAAAATCAATCAGAAAGCCACCAATACCTCCTCAAGATGTTTAACACGTTGTGGACAGACCAGAACAAGTCATTATTCTGCGCCTCAGAACAGGACACAATAGATTACGCAACCACATGTATACCAAACTCAAGATTGGTGAATCAGGCATGTGCACATGTGGATTGGCACCGCAGGCATACTCCAAGACTGCACAAAATACAACATATCGTCACAATATCCCTGGAGTGAGGGAATGTTATTGCTACCTGTATACCGTGGATTACGTTCTGGGTCTGGGTACAGGTGCTTTGAGTCTACTAACTCCGCCAGTCTCTAGACTCGACTTTCTCTCCCTTTATCAACCTTGGGACCCTATCCACTAGTGCTCCATCCAGACGACATGACTCAACTCTGGTTTAGTAACAAAAAGTTAGACATTAATGTATTTTACAAAAGATCGTCAAAGGAGATAGGTATAGGTAGAGGTAGGCAGTAAGAGTTTAGATAGGCATACAACCAGCAGGGTAGATATCACAGCGCTTACCATCAGGCCGTATAGATTGTAGTCCACCCAGTCCTCTGTCTGGGTTGCCTCACCCGGTCGTAGCAGATCCTCCCTGGAATTGTCAAGACCGGCTTGGTATCAATACTTGATCGTGGTCTTCGGAAGCTGATGTCACTTCCTGGTAACCTACTCCGTTGACTTCGATAGGGTTTAGGTTGAGGTGGCTGGCAAGGTCGCCAACGCTGACAGCATGTGGTTAGGAATATCCATCGTCGCTCTGTTCTACACAAAAGTTTTTAACCGTTGATGTTATGCGCGTGGAAGTACTAAAGTCACTATTGTCCTTATCCTGCCATTGAATACGCAGGCTGGATCTTAATCCTTCTGAAACTTGGTCACAACGTTACTCGTATGACTCATGGTTCGTATGCAGAATCTTGAAAATTTTGTCAACACTCGGTGTCAATTGGCCTCAGGGCCGCTATAACACCTTAATGTCCTTGAGAACACTTATGGCCGCCCCAGCCTGACATACCAAAAAATGATGTTCTTCGTGGGTTCTTCAGTAGCCATTATGATTTAATATATCACAATACTATTCATCATAAGTTCTCGTTGCGCCATCATGGCTTGATATGACATACTATTGATGTTTCTCCCGCCTCTCGGGATCGCCCTGGTCTGATATATCAACAGACTGTGTCGGGTGCCACCTATCTGAGCCACCATTGATTGATATAACAATAATTCGTCAAGGTTATCTGAGTTAGGTATCTGAGGTCGGTGATGCTGGCGGTTACTTGACTGATACTGGCTGGTGGGTTGATCGGCAAAGACCTTAAGCGATGGGAACGTCTTCAGATGGACACTGCTTCAAATCCGGGAAGCTCACACTCACACTTTCGTCTGGTCGCCCATGTTTTTTCCAGTTTCTCTTGCCTGGCTTATGCTGGACTGTCACCACACTCAAAGTAGGTTCTGCAAAGGGACGACCTAGTGAAAGCAACTAGTAACAGCATTCTGGGTGCAACCTTGAGTAATATTTAAGCCTTCAGAACTATATATATATATATATATATATATATATATATATATATATATATATATATATATATATATATATGTGTGTGTGTGTGTGTGTGTGTGTGTGTGTGTGTGTTCATGTGACCTTCCTCCGCTGCTAAGACGTGGACTGTGATGAACCTGGACTGTCTTCTGTCAGTCAGCTCTGGAACCGCTTCGTCCTTCAAGAACGGTGATGCAGCTCGGACAGGTAACGTCGGTCAGTCACAGGTGAGATGCAGAATTTCCCGGCAAAAGTCTCAGTCAAGCATGGCATTAAAGGTTAGGCATTAGTATTACGTTTAAAGACCCCCGGGGAGGAATATTCGACGTCTATGCCGAACCCTCCGTCTGGTTTTCTTCCTCCTCCGTTCGCTCTGGGCCCTCAATCCCAGATATCTGCGAAACCATCTCAGGTATCCACCTCTGTCCCTTCTTTCATGTAGGAGAGGTGTACTTAAACTCTAGGCCCCCTTCAGAATCGAGTTAATACCTGGGTTTCACTTCCATGTAGCAAGTGATTACAATCGTAGTTTAATTACATGGATCCGTCCTCCATGAAGCAGGCAACATGCAACCTGGTTCTCTCACCCCTTTCTAAAAGTGTGAGTAGGTAGAACGGTGTCGCTGTTCTCATTAACAGCATCATAAATTCCGGAAGGTCATGCCCCTACCCCCAAGGTTCTACTTCCAGTCCTATTCCCCTCAGGAATACCCAATAAACCCATTCCATTGTCCCCCGTAAGGACAAAATAGATAAAAGACGGTGGTGAGGAAAGTGGAAAAGACAATCCAGCTGTCCGCCCGACAGTGCGGAGACGGCCATCATCACCGAGGTCGGTCGTTCAATACTTCTGCCGACACTCGCAATCGATGCCAGTCGTCCGTCTGTTTCGAACGAGGTATCACACGACAAAGTTTAGGTGTAATCCTGTATCGCCCCGTCGTTCACCATGTTCTCCGGAAGTAAATCGTTACACCGCTCGGCCGTGTCGACTCCTTCCGACACTTAATCTCTCGAAACCAACTCATGCATATATTCGTTTTAAAGTCCCAAATGCCCTGAGTCTATATTTGCCCTTCTTAAGTGGCTATCTGGTAGCCGCTAGCACATAGAATGCGACATACTCGTGGATGTTAATGCCATCATGTTCCCACCCCAATTGTGGCTTTGTCCCACTTAATTAGGTTTCAAGACTATGCAGGAGTTGATCTTTGCGGGACGCCGACACAAGCTTACCCGTCGTCGCTTCGACACGTAAATAAGATAATCATAAAACAAATGACCTTACTCTGACGAAGTAACTGGCTTCACTCGCTGAGAGTCTGTATGGCCTCTTTAATGGCCATGAATACAGCTCATACAGCACATATCTTTGACGTCCTGCGAATAGAACAATTGCACTTCAACAAATTTAGGTCACAAGTCGACATTCGATCGTCAGCTAGAAGGCGAGCTTCACTTACACACAGTGTTGCCATCTCTGTTTGATGAAAAAGCACCAACATCAAACCAAAAAAGCACCAAAAAGCACCAAAATGTATTTGGAAAGCACCAAAAAAAAAAAAAAAAAACACCAACGGTTTTTATTACAAATTTAACAAGGTGGCACATTATAATTTATTATTATCACTTCATATTACAATTAAATTTGTTCCAGATCCGCCAAATCCCAATCAGAACTACTCTAGAGCCACACACACAAAAAAAGCACTAAATTGCAATAATATTTTTTGGGAAAGCACTAAAACAAGCACTGGTTTTATTCATTCAAAATGTTATAAAGTAGCACATTATCATTTATTATTAATATTTTTTAAATCCTGTTTCAGGATATTGCTGTCAACATCGGCATCTTTCAGCTATATGTTGATTCCTAGGCTAGATTACGCTCATCAGCACGAAACGACTTTCTGAGCGACCGGCTCCATACTCTCATAAGTCACTGGCGCGGCTCGAACCGCTTCCAATTTCGTGCGCTCACGTCAACCACGAGAGTATTCGGGATTAAGGAGGAAGCTGCTAACCCCTCGGCCAGGGAGACCAGCATAATCTATTATTATAATCACTGAATATTAGAATGAAGTTTATTCCAGATCTGCAAAATTCCAGTCAGACAACTCCTCTTCAGTTTCTGTAGCTATTTCCTACTGTGTTTGCTCCTGCGATGATGATGATGATGATGATGGTGATGATGATGATGATGATAATGATGATGATGATGATTCAAAGAAACGTGTATATGCCTCCAGTGATCCAATTTTTCGTGCAATATCCTTAGGTAGTTTATTATCATGACAGCATTTGCCATATCTTTTCATTCCGTACCATATAGTCAAAACAGCTGTCAAACTCTTGATGCTCAGTCTGTTCCACAGTTTTGATTTTATAACTCCCATCTGACTGAAAATACGCGCCACGTCCACAATAGAATGAGGTAAAATGAGCACAGTTAAAGCTAAATCTGTAAGATCTTGGAAAGGATTTTCACCGGTGGCATCCCTCTATGAGGCTATTTCTGCCAACAGTCCGAGTGTGTCAGAGGTCTGTGTCCACTGCATATGATGAAGTTTTCTCCACTAGAAATCGATGCGGGTGAGAGTAGCTGCATCTTCTATAAACATTTTAGCAAGATCCATTATACAGGGCTTCATTGGTTGTAGACATTCACTTCCACCAAGACATGACAAGGACTGTAACACCCGAACGTTATCTGGCAAACGTAAACTCAGCTGTGTCAACAGCTCTACGTGTCAACAGCTCTATTGAAAACGGTATGTACCTTCTACGAATTTCTTTCTTATCAGGAAACTTGCAGCCTGCTATTTCTTTCTCAAACTCCTAATCTAGATTGGGATAAGGATCTAATTAATCTTGAACAGCGTCACTTTCCGTTACCCCCCCCCCCCTTCCCCCCCCCCCCCCACGAATAGGAATCTTTGAACTGAGTTGGACAAGATCGCTGAGTAGTTTTGTTGGATCCTGTATATCTGCTTCGAATTTCTTATTCACACTTTGAACTTCTCCGAGAATATACTTGAGAAATATGAAAATCACATAGTTTTTCATGTCGCTAAGCATAGAATGTAGAAGTTCTGCTGTATAACAGCGCTCGTTGAGTCTTGCTATATCAAAATGAGTTCTGAGCTCAACCCACTGCTGCAATATTCTGACAATGGCAGATTGAATGGACATCCATCGTGTCTGGCTTAATTAAACAACCTTTAGCGGATGTTGTCCATCATTTATTGAAGCAAAACGCTCCCTGTGCTTTGCTTCACGAAGACTTTAGTGAAAAAAACAGTTATATGTTTCTCTAATCATGAACTTTATGTAGCTGGGCAGACAAGCAGCTGCAGTCTGTGACACTGCCAGCTGAAGGGAATGACATACACACCTAACTAGTACCAGATGAGGAACTTCGGATTTTAATTGTGTATACACTCCATTGTTTACACCTGTCATAAGAGATGCATTGTCAGTGCCGAATGCAACTAGTCTTTGCAACTAAAGGCCATTCTTGTTTAAACAATCTTTTAACGCATTGCACATTGCCTGCGAGTTGCAGTCACTCACTTCATCTAAGACTAAGTAAGTAACCACAAACTGCTTTCTTGTCTCTGAATAGTACTTAATAGCTACTCCAAGTATCTTAGTTTCAGAAATGTTGTTGCTCTCATCAATCAATAAGCTGTATTTACTTTTGCCAATATCAGGTATCAAGTATGTTGTGAAATATGGTGAAATAGATTTGAAATAACTGCTCTGCACTTAGTTCTCCTAAGCTTAAAGTTCTTGCAACCTTTGCTGTCACCAATGTCTACCTTGCAGAGTTCACTTAAATGGTCAACAACGCGAAGCGAACAATGGCCAGCCATGAACAAAGACATGCATCCTTCTGTTCCTTTGACATCATCTTTCAATTTGTCAAATGCACTTGTTGTTTGTCTTTGTGTACTGAATGGTTGTTCGGCTTTCTGGTGTTTCGTTGTATTCTTGTGCCTCTCAATATTACTTAACCTGGCTGCCATTGAATATTTGCAGTATTTGCAAAAATACTTAGTATTATCCCCTTCTACTTTTAACAACCATGTTTGAAATCTCGAGTCACTGAGCTCTGAAATGTTGAGAATATTTCTTGCTCACGGTGAAACAAAAATAAGTGTAAATGAAAGGATAATGTAGACATCATAAAATTATGAACTCGATTACAAGCTAATATATTGACGTTTGGACTTGTCTTGTCTGCAAAATGGCGTTCGCTTTTAGCTAAATCATATTAAAGGGAGTTCAATTAGTTGAATATTGTGCGGTAACGTACTAAGACTGTTTTACTCCATCGCTTCAGTTCAAATTTGGCTTTTTAGTGTTCCCAAAATGATTTTTAAAGTATTTTTACCCATCCAATAAAAAAAAAAGCACCAAAAAGCATCCTCCAAAAAAATTGTGAAGCACCAAAATTAGCGCCGCCTCGCTAAATGCAACCTTTTGGCACCAAAAGACTTGATAAAGCACCAAATTGGTGCGAAAAGCGTAAAAATGGCAACACTACTTGCAAACTGTAAGCAATCTCCTCGGTCAATGCGTGCTTAAGTCCCTTGAGGCATAATACGCTGAGCTAAGTAAACCGTATCTAGAACAGTCGAGATGATTCTAGTTACCTTTTAAGAAGGGAAAGTCACCTATTTGGGAACATCCGACTAAACACAGCTAGGTGGTTTCCCTTCGACCATAGAAGGCGAGACGAAATCTCCAGTCATTCTGTGACACATATCTAGGCAAACCTTAAGGCCTAGAGTGACGACTGTGGATGATAAACACTATGGACCACTGAGTGAACTAAAAATACAGTTAAATTCATACCAGAGACAAAATTGCTGTTATAGACACATTTCAAGCGAGCGAAAGAAGATGAAGAAGAATGTTTGAAATAAAAATCATATCCAAAATGTATGATTTGATTATTTCTTACAATTATGTGATAGCTTTATCTACTCATTGTTTTTCTGGTTAGAAAAGTAAGAATAACGATAAATTGATTCTGTGGTTGTTTCGGGATTTGAAATTTAAATATTGAGCACAACCCACTACTGGCAACGCCGATCGCATTCTGGTCTTCACACGCGTGATCCGGGACTGTTTCCGGATCCGGTCAGGGATATGCACTACTGATGAGCTCAAATGGGGGCGAAACTCGAGTGTAGTGCTTCCATATTGACGTGGATAGGCCTTAAGTTCATACCAGAATGCGATCGGCGTTGCCAGTAGTGGGTTGTGCTCAATATTTAAATTTCAAATCCCGAAACAACCACAGAATCAATTGATTATTGCTCACTGGATTTAGGAGGCCTGGTGTTCCTTGCCAGTGAGAAGTCCTGATCGTTCGGGTCCCATCGATTGACGGACGTCGGTCGCGGCGATTGGGCAGTCTTGGGCATAGCCTGCGATGGGTGGCGTTGTGATGTTCTGTTGTGATAATTTGGTGTGTCCAGTGTGTGCCGCGTGGTTACACATCCGCTTCACACGCGTGATCCGGGACTGTTTCCGGATCCGGTCAGGGATATGCACTACTGATGAGCTCAAATGGGGGCGAAACTCGAGTGTAGTGCTTCCATATTGACGTGGATAGGCCTTAAGTTCATACCAGAATGCGATCGGCGTTGCCAGTAGTGGGTTGTGCTCAATATTTAACGATAAATTGCTGATAAATTGTATAAAAAGTACGTAAACCGTATAAATTGCTGATATTTATTTTTCACATCCTTAGTACATTTTTGTTGGGCTTATTCTTAATGTTTCATTTGGTATCAGTTAGGTGATATCAATTTATAGTCCTCAGTGAAGTGAATTTGTTGATTGATTTTGTTTTTCTAAACAATTCTACCTTCAGTTTTTTTTTTTTTTGTTTTTTTTTTTTTTGTTGGGGGGGGGGGGGGGGGGGGGGGGGTTTGGCTATTTCTTTCTGAACAGCCAACACTCACCCTATTTTGACAATCAACGCAAGTGATCTGTTCCCAAACTGACCTGCAGCTGATGTCGACACTGGCATGTCAGGATTGTGAAAGAGTGTTCACTGCTCCTTAGTCACAGACACTAACAATATGTGTTATTCGCTAATGTAAAATGTGCCTGTTACTTAGAACTTTACTTATGACAAAGTTACGACGTGTGTTTGAGCTGATAACTGTAGGTCTGTAATTGTCCTCAGGACATTTTCGCATCTCGTATTATACAGTTATATGTATTTAACTGTTAAAACAAACAGTCTTAAAAGTCGATAGATCTACTTCATTGCTCCGGGTTTTATCCCATATGGCTCGGTTTCTGCGGCCTGCCGAAGCGTAGCATAAAGCGCGAACTACGTAGCTCCAGCGACGACCTCCAGGAGTCTCCGAGAAAAAATACACCCATGAACCGATAAACGTAGCCCACAATTGAACCCACGAGGAGCCCAAGGCAGACGGTTGACCGCTCCGTCACGGAAGCTCCGTTGAACTGTTAACTGTAGTTATCTAAATAAACTTAGAACATTTGCTCTTCTCTCATGACAAAATTTCTTGCGTCTGAACTATTAACTGTAGGTCTGTAATTGTCCTCTGAACATTTTCTCGTCTCTCATGAACTAGTTTCTTGTGTTTTAACTGCTACCTGTATGTCTTCAAATGTCTGTATACGTCATAACACTATTTCACATATGCCTCTTATACAGATAATGAGATATGCATGTTTGTATTCTTCTGAAAAGTATTTATAGTTCGTAATAAATACTTTTTCCTTCTCTTCGAGTAACAAATTCAAATGTATGCGTAGATTCACATAAGGTGCCATTTCTTGTTTCACGGTTTTACATACAAATTTGAAATAAAAACCATTTGAATAATAAATGTCTGCTTTGATTAGTTGTTCTATTTCTATGATAGCTGTATTTACTCCTGTTGTTGTTGTTGTTGTTGTTGTTGTTGTTGTTGTTGTTGTTGTTTCTTCCACTTATGCCGTTAGGCGTCGTGGGGAGGGTTAATTGGAGTTCCAGCGCCGTGACTAGCACCTTTCCTCCAATTTTCTCCGTAAGTCTTGAGCAGAATTTTAGGAACAAGTAAATTCCCTACCGGTTTGCTAGACCAGACGTAGGTTCCTTACCTACTTAACCCATGTATATTTGCTACTAGCCACCATGTCACATCCACTGGTCGCCTGCTGGATAGTTTCGTGCTATGCCAAGTACGACTGACCGACCGACTTTGGAATTTGGAACTTGCCCTCACAGTGTGTACTCATTCCAATTATACAAAAGCAAGCGGCGCTGTGCGGGTGCACGCGTAGCTGTTAAAGGGTTTAAAGTGTACTCATTCCAATTACGGGTTCTCGATAGAGTCCCGTATTGTTATTTGTGGGTAAGTTGCGCGCCTGCTGCCTTCCTTGGATGTGGTAGCCGTTTCTCATACTCCTGTTGTTACTGGTTAGAAAAATAGTTATACCTTATAAATTGCAGAGATTTATTTTTGAAATATTTAGTCAATGTTTCTTGATTAAAACGCATGGGCTCATTCGTAAATTTGTTTGTTTCAGTTAGTTGCTTATCTCTGTATAGGACGTCATAGTTAACTTTAGCATTTGTTGGCTGTTTAAGTTTTTCTAAACGATTTTACCTTCAATAGTTTATCATTTCTTTCTGAATAGCCAACGCTTATCCCATTTCAACAATCAACGCAAGTGATCTTTACCCAGACTGACCTGCACCTGATTTCGAACCTTGCATATCGGGATTGTGAATAAGTGTTCACTGCCCGCAAGTCATAGACACCAAAACTGTGTGTTATTCGTTAATGTAAAAAGGGCATATTATTTAGTATTTTACTCGTGACGATGTTACAACGTGTGCTTGGGCTATTAACCAAAGGTCTGCAGTTGTCCTCAGGACATTTTCTCATCTCTTATTACAAAGTTACAAGTGTTGAATTGTTAACTGTAGTTGTGTAAATGGCTTTAAAACATTTGCTCTTCTCTCATGATAAAATTACTTGTTTTTCAACTATTACCTGTAGGTCTCTACTATAGAAATATACAGTCCTCAAGGACATTTTCTCGTCTCTTACGACAAAGTTTCTTGTGTTGTAACTGTTACTTATAATTCTTCAAATGTCTTTATAAGCCATAACACTATTTCGCATATGCCTCTTATTCAGTTAATGAGCTATGCATGCTTATATTAATCCGAAAATTATTATGATTTGTAACAGAGACTTTTTCCCTCTCTTCGAGTTACAAGATCAGATGTATGCGTAGATGCACGTAAGGTGCCATATCTTGTTTTACTGCTTTACATACACATTTGAAATAAAAACCATATAAAACATGTCTGCTTTGATTATTTGTTCCAGTTCTGTGATAGTTTTATTTACTCATTGTTTTAATTGTTAGTAAAGTAGGTATAACTTATAAATTGCAGAGATTTTTTTAACAATCCTTAGTAAAGTTTTATTGGTTACAATGCGTTCGGTTATTCTTACTTTTCTATTTTATGGTTATGTTAGTTACAATTCTGTTTATAGGACATCACTGTCAACTCCAGCATTTGTTGGCTGATTAAGTTTTTCTACACAATTTTACCTTCAATTGTTTGCCACTTTTTACTGAACAGCTCAGACTCATCCCAATTTTAAAATCATCGCGATTAATCTACTCCTAAATTGACTTGCAGCTGATTAAATACTTTGCGTGTCGGAATTGTGAAAGAGTATTCACTGCTCCTTAGTCACAGACACCAACAACGTGAAATGGACCTGCTACTTAGTACTTTACTCATGACAAAGTTACGACGTGTAGTTAAGCTAATAACTGTAGGTCTGTAATTCTCCTCATGACATTTTCTCATCTCTTATTACAAAGTTACATGTATTGAATTGTTAACTGTAGTTCTGTAAATGAACCTAGAACATGTGCTTTTCTCTCATGACAAAATGTCTTGTGTTTGAACTATTAATTATAGGTCTGTAATATAGAAATATGCAGTCATCATGACCTCTTCTAATCTCTCATTACAAAGTTAATTATATTTGAACTGTTATTTGTAGTTCTGACATACTGAAAGAAGAATTTGTAGAAGCCGCCTGATTAGCCCCATTGAATATGTCACCGAGAGAAGGCGAATAATACCAAATGGAGTAATTAAAGCAGCAAGAGAAGTAGGGACAGAATTAGTACATGAAATATTTAACCATGTTTGGGTAGAACAACAGACACCACGAGACCGGGGGAAATATATGTGATAAGGCAAACCATCTCATGGACAAATGGCACACACGTATCAATAGTTACTAAGAAAGCGCTCTACAATACAATCTTCCTACCAACTCTGTGCTACCAATGCCAAACCTGGACAATAACATAAAACAGAAAAGAAACATCACAACAGAAATGAAACTACTGAGAAGAATACTCAGTGTATCAAAAGAGAGAAAATCAGAAATGAATCAATTAGGACTAAAGAGGGGGTTATAGCAGCAAAAATGTTGTCAGAAAACAGAAGTTAAATGGTTTGGTCATTAACTAGATTACCAACTAACAGTATACCACAACAAGCAATGATGTAAAGACCAAATGAAAACAGTAGAAGAGGCAGACCACGATGGGCAGAGGGAACAGCAGCGTCAACGGGAATCTCGATACATGAAGCCCATAAGCGGGCACTCTCCTGATGTTTATACTTCACCTCGACACCGCAAGGTACAAGAGGAAACAATATGAGATGAAATGAAACTGTAGTTCAGTAAATAACCTTAGATTATTTGCTCTTCTCTCATGAAAGAAAGTCTTGTGATTGAAATATTAACTGTGGGTCTGTAATATATAAATATACAGTCCCCAGGACATCTCTTCGTCTCTCATGACAAAGTTTCTTGTGTTTTAACTGTTACCTGTAGCACTATTTCATGCTTGCCTCTTGTTCATTTAATATGTTTTGCATGTTTGTATTCATCTTAGCCACCAAAGGTTATTTATAGTTTTTAACAGTAACTGTTTTCTTCCCCTCTTAAATTAACATGTATGCGAAGGTCCACATAAGGTGGCACAGCTTGTTTTACTGGTTTATATACGTATTTAAAATATAAACGGTATAAAATGTCTGCTTTTTATATTTGCTCCTGTGTTGTAATAATTTTGTCTACTCATTGTTTTACTAGTTATAACTTACATATTGATGATAATTATTTGTACAATCCTTAGTAAATTGTAAATTATTTTTGGGTAAGGTGCATGCCCTTATTGTTCAATTTAAAAAATAATTTAGTCAGTTGTGAGTCCTTTTATATGACATCACAGACAGCTCCAACATTTGTTGGATTTTTTAAATGTAATTTTACGCTCAGTTGTTTGCTATTGCTTTCTGAACGACCAAAGCTCATTCCATGTTGAAAATCAACACATTTAATCTGCTCCTAAAATGGCCTGCAGCTGATTTTGAACATGGCATATCGGGATTGTAAAAAAGTGTTCACTACCCCTAAATCACAGATACCAACAATTGTGGGCATGCGGTAATGTAAATAGGGGGGGGGCCGCGCTCCACAGTGAAGTGGATAAGGAACTGCTCTGATAATGTCATGAACACTATTGGATGAGGGTTTGTTGTCTGGGCTCATTGCCTACTAAGTGAGGGAAAGACTGATCACCTATCACTCCGTGTACTCAGGCCTACGACATGTGATGTCTCTATCGCATTACAGACCCACAGCGGGAAACTGCTCATGGAGCAATATGTATTTATGTTGTGTAAACGTACGGCTCCGTGGCAATGGCGTTATGAACGCAGTTTGTAATTCCGCTTACCCGCGTTCGAAACACAGCTGCAGACGATTTGGCAGCAAGCTGTCTTGTGTTGGTTTTGTACGAAATGGTATTGGTGCCGGTTGTTCAGGAAGGAATGGCAAACTACTGAACGTAAACTCTCCATGAGATCACAACAGCAAAAGATGCTGGTGTTGACAGCGACGTCCTGTAAAGGATATGCAACTAACTTAACTTTTCGTAAACGTAGATATCTGATTTCTGGAGAGGTTGATAGCCTTTGTGTCTGCCGTTTATTGACACATTCTCTGAGCTTTCATCTTTCAGTTATGTGAATATTGAATAAGCTTTGGAAATATCACTACTGTCACGGTGCATGGTTGGCTGATCATGATATGCATGACTGTCGGGTGCACAGTGGGTTTAATATGGGGCTAACAAACTGTGTGTAGCATCATTTATTAATAACACATGAAGCACATGAGGTTGCCGAGTCGAACCTACGCAAGTAAGCCAACGCCCAAGATCAGTCAGGGGTAAGGTGTCGTAGACAATGTCTTGCAATGGTAAAGTCCTGTCTGACACCCCTCACCCCTCCCCCCACCACCACCGACGAGTGTGGAGATGTTGCTGTAACAGTCATAGATTAGATACTTATAGGATACTGTTCGATTAAATAATAGATACCTAAAAACCTGCTCCGTGGCGAAGTGGTTATGGACAGAGTCCCACATACCGCGTTCGAAACATAGCTGCGGGGAATTTGGCAGCAGGCAGCCTTGCGTCGGGTTTTGTTTTATAAAATTGTATTGTGCCGGTCGTTCAGAAACCACTGGCAAACTACTGAACGTAAACTTGCCAAGAGATCACAAACAGCCAAACAATGCTAGGTTTGACTACAGCGGCCTGTAAATAATATGGAACTAACTTTTTAACCTAAAATCACAAGGAAAAAAGAATTAGGGGCCTAAATGAGTAATACGAGAATATGTACCTTAAGACGTCAAAGGGTATCTTTTCTTTTCTTTAAAAATACAGGGAGAATAGAATTAACGACACAGATTAATTATATGGGGAGGACCAGGAGAGGGCTGCAGGAGATATCGAAAGATAGATCGACTTGTCGTTAGTTGGCTGAGAGCCTTTGCTCAAACCGGGGATAAATGGCGGAAGAGGAAGAAAATAGTAGTCAAGCTGTACAATATGAGACATTTATTGTGTAGTATTGATGATGTTGTAGAGTAGAATAAAATGCTTTATTTTGTTGCCATAGTTCCATAACAGAAAGTTGTCCTAACAAAAGTTGAATACAAACTTTACCAACAGATTAACCATAAATATCTTTCGACTAAAGCCAACACCGAATCCAAAAGAAAAAAAAAAGAATCTTAGCGTTAGCAGACTATACCACCAATTCTGCTCGACCAGACACAATATCTTGCAGCTAATGTTGTAGAGACTGACCGTCAGTACCATCCATTATTATATTATCAATTGTGTTGTTTTCATTAAATACGCATATTTCATACAATCTAATTCATCCAGTATAATGATTTTAACTTCTTAACTCAGAGTTTATTCACTGTTTTATAATCTTCTCGTGTGTGTGACTTTACATATTAGTGTTGTAGTGACCAAACAGGAACTTTTGGATTCAAAATTTGTTATAAGAAGAGCTTTGTGGCCGGAATATAACTAGTCTTTAGTTTCATATAAGCGCGGGCATTCTCCTCTCTGATGGCGGTGCCTTTCCTGTACTTTTTTAGCCTTCTACATTGAAACCTCCCTTGATTCTTTATTGTAATCCTTAAAGACTTGTCTGGTCCAGTTCACTTGGGAATCTCACGAGCCATTGCTGGTATCCCTTTAGTGATAGGCTACATTTAATCGGAGACAGCGATCTCTGCACTCAATATACAAGCCACAGGGACATTGAAAGTATTTATCAAAGATGTGATTGTTTGTAATGGGGAACAATGAAGTTGTCTCTTAAAGATGTCATTATTTATTCTTGGAGACATTGAAGTAATTGATTAAAGATGTGATTGTTTGTTATGGGGGACACTGAAGATATCTCTTAAAGATGTGATTGTTTATTCTTGAATCATTGAAGTCGTTGATTAAAGAAGTGATTGTTTGTTCTATGGGACATTGACGTTATCTCTTAAAGATGTGATTGTTTTTCTTTTTTCTGGGATACATTGAAGTCATTTATCAAAGATATGATTGATTCTTCTATGGGACATTGAAGTCATTTATAAAAGAAGTGATTGTTTGTTCTATGGGATATTGAAGTCATTTATCAACGGTGTGGTTGTTTATTCCAGGGGATATTGAAGTCATTTATCAACAGTTTGATTGTTTGTTCTAGGGGTCAGTGAAGTTATTTATCAAGGACGTTATTGTTTGCTCTGGTGGACATTGAAGTCATTTATCAAAGATGTGATTGTTTGTTCTAGGGGTCAGTGAAGTTATTTATCAAGGATGTGATTGTTTGTTCTGGTGGACATTGAAGGTATTTATCAAAATGGCGGAGAAACGAGGTTTCAGCGCCTGCGATCCTCGTCGGTTAAATGTGTTCCTTTTGCGTTCCTCACGAGCCAGCGTAGAATGTCCCTGTGTTCTGTCGTGTTCCTCACTAGCCAACTTAGTGTATATGTATCCTGTCGTGTTACTCACTAGTCTACGTAGTTTCTATGTATCCCGTTGTGTTCCTCACTAGTCTACGTAGTTTCTATGTATCCCGTCGTGTTCCTTACTAGCCAACGTAGTTTATATGTATCCCGTCGTGTTCCTCACTAGCCAACGTAGTTTATATGTATCCCGTCGTGTTCCTTACTAGCCAACGTAGTTTCCATGTGTCCCGTCGTGTTCCTCACTAGCCAACGTAGTTGATATGTATCCCGTCGTGTTACTCACTAGCCAAGGTAGTTTCTATGTGTCCCGTCGTGTTCCTCACTAGCCAACGTAGTTGATATGTATCCCGTCGTGTTACTCACTAGCCAAGGTAGTTTCTATGTGTCCCGTCGTGTTCCTCACTAGCCAACGTAGTTTATATGTATCCCGTCGTGTTACTCACTAGCCAAGGTAGTTTCTATGTATCCCGTCGTGTTCCTCACTAGCCAAGGTAGTTTCTATGTATCCCGTCGTGTTACTCACTAGCCAAGGTAGTTTCTATGTATCCCGTCGTGTTACTCACTAGCCAAGGTAGTTTCTATGTATCCCGTCGTGTTCCTCACTAGCCAAGGTAGTTTCTATGTATCCCGTCGTGTTACTCACTAGCCAAGGTAGTTTCTATGTATCCCGTCGTGTTACTCACTAGCCAAGGTAGTTTCTATGTATCCCGTCGTGTTCCTCACTAGCCAAGGTAGTTTCTATGTATCCCGTCGTGTTACTCACTAGCCAAGGTAGTTTCTATGTATCCCGTCGTGTTACTCACTAGCCAAGGTAGTTTCTATGTATCCCGTCGTGTTACTCACTAGCCAAGGTAGTTTCTATGTATCCCGTCGTGTTACTCACTAGCCAAGGTAGTTTCTATGTATCCCGTTGTGTTCCTCACTAGTCTACGTAGTTTCTATGTGTCCCGTCGTGTTCCTCACTAGCCAACGTAGTTTCTATGTATCCCGTCGTGTTACTCACTAGCCAAGGTAGTTTCTATGTATCCCGTCGTGTTACTCACTAGCCAAGGTAGTTTCTATGTATCCCGTCGTGTTCCTCACTAGCCAAGGTAGTTTCTATGTATCCCGTCGTGTTCCTCACTAGCCAAGGTAGTTTCTATGTATCCCGTCGTGTTACTCACTAGCCAAGGTAGTTTCTATGTATCCCGTCGTGTTACTCACTAGCCAACGTAGTTTCTATGTATCCCGTCGTGTTACTCACTAGCCAAGGTAGTTTCTATGTATCCCGTCGTGTTACTCACTAGCCAAGGTAGTTTCTATGTATCCCGTTGTGTTCCTCACTAGCCAACGTAGTTTCCATGTGTCCCGCCGTGTTTCTCATTAGCCAACGTAGTTTCCATGTGTCCCGTTGTGTTCCTCACTAGCCAACGTAGTTTCAATGTATCCCGCCGTGATCCTCACTAGCCAACGTAGTTTCTATGTATCCCGTTGTGTTCCTCACTAGTCAACGTAGTTTCTATGTGTCCCGTTGTGTTCCTCATTAGCCAACGTAGTTTCCATGTGGCCCATTGTGTTCCACACTAGCCAACGTAGTTTCCATATGGCCCGTGGTCCTCACTAGTCAACGTTGTTTCTATGTATCCCGTCGTGTTCTTCGCTAGCCAACGTAGTTTCCATCTATCCAGTCGTGTTCCCCACTAGCCAACGTAGTTTATATGTATCCCGTCGTGTTCCTCGCTAGCCAACGTAGTTTCTGTGTATTCCTTTATGTTCCTAACTAGCTAATGTAGTTTGCATGTGTTCAGTTGTGTTCCTAATTAGCCGGGGCTTGGACTGGTTTGCCACGATAGATACTATCCCCAGCCTTTGCTCCAACCACCTCAATAGCACTCTTCATCTACCAGGCCCCACACAAGCCGGGACAGCTGGACCTCCCCTCCCTCACCTAGGGTTCCCTACCCCAAGGGGGCTCGGACCAGACACCAGTCATATCACTGCACAAAGTCATAGCTAAGAAAACAAAAATTTAATTCTGAACTAAGTCAACCACAACACAGAGAAGGATGGCTGAAAGCCAGACTAGAAGGTACTATGTACAAGAGCACATATGCAGTTGAGGATTCTTCATCATGGAGGCGGACGATAGCTCGTGCGGTTGTCCAGTCGTGGTAGCGACTCACCCAGGCTCCTCCAGTGGACCGGAACTCCAAGGTCTGCTGCCTCTCTAAAGTTCCCTCTTCACACAGAGAACCAATCACGGGCTGATCAAGCGCAGTACCACTGCCTGACTGACACTGCACCGATGAACAAGGATCCTTCCTTGCTGTCGTACTATCTTGCTCGTCACACTCCTGATGAAGTCTGGGCCGACCCTAGAATATTAGCGGTCTCCCACTTGCAGAAAAAGTACATGTAGCACCGTATCAAAATACACAAGAGCCTGGTCACTCATCTATCTCATAAGTGACCCACACACTGATATGTCACCTACAAAATGAGCGGTTGCTCCACATGAACACAAAATGTCAAAGTCGATCAGGTGACTAAACACTTCACCTTATTCCCATGTCCTTGGATCAATAGATCTTCACACAGTATCATGTAACTACCCTGATCGAAGGGTATCAATCACAACTTAGCATACACTGTCAACAGTTCACCACGTTGGAATGAGGTAGCTCCCTACCTTAACAAACCTGTCAACAGTTCACCACGTTGGAATGAGGTAGCTCCCTACCTTCACAAACATGTCACTCTGGTGTTCCCACCACTTAGGTAATCAATGTCTTAGGTCACTGGACCACCTGTTGGCTTCAAAAAGGTAAACCAATGTAGAAACACTATTCAAGCATAAATGATACACGGTGTCCCATGACAACCCAGCCGGGCCGGAAGCATAACAGAGTCCATGATGACCGGTAACAATGATCACTTTGCTCAACTTGAAAGTTCATGACCTTTCAATCACCAAGGTTTACACTGAGTTTCAATTTCACCAGTGCTTCACTGGCTAGAATCACCAGACGTTTCAGTGTTGGATCCCCTCGGGATCGTATGACACTCGTCGGACTCTTGGCGGAGGTCCTAACCTAGACCTACCGACATCTTCAGCACTCAGCTCCTTCCAACATTGATCTCGCAGAATCAGAAGACCACTCCCAGTATGGCCTCAATCAACCTCTTGATAGGCACTGGAATGAGTGGGCCCATAGAGCTCATGGTGAAGCTCTCGAATCTTCTTCAGTATAGCAATAACAGATCCTGAAACACGGAGAGGTTGGTGTGAGTACTCAACTACAACAAAGACTAACAGCATCTCCACCATGTCCCCTGCCTCTCAGTCATTCCTCAGGTATACCACCCTGAGTATGAAATCATCACATCATAGATCTACTTGTACCCATAATGTATAGGCATAATGATGTTAGAGAAAGCAATAGCACACCTGTTCAGTCAAGTAACACTTCTGGACTACAAATAGCCCCTAGCACCAGAGTCGACTGTATGACTCTGTCAAAGCCTCTTCCACCTGGTGCCAGTCCAATCCGGTTCCATCTTCCATCATCAATCAACATATACACTTACTTCCCTTTCAGTGTAGTGATTACTTTATCGAGAAGGTGTCCAGCCGGACATCTCCTTCCTGACAGACTCATCAATTCACCAATCCGTTAACCCATGGACTGATCAATTACACACATTAATAACTATATGACTATAATAAATTATACTCCTGATAATTGCTTGCTTGCTTGCTTGCTTGTGTTCGTTGGCTTGAGCTCCAACGTGAAGTCCTGTATGTCGGATGAAGGCATCCTGTTGTCCAACATCAGTGTGATGTCATACAGGACCTGAGGTTTGCGTGAGTATCCGTTGTCCCATGTCTGGCTTATTGGTGTGCAGACTGGTAGTTCCTCGCCGTACAGGCAGACACTCTCCGACTTCGGAGGAATCGGCGATCCTACTGACTTTAGCCAGGACCCCGAAGGGACCTGTTGCCCAGGACGCTCAACAAGGACGCGTCAGTAGGTCTTGGCCAGTATATAACCCGGCCCTGGTGCCTTGGAAACACCTCTGCGTCCCACTCCTGATAATTCATTACAATAGTATTAACTAAGGAGAACTCATGAATTGTTACACTTAAATAACCAACTCATATCACAGCCATAGTGTCAGTTCTGGGATCCCTGTCCCAGATCCTGAGTTGCCCTTTTATTCACTGACTATCTTCCAGGTCAGTCATACCTGTGCCGGTCGAGCACAGCTTTGGTGGCCATCCACCATTACACTTTCCCCCAGCTACGGTGGGTCCCGTGTACCTTGTCCCGTGACGACTTAAGTCACGTCATCCAATGTAGCAAGCCTCCAGACTCTCCACCACCACACTCTGGCTCCACCTTTTTTTTTTTTTTGGGGGGGGGGGGGTTTTCCCCTCACATACTACTACTTCACGGCAGTACTCCCAGTACTCCATGAACCGAGTCAGGGTTCCAGAAGAGTAGAATATTAGAGGCAGAAACGGTTAGGTTCAACTCCTAGATTTATCTAGACACAACGGCCTCGAATTCCTGAGTGCCGCATAACCCTCGATCGGGTAAGTTCAACCAACGGATATGCACGATCGCTTTGGGTCGGACCTGTAACCTAACAGGTTGGGCGTACCGGCCTACCTCCCAGTCAGCTGCCTAGACAAACGTAAGATGGAACACGCACGGTCATTCCAGCGGACGGACATGCACACAAGCAGTAACGATAGTATCCTAAATACTTCCTATCACTGTTATCCTACCGATGTAACACCATTCTGCTTACGCGGAATAACACTGCTATCTTCACACAGCAAATACACCACGGCCAATCTCACCTTGATTCCTCGAAAAATCACCACCACTGATAGAACAACTAAGTTATCATTCTAATGTCACGAAGCACATTACACATCTATAATAATAAGTTCTACCTCATTATTTACAGCGTCTAGCATATCGCTGTAATGACTGACAAACTTCCTGCCTTGCATGTGTAATTAATAAACCAAACAAGTAACTACTACACACCTTGTAAAGAACCGGGATCTCCCTAGCACAACGCAGTAATAATATATATATCACTGTCCCTGCCACTCATTTGTAAACAATCAGTTAACAAATATATCTATCTAAACACATGGGATTTTCCCCAGTCCTCGAAAGCACATCGTTCGGCCTACTTTATTTACACACTCCTTGCTGTGGAATAAGGCTTGTTCCGTCAGGTAACCCATTACGTCGCCGATAGATAAAGGCTAATTCAATATGCAGACAGCCTGCTGTAAATTGTAACGCTACGCGACTACTCATTTCCGACGGCAATTAATTCGTTCGGGGAGGTCGGCACGGCATAAAGACACCAGTTAAACAATAGAATAAGTATTCAACTAACCTGTGATTTAACAATCACCACCTTGACTGCAGATGTCCGCTCTGGCCGCGCACATTGACATCAAAATTACAGCAGCCCTGTGGCTGTGATCTGTCTACGCTGAGGTCCGGCTGGCGACTGATCACGACAAACTCAGTGCGCCTTCAACTTGTCTACACGGGCCGCGTGAATTCCATGATTCATGGAGAAAACCAGAGTCACGATAAGTTCTTCCAACCCGTGCTGCATGAAGCACTCGTGAACCTAGAGATCTTGACCACGTACGCACTTGGGGGAACATTCTAGATTTCTCTATAAATAACTAGAATAGCGCCGCCCCGCACTACTTTGTCTTAAATGAACAAGTAGTAATTAATTAGTCTTGCCGATATGTAAGTATATCTTGTTTCTGTTAAGATAGTGGTTGTTTGTAAGCACAATGGATCCCATACATATTCTTCGTGGTATAATGGATCTCATACAGTAAATCTTTCCGATATAGTGGATACCAAACATAATCTTCGCAGTGTGTTTAATACCATACACAATCTTTGCGGTATAATAGATACCTTACACAATCTTCGTAGTCTAGTTTATACGTTACACAATCATTGCAGTTTAGTGGATATTATTTACAATCTTCAAAGTGTAATGGATATTTTACACACTCTTCGTATTGTAGTGAATACCTTACATAAACTTTGAATGTGCATCGAGATGGCGAAGAGTTTTCATTTTGAATGGAAATCGGCTCCCAGATCTAATCAGCCGAAAACGTGTACCTCGGGCCACTTCAAAAGTGTTTTGTGTGCAATGAATATGATCCAAACAAGAAAGCCATTAAGCATCAATACTATGCTGTATAATAGTCTTGCTTCGCTGTGCCAGCCCGTATCATGTTTATTACCGGTTATCTGATCTTGTACACCCCACACACGCCCACGGTTGTCTATATAAGAGTTTTTTTTTTTTTTTTTTTTTTTTTTTTTTTTTTGCATATCCTTTACAGGACATCGCTGTCAACACCAGCATCTTTCAGCTGTATGTTGATTTCTTGGCAAGATTACGCTCAGTAGTTTGCCATTGCTTTCTGAGCGGCCGGCTCACATACCCCGTAAGTTACCGATGCGATTCGAACCACTGCTGATCCTCACCGTCATCACGTTACCTACGAGAGTATACGAGATTACGGAGAAAAGTCATAACCTCTAAGCCACGAAGCCGGCCTATATAAGAGTAGTAAGGTGAAATTCGTGTTAGTATCACAGCCTGGAATTCTGCGATAAGTAGCAAACACATTTTTTCTTCTTCAAATTTTTATGTTCTCTTCATTGTTCTCATTTTTTTCATCTTTTTATTCTTCTCATCCCGTTCTTATGCCTTAATATAGTCACTGGAGGGTCTTCTCCGTGATTATATATTGTGTTATGTATATGTATTTGTTTGTTGATAAAGGCTAGTCGCCGCAAAGTCCCTGTATTGTTCGTAATTCTGTTCTGTAAAACTGCATTACTTTGTGTTGTTTTATATTGCTTACATGTTCCCAGCTTTACCGCAGTTGCACTAATTATATTCACATTTTAATTAGAATTAGTAGCACGTGTATGGGTTACGCTTGAGTTCATAGTGAGCCAACGTAAAAATAAAACACAGAATAGTAAAACACACTTATCATGTTTGTCGTAAAAGGCGACTATGAAGATTTTCCGCTAGTGTATTACTGGGCCCTTCATGGAAACAAATACACAATAACCTGCCATACATGTCGTAAGAGGCGACGAAGATTTTGGGCGGAAAGGCTGATTTTCTCATACCGAAGAAATACTATAGCTGCAACATCCAACTAGCCACGAACGAATAAAAAATAATAAAGGACAAAGAATAACCATGTCAACCAGTAGAATATGAGGCTCTTATATAAGAGGTAAAGCGCAGAAAGCCACAAGTAGTCATAAACGCAGCTTGTCTTTCCTTTGACTTAGTAAAACATCCAGAAGGTTGTCATTGTGAAGCTTAAATTAGACAAAGATCGCAGGACAAGCCTCGAACGAGAGGCATTGAGCAGATCCAAGGCTTTGGCTGAGAAAGGCAAGTGCTCAGATGAGACCATGGAGAGGGGGATATGTTCAATCAGTTTGTTGTCAATTAAATTACAGAGCTTTAATTTGGAAGGACAACACAGGTGATGGAGAAGGCAAATAGTATGAGATTAGTATTTTGGCAAAATGCGAAATAATGCGGAAGGAAGGCGGAAAAAGCTTCTAAGCACAGGTGAAATAGTGACGTTCTCAGGTCATACAGATCAAAATTACCCCTCAGTGAAGGAGTGGTCTTAATGCTATCTAATAAGACAGACAAAGCAATAAAAGAATGAGAAGCAGTGAGTTCGAATCAGAACCATACAAATGAAAGTAAACTGAAATGTAATTGAGAATTTTTTTTTTTTACATTGCAGGACATCGCTGTCAACACCAGCATTTGTATGATGTTGTGATCTCTTGGCAAGTTTACTTTTAGTAGTTTGCCATTGCTTTCTGAACAACCGCCTCCCGTACCAATTCGTTAAAACCCAGCGCAACGTAGTCTGCTGCCAAATCGCACACAGCTGTGTTTTTATCACTCGTGTGAGCGGGATTACGAACAGTATCCGTAACTCCTTCGCCATGGAGAATTGCATACCCATGAATGGCCAGAACGAATCACTTAGAGGGTAAATTTACATGACCTTCTAAAGAATTATAAGTAATCAAAGACATCGCCTGTCTGTCCCTCCTGTAGCGAACGATGAGATCTGCATTGAACATTGCGCTATTTTCACTATCGTAGTAACGTCCTAACATTACATCACGATACTAGTGTGTTGCATACTTATTAAAAACGGAACAACGAGTGAATCACTAGTTACCAGCCTTTATTACTTACTTCCAATTTCGTTGGCGGAGTGGCTTGATAAACGCCTGCCCGCACGACTTTAATCGGTTCTATTCACTACGGGGCGGATTCGTATTTTTTAACATTAACCTAGGCTTCAAGGTTAGTTAGTTGAATATCCTTCACAGAACATAGCAGTAATCTTCAGCATCTGTTGGCTGTTTGTAATTCCTGGACAAGTTTACTTTTAGTATTTTGCCATTTCAAACGACCGACACTCAAAACATTGTATATAAGTCATAACAAGGAGGTCTGCTTCCAAATCGCCAGCAAATGGGTTTCGAACGTATTGCGTCCATAACTCCTCCGTCACAGAGCGGACTAGGTAGGTACAGCTTTAAATGGTTACCGCAAAATGACCTGGGAAGTAAATGCGATAGGAGTGATACTGACCGCATCACCCACGAAGCTTCCATTAGTCTACTTAACACATAAGTCCAGCACCGTATGTTCAATGCGCCGTGCGTTACTGTTCACTACCCCATGTGAACAACACTCACCTTTGGATTGATAAGACTGTGAGGATAAAACCATATTCAGCTACTTTGGTGGCTGTCTAGTCACAGGATTATCATTCTGAGCCGATAATGGACCTACTATAACCTCTCCTTGAGGTTGAACAGGGTAGGGGTAATGGTGAAATCTAATCGAATCAATGTGCTGTAAGGCGTGAACAAGGATTTCTTGCCTACTTGTAGCTCAGTGTCCGCCAGTGATAGCTCTACATAGACAGTAACTGTCGATATATTCTGTCTACTGGTAGCTCAATGTCAGCCAGTGTCAGATCTACATAGACAGTAACTGTAGATATATTCTGTCTACTGGTAGCTCAATGTCAGCCAGTGTCAGATCTACATAAACAGTAACTGTAGACATATTTTGTACCTACTGGTAGCTCAATGTCCGCTAGTGACATCTCTACGTAGACAATAACTGTCGATATATTATGTACCTACTGGTAGCTCAGTGTCCGCTAGTGACAGCTCTACATAGACAGTGACTATAGATATATTATGTGCCTACTTGTAGCTCAGTGTCTGCTAGTGACAGCTCTACATAGACAGTGACTATAGATATATTATGTGCCTACTAGTAGCTCAGTGTCAGCCAGTGACAGCTCTACATAGACAGTAACTGTAGATAGATTATGTACCTACTGGTAGCTCAATGTCCGCCAGTGACAGCTCTACATAGACAGTGACTATAGATATATTATGTGCCTACTTGTAGCTCATTGTCCGCCAGTGACAGCTCTACATAGACAGTAAATGTAGATAGATTCTGAATGTTGAGTACGCTGGCTCTTAAACTTCCTGTGCGCTGATAAGTTGTGAGTTTATTACTTGCACCAGTCATTTGGACTTAAATAATGACTTCTCGTTCACAAAGCAATGGCAAACTCATCAGCATTAAGTGTCATGCAGGCTGGAGTCGGCGTTCATGAATCTCAACAGACATTGGTCTTTTGTTTTCTAGGTCAACTCCATTGTTGATATTCCTCCATGCCACCGTCTTAATCCATCCAGCATCATTTCTCTTGGTCCGTCTCTGCCTCTCTTCTCCTCGATATTTCCAGTTGTCAAGATGTTCTCCAATGCCTCTCTTCTCATCACATGACCACAAAAAGCTGTTTGCCCATTTCTTATTGTTGTATATAATGTTCTTGTTTCATAGCCTCTTTCAGGCAGTCGTTATTAGTTACTTTGGCAGTCCAAGGAATTCGCAATATTCTTTTAAAGAACTGCATCTCTGTTGTTTCCAATCTCTTCCTAATTTGTTTATTTACATTCCGGGATTCACAGTCATAAAAAAAACAGGTTCTATATAGCACTTCAGCACTAACTTTCTTACATTCAATAATAGTGACTTATTGCATAAAATATTCTTCATTTTCTGAAATGCCTCTTTTGTTTGCCCTATTCTGCTCCTAATCTCTGTTGTGCATGTGCCATCTAATTGTATAAATGCCTCTAGGTATTTAAAACTATCCACCTTGTTAAGAATGGTTCCTTCTTTTATATTTCACATTTTGGTGTCACCTTTTTCTTTGACATCACCATTGTTACTGTTTTTTTTTTTTTTTTTTTTTTTTTTTTTTTTTTTTTTTTTTTATAATCAAGAAGAGTCCTTTCTTTGCACTCTCTGTTACAAGAATGTCCAATAATTGTTGCAGAACTTGTGCATTATCCGCCATCAATACTGTGGCATCTGCTAGGCCTATATTGTTTATATAAGGGGGCGTTCATTTGAAATCCGTTCGTGCCGCACCGCGCGTAATTGCGTACGTTGAACATGATCATGTCATAGTCACGTAATAAGTACTGACCAATGAATAAAAGAGCACGTGCATAAGCATCCCATGATGCATAGGTTCTGTTTCTGACCGTTGAGAAAATTGCCGGGTTGATCAAAAATCCGTCCAAAGAAGCTCAAATAGCGGTGATTCAGTTTCTTTCAATTGAAGCATGTCGACCAGTGGACATTCATCGATGAATGCAGGCAGCGTACGGTAACAAATGTGTGTCGAAGACAACAGTGACAGACTGGGCACGAATGTTTCAGAAAGGACGTCAGTTCACGACAGATCCTCGACGGTCGGGTCAAGCGCATATTGTTGCAAAAGAAACAATCATCCCCAAAATTGATGCAGCAGTACAGATGAACCGTTGTCGAAGCAGACGTTCGCTAGCGAAAGAATTTGATGTGTCAATTGGGGCAATTCAAAAGGTCGTTCGTAAGAAACTGCAATATCGGAAGGGGTGTTCACAGTGGGTACCACGGATGTCGACGGAACACCAAAAAGAGGAACGCATGGGATAGTGTTTGAACCACCTGCTGCGATAAAAAGTGGAGGATGATGCATTTCTCTTCCGCATAGTGGCAGGTATTGCATCATGGTGTCAGCACATTCAGCCGAGCAGCGAAAGAGAGAGTATGCAATGGAAGCATGCTGGATCACCAAAAGCCAAAAAATTCAAGTTACACGTTTCCGCTGGTAAGATTATGCTGAGTGCATTTTTTTACCATGAAGGGCTATTGTTGGCCGACTTTAAAGAACCTGGTGTCAACATCAATTCTACCCACTACTTGCAAACACTGGACAAGCTGCAAAAAGCCATCAAGAATAAACGGCCCGGCATGCTTTCTTACAGTGTGATTATGTTGCACGATAATGCTCGTCCGCATGTTGCAAAGATTGTGCAGGAAGCATTAGCAAAGAAGAAGTGGGAAATTCTGCAACATCCAACCTATAGTCCTGATTTGTCACCATGTGATTTTCATTTAATCGGACATCAACACACACAAAAAAAGCTTTCAAGGGGCAACGATTTAACACAGATGCATACGTAATAAACGCAATAAACACTTGGTTCAGTGAGCAACCACAATCTTTGTTTGCGGACGGCATTCGCCGAATACCTAGGCAATGGGATGCTTGCCTGAATGCCTACGGTGACTTCTTCTGACCAACCCATGGTGTATAATTCATTCAAAATAAATGCTTTGTTTAATTCTACCATACCTGTTAAAGTTCCTTTCATGCTTTTGTAATAAAGCCATTGGAGCGGGTTTCAAATGAATGTTCCTAACATTATGACTTCCGAATATTATTCCTCTAATGTCTGTCTGAGAGGCCGAAATCTTGCCAAGAAGGTCACCTCAGACAGGTGCAAGGCCCAGAATATTTCGGATGGAAACCCAGCGATAGTGAAAGAAATTAAGGCTGTGCTTCGACGATCAAATAACAGCGCTCCAGGGCCAGATGGAATAAGATACATCTATAGGTGTACCGACAACGAGCTAGAGAAACTAGCAGACATGTACAACAACAGTATAGGGAGCGCTAGCATCAAGGAGGAGTGGTTACACAGTTATCCGATTCCCTTGCCGACGCCTGGCAAAGACCACATAAAAATTCAGGGATATCGAGTAATAACCATACAGAATACAATAGGCAAGCTGCTGGAGAAGTTAATTGCCAGAAAAATATCAAGCCAACTAGAAAGGCAAGGTGTTTTCCCACCTACCCTGGGAGGGTACCGTCAAAAAGAGAAATCTGGACCAATGCAGCAGTCTTTGCCCGTGATGTCTATGAAGGTTTCCACTCAGGCATTGAAACCTTTGCTGCAGCGATTGATCTTGAGGATGCGTACAACAGAGTACCATTGGATTTTTTTATGCTTTAGCTTCTTGAACTCAATATAAGACCTTTCCTCCTTAGTTGGATCGCTGCAGCCCTCTTCCAACGGAAAGCAGTTTTTAGATGTGGCATTTGGACTTCGGAACCAACAACAATATATCCTGGCCTACCACAGGGATCACCATTATCTCAGGTGCTGTTCAACGCCTACACTGTGAGAATCACCAGCGAGCAGATCACTCGACCGGGGAGGACATTGTCATATGCCGACGATATTTTAGTATATCATCAGGGTAAGGATAGCGGTCAGGTTGCTGTGGAACTACAAATTTAATCGCATAAGTACTTGGTGTGTTGAAGCTAGCGCAATGGTCAACCTAACAAAGCAACAGTGACATGGTTCTCGTTGAATAATTATATTGTCAACACTCCAACACCACTGCAAATCTGTGTTCAGAGTCTGCGGAAAGAACGCAGGCAATGAACTACCTGGGGATACGTTTTGATCGAAGCCTGGCTTATAATGAGCACATTAACCAGGTGATAACAAAGGCCAAGCGGGGCTTGGCTGCGATGCGGGTGATGGCAACAGCAAACTGTGAGCAGCGTTATCTATGTCTTCTATATGAGTGGCTGGTCATGTCTGTTTTGAAGTATGCAATGACGATCCTGACTCTCAGCCGTAAGCAGATAGAAAGGATGGAAAGGATACAGAACGAAGCTATGCGCATTATTCTTGGATGTACAAGAGATACAGTATGCAGGGCGATGCGCTACCTTCTTAATTTTCCAACCATTGAAGACAGATTACAAGTTTTCAGAGCACGTGCCTACCTCATAGTTAACGCAAACACACAACATCCACTGCATAGTGAAATTAGGAAGGTGAAGGGCAGCAGGTTAACAAGAGGAAGGTCGTGGATGGGTAAAGCCGAAGATATTCTTCAACAGGTGTGTTCAGTTGAGGACTTAGAACCTGGCGAGGATAGGTACGAGTGCTAACAGATTTCTGTAAGTCCTTTTCTGTTTGCATCCAACTAGACAGAAAATGCAGACAAGAAAATCCGGCTGCTGTGGAGGCGGAAGTACATGCGTGGATTTTCGAGAATTGGGTAGACGGTAATGCAGTCATTTACACAGATGGGTCGGTCGTCAGACGCTTGAGAAGCTCATGGGCCTTTACGGCTTAGGCCGGGGGGAGAATTGTGAAGGAGGTCTCCGGTGCTTTTGTTGAGACCACAAGCAGCCTGACTATGGAAGTCATGGCAGTAAGTAAAGCAATAACATGGCTCGAGACACAGACATTCACTGGAGCATGTTTCCTTAGCGACTCAATGAACATGATCAAGAGGATAGAGATGAGGTGGATCCGAAGAGAGTGGTTGCTGTCTCTGGAGCGGTCTCGGCTGGCAAAGATTAGTTTCATCTTCGTGCCAGGGCATGCAGGAGTACAAGGAAATGAGCGGACTGACGAGCTCGCAGGTAAGGCTACTGTGGAGGGCGGACGCGCCATGGACCAGGCTGACATTCTGAATGCTCTACGAGAAGTAAGACTTTTGCGAGAACCAAGTGATGACTGTGAATCTACAACCATGGTCAGACTGCGAGAACAGCAAATTAAAAGAGGTGTGGCCAAACAAGAACACTACGCAGGAAGCCAAAGAAGATTGATAAACCAACACAGAACTGGTGTCGTTAGCCGCTACCAGCTGCGGGATTTGCTGAGGAAGGGATCCGAGCACTTATGGACTGAATGGTTCGATGTGCAATGAGGATGATCTGTCGACTAACTAACTAACTAACGAATATTATTCTCAGCTTCTCTTTGATCTCTCTCGTTATTATTTTGCTATAGAGGGAGAAGAGGTCCGGTGACAAAACACATCCATGTCGTACTCCCAGCCTTATTTGTTCATAATTTCCTTCTTTATTTCCCATTTTAATTGCTGCTAATTGGTTCCAGAAAATATTGTTTTTTATTATTCTGAGATCTTTCCCATCAATGTTAATATTGTCCAAAATTTTCATCATTTCGTCATGTTTTACTGTTTCAAAATGCCTTAGTATATTCTATGAAGCACACACATATGTCTTCATGTGTCTCTATTGATCTTTGTAATCAATCAATCAATCATGTGCCATGCCGGAAAGCGTGGGCGGTCATGACTCGCCATTTCACTCGATCACCAGTGTCGTGGATCAGCTCGGTGTTCCTGTTTCGTCCATGTCATGTGGCCAAGCCATCCAGGTATTTTCCTCTCGGTCTTCCACTTGGTCTGTTCCCCTCGATCTTGCCAGTTGTCACTAAGTTCTCCAACTTATTTCTTCTCATAACATGTCCAAAAAATTGTGACTGTCTACGTCTAATTTCTCTAATCAGTTTACGATGTTCACTAGTCTCCTGTAGTACTTGGTCATTGGTTTTTCTGTCTGTCCATGGTATTCTTTGCATTTTCCTCAGAAACCACATTTCAGCAGCCATCAGATGCTTTTCAGCTTGACTGCTCATTGTCCAAGTTTCACATCCATACAAAAGAACAGGCTCTATGTATCCCCTCAACACTCTTTTTCTCGTTTCAATTGACATCTTTTTATTGGTCAGAATGTTTTTCATCTTGCTAAAGGCTACTTTCGCCATGGCGATTCTTGTTCTAATCTCTTCAAGGCATCTCCCATCAGATGTTATAACTGTTCAAAGATAATTGTACCGATTCACTTGTTGAAGAATATTTCCATTTACTTGTATATTACATTGTGGCACTTCTTCCTTCCTACTGACGACCATAACCTGAGTCTTTTTAATTTAATTCTAACCCCAGTTGCTCACTGTGTACAACAACCGCATCTACTAATTGTTGCAGGTCCTGCGCATCGTCTGCAATTAATACTGTATCATCTGCATATCTAATGTTATTGATGTTTCGTCCTCCAATGCTGATTCCATTTATATCCTCTACATTTCTGAAAATATTTTCACTGTACAGGGAAAAAAGATCTGGAGACATCACACATCCCTGCCTAACACCTCTCTTAATTGGCTGATACTGTCCCACTTCATTATCAATCCTTATTGCAGCTTGTTGTTTCCAATATATGTTTCTTATAAGTCTAATGTCTTTCCCATCAATTTGTAGATCTGCAAGCATATCCACCATGCTGACATGTCTAACGCTATCAAAAGCCTTTGTATAGTCAATAAAGCAAAGATGTATATCCTTGTTTACTTCTATAGCACGTTCAATAACTGTTCGCAGCATATACACAGCATTTACTGTACCCTTTCCTTCTACAAACCCGCATTGTTCTTCCCCTATTTAAGGTTGTATCTTCTTCCTCATTCTTTGCATGATAATTCTTAGCAAAATCTTTGTGATGTGACTCATTATACTAATTGTTCTATGTTGATCACATTCCAAGGTTCCTGATTTCTTTGGGATTGCAATAAATATAGAGTTACATAATTCAGGAGGTATATCTCCAGTATCATATAATGTGTTCAGCAGTCTGGTGACTTGATCTAGTCCAAATTCTTCTAAAGCTTTAATCATTTCATATGCTTAAGAACATTTCAAACCTCCATCTCCAAAATTGGCGGTCCTTCATTATTAAATCTAATATCATACTGTTCACCTCTGTTATCATCATAAAGGTGGTTCACATAATCTGTCCATACATGTAGAATCTGGTCTTTTTCTATTATGATTTTGCCATCTTCAGTTTTTAGACACCCTGTTGATGTACTTGTTCTTTAATTAGTAAGTTCCTGATTCTTTTGTGCACTAATTTGGTATTTTTACTGTTGTGTTGGTTTTCAATTTCTAAGCACTTTTCCTCAAGCCATGCTTCTTTTGCCTCCTTACATAATATTCTGACTTGTCTGTGAATTTCTTCATATTTGACAGAATTATTTTTGTTGAGTCTTCTTGTTTCCATGAGGTGTAAAATTTCTTCAGTCATCCATTTCTTACGACCCTCCTTCTTTAATTTTGGAATAGTTGTTTCTGCAGCCACATTGATTGAATTCTTCAACGTTTCCCATTGATCATCCACATCCTGGAATAGGATCTCTAGATCAGACAAAATTTAATAGTGTAATAGTGTCCGTAATAGTGTCCGTAATTTATACATTGCATTCTGAGTACCCTTTCCCTCCACAAATCCATACTGTTGTTCATCAATTTCTATTTTTATTTTATTTCTTGTTCTTCTCATCATAATTCTGAGTAGAAGCTTAGTGACATGGTTAAAGAGATTAATCGTACGAAAATCTTCACATTCAATTGCTCCTGCTATTTTTTGTATATCTATAAATACAGATTTCAGCACATTGCTTGATAGATATACACTGCTATAAATATCATTCAACATTTTGATTAATATATGTACTCCAAATTCTCCCATTCATTCATTAATTCATTCATTCATTCATTCATTCATTCAGTAGCATGTTCTTTGCAGAACCTCCCTCCCTTAACAATCTTCCGGACAACGTCTCGATCATAAGCAAGATGTCCCGCGCCCGATATACCAATCTGGAGATAATTCGCCACATCCTGCACCCATATTCTCTTTGGCCTTCCTCTTCCTCTCTTCCTAGGCATGTACCTCTCCATTATTCTAGTCTTCAAACTTTCATGACGTTTCAAGTGATCAAAATATATCAATTTTGTTTGTTTTATCGTATTTAATAGCCAGCTCTCTTCAATATTCAGCTCTTGAAGTATGGATGCATTTGTTCTTTTCTTTACCCAAGATATACTTAGAACCCGTCTATAACATTTATATTCAAATAGGTGGACCTTCTAAGTTACTTTCTTCTGTTAATTCTTCCCTTTCTCCATCTTTTGGTTCTCGTATATACTCATTCCACCTCTTCACTATAGCATCTTCCTCCACTAATATCTTTCCTTTTTTTATGTTAAACACCCTATATCTATTCTTATTCGTCTTCACGTGAGCTCACTGATTTGTCTGTGCATATATTTTGTATCTTTAATAGAATTTAATTCACTTTTCTTACACTGCTCGTTTAACCAACTTTCTTTTGATTTCACACAATTATGTCTTATTTCTTTATTTATCTCGTTATACTCTTGTTTATCAATTTTACTCTATTTTCTGTTGGCCATCAGCTTGAAGGTTTATTCAATCATCCATATTTTCTTTGCTGTTTGGTTACTACCTGGTAATATTTCTTTGCTCGTTTGATGAATGGAGTCCCTGAACAATTTCCATTCTTCGTTTATATTCTGTATTTTAGCGATTGCATTGTGCCTATTTTTCACAATTTCTCTGTATTTTTCACGAATTTCTTTATCTATCTTCAAAACCACTAAATTGAGTCTCATGTTCTTAACCACTTTTGATTTCTCTCTTTAGTCTTACTTTTATTATTCCACAAAGTGGTACATGATCACTATTGCAGTCAGCACCTGACATTGTCTTTACATTAATTAACGCATTTCGAAAACTGTTATTACTAAGTATATAGCCAGTTTAGTTGAGCATTTTCTATCCGGGCTTTTCCATGTGTAAAATCGTTGTTTATGGTGTTTCAACCAGGTGTTCTCTAAATATCATATCATTGATATTTGCCCATTCTATTAATTGGTCTCCCCTTTCATTTTTTTTTTTGGTACCTAAACCATTATTCCCCACTACATCCTTTTCCTGCTTTTGCATTGAATTCTCCATGTACTACTTGTATATCTTGTGATTTTATTTGAGACATTAGGTGATTTGGCTGTTTGTTTATCAAATATTAGCTCTACACCTTTTTCGTGTCTATCCTTTCCAGAATAAATTATTCTGTTTGTCGTTTATAATTTTGCCTGACCCCTTGCATTTATCTCACTTATGCCTAGAATATTCAAATTCATGCTTTCCATTTCACTTATAACATTGTGCGACTTTCCAAGTTCATTTAACGTTCTAACATTCAATGTACTTATTTTAAATTTATGACTTTTAATTAAGATAATGCTTTCCGTCTCTGGATGATGGTTTCGTGGCACCTGTGGCACATGACTGTCCCTACCACAAACTGCTGAGCGTAAAATTGCCGAAAATATTGCAAAAAATGTCCCCGGGTTATTAGCAAGGTGCTGCAAAGGACATACAACATTTGGTTTGATATTATGTGCGTAGAGCGTGGATTTTTAACTAGTTAGATTGAAATCAGATGTGCGCTAGAAAATTGTAACCTGGGATTGTTATCTAAACGTTCAAGAGAATTCAAAAACAACATTTACATTTACAAGTATTCGGTAATCCAATACTTAGAAAGAAATTTTCATCATACAGGAATATTGCACACCCTGGTCTGGTTTTGTAACATTCCTCTTCTTCTTTCACCTACAGACGTCATTATGAATGAATTCAAAGAAAGAAGCAGTAAATGGAACTTGTTGACATACCCACATAATGTGTCATCAAATAAAGCGGGTGTATGCCAAACTACTATTCTGTGGCCTGTAAATGTTGGACACTCCTGCAACAAATGTTCAGCTGTCATTTTATTAGTTCCAAGCAAACAGTCATCAATAGTTGTGTTGATGACGACCAACAATTCACTGCAAACGGAAAACTCCTTAAGAGGTCAAGTCTTCTTCAAAAGGTCACAACAGAACATCATAAACTTGTGCACGAACTCAAAACTTATAGCATGAACATTTGAATATGTAGCTCAGGAGCTTATACAAAATGTTT
>OY992891.1:68766772-68849272 GCA_963921405.1 Cepaea hortensis | reverse complement strand
TTCTGGTTTTTTGGTGAATCATTTGTTAACTTTTAAAGCTTTACTGCAGTTCCCCTTATTCTTGTTTTATGTAAAGAACCCTTGTTTTATGTAACGAATGGTTGTGTCCTTTAACGAACCGTTGTTTGTTTTAACGGACCGTTTTTTTTTTAACGAACAGTTGTTGTTTTTTTAACTAACCGTTGTTTCTGCGTGGAACATTTGTTTTCTGTAACAAACCATTGTGTTATATATATAACCGTTGTTTCTGTAAGTAACCTTTGTTTTCTATAATGAACAGTTGTTTTCTGTAAGGAACAGTTGTTTTCTATAACGAACCATCGCTTTCTGTAAGGAACCGTTTCTGTCTGTAAGAAACCGCTGTTTTCTGTAAGGTACAGTAATTTTCTGTAAAGAACCAATGCTCTCATTACAGGAACCGATGTTTCCTGTAATGAATCGTTGTTTTCTGTAAGGGACCGTAGTTTTCCGTAACGAATACTTGATTTCTTAAACGAATTGTTGTTTTCTGTAGGGAACAGTTTTTTTTTATATTTTCTTTTTTTAAATGTTAACGAACCATTGTTTTCTGTAAGGAACGGTTGTTTTTTGTAACGAATATATCTGAATTTTATCTTATTTAGCATAGTCATTGAGTCACACTATATAAATTCACGTCTTCAGCTAAAACAGGACCATCGTCCAAACCAACACTTCTATTGTAAGGTCGTATCAAGAAAACAACACTAGACTGCATTACTTTTCGGTCATTACATCATGCAGAGAAAGCCCAATCGCACAGCCTATGACGAGCAACTAACTGTCACGCCTGTAAATATCACGTCATCCCCATAACCATGGTATATGCATTGGAATTATTAGACGAAGAGAATTTAACAGATTATGTGCTACACAAAATATAGGCTTGGACTAAACAAAAATGGAATGCGTAAAATGGAAAGTAGAAGCGTGTTACAGCTACGACATAAACGTTGTTAATAATCCTAAACTCAATGCACCATCTACACTAGTAGTACAATAGTCCTCCACTCAATGCATCATCTACACTAGCAAGACGATAATTTTCCGCTCAATGCACCATCTACACTAGCATTACAATAATCCACCACACAATGCAGCATTTATATCCAGAGGAAAGGTAACACCAATACATCTGGAACAAAACCAGCTGCAGAAGCTGCCGGATCAACAAACCAATGCCCTAACTGTCCGACTGTCATAGCTTCAATATCAGCTCAGTTTTCAACCAAGGCGTACGGGCTGGTCTGCCATGACACGACATTTGGTCTTTAGGTTGAAGTTCCACTCACCAGTATAAGCTTGTACCCTCCCAATTACGCTCCTCCACCCGAAGCCATTGGCACAATGTGTGGTGGCGGGTTTGGTGAGCGCCGCTAACAGACAGCAAGTAGTGCAGTCAACTGCCATATGGCAGCTCAGTCATATTTGACCAAGACCTGACATACACACACACCACAATCTCTCTCTCTCTCTCTCTCTCTCTCTCTCTCTCTCTCTCTCTCTATCTATCTATCTATCTATCTATCTCTTTCTCTCTTTCTCTCTCTCTCTTTCTCTCTCTCTCTCTCTCTCTCTCTCTCTCTCCCTCTCTCTCTCTCTCTCACACACACAGATATGTATATATATATATATATATATATATATATATATATATATATATATATATATATATATATATATATATATATATATACATATCGTACCGGTCACAGCGACCGTTCAGTGTGTAATCGACATTGTTACTAAATATGCAAGGTCATACACCTGCTGAATAAGTTTCAAACTGTTCTTTGTGCTTTGGATCGTTTGTTTGTGTAATATCACTTTTAATCCCATCAACGCATTTCAGCCAGCTTATCGTTCCAGTTAGGGTGGCGGGGTAGGGGTATCCCCTATCAGAGGAGAAGTAAGGCGCCTCCTTCCCTCCTCTAGCCTACGGGACATCCTTGGGCAAGGTATAGTACCCCGGATGAAAGAACTGGCACTAAATCACTAAATACAGCAATCTCCTTAATGTACGGCTGACTCACAGCTGTCACAGTGCTGACTGCGACACCGATCATTCACTCATTTTCAGCAAGGTGAGGATAAGGCCAAAGAGAATCAACAGAAACAGAACAGAAGGAAGACCACGCATCGAAATCAGCGGCAACCAAAACAAAAAGAAAGTCAATAAATTCACCCAGGCTATGGCGGAGGCTCTGCCTGGTCCCACAAATGGAACTGCCACCGAGAGATGGAGTCATTTGCGCGACACTATCTGCAACACAACTCTATGAACATTTAGGAAGAAGCAAAGAAAGTCAGCCGGCTGCTTTGAAGCACACTCTGAAGAGATACTCCCAGTCCTGGGAATAAAGAGACATGCATTCTCAATGTATAAAACATCACCTTCAGAGAAAACATTGCACGCACTGCGAATGGTCAGAAATAGAGTACAACAGGCCGCAAGAAAATGTGCGAACAGGTACTGGCTCAGCTCTCTGCCCTCTGCGCACATTCAAACGTGTGCAGACACTGGAAATATAAGAGGAATTACGAGGGAATCAACCAATCTTTCGGTCTATCCAAAAATAAGATGCTTCCTTTACGAACAATTGAGAGGGTAATCGTAAAAGATCGAAAGAAACAAATGCATCGCTGGGTAGAAAACTACTCAGAACTATACATAGTGGAGAACACTGTCGAAGAAGAAGCTCTGGAAGCCACTGAAAAACAATCCACCATGCATGTCCTGAATAACAAACCGTGCCTCACAAGAATAAGTGAAGCACTAGACACTCTCACATCCGGCAATGCACCAGGAAAATATGATATTCCACCTGAAATTGTAAATGTGGCAAAGAAATAATAATCACAGAACTGTATGCAATACGTCAGCTCTGCTGGAAAGAAAAATCAGTACTACAAGTGTCAGAATCCCCAATAAGGTTTGGAGAGTTAATAGGAGTAAGACAAGTGTAGTAGGGAGACACCAGACAGGAGAGACACCAGCGCTATAAATAGCTTCACAAGGGGACACATTTGTGTCAACCAAGGGAGCACTACGGACATGTGAGCGAGGGCTTCCCCAAATCATTGGGAAGCTTGGCCTTACGAGTAACCGTGGAGTACCCGGTTACTCAAGTTCACGAGCCAGCGTGCTGGGGACTCCATGCACGCAAGACTCGCTAATGCACGGAGGGGACAGCGTCCGTGCTTGACAACGGAATGTGTAGCGTGTGGACAGACCCGACTGGAGACGATTAGAGAGTAGACGTGTTCTTGACAAATGCTATAAGTTTCTAGGCAATAGTTAAATATTAGGCTTTAGATTTAGATTGTGATTACTAGCATCATTTCTCACCACTTCATTACATTCATATTGTTTAATGTCAATGAAGCATACCGCTCGCAGAGCTTATAAATTGCCAGCTCTAAATAAATTGCATTCCTTTTGCAAATGACACGAGTTGTTATTTCGTGCGGTGCAAAATTAGGGGAGTCCTGAAAGACCTGTAGCAAGTAAGTTGCTGAAAGGTAGGATCCCAATTGGTGTCAGAAGCCTCTGAACCAACGGCAACAGACAATTGGTATCAGAAAATTCTGAACCAGCGTCAACAAGCACGATTCAACATCATTGCTGTGTTAAATTATTTGAAAGTAATATAAATTTGTTTGCATATATGGCAGAAATAATTTTCTCTTGTGAATTATTACGATCATACCATTTGTGGAGCTTGAACCACAATGAAGCAAAAGTAAATTATGAAAGTGTGTTATTCTACGGAAATTAATGAAAATGTATACAATCATCAGTGAATATTATCAAGTTAACCATCGTATACATTTCATTTTGTGTGATACAGCCATCAATGTCACCATTCTACATATTCAGTAAATAGATTAGCTTCTGAACAGAAGCCTAGAACGAAGTTATACCGAACTAGTCATAAAGTGAAGACAAGACGACATCGACTGTCATACGACGAATCATCTTACGAATCACGACAATCATTTAGACTATCATATCATTCATTCATTAACACCATTTATCATTATCTACCACATTTTTTCATTCATCATTCGCATGAAAGATAAATTTGTATTTACAACATATGCGTGTGTCTAATTTTTGATGCTCTACTAAACAGAAGCATCCATTGTGTTATCAAGTCAATCGTTTTGTGAGTGTGGAAGACAGCGGTGGAACATCCCAAGAACCGTATTTTCCAAAGAATTAGATGAGTATATTTTCAGAATATTTTGATATGCTCTAAATTAATCATGCATCTTCTTTTTCAGTAAAGATGTATATTTACTAACACATAATTAAAAACCATTGTGTGAATATTATTGTGATATCATTTTGAACTAACATTAAGCCACAAAATGGCGTCACTTAGTGAGTGTATCCAGGCAGGCAAAGATATGGGCCACACTGGAGAAAAGTTAGAGAAGTGGGCGGATCAAAAATATAAAGAAGAAATAGCTCGACATAGAAAAGAAACAGAAAGAAAAGCTGCTCTTGACAGGGATGAAAGAGCATTAGAAAGGCAACATCAAAAAGAAATGAAAGAGGTCGAAGAAGCCACCAAACAAAAGCAGATACAAGTAGACTCAGAAACTAAATTAAAGATGAAGGAAATAGAGGTAGATTCAAACATACAGATAGCCTCTAGCAAACAAAAGAGCCAAGAAGAGCAGAACAAATTTAGCAAGTATAAAGACCTTATCAAACCATACAGTGTAGGGGATTCAATTAGCGCATGGACTGAGAACATAGAATTCCAACTAAAGACTCAGAAAATACCTTTGGATGACTGGGCAATGATCTACATGAGAAACCTCAGTGGGGAGCCGTTAAAAGTAATAGAATCCATACCTACAGAGCTAAGGAACAATTATCAGTACATTCACGATAGGATAATGCAACACTTTCTTTTAGACGCCACTGGGTACCAAATTCAGTTCTCCCAAATTAAGCCAAAAGCAACTGAAACCTTCTTAGACTACATCTCTAATGTGCAGAGCACATTTAAAAAGTGGACTAGAGCGGCGAAAGTGGGTAACAACTATGAAAAATTAGAAGATCTTATGGTAATGGACAAAGTAATATCGACCGTCCCTACCCCTTTTGCGAAGTTTCTACAACAGTCAGATATTGAATCCATTCAGCAGTTAGAGAAACGGGGGTCAGCATATTTTTCATCTAATCGGGACATATTTAAATCTACAACACATGATACAGAAATCACTGCTTTTGCAAACAAAGTACCTGATAGATCTTACAATCAGAAAGATTACCGTAAGAAAGATAAATCATACCAGAAGCCACCTCGATGTGGATATTTGTAGTTTGTTTCATCCTAGCGACTCGATGTGTGATAAGAACCCGGCATATCCGTCACATTTAGAAGCAGTGTTAAAGAAGCAAGAAAGCAAAAGAACGTCATTTAAACGTGCAGTTAAATGTTACTTTTGTTCCAGTTATGGCCATTATAGCAATAAATGTATTGGTAGGCAACGAATTAAGGCAAATAATGCAGCACTCATCGATACATCATCAGACGATGAGAGTGACATTGATCCGGAACTTGTGAATGTGTTACCAACGAGTGAATGTGAGAGTGTAGCAGTAGTAACAGACATATTAGACTTTAAGAAATGTGACGTATGCCACCAGTTTCATGCGGATGGTAAATTGAAATGTGGGCACGTAATACCATGTTCCAGTGAAGATGCTAACGCAGCGAGTGCCTCCAGAGGTAAACTTAAGTTCTACGATGCACTGGTCAATGATCAACCATGCCAATGTTTAATTGATAGCGGAAGCACTTTACTGGGTTTAAGGAAAGAACTTGTTAGACCAGAAGATTATGCGGGTGAATTTGTCAAATGCCGTACTTTCTCTGGAACCATTGAGAAATACCCACTGGCAAAAGCACATATCAATACCCCGTTCCTTACCGGCACATTTACGTGCGCAATCCTGCAAGATCCATGCACGGATCTCATTTTAGGGTGCCTAGATTCATTAAAACAATGTACAAATGACGACATAAGAGCCTGGAAACATACACACATGGCTAACGCTGTAACAAGGTCAGATACACAAACAAACTATACTGACTTACAAAATGAAATGCTACAGCTATTAACACCAAGGGGTGCAGATACCAACACTACTCGACAGAAATTTATCGAGGCACAAAGCACCGACCAAACTATCGCACCTTATTTTAAATTGCTGGGTGAACGAGCGAAAGTGACTAAAAATGCATCTTGATACTTTAGAAAACATAACGGAATTCTCATGCGTTATTACACAAATAATAACCATGAAATTCAGCAGACGGTGTTACCTGTAACATACCGACAAAATGTGCTAAAGATCGCACATGAGTCACCGTTTGCGGGACATTTGGCCTATGATAAAAGCCAGAGTTTTGTCACACTTTTACTGGCCAAAATTCTGTTCTGACATAAAATTTTTATATCGTTCGTGTACTATTTGTCAACATCTTGTACGAAAGGGAAAGCATGTGACGGCCGAAGTTCAACGGTCATTATAAGCATCTAGACCAATTGAGTGTGTAGCGGTCGATATTGTTGGACCCCTAAATCAGGTGTCAGGCAAAGGAAACCGATTTATACTTACTCTCGTGGATCTATGCACAAGGTGGATCGAAGCTATTCCACTGAAGTACATCACCTCCAAAGATGTGGCAAATGTATTTTTGCACCTATTTTCTCGCTTTGGCTTCCCACGATCTATCTTATCAGATCGGGAAACGCAGTTTATTTCGGCTGCTACGCAAGCCTTAACAAAATTGTTAGGAGTAGAGCAGCATTTCTGTACCCCGTACCACCCAATAAGCAACGGGATCATAGAAAAAATAAACGGGGATCTCAAACACATGCTGGCTAAAGTAACAGCGGAGAACCCATCTGATTGGGACCCACTATTGCCAGCAGTGCTATTTGCCCATAGAGAAATTCCGCACTCGAGTACGGGTTTCTCACCTTTTGAGTTAGTTTATGGGGCGAACCCTCGAGGACCCCTAACCATTTACCATCAGCTAATTACTAGCTTACCAGACAATCCAACAGCAGTAACACCGTATGAGATGGTAACGGAGACACGCGGTAGAATAATGAAAGCGTGTGTAATAGCCAAGGCATCTTTGGAGAGGAAAGGACAGATGTACCGCGATTATGCAAATAAGGGTGCTAAAACTATACACCTTGAACCAAATCAGAAGATTTTGCTTCTACTACCTGATAAACGTAATTTGTTACTAACATCTTGGCAAGGGCCATTCAACGTTGAACGTAAAATATCAGATGTGGATTATGAGATATCGATAAAAGGAAAATTAAAGATATTTCATATCAACATGCTGAAATCATACTTTTCACGACAAGAACAACAGACAGACGAACAAGATGCACCAACACCAAGTAATCGGACGACAGACGTACACAACACAACTTCACTAGGTAGGGCGACACACGACAGCGACAACGCAAACACACTTAGCCAGGTAACAGCACACGCAGCTAGTACCACAACAGTATTGAACGAGACAGACGAAGACGAGATGGAATTACCAGTCCCTACTGTAGACACGACTAAGACCATTGACAGCATAAAGATAGAAACTAAACTTACAGGCGATCAACGACAACAGATGATAGAGTTAGTGACGGAATACAGAGACATTTTCTCCGACATCCCAGGAAAGACAGACAGAATAGAACATTCTATTATTCTGACTGACAACACTCCAATCAAGTGTCGACCTTATTCTATCCCTTTAAACTATAGGTCGAATCTCGACAAAGAACAACTATCTCTTGAGTCGAGCGGAATTATTCAGAAATCTCAGTCAGAGTATTCTTTTCCTATCGTCCTTGTCGCCAAAAAGGACTCAACTATTCGACTCTGCGTCGATTATAGGCGGTTAAACAAAATAACCAAAATTGATGCTGAACCAATCCCAGCATGCGAGGATTTGACCTTAGACATGTCTACATCTCGCATATTTAGCAAGCTTGACCTCACGAAAGGTTATTGGCAAGTCCCGATGGAAATAAATTCGATTCCTTTATCAGCTTTCTCCACTCCTTTAGGGCTATATGAGTGGCGCTTTCTTCCTTTTGGCCTTCGTAACGCTCCAGCAACTTTCGTCCGTCTAACTAGGGATCTTCTCCATGGGATGACCAATATTTCTACATAAATAGATGACATATGTATTCATACGGAAGACTGGACATCACACCTACTGAAACTACGACAAGTCTTCGACAGGTTGCGAGTATTTGGGCTGACAGTCAAGCCGACCAAAGTAGAGTTGGGCATGGAACAAATTGACTTCCTAGGTCATACCATCTGCAGGGGCCAATTAAGAACAGATGACAGAATCGTCACCAAGATTCTGAATTTGACGATGCCAACGACCAAGAAACAGGTCCGGAGTTTACTGGGTCTGGTAAACTACTATAGTAAATTTATTCCAAATCTGGCGGAAATCACCAGTGTTTTTTCTAACATCTTAAAAGCTTCGGCTAAATTATCTGTACAAGATGCAGGATTAATTAGCGCGTTATCAAAATTGAAATACAGTTTTAGCGTTCCACCTATCCTTCGTATGCCTAATCCAAAATTTACCTATTTTTTTACGTACAGATGCGAGTGCTATCTCCATATCTGGGGTACTAGGAAAGTTCTACGAAGGGAAGTTCCACCCAGTAATGTACGTAAGTCGGAAAATTAGCCCTGCTGAATCCAGATACTCATCATCAGAATTGGAGGGCCTCAGTTTGATCTATTGTGTTAAGAAATTTCATAGATTTTTGGCAGGAGCACAGTTTGTGATCGAAACCGATAATTCTCCGTTGTCTGTGATGCAGTCTGGCATTCCCCACAATAACAGAGTCTACAGGTGGGCGTTGATTCTGCAAAACTATACATTTACCATCCAGCACTTAAAGGGAAGATTGAACACTGTTGCAGACATTTTGAGTCGACCGCCAACCATTGAAATACCTGATTGGCAGGAAGGGATCGACCACAGATCACCAGAAACAGTGACACTGTAAATGTTAGGTAACTCAGTGCCGTATGTGGTGATTAAGATACACTGTAAGTGCGTTATCATCGCCAAACATATAAACTGTGTGAAAGTAACAGTGCTATGAAGAGTGAAACGAACAGACGCATAAGTAGCATGCGCTGACACACACATAAGCTATATTAACGTTGAAGTGTTAGCTATGAACCTACATAAGTGAGTAGGGAACTATAATTATACACTATCCAAGAAGGAGAGCATATAAGACTTTGCTGAAATGAACTATGTTATAAGTATAGTCTACAAAGAACATTGCTCCATCTTCACACCGGAAAGGAGGACTTCAGTTAGTGTAATTAGATATAGAAATGTAACTGTGATATATATATATATATATATATATATATATATATATATATATATATATATATATATATATATATATATATATATATATATATATATATATATATATATATATATATATATATTATTTTATTAACAGTAGACATAACTTCATTTTTTCTATGAATAATTGTATTGCAAAATGTTCAAATGCATATATAACTTTATTTATGTCATATGGTAGTTAGAAATCACCAGCATTTAGTTAATAATCCATTTAATGTAACACCAATAGTAAGAATACAATTGTTAGATATTACATTAGTTTATCACCGCATAATCATAATCATTTATAAATTCCTTTATCTAAAATATCATTTCTAAACTAACCCAACCATTTAGGAATTAAAATCATCTCATTTACCAATAACACTTTAAGGTAGTTAACTCAATTCTCTTTAATGAAATTAATTAGTTAGATTATTTCCCCTTAGGATAAGTTAAAACAGCACACCAAATTATGTTAGTTACTATTACAGGATCGGTGACAAACCATCCTCACAACCATGTATATTTTGTATAGACATGACACGTGCAAACAAACCGCACAGTCATTTGGCGTGACTACTTCTATTATTCAGCCAATCATTTATTGTAAATATGAAATGTTCATGTATGTGATGCGATGAACCATATTTTAATGACGAGTGAATGTTTTAGCAAAGCGAGAGTATGAAAGCGAGTAAAAGATGTATGAAAGAGGTATAAATGAGAGGAGAGAATGTGAGAATTAGTAAACATGGAAGGAAAGAGAGAGTGAGAGAAAGATAGCGGCAATTTTTTTTTCTACACCGCTCAAAACGTCTTATTTTGACTTGTCTGTGTCATCTGTGTAACCAATGTGTTGTCAAGTTTTTATGTGTGTTACTGCCATACTTTAATAGAGTACATAGGAAATATACTTTGAACATCTTAAAACGGAGTTGTGGTCATAAATAAAAATAACAAACATTTGTAACCACAATAAACCGATTTACGGCGCTCGAAGTAATACACACATTTTTTACACTAACGCATACACAAGTTAGCAAGTTAAGTACACTGTAGTTTATTAGAAAACACGCAAACAAACAGGAAAACAAACACAGAAAAGTTGCATACACTAACTGTTTCAAAGAACAACAACTTAAAATCAGGGGACACAATAACTTCGTAAAAAAACCTTAATGTAACATTGGGAAATAGCTTTTCACGAGCGGAAGCGAGAAGGTGAAGAGTATAACTCTATGTATATGAGTTGGAGGGGATATTAATGGGGACATGAACATTTTATGCTCATGTGTTGCACTCATAACAGAGTCAACTTGTATTTGGGTTGTCATTTTCGGGCAATATGAGGACAGGTCGAGACAGAAGTCAACGGGTGAAAGTCAAAAGACATAGGGTCAAACAACGGAAGCCAGGACATAAGTCATAAGACAACGGATCCAGTTCAAAACAATTCCCAAAGATATCTATAGAACCAACTATACTGATACTAGGGCTACTTAATTAGCCGAGTGAAAAGATAGAACAGTGTGAGTAAAGGAGAAGAGAGTTGTTCTATGCCCAAACGAGAGATTTACAACTTATTGGATCCCTGACAAAATTGGACACCCAATTTTTCTTTGTGACCATACGTGTTACAAACATGAGTAAAGGGGAGTAACACTTCACGGAGAGGAGGGGAGCCTGTCAGAATCCCCAATAAGGTTTAGAGAGTTAATAGGAGTAAGACAAGTGTAGTAGGGAGACACCAGACAGGAGAGACACCAGCGCTGTAAATAGCTTCACAAGGGGACACATTTGTGTCAACCAAGGCAGCACTACGGACATGTGAGCGAGGGCTTCCCCAAATCATTGGGAAGCTTGGCCTTACGAGTAACCGTGGAGTACCCGGTTACTCAAGTTCACGAGCCAGCGTGCTGGGGACTCCATGCACGCAAGACTCGCTAATGCACGGAGGGGACAGCGTCCGTGCTTGACCACGGAATGGGTAGCGTGTGGACAGACCCGACTGGAGACGATTAGAGAGTAGACGTGTTCTTGACAAATGCTATAAGTTTCTAGGCAATAGTTAAATATTAGGCTTTAGATATAGATTGTGATTACTAGCATCATTTCTCACCACTTCATTACATTCATATTGTTTAATGTCAATGAAGCATACCGCTCGCAGAGCTTATAAATTGCCAGCTCTAAATAAATTGCATTCCTTTTGCAAATGACACGATTTGTTATTTCGTGCGGTGCAAAAGTAGGGGAGTCCTGAAAGACGTGTAGCAAGTTAGTTGCTGACAACAAGATACGAGGGAAGCGAACATTACTACTATTTACAAAAACAAAGGTGACAGAAGCGACTGCAACAACTATCGTGGCATTTCCCTCCTCAGCATTACAGGCAAGATTCTCGCTTGAGTAATCCAAATAAATATTCCACATTCTTGCTGAAAGAATCTACCCGAATCAAGGTTCGGATTTAGACCTAACAGGTCCACCGTCGATATGATTTTCTCACTCAGGCAACTCCAAGAGAAGTACAGAGAAAAGAGGAAGCAATTATATATTGATTTAATCGACCCGACAAAGTCATGTGATCTCGTGAGCAGTGATGGAGCCTTGAGAAGATAGGAAGTCCACCCACCCCGCTAAGTCTCGTGAAATCATTTCACGAAAACATAAGGGGGCAATTTTATTTGATGGCTCAACATTCTAGTCATTCAGCATCAGCAGTGGTGTAAAGCAGGGCTACAGGCTTGCGCCTACACGTTTTGGTATCTTCTTCGCCGTTCTCCTAAGGCAGGCATTTGGGACTGCCACTGGAGGCATATACCTCCATAAAATATCTGATGGCAAACATTTTAACCCATAAGACTCAAGGCAAAGACCAAAATAAAATCAAGATGCATAAGAGAACTACTTTTGCAGACGATGCAGCACATACTTCTCCTGCAGCAGATGATCTGCAACGGGTCACAGATCTGTTTGCAGCCGCCTACAGAGACTTTGGGCCCACCATCAGCCTAAATAAAACACAACTGATGGAACGAGATGCTAGTGCGCCTCCATAAATCAACATTTTCAATTACGAATTGAAGATTGTCCATGAGTTTGCGTATTTGGAGTCGATAAAATCAGATAATCTTTCTTTAGGGAATGGAATCGACAGACGCATTGGAAAGGCAGCCACAACACTTTCCAATCTAATTAATAAAGTTTGGGTGAACAAGTGACTAACAGAGTGTACAAAAGTTCAGGTATATAAAGCTTGTGATGTTAGCACACTACTCTATGGGTCTGAATCCTGGTCGTTCTACTCACGACAGGAAAAAAAAGTTGAACTCCTTCCACATGAGTTGTCGGAGACGTATCGTAGGCATCTCGTGGAAAGACTATTTATCAAGCCAACACGTGCTTGAAAAATCGGATATTATCAATATGCAGTCCCTCCTCAAGCGGAGACGGCCACGATGGCTGGGCCACGTATCTCTAATGGAGAATGAACGTATTCCCAAAGATCTCCTTACGGAGAACTAGCTACAGGGAAGAGGCCAAACGGAAGACCCCAAATGCGATATATGGATGTGTGTAAATAATATATAAAAACCCTTGACATAGAACCAGGCACGTGGTAAGGGTTGCAACAGCAGATGTTCCTGGATAAGAGATGTACTTAATGGACTGGTGCTCTTTGAGCGCACTCTGTTCTAGCAAACTGAAGTTAGGAGACACAGGAAAAAACTCAGTCACTTGCTGAGTTACTTGCATCGTTTTACAGATGCGGAATCTGTGACAGAGATTGTCACACTCGTATTGGACTATACAGTCATCAGCGGCGCTGTCAGGTGCCTCTCCAGCGTCACAACTCTATAGTCCTATAGGACTTAAAAAGGCCTACTACTACTGAATCACAAGTCATAGAGGTTGAATATGGGACTTTGCAGACATCTGGGGCCGGGTGGCGCTTGCGGCAGGAGAAATAGCCAGGTTTAGAGACACTTTTCGGCCAGCCTTGATGAGAGCCACGTTCTGGGAAGGACCTACTGCATGATGATGATGGAATCAGACATCTCCCGACTTGGACGGAGCTAGAAATAACAAGTTGCATGACCTTTGCTGGACTTTGCGATCAGCCCCAAACCCTGGTTGATTTTCTGGGCAATTTTAAATTCAGTAGATTGCCACTGCTTTCTGAACGAGACGCCAACGTTTAAGTCCAACTGACAAATGTAAGAAGGGAGTTGAGTGGTCTCGAGGTATTGTGTCCGCCTGGAGTGCTGGAGGTCCCGGGTTCAAGCCCCGGTGAGGACCGGGATTTTTTCACGTGGACTTCTAGTAATAAAATTGCCCCGGGTCTCTGGGTAGTGAGATCGGACGCCCGTGTGTATTGTTGCGCACGCAAAAATCCCTTGGCAGTTGGAAATCTAGAAAGGGTAGTCAAACGGCGCTGCCTGGGCAAAATTACAAAGTATTTCAGGATCCTCGCCAGTGCTACGGAGTTCGTGCACTGAGCTGAGTTTCTCCGGACTCAGGATTGAGTTAGGAGTAGAACGGAGCACTTATGGGTTACACCCGCGTTCCGTGATGTTGATCCGTCGACTAAACTAAACTAAACTGACAAATGTAAGGTCTGATCAGAGCTAAAACTCGCGTATCCTTTCTGCCACGTCGACTCCGAGGAAGAAATGCCACAACAAAAAATACGCTTGGGGCACTGATCTGGCATAATGTCGTTCCCGTGCTCCCTAAGCGTCGTGGTCGTATAAGGCAGACTGGTCCTATGTTGTGTTTTGAGTATGCATTTGTTTGCTGTTAAAGGCCCGTCGCCGCAACGTCATGGGCTTTCCTTAATTGTGCTCTGTAAAGCTGCTTTACTTTGTGTTATTGTATATTGTTTACATTTCCACATCATTACCGTAATTCCACTAAATTTATTCATACTTTAACTATGTTCACAACTGCAACTAAATGTTCGGTCTCGTCCTGTTAGTCGGTATATATTTTTATTTGTGTTGTGGGCGTATATGTAGTGTTTTGTGTATACATTTTTTTTTTTTTTGCTGATGAATGCTAGTCGCTACAACGTCCTGGGTTTTCAGTAACTGTGTTCTGAAAAGCTGCATTATTTTGTGTTATTTAATATTGTTTACTTGGGTAGACTATAACACGGCAGTCTTATAGCTCGAGAATGTTGTAAGTCGCTTTCATCTAATCTGATTATGCCATCAGCAACCGTGCATGAACGATTCGTCTGAATGAATTTCTGCCGCTTGTAATCGAGTGTTCATCTGGTACGTCCTTCTAGGTTGCCAAGCGAGGAATCATTACAAATTCGTTCGTAACCTTACCACAAAGACGTCTTCAGTTTAATGTTTCTTGTGATCAGTGTAAACAGGCAAGGCTTGTTTGCTAAAAGTCCAATGTTATCTAGTTCGCTGAATCGGGCAGTCTTGGAGCTAAACAGGTCTACTGTCCAACCCCTACTGTCACTCTTTATTTGCGTTATTTTGCTCGTTTACTGCTCCTAAACACCATATGTACTACCTCTTGTCAGTCGTGTTCTTATGGTACATATCTGTAAGTGGACTGTGGCAGGCTAAACAATGTTCAAAGCATCAAAATAGGGATTAATGCTCTGAAGACCAAATCCGGGTACTTGACTCCACATTTAGTTAATTTTTATATTGATATTTCAACTGTATCGTATGCTGCCAAATGGCTTATATGATAATCAAAAGTAGCACTTGACTATATCAATATAGCATCCACGTAGGTGAAGAAAAAGTGAGATAGGTCAGTCTATTCTTCGTCCATATGGGACACTCAAGTGACGGGTTCACCGTAAGCCACAAATGTACCATGAAATGTTCCTACATAGGTATAAATTGTACTCATTTGTGTTGCACCCTTTAGCAGGAGGATACACCAAGAACCAGATCTTAATTCACAGTGATGAAATATATATTACCTACAAGAAGGCTGGCCGGTCTCCCTGGCTGAGGAGTTAGCAGCTTTCTCCGTAACCCCGAATACTCTCGAGGTTGACGTGAGCGCACGAGAATTTGAAGGGGTCGCGCCAGTGACTTACGAGAGTATGCAGCCGGTCGCCCAGAAAGTCGTGGCGTGCTGATGAGCGTAATCTAGCCTAGGAATCAACATACAGCTGAAAGATGCTGGTGTTGACCGCAATATCCTGAAACAGGATGGAAACGCGGAAGAAACAAAAACAAGAAGGCTGGATATGTCATCTATTCGAGGAATAGGGTATGTCATATTCGTCGTGATTTTATTACGTGCACTGTTATCATCATCATTATGTGCCTTGTAAAAAGCTTAGACGTTCATGTCTCTCCACAGATCTCCGCTCTTTGTGTTCTGAATCAACTCTTCTGATGATATTCCTCCAGATCACCGTCTCTGAGTCTGACTCTGCCTCTTTTTCTATTGATCTTTCCAGTTGTCACGAGGGTCTCCGATGCCTCTCTTCTCACCACAACGAAAGAATTATGTTTGTCTCTTTACTACAGGAGTATAGAATGTTCCAGCTTTATCAGCCTCTTCCAAGCAATTGTTGTTAGCTATACAGAAATATCAATTGGGGAACCCTTTAAGACCATTAAGAGAGTTTATAAATAAACATTGTTTGGAGCTCTTAGAAATATATGAAAAAGTAGAGATTAGAGGACGCAACAGAAAAGAGTATTTCGACGCACGACGAAACTACATACCTCTATCTTTAATACAAATTCGTTCACGGTCTGTTTACAGTTAGCACTAGTATAAATCTCGGCTCTCATTTCAATACATCTACTTTGCATAGTGTAACGCTGAGGTTTTCCTTGCATATGTTTAATGAAGCCAGTATTTCTTTCCGTAGCATTTGGTAAGTATTCTTTCTAGAGGCATTCCTTTTTCTGATTTTTTTACAAATAGACTTTAGTCAGTCAGTCAGTCAATCAGTAAGTTAGCTAGCAAGTTGCTTGGTTAGTTATTTGGTTAGTTAGTTAGTTAGTTAGTTAGTTAGTTAGTTAGTTAGGTAGTTAGTTAGTTAGTTAGTTAGTTAGGTAGGTAGGTAGTTAGTTAGTTAGTTAGTTAGTTAGTTAGTTAGTTAGTTAGTTAGTTAGTTAGTTAGTTAGTTAGTTAGTTAGTTAGTTAGTTAGTTAGTTAGTTAGGTAGGTAGGTAGGTAGTTAGTTAGTCACATATCGCCCAACTGCACATTGAAATATGTATAAATCCATGAGTGCTCAGGTCCTCTCCTCGGTATCTTCATCAGCGTGTAACGACTGATGACACCGTTTATGTATTGGCTGACTATTCTTCTTTTGCTTCCAATAACACAAGACATAGCAACCTACCAAATATATCACAAATGCCGCAGCCTAGGATAGACTTATACAACAAAAAAAGCGAAAGTGTATTTCGCAGCTCAGCTGTGGAACAATATTCCATAAGAAATCAAAGATATCACCAATATATACATACAATAGCAGCCTATTTGAACACCATCTCATTACATAATATTGTAGGTGGTATTGGTGGTACAGTATGTCTGCATTTGCTATTACCAATATCTAACATCAATCATTAACATTAGTGCATCATATAGTAATGGTGTCTGCACATGTGCTAATGCTTGTTTAATCCATTGATGTTGTTGCTTCTGTTTTCTTTTAGCATGATAAGTTATTTATTTATGAAATAACGTAAGAGAGAGAGAGAGAGAGAGAGAGAGAGAGAGAGAGAGAGAGAGAGAGAGAGAGAGAGAGAGAGAGAGAGAGAGCGAGAACAGAAGAGCAGGATATTAGCCTGGCCTGCGTGTCCAATTCTTAACCCTTTGGACATAAAGTTTATTCGTTCATTCTCACATGGCCCTCTAGTCTGGCTTGACCCTATTGATTCAATGTTCTTGTAATTTGGTTACACTTGCATAATCACACCCATCCGTTGGGTCGTGTCTTCGTCATGCCTCCATGAGAGAGTTCTGGATGTTATATTTGACCATCGCCCGTCCGCTTCCAACAGCCGCCAAGCCCGCCACCCTATCTGCTACTGATGGCAATACTTATAGTAATGGCTATGTTACATATGACTCCGCCCGTGTGTTACTGGGGTCCATAAGTGAAGCGAAGAATAGTAACACTGTTGCCTTCCATGCATGTCGTAAGAGGCGACTAAGGCGGCTTTGGGCTGAGACTTTGTCTACAGTCTATTGGGACTTTCGATCCCCAACATGGCGGATAGGCATTTAAACTGTTAAGGCCTCTGGAGTGTTTACGCTTGTGGCTACGGTTTGCATTCGCATTTTCCTCAAGTTGAACTGGTAGTGCATGGTTCCATCAACCTGCTACTGAATGAGTACGTGGCGCGACACTGTGAGCTGTGAATTCCGCGTGGAATAGTTTTACATTTGTCCGTGGTTGTTTTTATCGTGAACTGCATGTTCGGAACGATGCGGCCAGTTGTTGCTGAATTTACTGGTTTGCCTTTTCGGTTAACAAGTGCATTTTTCGGGAGACTCCTGGGAGTCGTCGCTGGAGCTACGGAGTTCTTGCTTTGTGCAGCACTTTTGGCGGGTCGCCCTGTGGAAGGAGACCGAGCCATATGGGATAAAACCGGGTCAATGCAGTCTTTCTAGTGACTGCCTATTCTATCGACGTTGAACTGTGTTTTTCGTAGAGGACTTTTGTGTTGGCATTCTGGCGGCGGCATTATGCACAGTGTACCTGTGTGGGCTGTTGGTTTGCTTGTTGACTCCTGTCTATTCCACCTTTTGCATTGGACAGTGGGGAGCAGTTTGTGTGATATTCACTGGCACCGTCGCCGTGAAGTTTGAACCTAGACTAACTAACTAACTAACTAACATTTATAATATATTGTGCACCTGAATGGTTGCATGGTGGGTTGTGAATCCTCTGGCAGGCGAAGATTTATCTTTCAAGCAGGATACATTCATACCCAGGTCATTTGCGCCTCGTGTTTGGTGTTTAAATGTTTCTCTTTGACCCAATACCAAATTACCTTCTCCATGCGGATTGTATAGCAGGGATCTAGGTAAGAATAATGTATTTGTCCAAGTGTTTTCAATATCCTTAGTGTAAGACTTCTCTGTTGATCTGGACAAAGCATCCCTTGAGTATAAAATATCTCCCATTCCTCAGCTTTATCTTGACCTGGGATTATATCTGGCACACTACATGCAAATAGGGATGGTATTAAGTTGCTGCTGCCACAAATATTATGTGATTTTGAGAAGGATTTTTTTTTTTAACACTTGCTCGCTGTGCTGCTTCTAGTAGCACTGGACTGATTTGCGTGTGAATTTGCTTTCACTAATACCGGTGATCCTAGCACGCAGGCGAACACACTCCGACTTCTGAGGTACTTGTAAATGACTTCCCCAAGTCAAGGAAGAGAAGTCAACACTTTAGCCCAACTGACCGGTGCATGGATTGAACCTGCTACCTCGGCATCAACACGACGTATGTTTAAGAACGAGCGCTCCTATTTGACATTATATCTCCCTGGAAAAGGAATGATAGCTTTTGTGTGTCTTAGAGTTGCTTGGGTGCTACACAGAACCTGTGCTTTTGTATGGATGTGAAGTGTGGACATGGAGCAGACAAGCTGAAAAACATCTGATTTCTGTAGAAATGTGGTTTATGAGGAAATTGGAAAGAATACCATGGACAGACAGAAAAACCAATGACCAAGTCCTACCCAAAAAAAAATGAAAACGTTAAACTGATTAGAGAAAGAAGACATAGACAGTCACAATATTTTGGTCAAGTCATGAGAAGAAATAAATTGGAGAACTTGGTAACAACTGGCAAGATCGAGGGGAAGAGAACAAGGTGAGCCTATAGAAGTAAATACGTGGATGACTTGGCCACGTGGCATGGTCGAGACAAGAACAATGAGCTGATCCACGACCCTGGTGGTCACGTGAGATGGCGAGACATGACCGCCCACGCTTATCGTCATGGCAACATAATGATGAAGATGATGATGTTTGGTGTTTAAATGATTTTCTTGCCCTAAACCGATCTTCTCCATGCGGATTGTGTAGCATAGATCTAGGTAAGAATAATGTACTTGTCCAAGTGTTTTCAGTAACCCTAGTGTAAGACGTCTTTGTTGATCTGGACAAAGCACCCCTAGAGTATAAATATCCCGCTTCCTCAGCTTTATCTTGACCTGGGATCATATCTGACGCACTACATTATTAACATTTAAATAGGGGCTGTATTAAGATTCTGCTGCCACAAAGGTTGCATGATATTGAGAAGGATTTTTATTTTTTTTGCTCGCTGTGAACCCAAGCGTAGACCATACACGCTACTTTTAGTATCACTGGGCTGAATTTTGCGTGTGGATTAGTTTTTTCACTATTACCAGTGTCCCTAACAGCTGCGCGAGATTCGGCAGCGGATCGCGTCGAGTTGGTTACTTATGGGGATATGTAAGCCGGTCGTTCATAAAGCAATGGCAAACTACTGAATGTAAAACTTGCCAAGACATCAACAGCATCTGAAAAATGCTTGTGTTGACTGTAATGTCCTGTAAATGATATGCGAAAAAAAAATGCCCCTATACATCAAGCGAACCTACTCTGACTTCTGATGTACTCTATAAGTTACTTCCCCAAGTCAAGGACGAGAAGTCAACATTTTAGTCCAACTGACCGGTGCTTGGTCGAAACCGCTACCTCGGCATCAACACGCCGAAGGTTTAAGAACGAGCTCTTTTACCCATTTATGCTTGTCGTCGTGAATATACTTTTAAGTATCTTTTATTTGTATTGCCATTGTATCACAGGGAATTGTTTTTCAAATAGGATATTATTCTCCTAGCCATTGTACTACAGACAATTGATGTAGGATATCGTATGATGCAAGATCATTTGAGGCAAAGTAGATTAACCGCATGCCTTGGGTTTTGAAGGTAGTGGGTTCAATTCACAATCCGACATTAGGTTCACGAATGCAGTTTTCCAGGAGACTCTTGGGGGTTGTCGCTGGAATTGTGAAGTTCTCACTCTGTGTAATGCTTACGGCGGGCCGCTCTGTAGAAAGAGACCGAGCTTTCTCGAATAACATTCGGAGCAGTGAAGTCTATCCATATGTCTTTGAACCTACCCCAAGACTTTTGAACCCCTGTATCTCAGGATATCATAACACCATGCTGAACTTCAGTGTCTGTCTCAAATACACGATCTTTGTGTGTTTTCCACAATTAAGAAAGTCTGGTATAACCAAAGCGGATATCATAACACTATGCTGAACTTAAGTGTCTATTTTCAAGGCGAAAGGCAGATCATGGGGAAACGTTTCTTCCAACGTTTGCACTTCAAACAATCGACATTGTTTGTGTCAACAGTGGCTGTATAACCAGAACTGCAAGTCGACCAGGTGACGAGGACAGTGTTATTGATCTAGTGCTGGTTTCTCCTTCACTCACTACAGTGTGTAGATGGGTTGTCTTAAGGTACCATAGAAGCGACCATCGCCCTTGTATCATGTTTGTAGAGAAAGGCAGGACTAGGCAGCACAAAGCAAATGTTAAGACTTTCAAGTATGACAGTACATAGAATGACGTGGTGAGTAAAATAAGGGGCGACAAGCGCAGAAATCACCATTGCAGGACAAAAAGCTGGGAGCAACCACCTTGGTGGAATTTCGAGATGGAAAAGGCCTGATTTGATAAGCGTGGTGCTGTCAGGAAATGGCAAAACGCCAAAAGGAACAGAGTTCCCCATTCTTGTCTTATCCTGCACTTGGAAAGAGAAATGGAAGCAAACGTTAGCTGTTTCAAACAACTGGTTAAAGTGGTAAAAAGTGAAAAATGGGCAGAGTTGTGTCAAAGATTTGGCAAAGACAAGTCACTAAAATTGTTCTGGCGACTACATAAAATTTTGAATGGTATAGTCAAGGATAACAGTATTCCTGACTTACAGGTTGCTGACCTCATCTGGCAGAGGACTGACAATGATAAGGGCAAAACACTTTTAGAACACTATGTAGAACAGAGCAACCAGAATGACATGAGGGACCGAAATTTTGCTAAGACCGTTACCTCTCATAGGTGTAAGTACTAGAAAGTTTCTGGTGTCAGTGAAAGAGATCAAGGCTGTACTTCCGTCGAATGAAAGACTGCACACCAGGGCCCGAAGTATGACGACATTAGTATGTTTACCGACAGCGAGTTAGTGGAACCAGCAGATATATACAACAGTGAGTGCTAGCATCAAGGAAGAGTGGTTACACAGCTATCTGATTCCCTTGCCGAAGTCTGGCAAAGACCACACAAAACTTCAGGGATATCGGGAAATCACCATACAAAATACAATAGACAAGCTGCCGGAGAAGGTAATTGCCAGAAATATATCACGCCAGCTAGAGAGGCAATATCATTTCCCACCTACCTTGGAGGGTACCGTCCAAACTGAGATACCTGGACCTACGCAGCAGTTTTTGTATATGATATGTATGAATGTTTCCACTCAGGGATTGCAAAATATGCTGCAACAATTGATCTTGAGGATGGGTACTGCAGAGTACCCATGGAATTCTTAATGTTTCAGCTTTTGAACTCAAGATATGTCCATTCCCATGTAATTTGATCACTACAGCCGTCTTTCAATGGAAAGTAATATTTAGATATGGCAGTTGGACTTCTGACCCATCAACAATATATCCTGGCTTGCCGCAGGGATCACCATTATCTCCGGTGCTGTTCAACGCCTACACAGTGAGAATCACCGGCGAGAAGATCACAGGACCGGGGAGGACATTGTCGTATGCCGACTATGTGTTAATGTTTAGTCAGGGTAAGGGTGGAGATCGGGTTATGTGGAACTACAAACAGAACTCAATCACATAAGCACGTAGTGTGTTGAAGTTGGCGCAATGGTCAACCCAACGAAGGCAGCAGTGACATGGTTTTATTTGAATAACCATATTGTCAACACTCCAACACCAACTGTCAATCTGGGTTCAGGGACTGTGGAAAGAATGCAGGCATTGAAATATCTGGTGATACGATTTGATAGACGCCTTGCTTATACTGAAACTGAATACTGTTCCATGGGGGACAGAATACAAATCTGCCGAGCACAGGCCACCTCAGAGTCAACGCAAACACACAATATACTTAGCCTACCTTCCTGCCTCCGCCCCCCCCCCCCCCCCCCGCCTTCTTTCAATGTACCACTTCCAACTCCAGTACCTGGTATGCTCACTGAACCGTTACGCCCACCACACCGTCATCATCCTACATCCCATTCCCTCGGTTGGGTGTAAAAGAAGACAATAGTGATATTCGGGGCTATAAACAGCTCGGAATTCTGAGGTAAGTAGGAATATTTTTTCCAATATTCATTTTCTCTTCATTGCTTTCATTTTTTCATCTTTTTTGTTCTTCTCCTCCTGTCGTCACGTTTTAATGTAGTCACAGGAGATCTCCGTGACTATATGTTGTGTTTTGTGAATGTGTTTGATTGCTGATGAAGGCTAATGGCCGCAACGTCTTCTATGTGTCGTAATTCTGTTATGTAAAGCTGCATTACTTTGTGTCATTTTATATTGTTTACATTTCCACAGCTTTACCGCAGTTCCACAAAAATTGTATTCATATTTTTACTTATAATAAGCACATTGACCAGGTGATAATAAATGCCAAACGGGGTTTGGCAGCGATGCGGGTGATGGCGGCTGCAAACTGTGAGCAGCACCATCTATGTCTTCTTTACGAGGGTCTGGTTATTTATGTTTTTGAGTATGCTATGGGCGATCCTGACTATCAGCCATAAGCAGATGGAAACGATGGAGAGATTACAGAACGAAGCTATGCGTATTATATTTGGGTGTACAAGAGATAGAGTATATAGGGCGATGCGCTACCTGCTTGATTTTCCAACCGTGGGGGACAGAACACAGATCTGACGAGCACATGCCTACCTCAGAGTCGACGCAAACACACAATATTCACTGCATAGCTAAATTAAGAAGCTAAAGGGCAGCAGGTTACAAAGGGGACAGTCGTGGATGGGTCAAGCAATCAAAACAGGTGTATTCACTTGAAGACTTAGAACCTGGCGAGAAGTGGGTACAAGTGACAACAAAGTTCTGTACGTCCTTTTCAGTTTGCATCCAACTAGACAGGTAGTGCAGACAAGAAATCTCGGCTGCTTTGGGTGTGGACGTACAGCTTTTGATCGTCAAGAAATCTTTAGAGGGTGATGCTGCCATTTACACAGATGAGTCGGTCGTTCGACGAATGAGAAGTTCATGGGACTTTACGGCTCAGGTTGGAGGGAGGATTGTGAAGGAAGATTTTCATGCTTTTGCCTTGACTTTAAGTAGTCTGACTATGGAAGTCATGGCAGTACGTAAAGCAATTACATTGCTCGAGATACAGACCTTCACTCTGGTATATTCCTTTAGTGACTGAATAAAGATACCGATGGTGTGGGCCTGAAGGGAGTGGTTATTGTCTCTGGGGCGGTAATGGCTGGTAAAAATTAGTTTCTTCTTCGTGACAGGGCATGCTGGCGTACAAGTAAATGTGCAGCTGACAGGCTTTTAGATAAGGCAACTGTGGTGGGCGGACGAGCCATGGATCAGGCTGATATTCTGAATGCACTACGAGAATTATGTCGTCTGCGAGAACCACGTCATGACAGTGAATCTACATCCAAGGTCTAGCTGCGAGAACAGAAAGTTAAAAGAGGTTTGGCCAATCAAGTACACTATGCAGAAAGCCAAAGATGATTAGTAAATCAACACAGAACTGGTGTCATGAGCCACTACATGCTGCGGGATTTAATGAGGAGGGGATCTGAGCACTTATGGACTGTATGGTTCGATGTGCTATGAGGATGATCTGTCGACTACTTAATTAACTAACTAACACACAAATGCAGAACTAGGCACTGTGCTGCAGTAGTGACACGCTGTGGATAAAATACAGTCTCTTGGTCAAGAATGTAAAGTGAATGAATACAGCAGTCATCAAACTATATTACCCCTCCTATACATTGCCAAAATACTCACAACGTATTACTAAGAAACTTGACCGATGAAAAATAAATTGAACAAATACGGATGAGCGTTTCGACAGAAGTGTTTGTTAACAGAACGACAGAAACAATACAATAACACCGGGGATACTTATCTTTACTGGAAACTGAAACAGAAAACAGAGAATGGGAAAGGGACGCAGAAATGGGAAAGGAAAAGAGAAGAAAACGAAGATATAAATAACATCCTCAAACAGATTATTGCTTCTCTGGTGCCGCTGTTTTTGCGGAACCCAAATTGTTCTTCAACTACTTCCTCGTCTATTTTATTTGTACTTCTTTCTTGAAGGACCTTGAGTAGTATCTTGGTTATGTGGCTCATTAAGCGAATAGTTATGTAATCCTCACATTCAACAGCTCTTGGCATTTTGGGCAGTGTGATGAAAATGGATGTTTTCAAATCATTGGGAATGTACCCAGTATTATATATATATATATATATATAAGCAGATTCCTTCCTTCTTTCATCTTTTTAATAGCCTTCTCTAATTCAACCTTTAATATGTTTGGTCCATCTTGAGTATTATACAATGTTGGTTTATTGACCCTCCCGTACCAGAATAACTCTTCTGTGTATATTCTGTCCATCTTTTTATAATGTCGGTATTATCATTTATAATTTCTCCATCTTTCCCTCTGATACAACCATTTTCTGCAATATTATTTTTCTTCTTTGTAAATCTTTTTATATTTTCATGCAATTCTTTCTAAATTGTGTTTTATTTCTAGATCCTCTATTTCTTAGCATTTTGTTTCTGCAACCACTCTTCTTTGGCAACTCTGCACATGTGTCGTATTTATCTGTCTATTAATATATATTCTGGAGTGTTCTCAGCTTTCTTTCTTTGAATCATTTTACTCAAGATTTCATCGGTTATCCATAATTGATTTTTCTTATTTACTTTCACTAGCAAGGTGGCATTTGAAATCTGTATGCTAGTTATTGTCAATCAGGTCTTAGTCAGATATGACTGAGCTACCGTATAACAGTAGACGGTACTACCTGGTTTCTGTTAGCGCCGAACGTTGGGCGGCGCTTACCAAACCCGAAACCCCACATTGTGCCAACGGTTTCGGGCGGAAGAGCACAGTTGGGAGGGTACAAGCCTTACCCTGGTGCGAGGAAATGCAAGCTAAAGACAAAATTGTCATGGCATGGCAGACCAGGCCCTAAGCCTTGGTTGGCGACTGGTCTAGGATCGAAGCTCCGACAGGCGGACAGTTAGAGCATTGCTTTGCTGATCCGGCAGCTTCTGCAGCTTGTCTTGTTCCAGATGTAGGGGTGTTACCTTTCCTCTGGAGTGAACTAGGCAGGCCGAGAGAGGGATCATGCTGCATGGGCAACACATGATCTCTATATTTTAGCCCAGGCTTTGTGCTATGGGTATTAAGTGGCAAGACAAAATCACAAATACTGAAGTATTGGAAAGATCAGGTTGTGTGACAGTTTATTCCATACTCAGTCTTCGTAGACTTAGATGGATAGGACATCTTAGGAGGATGGATGATGGTAGAATACCAAAGGATATCTTTTTTGGTGAATTACAGATGGGTAAGAGATCTCAGGGTCGGCCTCTACTACGATACAAAGATGTGTGCAAGCGGGACATGATTGATACAGGCATTGATAATGCACATTGGGAGCAAGTCGCCGCTGAACGTGTTGCATGGAGGGCAAATATCAGAAATGGAATAAAGTCAAAGGAGAAAATTATTGCAGAAAAGTCACACACCAAGCGTTTGAGACGTAAGATGGTGCATGATGGTGGAAATGACCACGTGTTCAGATGCACCCACTGTGAACGGACATTTACAGCGCAAATTGGCCTTATCAGTCACACTCGCTACCGCCATAGTTAAAAGTTATTATGCCTTTTTAAAGCACAAACTATCGTCTGTCAAGACGGCAAGGTGCCAATGGGTGGGGTGCTAGTTATTACAAATTCCCACTATGTGTTAATTGTATCTTCAGGAATTTCACGTCTATATTGTTTCGTGCTTTTAACGATTAGCCTGTCGTATTTATTGTTTACTTCAACCAGGTATAGTTGACTTATGTCTGGTTGTTTCAATGCTTATGTATCTATTTGAGGTGTCTTCAATGTTTTTATTCCGTGTTATAAAGGTTTATTTGTGATTCTATGATTACAGGATTGTCGTCGGAGTTGATATCAGCACCAGGATATGTTGGGAATTTTTAACATTGTTTTGAAATTTATTTATAATCATGATGTAGTCATTTTGGTTTCTCATTTTATCTCCAGGGCTTTTCCATGTATACAGTTTCCTAGGGTTATGTTGGGAAAATGTGTTACAAATAATAAGATTGGTTTCTTCGCAAAAGTGTATCAGCCGGTCTCCTCTGTTGTTTCTGTTTCCCATACCGTGTTGTTCTATTATCTGCTTATATTTAGTTTTTCCAACCTTTGCGTTCATGTCTCCCATGACAATTAGGACCTATGATGACTTTACAACTTTCAGTGTTTGTTGTAGGTCTTCATAATATTTTTCTAGATGTGAATCACTTCAATCAGTCGTTGGAGCATACGTCCGAAGAATTACTACGAAGAAACGTCTTTCCTTAATTTTGAAAAAAAAATTCTTTCTTTATGACTAATATGTTTCTCTAAGTTTCTTTTTACTAACATTCCTATTCCTCTCTCGTGATGATCTCCTCCAGAGTTAATGAATATGTAGTCGTTGCTGCTTATATAACTCGCACCTGTCCATCTTGTTTCAGGCATACCTAACATATCTAAATCCATGTTTTTGACTTCCGAAATAAGGTCTTCAATTGCCCTGATTGATACAGGGTGCATACTTTCGACGTACCAATTCTTAGACTTCTTCTACATTTCAGGTAGGTGTTGTCAGAATGCACCATTTCAACGGAATTTGAGACGCTTTCGTCATTATGCACTTCCTTACTCACTATAGGAGTTGTCTCATCCCTGAGCATATTTACAACAGGCTCATCTCCAGTGGGCCAGGAATTACCCGTATCTCTGTTTTCTTTCTGTTGTGATAGCATTGCTGTCTGTGGGATACTACGTGGTGAGGTCCCAATCTCTTCCACGATGGCCAGCCATGTTCGTTCACTAGTGTGCCATGAACACACCTTATGTGTGCCTCACACTCTGCTGTTTCGCTTTCGAAGCTGTTGATCTATATAGATTCATCCGCCTTGTTCACCATCCCAGTCTTGTTACTAGAGATGGACATTCCTTTAGTAGGGTATTACCCCTACTTCACTCATGTAGTTTAGCCAGTCAGCCAAGACTGTTGCCCGTGGTATGGCCACCGCCGTGCACAAGTGATATTCGTGGAGCCATACATGAGCTAGCTAAAGAGATGCGAACCATATAGTATCCTGGTCTATCCCTTGGGATATGGCTGCTCACAGTTTGCCGCCGCTTTCACCCGCATCGCAGCCAAACCCCGCTTGGCCTTTGTTATGACTTGGTCTATGTGCTCATTATAAGCAAGGCTTCGATCAAAACGTATCCCCAGGTAATTCATTGCCTGCGTTCTTTTCACAGTCTTTGAACACAGATTTACAGTTGGTGTTGGAGAGTTGGCAATTTGGGTATTCAAAGAGAACGATGTCACTGCTGCCTTTGCTGAGTTGGCCATTGCCCCAGATTCCACACACCAAGTGCTTATGCGATTTAGTTCTGTTTTTAGTTCCATAGCAACTCGATCTCTATCCTTACCCTGACGATACACTAACACATCGTCAGCATACGACAATGTCCTCCCCTTTTACGAAATCTGCTCACCGGCAATTCTCACAGTGTAGGCTTTAAACAGCATCTGTGGCAGGTCCGGATATATTGTTCTTGGTTCAGAAATCCTACTGTCACATCTAGAAGCTACTTTCCGTTGGAAGAGGGCTGCGGCGATCCAACTAAGGAGGAATGGATTTATCTTTAGTTCAAGAACCTGAAACATTAAAATATCCAACGGTTCGTTTTTGTACGCGTCCTCAAGATCAATCCCAGCAACACATGTTTCAATGCTGAGTGGAAACCTTCGTAGACATCATTGGCAAAAACTGCTGCGTTGGTCCGGGTTTCTCTATTTGGCCTGTACCATTTAGGGGTAGGTGGGAAAACACATTAACTCTCTAGCTGGCTTGATATTTTTTTTTTTTTTTTTTTTTGCAATTAACTTTTCCAGCAGCTTGCCTAATGTAATTTGCATGATTATTATCCGATATCCCTGACATTTTGTGTGTGGTCTTTGCCAGGCATCGGCAAGGGAATTAGATAGCTGTGTAACCATTCCTCCTTGGTGCTAGAACTCACTATACTGTTGTTGTACATATCTGCTAGTTCCTCTAGCTCTTTGTCGGTACACATATTGATGTCGTCTTGCCCTATACCATCTGGTCCTGACACAGTCCTGATCTCTTTCACTGTCACTGTGCCTTCATTTGCAAAGTTCTGGGCCTTAGACCTCTCTGAGCTAACCGCCTTGGCAAAATTTCCGCCTCTCATTTCTGCCTAGTTGCTTTGTTCTAGATAGCGTTCCAAAAAGGATTTGCCCGTATTCTCGTCAGAACTCTGCCAGATAAGGTCAGCACTTTGAAAGTGAGGGAGGCTTATTCTTGACTACCCCATTCATACTTTTATGTGGTAGCCAGAACAATTTCAGTGACTTGCCTGTGCTAATTATTTGACACAACTTTACCCATTTTCACTTTTAACCACTTTAACCATATTTTGTTTATATAGCTAACTTTTGTGTCCATATCTCTTTCCAAGTGCACGATACGAGAAGGATGGGCCAATCTGTTCTTCTTGGCGTTTTGCCATTTCCTTACAGCACCACGCTTATCCACCCAGGCCATTTCCACCTCGAAATTCCACCAAGGTGGCTGCTCCAGCTTGTTTTCCTTTCATGATGATGCCTGCGCTTGTCGCGCTTTATGTTTCTCACTACATATTGTCTATAGTCTTGACCGTTTTGACTTGTGCTGTCTGGCTCCGCCTTTCTCCACCAATATGCTGCAAGAGTGATGGTCGCTGCCATGGTATCCTTGGACACCCTATCTACACAGTAGTGAGTGAAGGTGAAACCAGCGCCAGGTCAATAACACTGTCCACATCACCTGGACGATTTGCTGTTCTAGCGACAGAGCTACTGTTGATATAAACAAGGTGATGATTTAAAGCGAAACCTCGAGCTCCTCACCTTGTGAGTTGGAAGAAATTTTACCCCATGATCTGCCTTTAACGTTGAAATCGCCACAGAAAATGACATTTCTTTCATGACATAATATGTCACTCAAACACTGCCACCTCTGGGAATTCACATTTGCGTTAGAGGCATAAACATTAGCCAACACGAACAGTAGACCAGATTGAACTCTAACAACCTGTATTTATATCTCGTCACTTTCCCACCCACCTCTTAATCTGTCTCGAATCAGAATCGCCTTTCCCAGGTGTCGCTTGCTGTAAAAACCTTTAAAGCTGGCTATATGGATTGAATTATCACCCAGTCTCGTCTCCTGAAGCGCTATAATATCGTTCCTCTATGCTATGCTTTCCAGAATGGGGCCTCGTTGATTTGCGCTGGCACAATAAAAAATATAGTATACGCATATTCTTAAGGTCCAGTCGGTCGGATTTGCGCCTGAAACGTCTGGCTCCAGCCCGTCTGCCCTGCCGTTTATGTCGACATCGCCGACCCCGCCGAATCAGTAGTTTGTTTACGCTCTGTACGGGGCACAAACGCTTGTCCGCCATGTTGAAGAAAGTCAAAACACCACACAGTAACACACACTCTGCGAAATACACTCAAGGATTGATTAGCTCAGATGCACGAAACTCCGTAGCACAGGCGAAAATCTTGAGAGGAAACTCCTGGTTTACATCCTAGGGCAGAAATTAAACGCCCGAGATGATATTATCCATCTTCTACATGAAAAAGAGAGTGGTTTCAAAACAACACAACCGTCAGCCGCCATCTTTCTGCGTGTCAATATGTATGGCACAAGGTGTTGATCCCACTGTTTATCTGATAATAGCATTTATTATTCGGTTTCCGATAGATAAGTTGGCAGCTTTCCTTAAACATCTCATCTCACAGGTGCTGATTTTGCGTAAGTGTGATTTGGATAATGTCCGAGTTTGATATTAGTAGCATAGGGCTGGTGTGAATGTGTTATTTATTATCTATCGTTTTGCGGACATGTGTATATTTTGTCACTCAATGCTATATAAAGAAAAGGAGAGAGCTCACATCCTTATTCAACTAACTGAATAATACTTGAAAACAATCTGAATGATTATCAATTATTTCAAGGATATTCCTACCCTTTTTAATTATCTATTGTTAGTATACGATGTAACAGATGTATAAAATACCCATATTTTGTATTCTGGACAACGGACAAATTTGCAGCTAGGTGCAGTTTCGTGTCCTCAGATGAAGACTGTCTTCGTCGTACAGTCCATGTCGTTTAACGTTTGTGATCATGTCAGTCCACAGCCTTCTGCCTCGGTTACTGTCATTCATTTCTGATACCAACGTTACTCCATGCCATAATGCCTAACCGTCCAGGATCTTCCCTCTTGGTCTCCCCTGCCTCTCTTCCCCTCCAACCTTCCTGTTGTGACATACTCCAGCTTGCCCCTTCTCATGGCATGCACAAAGAACGTGATCTACCTCCTTCTGATGCCAATAATCAGTCCTCTTTGTGAATTAACTTCTTTCAAGATGTCTTTATCGGTCTTTCTATTCTTCCACGGTTTTCTTATTATCCTTCAATAAAACCACATCTCCGCAGAAAACACATAATCTCTCACTTATCTGCTAATTATCCATAATTCGCTGTGGCCCAATATAGCTCGTAAGAATTATTTTCCTCATCTCTGTTGAAACAGATGTATTGCAGAGAACATTCTTCATCTTGTGACATGTTTCCTTTGCTTGGGTTATTCCATATGTAACCTCATTAATGCATCTTCTAACTGCTGTTATTAAAGTACTCCAAATACTTAAATATATTGACTTGATGATGTCACAACAGAACAAAAGAATGCAATCCAATCCGAACATGCAAGCTAAACTTACACAGTAACCTGAAAGTAAACTGCTAAATTAATGCTAAATTTTTAGAAAAATGTACACATGGATCTACTTGAGAGCTTGAGAACAGATGTGCCAGGACAAAATAGCATCGTAAACCCAGTTAGAAGATAAGGTTGGAGTAAGGTGGCAGCCAATGGAGAGCTTTTTCGCCAACACTATTCCTACATTAAGCGACAATACCAAAACGATTGTCCAGCCAGAGTACATGCGTCACCTTTGCAGCTGGCGTAGCCATACATATCTCTGAAGAAATTATTAGTACTGCTAACAGCTGGATGCGGCAAGATTCTCAAGTACAATCGGAGCATTGATAAAAGCATTGAAAATAAAATGCAGAAGTCACGCTGTTTACAGACAAACATGAAGTGACATGCATATCTCTCTTCCCAGTTGCGAAGTTAGCGGTTTCAATACTGCAGCGCAAAAATAGTGCAGAACTCTTCATCATCCAGTGCCTGCCGGGTGGCGTGGGCGATCATGCCTCTCCACAAAATACTGTCCAAAATACGTAATGGATCAATTCGATTGTTAACTCCCTTCCGTGCCATGAATAAGGCTGTCAATAATCTTTTCACGCTGTCTTGCTCTATCTCTCTTTCCATAAATCTTTCCGCTTGTCACAACATGTTCCAGTTTTTTGTCTTCTCATAACGTATATAGCATTCTTCTTTAAAATCCACATCTCCATGGCTTCCAATGATTTCTTTTTCGTTTGTTTAGTAATTGTTCAGGACTCGCAGCCATATGTTAAAACTGTATGTTAAAACTCGCAGTATATTAAAACTGGTTCTATGTAACATGCAAGAACTCTTTTTCTGAGTCTCAAAGAGAGTGAATTTTTGCACAAAAACTTCTTCAATTGATAGAAGGTAGTTTTTGCTAGTCATATTGTGCTCTTTATCTCAGTTATGCATCTTTCATCTGATGCTATCCATGTGCATTGATATCTGGATTTCTGCACTTTCCCCAAAATAACGAACTGTACTTTAATTGCTCATTAGGCACAATCTGTTTCTTTGATATCACCATGACTTCTGTCTTTCTATTATTCAAAATAAGGCCCATTATTTCACTCTCCACAACCACTGTATCTATCATTTCCTGTAGATCGTTCTGACTTGTGGCTATTAAGACCGTGTCTTCAGCATAACGTAAGTTATTTATATTATTAAGTTCACCAACCAGGATCCCTGACATATATTCTCGAGATCTCATTATATATTCACTGTACACTAACATACATAAAAACAGCACTCCTGGATCAGGTCAGCAACCTGAAAAAGGTTGTAATGCATCAGAAGATCAGTGAGGTGAAACAACACGCATAATGTTCTCCCTCTTTAAAAGACGACAATAGAAGCTGGTACTGAATGCGAAAATGCGACGGAAGGGAACAAAATTCAAACTAGTCAAGCGTCACCTTTTGCAATAGCCCTTTTCATAGACGTGAAGTTAGCTGTTTCAATACTAACTAGAAAAATAGTTCAACATACCGGGTTCGACAAAGCCCAGGGAAGCCAACCGCCCTGAGTTTATTTACACAATGGTATGAGTGTCGGTCGTTCGGAAAGTAATGGCAAACTACTGAACATAACATTGTCTAGAAAATAAACAGTAACAAATATAGTAGGTTTGATTGCGAATTCTTGTAAATGACTTGGAAATAACTTTCTCTCTCTGTCTGTCTCTGTCTGTCTCTGTCTGTCTCTGTCTGTCTCTCTCTCTCTCTCTCTCTATATATATATATATATATATATATATATATATATATATACACACACACATACACACATCCACACACACACAAGCTAATGAAAAACAATACGATCTTCACCATAAAGAATCATTTCCATAATAAATGTCACGATTCCCCAACGTGCCATGAGCTACGACTTCGCGATGGACTCGGGCATTCTTCATCCAGTCCATTTCATGTTGTAGTTTACCCGTAAGTAACGTTGGCTTTCACTTCCTCGCTTCCACTCATACATAACATCCAACAAGGAGAGATGTCTCATTGTACGCCCACGTACATCGGTTGTCTATTTTTACAGGTTTAAAGCCGTTCAAAATCAATATGACGACTTAAGTCTATCGGATCTTATCTCATATGCCTTGGTCTCGTTTCATTTGTACTAATGTTTCTTATCCCTTCATTTATGCCATCAAATTGATTAAATTTAAAACAACAGACACACACACATACACACAGACACACACACACGTTGAGAATAAGGAGTCTATTATAGGGCTGTAAAGTGTTAGAGAGATCACATCTGGTAGGCGTGAATAAACTAAGAAAGATGTACACGGTCTTTGCTTCTGTTGGGGGACGACGAGGACAGGCGTCGTCCTCGCGTCCGACCGTACTCATGAAATTATTAGCCTAGTTCCTTATCAACTTCGCTAATAGGCCCCTACAGTCTTCATCAAAGCACAGGAAAAAACAAAACCAACAAAAAAAAAGCAAAGTTGGAAACAGAGGAACAAGTAGACATACCTTTCGATCTGCGAAATAATCCTATCAGCAAGAAAACTAAGAACTGGAAATTACACGTGTAATTAATTACACGTTTCTTGTAATAGTTAATTCCAACATGGTTAGACAATATAGTCTTCAGTGACTAAAAGATATAATAAAACCCACATACTTACTTTAAATTGAATGTATTGATTCTGAAAAGGTCTTTGACAGAATATAATGAGAAGAATACGTTCAGAAATTCATAAGGCGGTTACCTATGTGGGCCTATAGAAGAACATTAACTTAATAAAGGCAACTTATGAGAAATAAAAGTTCTTAGTGAGGGTAAACTAACGGATAAATTTGAAATATGGATATGATGTAGAGAAGGAAGCCTTTGTTACCTCTATTATTCTTAATGGCTGACGAAGACTACGTCGTTTACATTATTAACTTTGTCGGTAGACACTGGATGCTATTCCGCGTACTTGAGCCCCGGGTCAGGTGTTTTGTGTTCAAGATCAGTACCTCAGTCCGAGGTGAAGACACTCCTATTTCCTCCATTCTCAGGAATCCATGGTGATGTGTCAAAGTTAGAATCACTGGATGTCTTTACTCCTGCTACACCCTCCTTTTGAAATTGGACTTCAGTAAGGTCCAAACATGTTTAATTCATAAAACATGTATAAAATAAACACACTACAATAACAAGCTACCCTTGCATTTATTAGAAAACACCTGTAATATGTAGCTGGCCAGTTAGCGGAGTTGATAACTGGACTGATCTGATAATGTCATGAGCGATCGGTCGCATGCTCGCCGCCACATCTTCAACAGTTAGCGAATTGTCCCAATACTAAAGGTACCGGTTGCAATCTGATTATGTGTTCGCCTGGTCTTTCCTCTGAAAACGGATTGCCAGCCAGATTTTCTGGCCATTCCCTGTCGCACTATTCTCTCCAAGCAATAATTATGTATCTGCTCTTCCACACTCCCTCGCCCTGGAGGTAAGGTCAAAAGGATGGTCCCTATCTTATATTTCTTAACGGACGCATGCCTCAGTTTTATTAATTACATGTAATATGCAACGTTTCAATAAATGCATGTAAAATCTAAATGTTAGGTGAAAGTAGACTAAGATAATCAACACCTACAGAGGGTCATTCAATTCCTTTCCCAGCTTTTTAGTAAAGACCTACCTCCACACAACATATGCGAATTATCCTAGACCGTCTTACAATCATGGACAAGTGTTTACAGTGGGTACTTAACTTAGTGGTTTCCTCACTGCCTTCGTGGCACTGTCTCATTTCCTCCTTTTGAAAAAAAAACATAGTGTCCACCTCGTTCAACTTGTTTCTTCAGCTTTGGTTATAAAAAGATGGTTCATATTGCGTTCAACTGCAGCACCAAATAGGCGAGCTGAAGAAGCAAATCAAGGCAATACTGACGCCAGCACCAACCAGCGATAATGAGAAACTGCTGGCCGACGTGAAAGAGATCCAGCACAACATCAAACAAGATATGGAGCGCATGGCTAAGATGAAGAAGAAAAACGAGGAAATCCTACAAATGATCAAGACCGAAAGAGAACTACTGAACGCCGAAAGGACGCAGCACCAATCCAAACCAACAGATGAGAAGAAGCTAGGTGAAGCACCAAAAATAAAAAAAAACCTCGAGAAACTGATGAAGACAATTCACAAAAAAGAGACAAAAAGACGCATGATGGAGCCAAGCCTCAGACCAATTAGAAACAGCAACCAGAAGCTAGTAGTCCAGCGAAGATACCTCTATGGAAGAGGAAAAAATATATGCAGCTGATTACGAAGAAAGGGAAAATAAAGCTAGACTACGATGCGAACAATACGAAAATGACTTCAGCACATGGCAAGATAAATTTCATACGGAAATGCAACTCATCTGGAAACAAAAACGATAACGAAACATCAAACAAAGAGTCCTTATAAGGACTGCTCCCAGCCAAGCCAGACGAGCCAGGATCCTGCACCAACAAAGAAAACCACAAGAGGAGACGAGCACAAAGGATAGCCGCCGACCAACCCCCAGCTGACGTCACAGACACAAACCAACATAACCAGTCCGAGATAGGAATCACAAGACAAGAATTAGGATGAATAAACCCACAAAAACCACGGACCTCAACAATAACCACAGTTGAAGAGGCAGTTTGAACGAGGCCGAATTTGGAATTTTTGTTTTGAAAACTGGAATTGGCGTTTTCATCTTCAGATGTTATGACTGTTCCAAAATGGCTATACATACGCGTTTAAGAATGTTACCATTTACTTGGATATTACATTGTGGTATTTCTGTGGTGGTGTAGGGTAAAGAAAGAGGAAAGGGAAAATGGGCTGAGTTGTGTCAAATAATAAGCACAGCCAAGTCACTGAAATTGTTCTGGCGACCACATAAAAGTATGAATGGTGTAGTCAAGAATAAGTTTTCCTCACTTTCAAAGTGCTGACCTTATCTGGCAGAGTTCTGACGAGAATAAGGGCAAATATCTTTTGGAACGCTATCTAGAACAAAGCAGCTAGGCAGAAATGAGAGGCCGAAATTTTGCCATGGCATTTACCTCAGAGAGGTATAAGGCCCAGAACATTGCAGATGAAGACACAGTGACCGTGAAATAGATCAGGACTGTGTCAGGACCAGATGGTATAAGGAATGACGACATCAATATGTGTACCGACAGAGAGCTAGAGGAACTAGCAGATATGTACAGCAACAATATAGTGAGTTCTAGCATCAAGGAGGAGTGGTTACACAGCTATCTGATTCCCTTGCCAATGCCTGGCAAAGACCACTCAAAATTTCAGGGATATCGGGTAATAATCATGCAAAATACATTAGGCAAGCTGCTGGAGAAGTTAATTCTTCTTCTTCTTCTTCTTCTTCGTCTTCTTCTTCTTCTTCTTCTTCTTCTTCTTCTTCTTCTTCTTCTTCTTCTTCTTCTTCTTCTTCTTCTTCTTCTTCTTCTTCTTCTTCTTCTTCTTCTTCTTCTTCTTCTTCTTCTTCTTCTTCTTCTTCTTCTTCTTCTTCTTCGTCTTCTTCTTCGTCTTCTTCTTCTTCTTCTTCTTCTTCTTCTTCTTCTTCTTCTTCTTCTTCTTCTTCTTCTTCTTCTTCTTCTTCTTCTTCTTCTTCTTCTTCTTCTTCTTCTTCTTCTTCTTCTTCTTCTTCTTCTTCTTCTTTTTCTTCTTCTTCTTCTTCTTCTTTTTCTTCTTCTTCTTCTTCTTCTTCTTCTTCTTCTTCTTCTTCTTCTTCTTCTTCTTCTTCTTCTTCTTCTTCTTCTTCTTCTTCTTCTTCTTCTTCTTCTTCTTCTTCTTCTTCTTCTTCTTCTTCTTCTTCTTCTTCTTCTTCTTCTTCTGCTTCTGCTTCTTCTTCTTTTTCTTCTTCTTCTTCTTCTTCTTCTTCTTCTTCTTCTTCTTCTTCTTCTTCTTCTTCTTCTTCTTCTTCTTCTTCTTCTTCTTCTTCTTCTTCTTCTTCTTCTTCTTCTTCTTCTTCTTCTTCTTCTTCTTCTTCTTCTGCTTCTGCTTCTGCTTCTGCTTCTGCTTCTTCTTCTTCTTCTTCTTCTTCTTCTTCTTCTTCTTCTTCTTCTTCTTCTTCTTCTTCTTCTTCTTCTTCTTCTTCTTCTTCTTCTTCTTCTTCTTCTTCTTCTTCTTCTTCTTCTTCTTCTTCTTCTTCTTCTTCTTCTTCTTCAGCGTTCCGAGCCATTGAGGTTCCTTGCTGCAGATACAATCCGTCTCCATTCGTCTCTCTGGTTGACCTTCTCTTGCCAGTCGCTGATTCCAAGTGATTGTATGTCTGTGTATATAATATCTCTCCACCGTCTTCTTGGTCTACCTCGGGGTCTACGGTCATTTATTTCCTGAGTGTAAGCGAGTTCTGTTTCCCTATTATCTTCCATTCTTTCTATATGCCCCAGCCATTGTAGTCTATTAGCCTTCATGATACCAGTGATTAGCGACGACTTAAACAGATCATAAATGTCTTTGTTACTTCTTCTTTTCCACTCTCCACTTTGTGTATCCCTAATGGGTCCAAATAAGTCAGTCCGAATTCGAGGCTTATGTATCTGTTTCGTAACAAAATATTTTTGACAAAGGTTTGCGATGTTAACCCCACGCTTTAACTCCCAACCTGAAGGACCAGGGTGTTTCTCTTTGTCTGTTCTCTACCCTTTGACCCGTCCGGCTTGGAAGGCCCTGCTGGTAGCTACGCTACCGCCGGCATAGCTCTCGGGGTCATTGAGAAACTCAAGCTTCCCCCACCACGACAAGATAGAAACACCAGCGGGGGAGAAGTTAATTGCAAGAAAAATAAAATATCAAGCCAGCTAGAAAAGCAATGTGTTTTCCCACCTACCCTGGATGGTAACGTCCAAATAGAGAAGCCCGGACCAACGCAGCAGTTTTTGCCCATGATGTCTATGAAGGATCCCACTCCGCATTGAAACATGTGCTGCTGGGATTGATCTTGAGGATGCGTACAAAAGAGAACCGTTGGATATTTTAATGTTTCAGGTTCTTGAACTAAAGATAAGTCCATTCCTTCTTAGTTGGATCGCCGCCGCCCTTTTCCAACGGAAAGCTGTTTCTAGATGTGATAGTAGGATTTCTGAACCAAGAACAATATATCCGGACCTGCCACAGATGCTGTTCAACGCCTACACTGTGAGAATTGCCGGCGAGCAGATTTCAGAACCGGGGAGGACATTGTCATATGCCGACGATGCGTTAGTTTATCGTCAGGTAAGGATACAGATCGGGTCGCTGTGGAACTACAAACAGAACTAAATCGCATAAGCACTTGGTGTGTGGAATCTGGGGCAATGGCCAACCCAGCAAAGGTAGCAGTGACATCGTTCTCTTTGAATATCCAAATTGTCAACACTCCAACACCAACTGTAAATCTGTGTTCAGAAACTGTTAAAAAACGCAGGCAATGAATTATCTGGTCTGGGGATACGTTTTGATCGAAGCCTTGCTTATAATGAGCACATAGACCAGGTGATAACAAAGGCCAAGCGTGGTTTAGCTGCGATGCGGGTGATAGTGGCGGCAAACTGTGAGCAGCGTCATCTATGTCTTCTTTACGTGGGTCTGGTCCTGTCTGTTTTGAGTATGCGATGGCAATCCTGACTCTCAGACGAAAGCAGATGGATAGGATGGAAAGGATACAGAATGAAGCTATGCTCATTATTCTTGGATGTACAAGAGATACAGCATGCAGGGCGATACGCTACCTTCTTGATTTCCCAACCATTGAAGATAGAATACATATTTGCAGAGCATGCGCCTACCTCAGATTTAACGCAAGCACACAACATCCACTGCATAATGAAAGTAAGCAGGTAAAGGGCAGCAGGTTAAAAAGAGGGAAGTCGTGGATGGGTCAAGCCGAAGACATTCTTCAACAGGTGCGTTCACTTGAGGACTTAGAACCTAGCGAGAAGTGGGTACAAGTGCCAACAGATTTCTATACTGCCATGTCAGTTTGCATCCAACTAGAGGCAAATGCAGACATGAGAATCCAGCTGCTGTGGAGGCGTTAGTACAGGCTTTGATCTTCGAGAATTCTTGAGAGGGTGATGCTGTCATCTACACAGATAGGTCGATCTTTCGACGAGTGAGAAATTTATAGGATTTTACGGCTCAACCCGCCGGAGGGAGAATTGTGAAGGAAGATTCTGGTGCTTTTGCTTTGACCACAAGCAGCCTGACTATGGAAGTCATGGCAGTTAGTAAAGCAATAATATGGCTAGAAAAGCAGACACTCACTAGGGCATGTTTCCTTGGTGACCCAATTAGTATGTTCAAGTAGTTAGAGATGGGGTATATCCGAAGAGAGTGGTTGCTGTCTCTGAAGCGACCTCGGCTGGCAAAGATTGGCTTCATTTTTGTGCCAGGACATGCGGGTGTACAAGGAAATGAGCAGGCTGACAATCTTGCAGGTAAGGCTACGGCAGAATTAGTGTACAGTCATGTCTTGAAGCCCGTGGTGGATATTCTCAGCACCTGTTATAAAGAATGCTTCATTGGTACTTTGCAGCTTCCCCAAAACAGCGTTAGGCCATAACAGTGACTATTGCAACAAATTTAATGAATTTTTAAGCACATGTTTAATGACATAATGTACTTCATTTTTCAAATTCGTTCTACATAGAAAGTGCAGTTATACTTTACATACACCCTGTGTGCGTGCGCGCGTGTGTGTGTGTGTGTGTGTGTGTGTGTATATATATATATATATATATATATATATATATATATATATATATATATATATACAAATGTGTGTGTGTGTATGTGTGTGTCTGTGTGTCTGTGTGTCTGTGTGTCTGTGTGTGTCTGTGCCCCTACCATTTGTGAACCTAAGCAGTATGTATGTATTAACTGTGTTCAGAATTACTACCACCTTACGTACACACCTGCCGCAAGGTAACCCTACCACTGTGCGTTCAGCGTAAACCACAGCAATAGAATACACATTTCTTCACACCCAAATAATGTGTTTTAACACTGCTGCTGTTTCCAATGTCCCATTTAGCAACCTACTCTCCCCTCATACATGGAGAACTGCTAGTTTACATTTCATTATTTTAATAAGTGGGTTAGTGGAAAGTAGAAGAGAAAGAGCATTGCTGTTTTCAATGGTTATTCATCTCATCTCATCACAAGACTGAGTGATAATTCACTCCATATATCATTGTATTTTATGTGATAGCATTCACTGAATCAGTTGTATGAATGTATAATCTTTATTAATATTATATTTAAAGCGATGTAAATTCATTGGATACACTGCATATACTTCTCTATGTGATCTTTCGTCTTTCTTTTTTTCTTTCTTTTGCCCAACTGCTTTTGCCGTGGAGCGTCGCAGAGAGCAGGCAGATGTCATTGTCTGTGTTTTGCTTACCTTGTTGTTTGTACTGTCATAATTCATGTCTTAAATGTTTCTGTAACTCCTTCTAACCAACTCTTTTCGTGTCGTCTTTTCGCTTTGTATCCAGATGTTTTCATGTAGAACTCTTTAGCCGCGTATTGATCTTCTCCCATTCTAACTAAAGTTTCGAATCATGTAATTATTTGGTGTTCTATAACATCAGTAACTGTTGTTATCTTTACACTTGTTCTTAGTTTCTCATTTATCTCCCTATCTATTCTTGTATTTCCAGCTGCGTTTCTTAGGTATCTCATCACACATGATGTGATGTTACGCATGTGTATTTCTAGGAATGTCTGTGACTCGCATTGATAATACAGTGTTGGGACAAATCAAGCTTCTATCAGTTTCTTTTCTTCGAATATATTGGAGTATATGCGCTCTTTATAAACATGGTATTTTACGTGATAACATTCGTGTTCATAATAATTCATGTTGTAAGTATATGTGTTCTTTATAAACATGTTTTTTTACGTGATATACGTCAGGTCCTATTCAGATATGACTGAGCTACTGAATAAAAGTAGACGGTACTACCCGGTTTCTGTTCGCGATGAATGTTGGGCGGCGTTTACTAAACCCGACACCCACATTTTACCAACAATTTCTTACTGAAGGTTGCAATTTAGAGGTCTTGTAGTCAACTGGTCTAGGATGAAAGCTCCGATAGGCAGATACTTAGAGCATTGCTTTGCTGATCCGGCAGCTTCTGCAGCTTGTCTTGTTCCAGATGTATTGGTGTTACCTTTCCTCTGGAATAAACTATGCAGACCGAGAGAGGGATCATGCTGCATGAACAATACATGATCTCTACAACTCAACCTAAGCTTTGTGGTCCATTTAACAAAAAAATTTTATGCCAAGACAGCAAGCTGCCAGTCGATTTTTACGTGATAAATTAATACAATATGTTTTATGTATATTTGGTCTTTAGTAAAAATGTTCATAATGTTTTCCAATACACAGATCCGCACCGCTGTGATCAGCTGGCATCGCGTCTACGTGCATTGATATACATCCTCAGCTAATCACAATGTGGCGGGTTAATCAACTGCGATCATTTTCTCTCTATTGGAAGAGAGTTATTATCCTTACTGGAGCGGCATTGGTAATTCTTACATTATCTGAGTCCTTCTGGCTTCAAATGTTTTTGCCTGAAATCCATAAAAAATTCATGAAGTTAACATTCCTAATGAGTTATAACAACAGTTATCCTACAAGCAACGGTGCCCTTCCATGGCCAGAAGAAGAACCGGTGTATAAGACACATCAGGATGACTTTTTTACGTCACCGTACATTACCACCCGGAAAATATACAACACAAGTTCATCCACCAGCTCGTCCAACTCCACGCGGAAACACAAAGTCATAAGCTGCTATAACTGTCCAGATTACATGATCAGCTGGTCTTTTAACTTATATAATCGTGACTTCAAGGTTTGTCCTTACAGTGAGTGTACTTTCGATGCGGGAAGCAGAGCCTCTTCAGCGGACGTCGTCTTGATTTTTATCGGAATGAGAAAAAAACCAAAACCAAAGAGACCTGCTGGGCAAATCTGGGTTAAATGTTACATGGAGAGTCCAGTTCATTATAACTACCCGAGTAAGTAGGCCATTGTGTCAAGGGACACGATATGTTTTCGGATATGTCTAACTCTTCTTTGTTAGCCAGCATATTTAGATGTCAGTAGTTATAAATGTGGGATTCGGTTATGATTTGCCGGATTAATCCGGATTGACCTTGACCTCGGCTGATTTTCACTCCCCCTCGGTCATGAAGTTGGGTGGTGTAAGGGGTGATATCTAGGTCATATCTAAGGGCGATAATTCTAAGATTTTATGTTTCTAAGGGCAGATAACTATTGAGTGAGAGTATAAAAATTTTAATTAATTATTAAAAAATAAAATAAAATAAATAAAAAATAAAAATAAATAACGACGGGGTGCGGGGTGGTGGCGAGGGGGTGGGCGCCTGGGGTGAGACTAGGCTGTTCAGGTTTAAACACTATCATCACAGGGTTACAAATGAAAACCTTAAAATGTAATGATGGTCGATATTATTGATGTTAGCGGGTATAGCTTAGTGAAATTCATTGGTGAGGGATGGGTAGCGGCTATTAGTGCTTTGTAGAGTGTCGTAGTGGCATATACACTATCATCACAGGGTTACAAATGAAAACCTTAAAATGTAAAGATGGTCGATATTATTGATGTTAGCGGGTATAGCTTAGTGAAATTCATTGGTGAGGGATGGGTAGCGGCTATTAGTGCTTTGTAGAGTGTCGTAGTGGCATATACACTATCATCACAGGGTTACAAATGAAAACCTTAAAAAGTAAAAATGGCCGATAATATTGATTTTAGCGGGTATAGCTTAGTGAAATTCGTTGGTGAGGGGTGGGTAGCGGCTATTAGTGATTTTTAGAGTGTCGTAGCTGCCTATACACTATCATCATACGGGGTACAAATGAAAACATTAAAAAGTAAAGATGGCCGATTTTAATGATTTTAGCGGGTATAGCTTACTTAAATTTATTAAGGGGTGGGTAGCGGCTAGTAGTGCTATGTAGAGGGTCGTAGTGACTTATTCACTAACATAACACGTCTTACAAATGAAACCTTGAAAGCTAAAGATCGCTGATTGTAATGGATATAGTGTAGTATCATTCGGCGGTAAGGGGTGGGTACCAGGTATTAGTGGTCAAGCAGTGGTCAAGCAGTGGTCAAGTAAGGAAAATTTTTGGGAAAAGTGATTGTAATGATATGATGATGCTTAAAGGGTGGTAAATTAGTGGTCAAGTAGTGGTCAAGTGTTGGTCAAGTAAGGAAAATTTTAGGGAAAAGTGGTTATAATGATATTGTGATGATTAAAGGGTGGTAAATTAGTGGTCAAGTAGTGGTCAACCAATGGTCAAGTAGTAGTCAAGTGAGGAAATTTTAGGGAAAAGTGGTTATAATGATATGGTGATGATTAAAGGGTGGTAAATTAGTGGTCAAGTAGTGGTCAGCCAATGGTCAAGTAGTGGTCAAGTGGTCGAGTGACCACTTAAATTGTAGATGACGATGTCCCTAAGATTATGGTAGTGGTTAAAGTGATCGATGACATGGTCAAGTAGCGGTCAACCAGTGGTCAAGTGGTCGAATGATCACTTAAAAGGTAGAGAAAAGTACTATATTGAAACGGTGATGGTAAAATGGTCGACAACGTGGTCAAGCAGTGGTCAAGTAGTGCTCAACCAGTGGTCAACCGCTCAAGTGAGAAAATTGTAGGGTATGGTACGTGTAGTGAAACAGAGATGAATAAATTAAGTAGTGACGTTGTCAAGTAGTGATCAAGTAGCGGGCAAGTACTGGTCAAATGGTCGAGTGACCACTTAAATTGAAAGGGAAAGTACGTGTAGTGAACCTGTGTTGGTTAAAGTGATCGATGACGTGCTCAAGTAGTGGCCAAGTAGTGGTAAATGGTCGAATGACTACTTAAATTGTCAGTGAAAGTAGGTATGGTGACATGGTGATGATCAAGAGTTGGTCAAGTGGTGCTCAAATAGTGGTCAAGTAGTGGTCAAGTAGTCGAATGACCACTTAAATTATAGGGTATGGTACGTGTAGTGAAACGGTGATGGTAAAATAAGTAAGGACATAGTCAAATAGTGGTCAAGTACTGGTGAAATAGTGATCAAGTGGTCGAAGGATCACTTAAATTGTAGGGTATGGTATGTGTAGTGACATGATGATGGTTAAAGTGATCGATGAAATGATCAAGACGTTATGTCGACTGCTAAGTTCAGAAAGTAATGTCCTTACTATCGGCAATTTCCCTGACAGGAGCGCCTCGAGCACTGATTTTGTATTGATCAATAGCACCTAGTACAGTCAACACACATGGACAATAGTTACATCCGGTCAAAGATGGCGTCGCACCCTATCACACATGGGTAATTGCTACAACCAAACTACGTCTCATTCACTAAAACTGGTCAAATATGGTGTCACATCCGGCCACAGGGGTAATGGGACATCTGAGACACGTGGTTAAGAGGGAAACTATAGAAAAAGGGTGTCCTATCGGTTGTCGAGTCAGGGAACCTAACGTATGATGATCACTGTGTAAAGGAGTGAATACACTGCATCATCAACACTGCATCATCACCACTGCATCATCACCACTGCATCCGAAGGGTAAAATGGTCACCCCCTTCTCTCTCTCTTTTCTATAACCGTGTAGTCCTAGTGTTATCCGGTTACACCAAAGGACACCCGAGCATCAACACAACAAACTGCCCCGATTCAACCTTAGGCAATGCACGTAACATGACAGGTCACATGTCCGCCGTCATAATCAGCGACGTTATCACGTATCAAATTAGATAGCCACACTTTCATTTCCTTTCTATGTGTCCATAGTGTCTTTACATCTTTCTCCAGAAAACCATTTCCAAGACCAATATATGTTATTTGTCAGTGTACCTGCTCAGTGCCACACTTCACAACCAGACAAAAATACACGTTCTATGTACCACTTCAACCGTCAAATAAGAAAATATGTTAGACAAAATATTAAAATTATTGGTCAAATACAGAAATATATCACCCAAACTTATAAAAAGTAGGAACATATGTTAACCAAATGGAAAATATCTTAGCCAAATAGGAAAATTTGTTAGCCAAATAGAAAAAATATTGACCACGTAACGATATATCTTGTCCACACTTATGAAAAGTAGGGAAATTTGTTAGTCAAATGAGAAAAAAGATTGTCCAAGTAACGAAATATCCCCCAACAAACTTAGGAAAAGTACGAAACTTTGTTAAGCAAGTATGAAAAGGTATCGTCCAAACAGAGAAATATATCACTTAAACTTATAAAAAGTAGGAACATATGTTAACCAAATGGAAAATATCTTGGCCAAATAGGAAAATTTGTTAGCCAAATGGGGAAAATATTGTCCAAGTAACGAAATATCCCCCAACAAACTTAGGAAAAGTACGAAACTTTGTTAAGCAAGTATGAAAAGGTATCGACCAAGTAGAGAAATATATCACCCAAACTTATAAAAAGTAGGAACATATGTTAACCACAGAGAAAATACCTTGGCCAAATAGGAAAATGTGTTAGCCAAATAGAAAAAATATTGACCACGTAACGATATATCTTGTCCACACTTATGAAAAGTAGGGAAATTTGTTAGTCAAATGAGAAAAAAGATTGTCCAAGTAACGAAATATCCCCCAACAAACTTAGGAAAAGTACGAAACTTTGTTAAGCAAGTATGAAAAGGTATCGTCCAAACAGAGAAATATATCACCTAAACTTATAAAAAGTAGGAACATATGTTAACCAAATGGAAAATATCTTGGCCAAATAGGAAAATTTGTTAGCCAAATGGGGAAAATATTGTCCAAGTAACGAAATATCCCCCAACAAACTTAGGAAAAGTACGAAACTTTGTTAAGCAAGTATGAAAAGGTATCGACCAAGTAGAGAAATATATCACCCAAACTTATAAAAAGTAGGAACATATGTTAACCACAGAGAAAATACCTTGGCCAAATAGGAAAATTTGTTAGCCAAATAGAAAAAATATTGACCACGTAACGATATATCTTGTCCACACTTATGAAAAGTAGGGAAATTTGTTAGTCAAATGAGAAAAAAGATTGTCCAAGTAACGAAATATCCCCCAACAAACTTAGGAAAAGTACGAAACTTTGTTAAGCAAGTATGAAAAGGTATCGTCCAAACAGAGAAATATATCACCTAAACTTATAAAAAGTAGGAACATATGTTAACCAAATGGAAAATATCTTGGCCAAATAGGAAAATTTGTTAGCCAAATGGGGAAAATATTGTCCAAGTAACGAAATATCCCCCAACAAACTTAGGAAAAGTACGAAACTTTGTTAAGCAAGTATGAAAAGGTATCGACCAAGTAGAGAAATATATCACCCAAACTTATAAAAAGTAGGAACATATGTTAACCACAGAGAAAATACCTTGGCCAAATAGGAAAATTTGTTAGCCAAATAGAAAAAATATTGACCACGTAACGATATATCTTGTCCACACTTATGAAAAGTAGGGAAATTTGTTAGTCAAATGAGAAAAAAGATTGACCAAGTAACGAAATACCCAAACCAAACTTATGAAAAGTACGAAACTTTGTTAAGCAAGTATGAAAAGGGATCGTCCAAACAGAGAAATATAGCACCCAAACTTATAAAAAGTAGGAACATATTTTAACCAAAGAGAAAATACCTTGGCCAAATAGGAAAAGTTGTTAGCCAAAGGAGAAAAAAGATTGACCAAGTAACGAAATTCCCCAACCAAACTTAGGAAAAGTACGAAACTTTGTTAAGCAGGTATGAAAAGGTATCGTCCAAACAGAGAAATATATCACCTAAACTTATAAAAAGTAGGAACATATGTTAACCAAATGGAAAATATCTTGGCCAAATAGGAAAATTTGTTAGCCAAATAGAAAAAATATTGACCACGTAACGATATATCTTGTCCACACTTATGAAAAGTAGGGAAATTTGTTAGTCAAATGAGAAAAAAGATTGACCAAGTAACGAAATACCCAAACCAAACTTATGAAAAGTACGAAACTTTGTTAAGCAAGTATGAAAAGGGATCGTCCAAACAGAGAAATATAGCACCCAAACTTATAAAAAGTAGGAACATATTTTAACCAAAGAGAAAATACCTTGGCCAGATAGGAAAAGTTGTTAGCCAAAGGAGAAAAAAGATTGACCAAGTAACGAAATTCCCCAACCAAACTTAGGAAAAGTACGAAACTTTGTTAAGCAGGTATGAAAAGGTATCGTCCAAACAGAGAAATATATCACCTAAACTTATAAAAAGTAGGAACATATGTTAACCAAATGGAAAATATCTTGGCCAAATAGGAAAATTTGTTAGCCAAATGGGGAAAATATTGTCCAAGTAACGAAATACATCGTTCAAACCTACGAAAAGTACGAAACTTTGTTAAGCAAGTATGAAAAGGTATCGACCAAGTAGAGAAATATATCACCCAAACTTATAAAAAGTAGGAACATATGTTAACCACAGGGAAAATACCTTGGCCAAATAAGAAAATTTGTTAGCCAAATAGAAAAAATCTTGACCACGTAACGATATATCTTGTCCACACTTATGAAAAGTAGGAAAATTTGTTAGTCAAATGGGGAAAATATTGACCACGTAACGAAATACCCCCCAAAAAACTTAGGAAAAGTACGAAACTTTGTTAAACAAGTATGAAAAGGTATCGGCCAAACAGAGAAATATAACACCCAAACTTATGAAAAGTAGGAAACTTTGTTAGCCAAAGTGAAAAAACCTAGGTCAAGTAAGAAAATTCTGATAGCCAAATGTGAAAAGTGTCGGCCAAATACAGAAATAGCTCAACCAAACTTATAAAACGTAGGAAAATTGTTATTCAAACGGGAAAGCTATTGAACAACTAGGAAAATGTAATAGTCAAAGAAGAATAATATTGAACAAGTAATGAAATATATCATTCAAACTTATGAAAAGTAGGAAGCCTTGATAACCAAATGTGAAAAATATCACTCAAAGAGAGAAGTAGCTCGCCCCAACTTATAAAAAGTAGGAAAATTGTCGGCCAAAGGGGAAAAAGTTAGACCAAATACAGAAATATCTCGACCAAATTTATAAAAAGCTAGGAAAAAATAGTACCCAACACAACTAAAAGGCTGACTAAAGTTATAAATCCAAACTTATAAAAATAACCAAATAGGAATACATATTGTCCAAGTACAGACATATATCAATAAACTTATAAACTTGTCGTCCAAAGTGATAAAAAACAAAGAAAGGCTGTCAGCCAGTCTAAGAAATAGGTATGGAAAAGTAAGTCGACCAAGTTCAGAAAAAAAAAAAAAAAAAAAAAGAAAAAAAAAAAAAAAGGAAATAAAAATATAACTTCTGTAGTCTTGGTCGACTTACTTTTCCATACCTATTTCTTAGACTGGCTGACAGCCTTTCTTTGTTTTTTATCACTTTGGACGACAAGTTTATAAGTTTATTGATATATGTCTGTACTTGGACAATATGTATTCCTATTTGGTTATTTTTATAAGTTTGGATTTATAACTTTAGTCAGCCTTTTAGTTGTGTTGGGTACTATTTTTTCCTAGCTTTTTATAAATTTGGTCGAGATATTTCTGTATTTGGTCTAACTTTTTCCCCTTTGGCCGACAATTTTCCTACTTTTTATAAGTTGGGGCGAGCTACTTCTCTCTTTGAGTGATATTTTTCACATTTGGTTATCAAGGCTTCCTACTTTTCATAAGTTTGAATGATATATTTCATTACTTGTTCAATATTATTCTTCTTTGACTATTACATTTTCCTAGTTGTTCAATAGCTTTCCCGTTTGAATAACAATTTTCCTACGTTTTATAAGTTTGGTTGAGCTATTTCTGTATTTGGCCGACACTTTTCACATTTGGCTATCAGAATTTTCTTACTTGACCTAGGTTTTTTCACTTTGGCTAACAAAGTTTCCTACTTTTCATAAGTTTGGGTGTTATATTTCTCTGTTTGGCCGATACCTTTTCATACTTGTTTAACAAAGTTTCGTACTTTTCCTAAGTTTTTTGGGGGGTATTTCGTTACGTGGTCAATATTTTCCCCATTTGACTAACAAATTTTCCTACTTTTCATAAGTGTGGACAAGATATATCGTTACGTGGTCAAGATTTTTTCTATTTGGCTAACAAATTTTCTTATTTGGCCAAGGTATTTTCCCTGTGGTTAACATATGTTCCTACTTTTTATAAGTTTGGGTGATATATTTCTCTACTTGGTCGATACCTTTTCATACTTGCTTAACAAAGTTTCGTACTTTTCGTAGGTTTGAACGATGTATTTCGTTACTTGGACAATATTTTCCCCATTTGGCTAACAAATTTTCCTATTTGGCCAAGATATTTTCCATTTGGTTAACATATGTTCCTACTTTTTATAAGTTTAGGTGATATATTTCTCTGTTTGGACGATACCTTTTCATACCTGCTTAACAAAGTTTCGTACTTTTCCTAAGTTTGGTTGGGGAATTTCGTTACTTGGTCAATCTTTTTTCTCCTTTGGCTAACAACTTTTCCTATCTGGCCAAGGTATTTTCTCTTTGGTTAAAATATGTTCCTACTTTTTATAAGTTTGGGTGCTATATTTCTCTGTTTGGACGATCCCTTTTCATACTTGCTTAACAAAGTTTCGTACTTTTCATAAGTTTGGTTTGGGTATTTCGTTACTTGGTCAATCTTTTTTCTCATTTGACTAACAAATTTCCCTACTTTTCATAAGTGTGGACAAGATATATCGTTACGTGGTCAATATTTTTTCTATTTGGCTAACAAATTTTCCTATTTGGCCAAGATATTTTCCATTTGGTTAACATATGTTCCTACTTTTTATAAGTTTAGGTGATATATTTCTCTGTTTGGACGATACCTTTTCATACCTGCTTAACAAAGTTTCGTACTTTTCCTAAGTTTGGTTGGGGAATTTCGTTACTTGGTCAATCTTTTTTCTCCTTTGGCTAACAACTTTTCCTATTTGGCCAAGGTATTTTCTCTTTGGTTAAAATATGTTCCTACTTTTTATAAGTTTGGGTGCTATATTTCTCTGTTTGGACGATCCCTTTTCATACTTGCTTAACAAAGTTTCGTACTTTTCATAAGTTTGGTTTGGGTATTTCGTTACTTGGTCAATCTTTTTTCTCATTTGACTAACAAATTTCCCTACTTTTCATAAGTGTGGACAAGATATATCGTTACGTGGTCAATATTTTTTCTATTTGGCTAACAAATTTTCCTATTTGGCCAAGGTATTTTCTCTGTGGTTAACATATGTTCCTACTTTTTATAAGTTTGGGTGATATATTTCTCTACTTGGTCGATACCTTTTCATACTTGCTTAACAAAGTTTCGTACTTTTCCTAAGTTTGTTGGGGGATATTTCGTTACTTGGACAATATTTTCCCCATTTGGCTAACAAATTTTCCTATTTGGCCAAGATATTTTCCATTTGGTTAACATATGTTCCTACTTTTTATAAGTTTAGGTGATATATTTCTCTGTTTGGACGATACCTTTTCATACTTGCTTAACAAAGTTTCGTACTTTTCCTAAGTTTGTTGGGGGATATTTCGTTACTTGGACAATCTTTTTTCTCATTTGACTAACAAATTTCCCTACTTTTCATAAGTGTGGACAAGATATATCGTTACGTGGTCAATATTTTTTCTATTTGGCTAACAAATTTTCCTATTTGGCCAAGGTATTTTCTCTGTGGTTAACATATGTTCCTACTTTTTATAAGTTTGGGTGATATATTTCTCTACTTGGTCGATACCTTTTCATACTTGCTTAACAAAGTTTCGTACTTTTCCTAAGTTTGTTGGGGGATATTTCGTTACTTGGACAATATTTTCCCCATTTGGCTAACAAATTTTCCTATTTGGCCAAGATATTTTCCATTTGGTTAACATATGTTCCTACTTTTTATAAGTTTAGGTGATATATTTCTCTGTTTGGACGATACCTTTTCATACTTGCTTAACAAAGTTTCGTACTTTTCCTAAGTTTGTTGGGGGATATTTCGTTACTTGGACAATCTTTTTTCTCATTTGACTAACAAATTTCCCTACTTTTCATAAGTGTGGACAAGATATATCGTTACGTGGTCAATATTTTTTCTATTTGGCTAACACATTTTCCTATTTGGCCAAGGTATTTTCTCTGTGGTTAACATATGTTCCTACTTTTTATAAGTTTGGGTGATATATTTCTCTACTTGGTCGATACCTTTTCATACTTGCTTAACAAAGTTTCGTACTTTTCCTAAGTTTGTTGGGGGATATTTCGTTACTTGGACAATATTTTCCCCATTTGGCTAACAAATTTTCCTATTTGGCCAAGATATTTTCCATTTGGTTAACATATGTTCCTACTTTTTATAAGTTTAAGTGATATATTTCTCTGTTTGGACGATACCTTTTCATACTTGCTTAACAAAGTTTCGTACTTTTCCTAAGTTTGTTGGGGGATATTTCGTTACTTGGACAATCTTTTTTCTCATTTGACTAACAAATTTCCCTACTTTTCATAAGTGTGGACAAGATATATCGTTACGTGGTCAATATTTTTTCTATTTGGCTAACAAATTTTCCTATTTGGCTAAGATATTTTCCATTTGGTTAACATATGTTCCTACTTTTTATAAGTTTGGGTGATATATTTCTGTATTTGACCAATAATTTTAATATTTTGTCTAACATATTTTCTTATTTGACGGTTGAAGTGGTACATAGAACGTGTATTTTTGTCTGGTTGTGAAGTGTGGCACTGAGCAGGTACACTGACAAATAACATATATTGGTCTTGGAAATGGTTTTCTGGAGAAAGATGTAAAGACACTATGGACACATAGAAAGGAAATGAAAGTGTGGCTATCTAATTTGATACGTGATAACGTCGCTGATTATGACGGCGGACATGTGACCTGTCATGTTACGTGCATTGCCTAAGGTTGAATCGGGGCAGTTTGTTGTGTTGATGCTCGGGTGTCCTTTGGTGTAACCGGATAACACTAGGACTACACGGTTATAGAAAAGAGAGAGAGAAGGGGGTGACCATTTTACCCTTCGGATGCAGTGGTGATGATGCAGTGGTGATGATGCAGTGTTGATGATGCAGTGTATTCACTCCTTTACACAGTGATCATCATACGTTAGGTTCCCTGACTCGACAACCGATAGGACACCCTTTTTCTATAGTTTCCCTCTTAACCACGTGTCTCAGATGTCCCATTACCCCTGTGGCCGGATGTGACACCATATTTGACCAGTTTTAGTGAATGAGACGTAGTTTGGTTGTAGCAATTACCCATGTGTGATAGGGTGCGACGCCATCTTTGACCGGATGTAACTATTGTCCATGTGTGTTGACTGTACTAGGTGCTATTGATCAATACAAAATCAGTGCTCGAGGCGCTCCTGTCAGGGAAATTGCCGATAGTAAGGACATTACTTTCTGAACTTAGCAGTCGACATAACGTCTTGATCATTTCATCGATCACTTTAACCATCATCATGTCACTACACATACCATACCCTACAATTTAAGTGATCCTTCGACCACTTGATCACTATTTCACCAGTACTTGACCACTATTTGACTATGTCCTTACTTATTTTACCATCACCGTTTCACTACACGTACCATACCCTATAATTTAAGTGGTCATTCGACTACTTGACCACTACTTGACCACTATTTGAGCACCACTTGACCAACTCTTGATCATCACCATGTCACCATACCTACTTTCACCGACAATTTAAGTAGTCATTCGACCATTTACCACTACTTGGCCACTACTTGAGCACGTCATCGATCACTTTAACCAACACAGGTTCACTACACGTACTTTCCCTTTCAATTTAAGTGGTCACTCGACCATTTGACCAGTACTTGCCCGCTACTTGATCACTACTTGACAACGTCACTACTTAATTTATTCATCTCTGTTTCACTACACGTACCATACCCTACAATTTTCTCACTTGAGCGGTTGACCACTGGTTGAGCACTACTTGACCACTGCTTGACCACGTTGTCGACCATTTTACCATCACCGTTTCAATATAGTACTTTTCTCTACCTTTTAAGTGATCATTCGACCACTTGACCACTGGTTGACCGCTACTTGACCATGTCATCGATCACTTTAACCACTACCATAATCTTAGGGACATCGTCATCTACAATTTAAGTGGTCACTCGACCACTTGACCACTACTTGACCATTGGCTGACCACTACTTGACCACTAATTTACCACCCTTTAATCATCACCATATCATTATAACCACTTTTCCCTAAAATTTCCTCACTTGACTACTACTTGACCATTGGTTGACCACTACTTGACCACTAATTTACCACCCTTTAATCATCACAATATCATTATAACCACTTTTCCCTAAAATTTTCCTTACTTGACCAACACTTGACCACTACTTGACCACTAATTTACCACCCTTTAAGCATCATCATATCATTACAATCACTTTTCCCAAAAATTTTCCTTACTTGACCACTGCTTGACCACTGCTTGACCACTAATACCTGGTACCCACCCCTTACCGCCGAATGATACTACACTATATCCATTACAATCAGCGATCTTTAGCTTTCAAGGTTTCATTTGTAAGACGTGTTATGTTAGTGAATAAGTCACTACGACCCTCTACATAGCACTACTAGCCGCTACCCACCCCTTAATAAATTTAAGTAAGCTATACCCGCTAAAATCATTAAAATCGGCCATCTTTACTTTTTAATGTTTTCATTTGTACCCCGTATGATGATAGTGTATAGGCAGCTACGACACTCTAAAAATCACTAATAGCCGCTACCCACCCCTCACCAACGAATTTCACTAAGCTATACCCGCTAAAATCAATATTATCGGCCATTTTTACTTTTTAAGGTTTTCATTTGTAACCCTGTGATGATAGTGTATATGCCACTACGACACTCTACAAAGCACTAATAGCCGCTACCCATCCCTCACCAATGAATTTCACTAAGCTATACCCGCTAACATCAATAATATCGACCATCTTTACATTTTAAGGTTTTCATTTGTAACCCTGTGATGATAGTGTATATGCCACTACGACACTCTACAAAGCACTAATAGCCGCTACCCATCCCTCACCAATGAATTTCACTAAGCTATACCCGCTAACATCAATAATATCGACCATCATTACATTTTAAGGTTTTCATTTGTAACCCTGTGATGATAGTGTTTAAACCTGAACAGCCTAGTCTCACCCCAGGCGCCCACCCCCTCGCCACCACCCCGCACCCCGTCGTTATTTATTTTTATTTTTTATTTATTTTATTTTATTTTTTAATAATTAATTAAAATTGTTATACTCTCACTCAATAGTTATCTGCCCTTAGAAACATAAAATCTTAGAATTATCGCCCTTAGATATGACCTAGATATCACCCCTTACACCACCCAACTTCATGACCGAGGGGGAGTGAAAATCAGCCGAGGTCAAGGTCAATCCGGATTAATCCGGCAAATCATAACCGAATCCCACATTTATAACTACTGATGTCATTAAAATTGTTAACAGAGGGCTATAGCCATGAAAAGTCAAGATAACAGATAATAAATTAGACAAAGCCAAGATAACAATAATAAGACAAAGTCAAGATAACAGATAGTAAGACAAAGCCAAGATAACAGATAGTAAAACAAAGCCAAAATAACAGTAAAACAAAGTCAAAATAACAATTGTAAGACAGACGAAGTCAAGATAACAGATGGTAAGACAGACAAAGTCAAGATAACAATAGTAAGACAGACAAAGTAGAGATAACAGATAGTAAGCAGTACAAGCCATCATACCGTATTGTAAAACAGAACAGATAATAATCAATCAATCACTCATGTGCCATGCTGGAAAGCGTGGGCGGTCATGACTCACAATTTCACTCGATCACCAGAGTCGTGGATCAGCTCAGTGTTCCTGTCTCGATCATGCCATGTGGCCAAGCCATTCATGTATTTTCTTCTCGGTCTTCCCCTTGGTTTGTTCTCTTCGATCTTGCCAGTTGTCAATACGTTCTCCAATCCATTTCTTCTCATAACATGTCCAACAAATTTGACTGTCTACGTCTAATTTCTCTAATCATTTTACGATTTTCATTTGTCTGTAGTAGTACATGGTCATTGCTTTTTCTGTCTGTCCATGGTATTCTTTGCATTTTCCTCAAAAACCGGATTTCTGCAGCCATCATTTGCTTTTCAACTTGACAGCTCATTGTCCACATTTCACATCCTTACAAAAGAACGGGCTCTATGTATCCCCTCAACACTCTTTTTCTCGTTTCAACTGACATCTTTTTATTGGTCAGTATGTTTTTCATCTCGCAAAAGGCTACTTTCGTCATGGCGATTCTTGTTCTAATCTCTTCAAGGCATCTCCAATAAGATGTTATGACTGTTCCGAGATAATTGTACCGATTCACTTGTTGAAGAATATTCCCATTTACTGGTATATTACATTGTGGTATTTCGTTCTTCCTAGTGACGACCATAATCTGTGCCTTTTTACAATTTAATTCAAAGCCTAGTAGTTCACTATGTGCAACAACCGCATCTACTAATTGTTGCAGATCCTGCTCATTGTCTGCAATCTATACTGTGTCATCTGCATATCTAATGTTATTGATGTTTCGTCCTCCAATGCTGATTCCATTTATATCTTCTACATTTCTGAAAATATTTTCACTGTATAGGAAAAACAGATCTGGAGACATTACACATCCCTGCCTAACACCTCTCTTAATAGGCTGATATTGTCCCACTTCATTATCAATCCTTAGGGCAGCATTTTATTTCCAATATATGTTTTTTTTTAATAATTCTAATCTCTTTTCCATCAATTTGTAGATCTGAAAGAATATCCACCATGTTGACATGTCGAAAGCCTTTGTGTAGAACTTCAGTGTCTGGGATCTTGTCTTGTCATTTAATCCTCAATGGCTTCCTGAGGCAGACTGTGTGGAAGTGGTTTAATTTCCTAGCGTGTCGCTGATAAACAGTCCAGGTTTCACAAGCATATAGCAGTGTGGATAATACAACTGGATTGTAGACTTTCAGCTTTGTTTGCAGGCTTATTCCATTTGTGTCCCATACATTCTTGTACAGTCTGCCACAGGCCTCGCTGACCTTGGTGATTCTTGCATTCACTTCATCATCAATTGTGGCAGCTTGTGACACAGTGCTGCCAAGATAGGTGAATTTGTCCACAACACTTAGCCTATGACCATTCATCTTGATATTCAGCACGGTGTGATTATTCCCTGGAGCTGGTACATAACTACATTTTTCTCCAAGTTGATTTTGAGCTCAAATTTGGCACAGACATATGAGAAAGCTGAAACATCGTGTTGCATGTCTGACTCTGAGTTGGCATAATGAGCGCAATCATCAACAATACGGAGCTTTTTGACGGTGTCGCTGTTAGTTTTGGTTTTGGATTTCAGCCTTCTGAGATTGAATAACTTTCCATCCATGCGGTAGTTGATGTCTATTCCATTGTCATTGTTCTCGAAGGCATTCGTCAGCGTAGCTGAAAACATCAGTCTGAACAGTGTATACAAATAAACTGGTTTCAATTTGTTATCAAATTTAGTTATTTTCCTACAACCATTTGTGACTTACTTTTTAACTTTCCCCCGTATTATGAAACAAATAAAGAACAAATGTATCGTTTTTCTATATAGTCACCGCTGTATTTAATGCAAGCCCTCCAGTGCTGATAAAGAGCTTGGATTCCTGTAGGGGAAACAAGCTCTTGGTCGCGTGTGTAACCACTGATGCACTACAGGCTTCATCGGACTGACAACTCTTTCCTCTCAATGACTGAGTTGTCAGAACAGGTGGAAAGCACTTTGGCCTAGATATGGCGAGTATGGGGGATGTGGTACACACTGAAAGTGGTCTTCATTGGTTTCAACCGTTGCAGGGATAGGGTGGGGTCGAGCATCGTCATGTTGCAAAGGGATACCTTTACTCAGACGTCCAAGTCGTTTGAATTTGATTGCGGGTCGAGGATGATTCCTGAGAAGATCGCTACTCGTATCATTGGTGACAGTTTTCCTTCTTGGCATGTAGTGCTCTAAAACATCTTCTCGTTCATCCCAAAAGATAGTTAGTATAACCCTCCCTGCAGATGGCTTAGTGCGAAACTTCTTTGGTTTCGGTGAGGAGGGATGGCGCCATGCCTTGCTCGCTCTCTTCGTTTCCGGCTCGTTGTAGTGAACCCAGGTTTATCTCCAGTAACAATTCTTGATATGAAACCATCACCTTCTACTTCAAAGCACTGCAAATATTATTAACAAGCTTCAATGCGTCGTTGTTTCAATTCTGTAGTAAGCTGCCGTGGTACCCACTTGGCAGACACTTTGCGGAACTGTAGCACATCATTGATGATGTTGTGTGCTGAACCTTGACTGATGTCATGATGTGCGGCAATGTGACTCGCAGCCAATCGACAGTTTTCCTGTACGAGGCTTTCAGCGGCTGCAGTCGACTTTAGGGTCATTACTCGTGTGTGCCTATCTCGGTCGTGAACAGTTTGTCAAAGAAGTAACGCTGTTTTTAAACTTCCTACTCCACTCATACACTTGCTGGATTGACAGGCATGCATGACCATACTGGACCTTCATTCGGCGTTGAATGTCTATAGGTGTCACCACTTCGCTAATCAAAGAACCAGATAACAGATCGCTGCTTCTCTCTGGCATGTCAAAAGTGGGATGGCCTTCTTTAAACTGTCGTTATGACGTCAGTGTGTTCGACTGCACCGTGATGTCACGTGCTAAACACTCTTAACATCCTTTACAACAATAACGACAGGTTACAAGACAATGGCATGGCTATTGTAATTTCTATCACACTTTTGATGTTTTAATTTTAAGCCCCCTCGTACACGGAGTGTTTATTAATTGTCTGTCCAAACACTTTGTTCAATTTGTTTCCACTTGTTGTGATATGTTGCAACGACCTGTCGGCATGTTCAGTTCAATGCCCGCCTCTATGTGCTAATATTTGATTGCGAATTAGCATCACAAAATTTATAGGTGTGTGGTCATTGCTAGTAGTTCCTCTTTCGGTCTATTCCTATAGGGATTGATCAGTGCCAAGAGGCAAAAGAAGTGCCCGGGGGTTCATAACGAAGATTAATGGACGGCCATGCAGACCTCATTTTGTTTCGTTCTTTGCTTAGTTGTTTTCTCCTAGTCCTGAATTATCTGATGACTCGATATCTGCTTGGCTAGATTCGATCGTTTCCTTTGTATTTCCATTACATCCTCTCGTGTTTGATGAGGCGGCCTTAATTACACCCATTGTTATCTGAATATACTGAGTGCTTAACTCAAAACTTCGCAAATCTTTTGTTTAACATTTTATTCTTTCAATTGTTGCTTTCATTTCGTGTTCCTATTCATTGTTTCTTTATTTTATTTCTTTCTTTTTTCTTTCGTGTGCTATGATAGTTGTTTCGGGTTTCTTAATTTTCAATGCTATCTTTCCCACGATGGATTGGTGTCCCAACGCTTTCTTCATGTCTGCTTTGGTTTACTGGATTTCATGTATTACTTTTCATATGTTTGTTATGGCCACTTTCACTAGCTTCGTGACATTTATGATGTTCCCCGTGGGATCTTTCCTTCATTGTAATGCTGTTTTTATTTCCCCATTACGCGAATCATTTTTTTTTCCCTGCTGTCTTTCCACTTTTCTGTGTATGTTGTTTCTTCGCTTTCTATTTCTGACTTCATGTTTGTTGATTCCTTTTGGATTTTCTTATTTCTGATTGTGTTTTGTTGTATTTCCTCATGTTTTGTTGTCACCACTCGCTAACATCATCGGTGTTTGTGTTAATATGGCTTCCCTCCCAGCCATAAGAGTTATTTTTAATTGTGCACATCCCTTGTATTTAGACTGATGATTGGTGTTACAGTTTGCACGTCTTCTTTCTGAGTTGCCGTTTATTTTTACAGTTCGTGTCCTTCTATAACTGGTTGTATTTTCGGAGCTCAGGTTGCAATACCCACAAATAAGTTTATTTTCCTTTGCAGCCCATCCTTGTAAGGCCAAATGGTCCTACAGAGATATGTATGTGTCCATGCATTGATTGATGGCTGTGTAATATTTTCAAACACACATTGATACCATAATTGCGGGTCGTTATAAATGTATGTGTGTTCATTCTCTCGACTATTTGCATTCTGATGTTTGCGTTTTCTTTAAGATGTCCTCTGGTATATGTTATTTCTGTGCTGAAGTTTATTCCTAGCATCACTTTATTGTGCATGATTTGGAAGACTCTATAGCAAGTATAACATTGAGAGATTACTCCATTTTCAGCGTGCTTAATTTAATTGTTCGATGATGTCGCATTTTAGGCGTATTGTTCGGCATAATATTTACCTTCAATTTCCGACTTTTCTTTATTTTGCCTATGTTCAGGCGTTTTACTTGTTTTATCTTCAGTTCTGCAATTGTCAGTTCTCGCCCATCCGTTTAGTTGCTTTCAGTTGGCTATCCTCTTCTGTCTGAAATAATCAAGCGCCTGCTTTTTAATAAAACCAAACTAATTCACAAAATCCTATTTCAAAATGCTCCAAGCTACCTTTGGCCATTGTTTAAATATAACGCTAGACATAGCGAACGACTAAATATACTTCATGTCCCTAAACCTAGGATAGACTTATATAAAACAAGCTTAGCATACTCTGCCGCTCAGTTCTTCCACAAGAAATCAAAGACACCACCAATCATGATACATACATTCGCAACCTGTTTGAACACTACCTTAGTACAGACTACATGCCCCCATAACAAACAACACAAAAAAGACAATAATGGTAACTTATCTCAAACGACAACTAGCCAAAAAACATTCCCTTATGTATAGCACGTTACACCCTCCTTAGGTATTTATAATGCCCATGTTAAACACTGCTTCAGTGAGTCATTTGTTATTGATTATTTTTCATGCGTTTTAATGTTCTTTTGTTGTCAAAAGTTGCTTCATAAGTGATGTTGAATGAAAGAATGTATGAGAGGAAATAGAGAAGAAGGGCAGAATGTCAGACGGGCCTGCGTGCCCAATTCTTAACCCTTTGAAAATAAAGACTTATTATTATTATTATTATTATTATACCCCTGATCAGTCATGCAAGAAACATTATATTAAAAATCGTAATTGGAGGACTTAGAAAGAAAAAGGAAGAAGTGATTAACGTGGTTCAAGCTGAATTTAGACAAGCAAGAGGAACAAGAGATCACATACTCAACATGCGTTTAATATTAGAGAAGTGTAGAGAATTTAATGTAATTCTATTCTCATATTTTGTGGATTATTCTAAGGCATTTGACTTGTACAATATCAAAAACTTTGCTGGAAATCATGAGGAAAATTGGCTTTCCATCAGATGTAGTACAACTTATAAAAATATTATATCTAGACCAACAGGCAGTTGTTAGAATAGATGGCGATACATCAGATTAATTCGACATCGAGCAAGGAGTCCGTCAGGGCTGTGTGTTGTCCTCTTATTTGTTTAACCTGTACGCCGAAATTATTATGAGAAATGTCACAGATGATATGACCAAGGAAGAACATGATGCATTACATATCAGTGATCATGAAATACCAGAAATTCGATATGCTGATGATACAGTATTACTGCCAACGTCACAGAAAAACTAATAACCTCAACCTAATTGAAAAGTGAAGATCACAATTTATATCTTAACATAGCACAAGCAAAGATAATGCTTACATATAAAACTAATATGGAGAAAGAAACATATGTTAATGAGAAAAAAAATTCGAGGTGGTGGAAAATTTCGAATATCTTGGTTTATTAACTACCAATAATGATGACACAATGAAGGAAATTAATAGACGAATATATATATTGCTCTTCAAAAACTAACACAACTGAATAAATTGTGGAGTGTGGTAGATAGAACTCATCATCATCAAGTTCCATGCCGGAAGCGTTCATGACTTTCCATAGATCTTGATCTTTGGTTTTGTGGATGAACTCTGCTGATGATATTCCTCCATGCCACTGTCTCAATCAATCCAGCAACATTTCTCTAAGTCTACCTCTCTCTCTCTCTCTCTCTCTCTCTCTCTCTCTCTCTCTCTCTCTCTCTCTCTCTTTTCTCTCTCTCTCTCTCTCTCTCTCTCTCTCTCTCTCTCTCTCTCTCTCTCTCTCTCTCTCTCTCTCTCTTCCCCTTTATCTTTCCAGTTGTCACAATGTTCTCCAATCCCCCTCTTCTCATCACATGACCAAAGAAAGTTGTTTGTCTCTTTCTTATTGTTGCATATAATGTTCTAGTTTCATTAGCCTCTTTCAGGTAGTCGTTGTAGGTTACTTTGGTAGTCCAGTAAATTCTCAACATTCGTCTTCCATCTGATGTTATATATCTGTAGGTATTTAAAACTATCTACCTTTTTAAGAATTTTCCCTTCTATTTCTAAGTCACATTTTGGTGTCACTTTTTCTTTGATATCACCATTGTTACTGTTTTCAAGGAGAGTCATTTGTTTTCACGCTCTGTTACTACAATATCCAACAACTGTTGTAGATCTGTAGCATTATCCGAAACCACTACTATGTCATCTGCATAGCGTATATTGTTTATATTATAACCTCCGATTAGTATTTCTGGCTTCTCTTTAATATCTCGCATTATTACTTCGCTATAAGATTTAATAATGAAGGACCGCCAATTTTGAAGATGAAGGTTCGGAATGTTCTTAAACATATGAAAGCTAGCAAGACCCCCGGTTCAGATAACATCATAACAGAAATGATTAATGCTTTAGGAGAATATGGAATAGCTCAAGTCGCCAGACTGCTGAACACATTATATGATACCGGAGATATACCTTCTGAATTGTGTAATTCTATATTTATTGCAATCCCAAATAAATCAGAAGCCGTGGAATGTGATCAACATAGAACAATTAGTATAATGAGTCACATCACAAAGATTTTGCTACGAATTATCATGCAAAGAATGAGGAAGAAAATACAACCTGAAATAGGGGAAGAACAGTGTGGGTTTGTAGAAGGAAAGGGTACAGTAAATGCTGTGTATATGCTGCGATCAGTTATTGAACGTTCAATAAAAGTAAACAAAGATATACATCTTTGCTTTATTGACTACACAGAGGCTTTCGATAGAGTAAGACATGTTAACATCGTAGATATGCTTGCAGATCTTCAAATTAATGGGAAAGACATTAGAATTATAACAAAAAATATATTGGAATCAGCTCGCTGCCATAAGGATTGATAATGAAATGAGACCATATCAGCCTATTAAGAGAGGTGTGAGACAGGGATGTGTAATGTCTCCACATCTGTTTTCCCTATACAGTGAAAATATTTTCAGAAATGTAAAATATACAAATGGAATCATCATTGGAGGAAGAAACGTCAATAACATTAGATATGCAGATGATACAGTATTGATTGAAGACAGTGAGCACCATCTACAACAATTAGTAGATGTGGTTGTTGCACAAATGGAGCAAACTGGATTATAATTAAATTGTGAAAAGACACAGATTATGGTCGTCACTAGGAAGAAAGAAATACCACAATGTAATATACAAATAAATGGGAATATTCTTCAACAAGTGAATCGGTACAATTATCTCGGAACAGTCATAACATCTGATGAAGAGATCGAAGGGATTAGAACAATAATCTCCATGGCAAAAATAGCCTTTAGCAAGATGGAAAACATTCTGACCAATAAAAAGATGTCAATTGAAACGAGAAAAAGGGTGTTGATGGGGTACCAAGAGCCTCTAGTTTTGTTTGGATGTGAAACTTGGACAATGAGCAGTCAAGCTGAAAAACATCTGTTGGCTGCAGAAATGTGGTTTCTGAAGAGAATGCAAAGAATACCATGGACAGACAGGCAAACCAATGACTAAGTACTACAGGAAACACATGAAAATCGTAAATTGATTAGAGAATTGAATTGAATTGAATTGAACTTTATTGTAAAAGGATTACAAATTAGGCACGTAGGCCCATCTTACATTCGGTCCTTCCAATCACTCATCTTTCGTTCATCAACAGTCCATGATACATTCACATAGGAAAACAAAACATTGTCACATGAATGTTGCATCATTCATTCATTCAGTAGCATGTCCTTTGCAGAACCTCGCTCCCATAACAACCTTCCGGAAAACCTCTCGATCATAAGCAAGATGTCCCGCGTTCGATACACCCATCTGGAGATCATCCGCCACATCCTGCACGCATCTTCTCTTTGGCCTTCCTCTTCCTCTCTTCCCAGGCATATACCCCTCCATTATTGTTGTCTCCAAACTTTCGTAACGTTTCAAGTGATCAAAATATTTCAATTTTCTTTGTTTTATCGTTCTTAATAGCCAACTTTCTTCAATATTCAGCTCTTGAAGTATTTATACATTTGTTCTTTTCTTTACCCAAGATATTCTTAGAACTCGTCTATAACATTTATATTGTTGTAAGCATAAACAATGCATATTATCATGTTATGTAATACACCCCATCTCCCACACACACATCCCGCACAAACCCACACGCACATCCCTCACCCACTCACACATCACACTTCCATACCCACAATCCCCCAATCACCACACATCCCTCCACCTACACACACATCCCCCCCCCCCAAAGACCCAGACATCTCGCACCCACTCACACACACATCCCTCACCCACACCCCCACCCACACACATCTTCCTACCCACTCACACATACCACAGCCCACGCAAACTCACCCACACACACATGCTCCACCCACCCACGCATCCCCAACCACACACACATACCCCTCACACACACACACTTCCCGCACCAACCCACAGACCCATCTCTCACCCATTCACACATCACCCACCTATACCCACACATCTTCCCATCCAGAGAAATTAGACGTAGACAGTCAAAATGTTTTGGGCATGATATTAGAAGAAATGACTTGGAGAACTTGGTGACAACTGGCAAGATCGAAGGGAACAGACCAAGGGGAAGACAGATAAGTATATACATGGATGGCTTGGCCACATGGCATGGTCGAGACAAATCAAATCAAATCAACTTTATTAGGGTCACAAATTGGGCGCGCAGGCCCGTCTTACATTCGGCCCTTCCAATCACTCGTCTTTCGTTCATCAAGAGCATTATACATTTACATAGGAAGAAAAATAAACATTGTGAAATGAATGTTGTAAACATAAACAAGGCTAAACATGGAGAAAAATGTGTACATAAACAGTATGTGACGTAAAAGTAGTGATGCCAGCGCGTCCCACACACACACACACACACACACACCACACACACTCTCTCTCTCTCTCATTCACTCTCACTCTCACTCATTCACTCACACACACACACTCTCACTCATTCACTCTCCCGCTCACTCATTCACTCTCCCGCTCACTCATTCACTCTCACGCTCACTCATTCACTCTCACGCTCACTCATTCACTCTCCCGCTCACTCATTCACTCTCCCGCTCACTCATTCACTCTCCCGCTCACTCATTCACTCTCCCGCTCACTCATTCTGTCTCTCCCGCTCACTCATTCACTCTCCCGCTCACTCATTCACTCTCCCGTTCAATCATTCACTCTCCCGCTCACTCATTCACTCTCCCGCTCACTCATTCCCGCTCACTCATTCACTCTCACTCATTCACTCTCACTCATTCACTCTCACGCTCACTCATTCACTCTCACGCTCACTCATTTACTCTCACGCTCACTCATTTACTCACACGCCCACTCATTCACTCACACGCCCACTCATTCACTCTACCGCTCAATCATTCACTCTCCCGCTCACTGATTCACTCTCACGCTCACTCATTCACTCTCACGCTCACTCATTCACTCTCACTCATTCACTCTCACGCTCACTCAATCACTCTCACGCTCACTCATTCACTCTCACACTCACTCATTCACTCTCACGCTCACTCATTCACTCTCCCGCTCACTCATTCACTCTCCCGCTCAATCATTCACTCTCCCGCTCACTCATTCACTCTCACTAATTCACTCTCCGGCTCACTCATTCACTCTTCCGCTCACTCATTCACTCTCCCGCTCACTCATTCACTCTCCCGCTCACTCATTCACTCTCCCGCTCACTCATTCACTCTCACTCATTCACTCTCCCACTCACTCATTCACTCTCCCGCTCACTCATTCACTCTCACTCATTCACTCTCCCGCTCACTCATTCACTCTCCCGCTCACTCATTCACTCTCCCGCTCACTCATTCACTCTCACGCTCACTCATTCACTCTCACGCTCACTCATTCACTCTCACGCTCACTCATTCACTCTCACGCTCACTCATTCACTCGCCCGCTCACTCATTCACCCTCACTCATTCACTCTCCTGCTCACTCATTCACTCTCACGCTCAATCATTCACTCTCCCGCTCACTCATTCACTCTCACTCATTCACTCTCCCGCTCACTCATTCACTCTCACGCTCACTCATTCACTCTCACGCTCACTCATTCACTCCCACACACAGACACTCTCACTCATTCACTCTCACGCTCACTCATTCGCTCTCACGCTCACTCATTCGCTCTCACGCTCACTCATTCACTCTCCCGCTCACTCATTCACCCTCACGCTCACTCATTCACTCTCACGCTCACTCATTCACTCTCCCGCTCACTCATTCACTCTCACTCATTCACTCTCCCGCTCACTCATTCACTCACGCTCAATCATTCACTCTCCCGCTCACTCATTCACGCTCACTCATTCACTCTCACGCTCACTCATTCACTCTCACGCTCACTCATTCACTCTCACGCTCACTCATTCACTCTCACGCTCACTCATTCTGTCTCTCATTCACACTAACTCACTCTCTCACTCAAACTATAGTAATGAACATAAGTTTAGATTATACATGATAAAATCAAATGGTATTTAACTTATAATATGACAGATGAGAATACACAAACATATGGATTCGCGTGTTACATAACATGCGTGTTACATGACATGCATCTGCTCAGCTCTCTCTCTCTCTCTCTCACACTCTTTCTCTCTCTCTCTCTCTCTGTATTCTTTCATATACACACACTCACACGCATGCGTACGCTCTCACACACACACACACTCTCTTTCTCTCTCATTCACTCTCACTCTCACTAATTCACTCTCCCGCTCACTCATTCACTCTCCCGCTCACTCATTCACTCTCACTCATTCACTCTCCCGCTCACTCATTCACTCTCACGCTCAATCATTCACTCTCCCGCTCACTCATTCACTCTCACGCTCAATCATTCACTCTCCCGCTCACTCATTCACTCTCACGCTCACTCATTCACTCTCACTCATTCACTCTCACGCTCACTCATTCTGTCTCTCATTCACACTCACTCATTCACTCTCACTCATTCACTCTCCCGCTCACTCATTCACTCTCACTCATTCACTCTCCCGCTCACTCATTTACTCTCACGCTCAATCATTCACTCTCCCGCTCACTCATTCACTCTCACTCATTCACTCTCACGCTCACTCATTCTGTCTCTCATTCACACTCACTCACTCTCTCACTCAAACTACAGTAATGAACATAAGTTTAGATTATACATGATAAAATCAAATGGTATTTAACTGTATAATATGACAGATGATAATACACAAACATATGGATTCGCGTGTTACATAACATGCGTGTTACATGACATGCATCTGCTCAGCTCTCTCTCTCTCTCTCTCTCTCTCTCTCTCTCTCTCTGTATTCTTTCATATACACACACTCACACGCATGCGCGCGCTCACACACACTAACACATCAACTCTCCCACTGTCTCACTCTCTAACACACAATCCTACACACACACACTCACTCTCTCAATCACACTCTCTCACACATACACGTACACATGAACGCATGCACGCACGCACACACTCCCTCACTCACTCTCACACATACACGTACGAATGCATACACTGACACATTCCCCCACCATTTCTCGCTCAATCACTCTCTCCACACACACGCATGCACACACGCATTCACTCTCTCCCTCTCTCTGACACCCACTCTCTCTCTCTCTCTCTCTCTCTCTCTCTCTCTCTCTCTCTCTCTCCCGCTCGCTCGCTCCCACACGCACACACATATATAGTGAACAATTATAATGAACAGTTATACTGAACAATTATACCAGTAAATGAATTATGGTGGCATATAGTCGGTATGGATTAAGTATTGAAAGAGTTTTCGGTTAAATGTGTAGGGACTCATTGGAGTTTTCAGGTCTGGAGGCAGATGATTCCATAAGTGAGCACCAGAATAGGCAAAACATGTTTTGTATAGGTCCAATCTAGGCTTTGAGACATGTAACAAATTTAGGCGCTTGCTGTTCATTGCATTAGATTGAATCAGCGGCAGAAGATACTCTGGGGTATTTTGAGATATAATTTTATTCACTAATTTGGCTTTGTTGAAAAGGAAGCGCTTTTGTAGTGGTAGAAGTCTTAGATGACTGTACAAATTATTACTTTCAACGTGCTTTATGCCAGAAACCAGACGAATAGCGCGGTTTTGTAGAGAACATAGTCGCTTTAAATTAGATTTAGGGCAACCATCCCAAACTGTGGAACAGTAATCGAGATGTGATTGGATATAGCATGTATAGAATATTTTTCGTGTGCTTTCATCCAGGAAGTGCTGAATTTTAGCAAGTTGGTAAACTTTTTGTGCTATTTTCTTGGTAAGAGCGTGAACATGAGAGCTCCAGTTCAAATGACTGTCTATTAAAAGCCCTAGTGTTTTATGTTCAGTAACATTAACTATAGGTAACGTGCCCATGCAGAGTTCGAGCGGTGATCCAGTTATGGCTAGTGTCTGTAGTTTTTGTCTGGTCGTTATTAGCAAGGATTTGGTTTTGCCGATGTTAATTTGCATGCGGTTTTCATTGCTCCATCTAGTAAGATTATCAAGTTCCTTTTGTAAAGAATTCTCTAATTCACTACGGTTTTCTTGACTAGTATATATAGTACAGTCGTCAGCAAATAGATCACAAGTTGTATTGATATATAAAGGAAGATCATTAATATAAACTGCAAAAAGCAGCGGACCTAGTATTGAGCCCTGAGGCACACCAATATTAAGCTGTGTGGGTCTTGATAGACAGTTGTTGAAGGACACGACTTGTTGCCTGTCGGATAGAAATGACGTAATTATGTTCACCATGTTGGTGCTTGTCTTCATTTGCTTTAGTTTTCTAATTAAAATATCGTGATCTACCATATCAAAAGCTTTTTTAAAGTCTACAAACACCGCTCCACAAATTCTACCGTTGTTGATGTTTAAGTGCCAGTTATCGGTCATTTTTGTTAGAGCACTATGGCAAGAATATTTAGGTCGAAACCCAGATTGACTGTTAATTATTAGATCGTTGTTAATTAAATGGTGTAACGTTGTTTTATGAATGTGTTTTTCTAGTGGTTTTGATAGCGACGATAGTAAGGAAATAGGTCTATAATTACCCAAAACGCTATTATCGATTGAGCCATTTTTAATAAGCGGAAACACTTTAGCAATTTTAAATGCAGATGGAAAGTAATTTTTGGCCAGGCACTGGTTATATATGAACGTTAAGGACTCGCTAATGACTGGTGCAGCACAACGAAGAATTCTATTACTGATACCATCTAGGCCGTGTGAGTTTGTTGATTTGAGGTTCAAGAGATATTTATAAACGTCTGCAACAGACATTAAAGGAATCTCAGCGGGAATATTTCTGGCGCACTTCTCCTCACAGAATGATGCCAGTGAACTTAAATTACACGATGAGTCTGGTATTGAAGACTTTAGATTCTCTATTTCTGATTGAAAGAACCAACTGAATTCATCGCATGTTATAGAATTTGGTATTGCTGATTCTGTAGGGCGTTTCTTATTGGTTAGCAAGTTAATAGCCTTCCATATATTTGTACTGTTTGAATTATCTACAATCAAATTTTTAAAATGATCTTTTTTTATCCTACGAATTTCATATTTAACTTTATTCCTTAGTCTGCGGTAATTGATGAAGTCTTTATTTTTGTGTGCTGTATCTCGCTCTCTCATGATTTCCAGCACTTCTCTAGTGACCCATGGGGATTTATGTTGATTTTTGACTCGAACTTCTTTGATTGGCACGTGTTTATCGAACACATTGTAGACTGCCTTCGTCCAGAAAGCTAATGCATCGTCCGGGTCAGGAAGTTGGTAAACGTGATCAAGGGCTGCTTTTCTTAAGTCTTGCAAAAATAAATCTTGGTTGAATGCTTTATAATTCCTAAATTTGATACTTACATGTTTATGTTTAAGAGGTTTGAACCCAATTCTTGACCATGTACAACATACCGGGTAGTGGTCACTAACTGTACAAACAGGAACAGAACATTCAATAATATTATCTGGACAAGTAACATATATATGATCAATTATAGTTGAGGATGTGTCAGTAACCCTTGTGGGACGGTTTATTAGTTGTTTGAAATTGTAAGAAAGAATGATATCGTCCCATGTCTGGTTGGATTTAGGAATATCTATGTTAAAGTCACCTAATATCATGACTTCTCTACCTTCTGTAAACACTATATCCATCATTGTAGTGAAACAGTCATACCAATTGTACCCAGCACACGGATTCCTATATAGGTATCCAATGAGAAACGGCTGTTGGCTGGCTGGCTTCACCTCTAACCAAACACATTCTATCTCTACTGACTCGAGATCACTTCTACGGTAACAGTTGAGAGAATTGGAAATGTATACAGCAATACCTGTCTCTAATTTTTGATTTGGTCTCTTCGAATTACTTTAAACCCCTTAAGAGTGATTTCAGAGTCGGATATTTTGTCGTTGAGACGACTTTCAGTGATTCCAAACACATGGAATTGTTTGCACAGTATTACCGAAAGCTCAGGTAATTTATTGAGCAAATGATAGATGTTGAGATGGCCTATACTTAGGCCATCTTGAGCTGATCCACGACTCTGGTGATCGAGTGAGATGGCGATTAATGACCACTTACGCTTTCCGGTATGGCACATGATGGATAGTTAGAGGGAGAAGAGATTCGGTGACTGGAAACATCCCTGTCGTACTCCCATCCTTATTTGTTCATACTTGCCCTCTTTATTTCCCATTTTAATTGCTGCTACTTCATTCCAGTAAATATTCTTTATTATTCAGAAATCCTTCCCATCAATATTAATATCTTCCAACATTTTAATCAGTTCTTTATGTCTATTAACTTTATCAAATGCGTGCTCTGTTTTCTAAACCACGTTTTCACTTCACATTCAACTTCGGCGTCACTCGCGAAATGTCTCCTGCCAAGGTGGGGTTTCAGTTAACTTAGCCCCTAGCGATTTCCCGTAAAGCTGGGTAGAAAAAGTTACGAGGATGAGTCAATAAGTAAGTCACACAGTTCTGTGGGATGGCATGTAAAGAAAACAAAGCATGCAGTTCTATGCAGCCGGTTTGGGAGGACTGATAAAACGATGGGATAAATGCGTCAATGTTGGTGGAAATTATTTTGAGAAATAAAGGGATAATGTATGTATACAAATAAACTAGTTTCAAGTTGTTATCATAGTTAGTTATTTGTCTACAGCCATTTGTGACCTACTTATTAACTTACCCTCGTATGATGTGAAAGGTTAAGGCGGGCATACTTCGGACAGAGTGGCAGGCTTTCATTCAACAATCAAAAATGTATATCATGTGTTAGAATCTCTCCCCGGGACATGCTGGCGTGGTGAGAAACGAGCAGGCGGACAGACTAGCTGGTTCTGTACCACTTGGAGGGATATTAGTGCTTGAAAAGCCAGATGTGGTCGGGACACTTTGGAATAGAAGAACGGGTAGATTATCACGAGTTAGAGAGATTGGTGGTGCAGCCAGAGGATCTAACCGACTTTCAGGACTCCAAGGAAAGGCCAGACGGAAATATAATCAGACTGCTATTAGTACCATTAGTATATGACTCTTAGTTGACTGTTGTAGATGATGATGGAGAACGTATGGGAATTCAACTCAATCAACATATCTCCGCATTGAAAGTGATTTGAACCCAGAATCATAAGAACGGCACTGAGTTATCTAGCCAGTACCCTACCGTGGATCCTAATATAAGATGTCAACATAACTCAAAAGTCTGCCCAGTGCAAAAACGTTTCCTCCATAACATTCTTTCGAAATGTCTTTCTATCATACACCAAATGCCCCGCCTCTGTTGCTGTGATGTGTAAGTTAATTATCACATTTTTATATCCAACTTCATATTTGGTCTTCCTATTTTTCCGCGTCTTCAGTACGCCTACAGCTTTAATCCTCTTTTCCTAATCTCTAGTACGCCTACCTGTATAAACATCTTTTCTAGATATCCGTATCTTTTTACGTTTTCAAAATATGTCATCTGCCGCTTATTAACAAGTCATCTTCAATATAGGAATTCTGTTTGATAGAGCCATATGTTTTCATTTCAGTCAAGTGGATTTTTAGTGCCCGACATTTACTCTTAGAACCTCTTATTCTTCCATCTCCAGCACCCTACGAACCATGGAAGAGTGCATTCAACTGGACATTCACCTACAGGACAGACTCTGATATATTCGGGCCAGCCAACCGTCTTGCTTGGAGAAACAGGTCGGACTTACTGCCTGACTCTGTTTATCGTAAGTGTATGCTCTAGTACAATGAATGAACAAAATGGGAAAGGTTATCACACAGCTGACGCGTCCGTTGGAATGTGTATTGTTAGGACATAATATTCCAAAGGCATAAGTAGATGGGGGTGCCATGTTCTCTTCATCCTTGTCTTTTCTTCCCAGGCACAAACATACAGATGTAATTATCGCTAGTCATCACAAATAATCTTCATCATCAAGTGTCCTGTAAGGCGTTCTTGTCTCTCCACAGATCTCGGTGTTTGGTGTTGTAATATAATAAAAACGTCTCTACCCTTTCCTATTTATGGACTCCCTTAAAAATAAACAAACCCTTACAATTACTGATTAAGTAACTTACTTAATGTAGGAGAAAATAAAACAGCGATAGACTGACCGTGGCACAGCTAAATTTAGTTTGGCTTGTTTTCTCTCCCGTATCTGGCCAATCCTGGCGAGGGGGAAAACAAAGACTGAAGCGGGCATTTCTAGTCAAGAGAACAGACAAGAAAGTCGACCTTTCCCTTCGGGGAGAAGGTAGTTTGTTTTAAAACCATGATTCTCTTCAAGCTATTGAAGAGAAGCAGGTGGTGGTTGAATTTGGTGGGACTATATCACTAACACTGGATCCTGGGTAAACAGCCATAAAGTGAATGTCCAAACCATAGTCTGGATCTAGCCATACCTCAATGTTTACTGCGGCGCTCAATAGCTCCCTAGCGAGCAAAAGATAAATTAGAAGACAACTGACTGGGTGAGTGATTAAGTCCTATTTTAGTAGGAATATCCAGGATGGACTTCAAGATCTAATAATCTACAAAGATGAAGATCAACAGAGTAACTGACAACAGTGTATCGTCTGCTTTACGTCTGAGAAGTATCACCTATAAGCCTTATCACTCAGCAAAATCAGTGAAACTATGGGACAATCCTACAAGTTACTAAAACTAGCAACAGTGAAAGCCCTTCAACTGTTGGTTGGATTACCAAGTTAATATCCACAATGGATAAGTCTTCGAAAGAATGTCTCACAGCTGCAACAGTCAAACATGGAATTCAGCTATTCAACACTAAGTTATGGCTCAATCAAATGGGGAGAAGACACTGAACCACATAAGCCAATACAACCAAGGTACAAACTTAATATCATCTGAAACATAACTACGAAACCAGATTACCTCAAGGTTCCAAACCCGGAACACCATCAGATAAAAGACCATATGAAAGCAGCTAAATGTCTCTACATCAGCAACAAGAGGAATCATCCAATTGTTTGCAAACCTGTTACTGTGCTGGATTCATTCATCTGTGCATATATGTAGGTATAGATCAATTGTGGCCCTAGTCACAGATACTACCATGAGATGCCTCTCAGTCAATTAAAGTTCTACACTGGACTAGATAACAACGACTAACTCTTTGCTGGTCCAATGTCAACCTAAATACCATGGGTTATAGACTCGCGACTTGGTAGGTGTAAAATCTTTGTTGAACTACTTGGGATTCTGATATTAAAAGCAGAGAAGCTGAATGGACGTCTACTTGGCACCATGTATGGTGAGATGGTAAAGTACCTTCTGCAGAGCTTAAGTGGAAATTCCGGAAAGTTAGACAAACCTGAGGCCCCAAATTTAAAAAAAAGACACCGAGCCTACTGCAACAGAGTACTCGAATATTCTAGCCCGCAGAGGGATTTGTGATTGTGTGTAATTTCTATTATAAAGTATGATTTGCACCAGCCAATTACCAGTGACTAAATAGTAAGAACATAACTGAGTGCATTAATTCGGTACCCAGATAATGGGGAAAAGGATCTAATCGACAGCAAAGGTGGACCCATAACCGCACACCAGGAGATAGACTCGATTAATTAATTTAATTAGTACAAACTGCTGTTTATATGTTGGGTTTTGTTTTCTGAAGGTAACAGGTCAGTAGTTTTTTTTTTCCAATGGTATATAGATGGTATAGTATTTTGACACCAACTCATTATTTTTAACAATGAGAGAATGGTAAAAGGTGTCAGAAACATGTTATTTTGGGTTCTATTTAATATCTTTATTTGCCTTAATTATGAGGGAAAATGAAAGTAGACCCAATTTGTGGTTGTTATGTTGTTTGTAATAACCTGGTTTTTCTGGGGTCACGGGGTACTATGTTGTAATACTGCATATCATTCCCATGCCTGTCTGAAAATGCATAGTGTTTATTACACCTATATATATATATGTAACTGCAGATCTTGAGTTAATACCTGAACTGTGTGTCCAAAAGTGTTGTGTACATCAAGTAAATGTGGTGTCCAACAAGTGGTTGTTTATATGTTGTGAGCAATCAATATCCTTCTAGCATCTATAGTTAATTTAAAGGGTGATGAAGTGGGAAGGGAAACCTACACACAGATGCCATTGTTTCAAGGATGGAACTCTTTCCTCCTGGGAGTTGTGGTAAATATCCCTGATCACCCTGCATTCTTACCAGTGACAGAGAATCAATAATACCCCCTAGACATTTTAACGAATCATTCTCAGGAATTAAAATCCACATCCCACATGTGTGGTCCCGCCCGGTACGGACTTCACCTAGTAGTGGAGTAGTCCGTGAATTTAAAACTCATGGTAAACATCACAATTGGTGTATTATTGTGAGTATATGAATTCAGGGAAAACCTCTCGCAGGTAAACCAAGTCACTTCAGAATGTTATAGTGTTAGTAACAGACCTAATCACTCATTAGTATGAGCTGAGTCAAGTGTTATATGAACCCATAATGGCTCAGATAAATATAGGTTTTTTTTTGGTACAAAACTGTTCACAGGTAATATCTTGATTCTGGCAGATGCATCAGGTAGTTGGTTGTTGGATATGAGATTTTTTTTTTAAACTCATATTTTATATCTTATTGATGGTAAACTCACATAAGATAGGTAATTCAGTGAATGTTTAGAATTCATAGTCATTCCCGTTTGAGGTATGGTTCTGCTACTCTGATATTCTCTTTAAATGGTTTAAAAGTGGTGTACTCATGAACACACTACTATATTATGTATCCATAAGGTTTATGTTCCTACATATGAATCATGTGTTAATTAATTATTTTGTCATTGATTATCATTGTATTTTCATGCTTGATCTGCTTGTATAATTCATGTAATATTGAAAAGTTACCAAGGCAGCAGAGAGTGATAGACAATTGTATAGATAATTAGGACAGATAAGTTAAAAATCCAATAAATTTTTTTTAAGGGAAAAATTTTATCAACAAATGATTCAGTAGTACACTAAATAATACCTGAGAGATGAATTAAACCAGGGGAAAATAGCAGTAACTAAAGTAAATGAACTAATGGTAAGGCCAAAACCACCACTTGCAAAAATGTAGACATAGTTAATGGAAGGGAAGGAATATTGTAAGAATTTGCAGTATTTAGGGGCACCCTAATTTAATCCTTTTTTTTTCATATGACATAACATGTTCTACAACACCGGTAGTAAAGTAAAGTGAATAAATGATGGATACTTAGGAAGAAAAGCCATACTGACACTTATTCTACTCCACCGGTGATATGAGTAGTTATTAATAACAAACTCAGATGGCCCATATGTTAATAAATAGGGTCAACCAAAATATTCACCTGGTGATGTAAGTGAAACTGATCAACTCACTTACTGACCCAACAGAATATAAGGTATTTCTTTAAATTATCCACCCCGATTCCATTATTAATGGTAGCGGGAACAGACCGTATAGGTATGTAAAAGGTATAATTAAAGAATTAACATAAGAAATTGGAATTTCAAATAAACTTCAGGAGATACCGGAAAAAATCTGTGCCAGTCTCTAGTCAGAGACTGAACAATTCAGATATTGGCTCCTTAACTTTGAAATTTACAGTTTAATTCTCATTAAGTGAAATGTTCACTATGAGTAGTCCTCATCAAAAAGAGGAGTGAAACAGCTTTTAGTTAGCGATTAGCTTACATAAAGTTATTTCAATAATTGCCTAACTAACATTAATATTCTCATAAGGGAAGAATTAAGAAGGGCAAAAATAAGTGGTACAATAGAGGCGCGCGACTCAATTGTATTTTCTTTAAAACTAACCGAGTAACTAAATTCTAGATAATGCTCGAAGCCTACTAATAGGTAGGTGAATCAGAAATCAATCACAAGACGAAACAGATTTCTACATTTCAGTTCTGATTTGGATGTTATGCCAGCATTAAATATGTGAAAGCAGATCCAGACTAACAGAGATTAGCTTAAATAACTGATACGAATCAGTAAAAGCAACAATTAAATAAACAACTCTTGGAATAGATGCTGTTTATAAATAGGACGAACTCTTTGACGTGAAGACAGGGGAAACGCCTAAAACTTATACAGTGAACCTATGCTAGAAAAATGGAATATAGCTGTGTAAAAATCAAGCCAATTGGAGCAGATAGCTGAAGAATTGCTTGATATTTACTAGAGTAGGAATTTCAATCAGGAATCCAGCTAGTAAATTATATAACAGTTCAGAGATAGACCTTAGTCAATCTAAATAAATCCAGAGTTTCCACGTATTAAACGGATGAAAACAAAACTGGAGAGAAACATTAAGAGTACCTTACCTGTTATCCTGAGGACACAACTCAGGAGACGCCAGTATGAGAGGGATATACAGATGTAACAGTAATTTTACTAAGACTAGTAACCCACATCCATAACTGGAAAGTGAACCAGCAACTTGATTATCTGGAAGACTATCACAGGAATCACAAAAAGGGGCTTTTAACTTCTCACTGAACTGATTATATATGGTAGGAGACAATACGTCTGAACCTACATAACAATGTATGTTGCTAAGTTGAAAATAGTCTAAAAACCTGGAGGGAGGCAGACGACGATCAATGTACGCCAAGCGACGCAAAATTGCTCGTAATTCAACACCAAAGCAACAAATACAGAGTGAAACTCAAACACATCAGTTAGAATTACTAATAAGGATTCTAGCGTAACATAGATCTAGGTTAGAAGGAAAAGCAGAGAGTAAGCTAAGAATTACTTCATTTCTGATAGATTCATGTTCCCCGTAATATTCGGTTCAGAACGGAAATCTAGAAAAGTTGGACCTTGTTTACATGTTAGGCGAGATTCTCCGGGTAAACCCGCAAGAGAAAGGGACACCACTCTAATCAGTAGTTATCAAAACTGATCGGAAAATCCCATAACTCGACTTATAACCCAAACACATGATGTGTTGGATGAAAATGTATTTCAACAGGAACCATCTTTAGCTTCCTTTAAATATCAGATCTATAGTAAAAACAAACGTCTAACTTACAGGGAGACGGGCGAGTTTAATAGGCTATCAGTAGACGCAGAATTAACCGTCGGTTTTAACATAATCTCAAGATTGATAATCTAATGAGAGAGAAATCAAGCTTAATGATATCTCAATTGCTTCAAAAAGTCGGTTTGATGCAGACAAACCAGTACTGGAAAGTAACAAATTATCAGATAACCACTCATATTTCAAACAATAGCTGACAACAGTGGAGAGGGTGCTACACTCTTTCACTAAAAGAGAAATAATCCTTTAAGGTTATGCCAGTTGTCGTGACTAAAAGAAAATGGACGTGGCTCTGATTATATAACATAAGGCAGTAGTAAAGTAATAAGGGATGGATACTAGGTGAGTCAATGTAAAGACGGAAATTGTAGAGTACTTCTTGACCATTTAATTTCTGAAAGAAATAAATGTCTTAAATGGGGGAGGCGTGTAATATAATAAAAACGTCTCTACCCTTTCCTATTTATGGACTCCCTTAAAAATAAACAAACCCTTACAATTACTGATTAAGTAACTTACTTAATGTAGGAGAAAATAAAACAGCGATAGACTGACCGTGGCACAGCTAAATTTAGTTTGGCTTGTTTTCTCTCCCGTATCTGGCCAATCCTGGCGAGGGGGAAAACAAAGACTGAAGCGGGCATTTCTAGTCAAGAGAACAGACAAGAAAGTCGACCTTTCCCTTCGGGGAGAAGGTAGTTTGTTTTAAAACCATGATTCTCTTCAAGCTATTGAAGAGAAGCAGGTGGTGGTTGAATTTGGTGGGACTATATCACTAACACTGGATCCTGGGTAAACAGCCATAAAGTGAATGTCCAAACCATAGTCTGGATCTAGCCATACCTCAATGTTTACTGCGGCGCTCAATAGCTCCCTAGCGAGCAAAAGATAAATTAGAAGACAACTGACTGGGTGAGTGATTAAGTCCTATTTTAGTAGGAATATCCAGGATGGACTTCAAGATCTAATAATCTACAAAGATGAAGATCAACAGAGTAACTGACAACAGTGTATCGTCTGCTTTACGTCTGAGAAGTATCACCTATAAGCCTTATCACTCAGCAAAATCAGTGAAACTATGGGACAATCCTACAAGTTACTAAAACTAGCAACAGTGAAAGCCCTTCAACTGTTGGTTGGATTACCAAGTTAATATCCACAATGGATAAGTCTTCGAAAGAATGTCTCACAGCTGCAACAGTCAAACATGGAATTCAGCTATTCAACACTAAGTTATGGCTCAATCAAATGGGGAGAAGACACTGAACCACATAAGCCAATACAACCAAGGTACAAACTTAATATCATCTGAAACATAACTACGAAACCAGATTACCTCAAGGTTCCAAACCCGGAACACCATCAGATAAAAGACCATATGAAAGCAGCTAAATGTCTCTACATCAGCAACAAGAGGAATCATCCAATTGTTTGCAAACCTGTTACTGTGCTGGATTCATTCATCTGTGCATATATGTAGGTATAGATCAATTGTGGCCCTAGTCACAGATACTACCATGAGATGCCTCTCAGTCAATTAAAGTTCTACACTGGACTAGATAACAACGACTAACTCTTTGCTGGTCCAATGTCAACCTAAATACCATGGGTTATAGACTCGCGACTTGGTAGGTGTAAAATCTTTGTTGAACTACTTGGGATTCTGATATTAAAAGCAGAGAAGCTGAATGGACGTCTACTTGGCACCATGTATGGTGAGATGGTAAAGTACCTTCTGCAGAGCTTAAGTGGAAATTCCGGAAAGTTAGACCAACCTGAGGCCCCAAATTTCAAAAAAAAGACACCGAGCCTACTGCAACAGAGTACTCGAATATTCTAGCCCGCAGAGGGATTTGTGATTGTGTGTAATTTCTATTATAAAGTATGATTTGCACCAGCCAATTACCAGTGACTAAATAGTAAGAACATAACTGAGTGCATTAATTCGGTACCCAGATAATGGGGAAAAGGATCTAATCGACAGCAAAGGTGGACCCATAACCGCACACCAGGAGATAGACTCGATTAATTAATTTAATTAGTACAAACTGCTGTTTATATGTTGGGTTTTGTTTTCTGAAGGTAACAGGTCAGTAGTTTTTTTTTTCCAATGGTATATAGATGGTATAGTATTTTGACACCAACTCATTATTTTTAACAATGAGAGAATGGTAAAAGGTGTCAGAAACATGTTATTTTGGGTTCTATTTAATATCTTTATTTGCCTTAATTATGAGGGAAAATGAAAGTAGACCCAATTTGTGGTTGTTATGTTGTTTGTAATAACCTGGTTTTTCTGGGGTCACGGGGTACTATGTTGTAATACTGCATATCATTCCCATGCCTGTCTGAAAATGCATAGTGTTTATTACACCTATATATATATATGTAACTGCAGATCTTGAGTTAATACCTGAACTGTGTGTCCAAAAGTGTTGTGTACATCAAGTAAATGTGGTGTCCAACAAGTGGTTGTTTATATGTTGTGATCAATCAATATCCTTCTAGCATCTATAGTTAATTTAAAGGGTGATGAAGTGGGAAGGGAAACCTACACACAGATGCCATTGTTTCAAGGATGGAACTCTTTCCTCCTGGGAGTTGTGGTAAATATCCCTGATCACCCTGCATTCTTACCAGTGACAGAGAATCAATAATACCCCCTAGACATTTTAACGAATCATTCTCAGGAATTAAAATCCACATCCCACAGGTGTTCTGGATCAACTCTGCTGCTGATATTTCTCCGTGCCACAATCTCAGTCTATTCAGCATCATTTTTCTTGGTCTGTCTCTACCCCTCTTCCCCTTGATCTTTCCAGTCTTCATGATGTTCTTCAATGCCGCTCTTCTTATCACATGACCAAATAAAGCTGTTTGACTCTTTCTTATTGTTGTATATAATGTTCTAGTTTCATTTGCTTCTCTTTAGTTACTCTTGCAGTTCAAGGTATTCGCAACATCCGTCTCAGGAGCCACATCTCTGTTGCTTCCAAGTTCTTCCTAATTCGCTAATTTACATTCCAAGATTCACTGCCCTATAGCAATATAGGTTTTATATAACATTTCAGCAATCACTCTCTTTCATACATTCATTGATGGTACCCCACAAACACAGAGAGAAATATTAGTAACCAACAGGATGTTATTATTACTGAACCTCTCACATGAAGGCGGCGGTGTTGTGGTGCTCTCTGGACAACAGGATTGTGAGAGATGATACCCCAAGCCTCACGATAGATGGTAGAAGCGTCAACAGAGAGAACAAACTGAAGTATCTGGGAATCACATTTGACAGGAGTCTGTCCTTCAAGGACCATGTGGAGACGGTTGTGACAAGATCTCAAAAGGAACTCAATGCACTTAAAACTATGGATGCAATGGATACAGAGCAGAGAATGCTCTTCACACTATACCAGCACTTGATCCTCTCAGTGATTGATTATGGACTAGGACTGCTCACTGTCTCAAAGAGTCAGCTGGTGAAATTAGAGCGCATACCGAATGAAGCGATGCGGGTCATTCTGGGATGCACCAGAGACACTCCAGAAGTGTGTATGCGTTACATCCTTGGTCTGCCTACTGTTGCTAGTAGGCACACGGTGATGCAAGTGAAGGCATACCTCAGAGTAGCTGCAGACATAGATCACCCGTTGCATGAGGCGCTGGACGTAGTTAAGGGTCAGAGACTGATAATAGGGAAATCATGGATGGCTCAGGCGGAGGATACGATCAGACAGGTGTGCCACTTGGAGAACATCAGGCGAGGAGAGGAGTGGGTCAGAGTGCCAGCCGTGCAGTCAGACTTGTGCAGAGTTGTAATAACATTGAGCCGGGAGTGCAGGGAGTTGCCAGCAGGGGCCACGGACGTGGAAATTCAGCAACTAATTCAGGAAAATTCTCGCCCGGGTGATGTAATTATCTACACGGATGGGTCAGTGTTGAGAGGTAGGAGAAGTGCCTGGGGGTTCTTGGCAAAAACTAATGGTCGGCGTTTGGTACAGAAGAGCCTGGCGTATGATGTCACTACATCTAGCTTAAGAATGGAGGTGGAGGCGGTCAGTGCAGCTTTCCGCTGGATAGAAAACACGATACATACACACATTGTGATTGTAACTGACTCAGAAAGCATGCTGAGAAGGGCGAGAACAGGCAAGCTTCGTGGAGAGTGGCTTGCTTTGCTTCGGAGGTCACGGGTAGTAAGCATCACCTGGATCTTTTCTCCTGGGCATGCCGGTGTGCTGGGGAATGAACAGGCGGACAGATTGGCTGGCTCGGCAAAACGTGGTGGAGTATTGATGCATGACAAGGCAGACGTGGTTGCGGCCTTGTGGGAGCACGTGTACACCTCGGAGGAGCAGATGGATCACCATAGTCTGGTAAGAATGAGACAGCGAGGTGTGACGAGGGGATCTGGCCGACGCTCGGCGCTCGGAGGAAAGGCGAGACGGACATATAATCAGATTGCTACTGGAACTATTAGTGTTGGAACTCTTCGCTGGCTGCTGAGGATGGGGACGGAGCGCTTATGGGAATGTCCCGAATGCTGTGATGTCGGTTCCTAAATCAATCAATCAATCAATCACATGAAGGCGGTTAGTAGTATTTTTTCTTCTCATTATCCTTGCCGTATTGTATTCATGTTCATGTGATCATGTCTATCCAGTCTTGTCTCTCGTGTACTACCAATTATTTCTTATAGCGAT
>OY992891.1:68689272-68761772 GCA_963921405.1 Cepaea hortensis | reverse complement strand
GGAGGAGGAGGAGGAGGAATGATGAGGAGGGAGGAGGAGGGATGTGGAGGAGGGAGGAGGAGGAGGAAGTAGAGGGAGGAGGTAGAGGGAGAAGGAGGAGGAGAGAGGAGGAGGAGGGAGGAGGAGAAGGGTGTAGGAGGGATGAGGAGAAGGGAGGAGGAGAGGGAGGAGGAGGGAGAAGGGAGGGGGAGAAGGAGGAGGGAGGAGGGAGAGGGAGGAGGGGGAGGAGGTAGAGGGAGGAGGAAGAGGAGGAGGGTGGAGGGAGGAGGTAGAGGGAGGAGGAGGGAGGAGGTAGAGGGAGGAGGAGGGAGGAGGTTGAGGGAGGAGGAGGGAGGAGGCGGAGGGAGTAGGAGGGAGGAGTAGGGGAGAGAAGAGGGAGAAGGAAGAGGGAGAAGGAGGAGGGAGGAGGGAGAGGGAGGAGGGGGAGGAGGTAGAGGGATGAGGAAGAGGAGGAGGGTGGAGGGAAGAGGTAGAGGGAGGAGGAGGGGAGGAGGTAGAGGCAGGAGGAGAAGAGAGGAGGAGGGAGTTCGCCATTCCGAATTCATACTCGTCTAGGTTCTGTGATTTCGGTCCTTCCATTGATTGTTCTTCCCTTCTACACGACTGTAGATAACTTCCTTACACATAAAAAGATGAATTGTTATTGATATTGCCGTGGCATGGAGGCATATATATCAGCAGCAGAGTTGAACGCCTACGCCAGCCGGCACGGCACTTGATGATGATGATGATTGCCATGTGACGATTCTGTGTAGTCACGTCATTTTCTTCCCTTTCCCTAGCGTTTTGGTTCGGGGATTCTTTCATCATCATCATCATATATTTACGTACGTATTTTGGGAGGGGGAGGAGGGAGGAGGAGGAAGAAGAAAAAAAAGACTATGACAGTTGGCAGCTCTGGAATGAAAGGAAGGCGTGTAGAAAATTTCATCTCAATCGGATAGGCCGTTTGCGAACGTATAAAGGACATACATACATACATACATACATACAGACAGACAGACGATCCTAATTTATATATAAGATTATGGGTGCCGGTCGTTCAGAAAGCAATGGCAAACTACTAAACATAAACTTGCCAAGACATCAAAAACAGCAAAAACTGCTCGGATTGACTGAGACGTCCTGTTAAGGATATAAGGATATGCAACTAACTTTGTTTTCTCTGTGGAGAAAAAAGAGGTCACCGTGGCGAAGTAGTTACGCCTCCTGTCTCGCGCTCCGAAGGTTGTGGGTTCGATTCCGGATTGCATCATTCGGCTGACGAGTGCAGTTTTCTCAGAGACACCTGGAGGTCGTGGCTGGGGCTTTTTGGGATAAATCCCGGTGTCGTAAAGTCGACGGAGCAGCATGGGATAGCTGAGGATAAGGTGGCTGAGGATAAGATGTAGTTGCGGCCTTGTGGGAGCACGTGTACACCTCGGAGGAGCAAATGGATCACCATAGTCTGGTTAGAATGAGGCAGCGAGGAGTGAGGAGGGGATCTGGCCGACGCTCGACGCTCAGAGGAAAGGCGAGACGGACATATAATCAGATTGCTACTGGAACTATTAGTGTTGGAACTCTTCGCTGGTTGCTGAGGATGGGGACGGAGCGCTTATGGGAATGTCCCGAATGCTGTGATGTCGGTTCCTAGATCAATCAATCAATCAATCAATCAATCAAGGTGGCTGGGTTGAGTGTTAGTTAGTTAGTTAGTTAGTTAGTTAGTTAGTTAGTTAGTTAGTTAGTTAGTTAGTTAGTCGCAGTTCCAACTTCACAGCAACGGGTCGTCCCCATTATGCTCCGTTCCTGTGCCAGTGAATATCACACAAAACGCTCCCCACTGCCCAATGTGAAAAGTGGAAAAGACAGGAGTCTCGACAAACAACAGCCCGCACAAATACACTGTGCATAATGCCGCCACCAGAATGTCAACACACCAGTCCCCCACGAAACACCCAGTTCATCTCTGATGGAATCGGCTGTCATTTTCCTATCTGGATGTTTCCTAGATGTTCACCTACACAGTCCACGAAAATACAGTTCATAGCTGATGGCAGTGGCAGTCAACCAGAAGCCCAGCAGCCACGCATTTCTGCATAAGGCAAAAACAGGTCGACCCTGGGACATAACCACCTGCCATCACTCCGAACATGCAGTCACGTTCCAAAAAACCTCAGGCAGATTCAAAAGCATTTCACACGAAACTCACAGCTCACAGTGTCGCGCCACGCATTCACTCAGTAGCAGGGCGACGGAACCATCAAGCCTCCTTAGTCGCCTCTTACGACATGCGTGGTAGGCTACAGTGTTGCTATTCTATTCTTCCCTTATGGGCCCCGGCAACACACGAGTGTATGAGGGTCTATCCCCTAATGGGGGATACAGAAGGAAAGAAGAGGAGATGACTAATTTCTGGTGTCTAAGACATGTTTGCCGTCCCCGTGGCAAAGGAGTTACAAACACATTTCGCAATCCCGCATACCACGATCTAAACATGAATGCGGGAGATTTGGAAGCATTCCGCCTTGTGCTGGTTGGCAAAAAATGTTATGAGTGCCGATGGTTCAGAAAACAATGGCAAACTACTAAATTTAAACTTGCCAAGAAATCACAAAAGGTAAAAAAAATGCTGGGGTTGACTGCGACTTCGTGTGAAGGATATGCACTTAATTTAAAAAAAGCATGTTCAGCATTCTTCGAGAAAACCACATATCTGGGGCTTTCAAGGATATTTATTTTATTTTTTTTTTGCGTCTTCGCAAACTGCCCATACTTCGCACCTAGCTGTTACAACTGATTGTATGTAATATGCAATATTGACTGTGCATACAGATGACGTTACCATTTACTTTCAGTGGAGATTGCTAAGAATAAAACACGAAATGTGGCGTGGTTTGTCAGCAACTGTAAGACTCAATCACAGAGGGAGATTTATGTCAAAGAAATGCAGGTACTTCTCATAATTCATTATATATCTGTCTTATTGTGCTTTTAAATGTGAGGTTCATAAACGAAGTGCCAAATAACGGAATTTTAGCAAATAAAGAACGGTAGGCAGAAATATGGCACCAGAATTTCGATCCTAAAATGTCATCTAAAAGTACTTTAGAGTTTTGGTCATAGACCATAACTTTAGGAACGGAAAATCCCAACTGCACTTCCTAGTGGTAGAGGATGGGAAATACATCACGGTGTGGATAACACACCCCAGGTGACTGAATATCCACCGGAATAAGTGGACAAGTTTTTATTTTTGGAACGTGACTGCATGTTCGGTGCGATGGCAGGTGGCTATGTCCCAGAGTTGACCAGTTTTTGCCTTATGCAGAAATGCGTGGCTGCTGCGCTTCTGGTTGACTGCCACTGCCGTCGGTGATGAACTGTATTTTCGTGGACTGTGTGGGTGAACATCTAGGAAATATCCAGATGGGAAAATGACTGCCGATTCCATCAGAGATGAATTGGGTGTTTCGTGGGGGACTATTGTGTTGACATTCTGGCGGCGGCATTATGCACAGTGTATCTGTGCGGGCTGTTGTTTGTCGACACTCCTGTCTTTTCAACTTTTCACATTGGGCAGTGGGGAGCGTTTTGTGTGATATTCACTGGCACAGGAACGGAGCATAATGGGGACGACCCGTTATTGTGAAGTTGGAACTGCGACTAACTAACTAACTAACTAACTAACTAACTAACTAACTAACTAACTAACTAACTAACTAACTAACTAAGTGGACAACAGTGCAGCTGAGCAGAGAGGGTACTCACGTGTCCTGACAGTCGGAAATGGCTGTCAAAGGCAGAGGTAAAAGACCACTATGTGGATGTCGAAGTCAAGGGGAAACCACCACATTATCTTCCCAAGATTTCATGGCAACATAAATTTCAGAGATAGTGAATGACGCCAATCGCTGTCTTAGGACATCCTCGTCCGGTAGGGACACCAGACCGTCATCCAGCTACTGATGGCAAAACTATAACTAAACTAAATAAATTTAGAGTAGGGACATGGAATGTTAGGATATTAAATTATCTGAGAAAGTAGAACAATGTTCTAAGAGAAATAGAAAGCATGAACATGAATATACTAGTCATAAGTTAGATGACATTTAAGGGATCTGGCAAAATTATAACCGACAAACATACACTAATTTATTCTGGAGGGGATACACATTAGAAAGATGTAGGAATAATATTTGATGAAAAAAATAGCCAAATCAATTAATGGATACTGGTGTATTTCAGATACAGTTATAATGAAGTAGTGATGAAGAAATACAACACTTTTACGATGAAGTAGAAATTGCGATAGCTCAAATTGGATCACAAGAAATAAAAATAATACTAGGAGATGTTAACGCAAAAGTAGGAAAGGGAAAGATAGAGGATATAGTGAGGCATTTTGGTTTAGGTAAAGAATTGACAGAGAAGAGAAACTAATAGAATGGACAAATATTAATGATATGATAATTGGAAACACATGGTTTAAACACTATAAAAGACGACGATACACGTGGAAAAGCCCTGATAATACACTACGCAATCAAATCGACTACACACTTATCAATAAAAGATTTACAAATGCGTTCATTAATGTAAAGACAATGCCGTGTGCTGACTGTAATAGTGATAATGTACCAACATGTGGGCAAATAAAAGTAAGATTAAAGAGAGAGGCAAACTGGTTAAGAACTTGAGAATTAAGTTAAATGATATATACAGCAGTGGATATTTACTGAGCGATGTGCTGAAATCTGTATTCATAGTTATACCAAAACGACCAGGAGCAATTGAATGCGAAGATGTTCGTACAATTAACCTCATAAACCATGTCACTAAGCTTCTACTCAGAATTATGATAAGGAGAACAAGAAAAAATAAAAATAGGAAATTAGTGCAGGACAGTATAGTTTTATGGAAGGAAAGGGTACAAACAGTGATATATATATATATATATATTTGTGCTTCATAGATTACACTAAAGCATTTGATCAGCAAAACATAATGAACTTATTAAAATGTCAGAAGACAGAAACATTGCTGGGAAAGATTTAAGAATAATAAAGAATATTTACTGGAACCAAGTAGCAGCAATTAAAATGGGAGATAAAGACGACAGGTGTGTGTCTTATAACCGGATCCTTCTATCTCTTTGGCGAAGTAATAATGAGAGAGATCAAAGAGACGCCAGGAATATTAATCGGAGGTTATAATATAAACAATATAAGCTATGCAGATGACACAGTATTGGTGGCGGATAATCCAACAGACCTACAACAATTGTTGGACATTGTAGTAACAGTGAGTGCAAAAAAAGGACTCTCCTTGAATATAAAAAAAAAACAGTAAAAATGGTGATATAAAAGAAAATGGTGACACGAAAATGTCACATAGAAATAGTAGGGAACATTCCTAACGAAGTATATAATTTTAAATACCTAGTGGCATTTATGCCTGTCTCCCTGGCCTAGGTGTTGGCGACTATCTCCGTAATCCCGTTTATCCACGTGAGCAAACGTAGCTGCGCGAGAATCGGTAGTGGTTCTCGCCATGCCTATTACTTACGGGATATGTGAACCGGCCACTCAGAGAGCAATGACAAACTACTGAGCGTAATCTTACCAAGAAATCAACAACAGCGGTAAAATGCTGATGTTGACAGTTATGTCCTGTAATAGGATATGCGAAAGAAAAAAACAACAACAAAAAAAAACAAAAAACACACACACACAAAGTGGCATTTATAATATCAGATGGAAGATGCACAACGGACATTGAGAGCAGAATAGGGCAGGCAAAAGCTGCATTTCAGAAAATGAAGAGTATCTTATGCAATAGTCGCTATCTATTAATGTAAGAAAGAAAGTGCTGAAATGCTGTATAGAATAAGTGTTGCTGTATGGCAGTGATTCTTGGCGTATAAATGAACAAATTAGGAAGAACATAGAAGGGACAGAGATGTGGTTCTTGAGACGAATGTTGCGAATTCCTTGGACTGCCAGAATAACTAACAACGATTGCCTGAAAGAGACTAATGAAACTAGAACACTACATACAACAATAAGAAAGAGACAAACAGCTTTCTTTGGAGATGTGATGAGAAGAGAGGCACCGGAAAACAACGTGACAACCTGAAAGATCGAGGGCAAGAGAGGCAGACCAAGTGAAATGATACTGGGTGGATTTAGACGGAGGAATATCATTAGCAGAGTTGATCTAGAACACCAAATATCGAGATCTGTGGAGAGCCATGAACGCCTACGCCTGCTAGCAGGGTACTTGATGATGATGATTTCGATCCGTTGTTTGTTGAAGAATGGAAGAAGTGTTCATGATCTGTAAAGAAATATAACTCCAGTATTTCGACCCATTGTTTGTTGAAGAATGGGGGAAGTGGTCATGAACGGTAAGGAAAGTGAAGCCCATGTTTACACTCCTTGGAGTTTATTGGGTATATGGCGTTAACTCCATATAGTTACAGACCAAGCACTCCAGCGGTCATGTGATCAGCGTCACACCGGTTGCGTGTAGTGTTAAAAACATTGCATAGCAACGATTTTAGGCTGGGTTGATCGATGCGCCCAGCTCCTTCCTTTAAACACATGTCAGGATGTGAATTCAAACCCTTGACCACCGTGCCGGCAGGCAATCGGAGTTTATAGTGCTAGCACTGAAATCACACTCGTGATGGGTATCTGTAATAAATTGTTTGGTGTTGTTTTGTTCTGATAATGCTATTTTTCACATTTCCCTTATAACCATGCTTAATATCAATTTGTTTTGAAAACTAAATGAATATAAAGAAATTAAACTGTATGTGAGACGTCATAGCCGTGGGGTAGATTTTCTCAGTATGATGCAAGTCTTCAAAATGCTGCTCCTTGATGATGCAAGTCTTCTAAATGCCGCCCATACTTCGCTGCTTATGCTGCCCTCTTACGGTGCCACATAATGCGGCCGCCTCTCCGTATCATAGCACGGCATGGCCCTGTGAGACTTAAGGGGAAACAAATGATTTGGTTGGCTGGTTTTGTTCTGATTATACTACTTTTAAAACTTCCCATATAATTATGCTTAATATCAGTCTTTATTTTTTTAAACCAAGAGAACACAACGAACTTTGACATTATGAGAAACGTTAAAGGGAATTAAATGCTGTATAAGTTTGTTGACTGGCTGGATGGATGGTTGGTTAATCCTCCTGGCAGACTAATGTGAACTCTTTAAGTGCGGTGCGCTGGCACTCAGGTCGTTTGACCACCGACATGAGCTTGCGTGGAGTGAGCTTAATGTGGGTACTTTTGACCGACAGCCGATTGGTCTATAAAAATACGGGTGTATCACTTTAGTCCAATGTGCCATGAGACGAGTAAGAGGGCAGTTCACTGGTACACCCCATTACATCGACGATGAACTGTATTTTTCATGGATGACTTTTGTGTTGGCATTCTGACGGCGGCATTATGCACAGTGAAATGCTTTTACATCTGTCTGCGGTTGTTTGAAGCCTGAATTGCATGTTCGGAATAAAGGCGGCCGGCTTGTCGCAGAACTGACTGGATTGCCTCATGCAGTAATGTGTGGCTGCTGGTTTTCTAGTGACTATCGCTTCCATCGACGACAAACTGTATTTTTCGTGGATAACTTTTGTGTTGGCATTCTGGCGGCGGCATTATGCACAATGTATCTGTGCGGGCTGTTGGTTATCGAGGCTCCTGATTGTTCCACTTTTCACATAGGGCAGTGATGAGCCTTTTGTTTGATATTCACTGGCACAGGAACGCAGCATAATTGGAACTCGTTGCAGTAATGTTGGAACCGCGACTAATGACTAAAGACTAATGACCCCTTTACATAAAAGGCATTAAGCAATGTCACCCACTAATGAATGAACTTTTGTACATCTTTCCTGTGATTCATTCACAGCTGTAACATCTCATCTCATCTCATTATGTTCCTCTTGTACCTTGTGGTGTCGAGGTGAAGTATAAACTTCGGGAGAGTGCCCGATTATGGGCTTTATATATCGATATTCCCATGGACTCCGCTATTCCCTCCGTCCAACGTTTATGTGATCGGCCTCTTCCTCTGTTTCCATCTGGTCTGTACGTCATTGCTTGTTGTGGTATGCTTTTGACTCAAGCTGGGCATCTCCCGGCCATTTGGGTGCTGATCCACCACAGCCTGCCTGCTTCAATGGGTGCTTCGGTCTAGGACAAAATCTGAATTGCAGGCTGTAAACCCAACGCACCAGGTACTACTAAAAAGGAAAATATAAACCTCACGCCACAGCTTGTAACGTGGAACGTAAGAGCCATGTGTTCAGGATTTTCCAATGACCTGACGAATATTGATGATGTGAGAAAAAACGGCTCTTATTGATGCCGAACTCAATCGTATTAACCTTGATATTGCTAGCCTGCGGTAGACTCGCCTCGCTGAGGAAGAGTCAGTAAGGGGAAACCTGTTACACCATATTTTAGAAATGTAGAGGGAAGTCAACAGACAACATCGAGTGGGCTTTGCAGTGAAGACTTCATTACTGGGAATGATTGAACTTCCAGCTTTCGGAAATGGCAGATTATTATCCCTGCGCTTGGCAATCTCTTGTGGTTTTGCCACCATTATCAATGCATATGCAGCGACACTCACTTCCTCTGATGATGTAAAGGATCCATTCTATGAGGAGTTAGACACTGTTATGAAGGCTGTGCCAAACTCTCACTACATGTATATACTCGGTGATCTTAATGCCCATGTGGGCAAGGACTCGAGTTCATGGCCAGTGTGCCTTGGAAAATGCAACATCGGTCACACGAATGACCATGGACATAGGCTGCAGAAGCATTGCACCAGAAACGACCTATGTATTTTAAAACTAACGAGCTGCATAAGGTCACATGGAAACATCAAAGATCAGGCCATTGGCATCAGCTAGACTTCATAATAACACGGAGACAACATTTGAATCTAACATCATTAACTCGAAGTTACCACAGTGCTGATTGTGATACTGATCATACATTAGTTGTGTTGCAGGGGTTAGGCTGAGACCACAGAGAATCTACACGACTAAACACAAATCTAGCCTTAGAGAAAATACAGTAAAGCAAGTCAAAAGTAGGGTAAAGATTAATGGTACTGTGGATCATAAGAGGCACGACTGGTTTGCAGCAAACAGCAAGACACTGCAGCCCATGATTGATAAAAAGAATATAGCTCTCTAAAAAAAGGAAAGAACCACGCGAAACACTCTCATTGAACTGAGGCAAGCTAGGAATGATGTGCAAAAGGCTGCCAGGCAGTGTGAAAATAACTATTTGATCAAGTTATGCGAGTACACTCAAAATACAAGTGATAAAGGAAACATCAGAAGCATATATGAAGGGATAAAGAAGGCTTGTGGTCCAATGATCAAAAGAAGTACACCACTGAAAACCTTGACTGGAGAAATCATCGGTGATAAGAAACAGCAGATGGATATCTGGGTAGAGCACTACTTGGAGCTTTATTCAGACAAGACAAAACTAGCGGATGATGCCCTCAACGCCAAAGAAGCCCTGCCAGCTCTTCACCACCTGGACACACTTCCCAAAATAACAGTGTGCTATTAATGAAATTGCATCTGGCAAGTCTTAAGATAAGGGTGGGATTCCAATAGAGGTTATCTTGAGAGGACAAGACACACTCACTCTACAGATCCACATGTTAATAAAGCTATGCTGGCGAGAAGGACAAGACCCACAGGATTTCAAAGATTCAAGCGTCATAACACTGTACAAGAACAATGGGAATCGGAGTGTCTGTAACATCTATAGTGGTTTCTAATTTCTGTGTATTGTTGGGAAAGTTATTGCCAGAATTGTTCTGCGCAAACTTCAAGTCCTTGGAGATCAAGTCTACCCCGAATCACAGTGTGGCCTTCGACAGAACCGGTCTACCAGTGATATGATATTCTCCTTGCGACAAATGCCAGCAAAATGTTATGAACAGAATCAACCACTGTTTATTGCTTTCATCGATGGCACAAAAGCATTTGATTTGGTCAGTCGTGAGGGTCTGTTTAAGGACTAAAGAAGATTGGCTGCGCATCAACTCTTCTGTCCCATGTGGAATCGTTCCACACAGGCATGAAGGGTATAATCAAGTTTGATGGCGCAACTTCAGAAGAGTTTAAAATCAAGAGTGGAGTGAAGCAAGGTTGTGTAATAGAGTAGTATGTTAACTTGTAACTAATTATCATTTCTGGATTGCCGCGCAGGATTGACCACAATCCAGCTGGATTAGATTAGATTAGATGGAATTACGCCCACTCTGGTGAAGAATTACAACGCCTACTATCTGCATTCTTCAATGCTTGTTTTGCGTTTGGTTTAACAATTAGCAAAATGAAGACACAGAAGCCGAACTGGAGATAATAGATCATTTTACATATTTAGGATCATAGGTAAATAGAAACTTATTCTTATATCAGAAAATCAACATAAGTATTCGTAAGGCAGCAACAAAAATGAATATTTAAAAAATTAAGAGTCTGGGAGAACAGGAAGCTTACTGCCAAAACAAAAGTCCTTGTCTATCAAGCCTGTGTCCTTAGTATTCTTATTTATGGCAGTTAAGCCTGGCCAACTTACTCACACCAAGATAAATAGCTTTCGTAACCGGTGTCTGCGAAGAGTTGAGTTGAGTTGAGTTAAGAACCGACATCACTGCACTCAGGACATTCCCATAGTGCTCAGTCCCCTCGTTCAACAGCCAGCGAAGAGTCATACTACTAATCGTACCCACCGCTATCTAATTAAATGTTTTCCTGGTCTTCTTTCTCAGTTTTGAGATTCTTCCAGAACCCCTGCCGATCCCCCGCAATCTCATTCTTTCCACATATGGGTCCTCAATCTGTTCCTCCGCCTTCTCCACCTGGTCCCACAAGCGCACGACCACATCCCCCTTGTCCATAGGCAAGATACCACCAAGAGGTGCATTCCCTGCTAGCCTATCAGCCTGTTCATTCCTCCTTACACCCGCATGGCCAAGGCAAAATATCCATACAATTCTCACAGTCTGTGACCTCTGAAGCGACGAGAACCATTCCACACGAAACATTCCTTTCTCCACCTTGCTGAGCATATTTTTTGAATCCGTAATGACTACACCGTGTGTTGCAGTAGTCTCCTCTAGCCACCGGAATGCCGCTATTACTGCCTCCACCTCCATTATCATGCTGGAGGTCGTAGTCTCATATGCCAGGCTCTCCTTTTTCAAGACTCGCCCATTAGCCTTTGCAATAAAGCCCCAGCCACTACGTCTGTTTCTCACCACTGACCCATCGGTGTAGATGACTATGTCACCTTGATGTGTGTTGCTCTGGATCAGCAGTTGCACTTCAAACTCAGTGCGGCCCGCTGCCCAATCTCTACACTCACGACTTAGTGTTATTATTACATTGTGCCATTTGATTATCACGATGTATTAGTGACTTAATGTCATACACTTTACAGTGGTAGTAATCATTGATGATAGAGGAATTCATATAGCCACATACACAAAATATCCTTGTGGAAAAGAATTTGCCAATTTTGAAGTATCCTTATGACATACATCCAGTGGATGGATATTCAATGAAGGTGTTATAATGGTCAGTTTGCTATATCAAAGGTCATGTTTCAAAGTATGACTGGTTGTGTAACAGTAGATGGACGAGTATATGACAAATAGACTTTCATATTTAATTCATCATGGGATGTTGCAATAAATGTTCAAAGTAGCCTGATCCATTGGGTTCTGTTCTCTCCTGCCACTGACCAGTTGCAGTAGAAACTCTCTGATATCTCCAACAGTGATCATGACAATGTCCCGTTCCCGATCGTTCTTGTATGCTAGTTTATATATATCTTTGACATTCCGAAGCTCATTTTTATTCTTTGGGCAAATAGAGCCTATCAGGAAGGAATCATCTCTGTTGGCATCATTGACAGTCTCATGCAGACAATAAGCGTCAAAGGCCAGGATAACTTGCTCAGGATCCCCCCTCAGCTCAGATTTCACGTCTTTGATCAGATCCTGGTTATACTGATCCTGGTACCTCTGCTTCAGTTTCTGTCATTCAGAATTGGAGTTCTTGACAATGATACCGATAACTGCACCAAACAAAGCAGTGACTACATCAGTAGCCTGGTTACCTTCATACGTTGAGTCCTGCAGTATTCAGACAAACAACATGACAATGCTTGGGTAAATTGCATAGCAGATCCTGTTGTGTTGTAGAGTGGTGGAGTGGTGGCAGACACAACATCCTCCATTTTACAATGTTATTGTGTCACTGTTGGAAACAGAACTGTCACTGTACTTCACACATTGAGCTCTGTAGTACTGACACAACCCTATCCATCCATTGTACAATACTATTGTGTCACTTTTGGAAACAGAACTGTCATTGTACCTCACACATTGAGCCCTGTAGTACTGACACAAAATTATCCATTTTGCAATATTATTGTGTCACTGTTGGAAACAGAACTGTCATTGTACTTCACACATTGAGCTCTGTAGTACTGACACAACACCATACATTTTACAATGTTATTGTGTCACTGCAGGAAACAGAACTTTCATTGTAATTCACACACTGATCTCCGTAGTACTGACACAACACCATCCATTTTACAATGGTGTTTTAGCATTGTTGGAAACAGGCCTGTCACTGTACGTCAGACATTGAGCTCTGTAGTACTGACACAACTTACCTGGCACAGGAGCTGTTACCGCAATAAGGTGGTGCTCCCAGGTTGAGGCCCTTCCATTGCGCTGTCTGCGAAGAATACTTGGTATTAAGTGGCAAGACAAAATAACAAATGATGAAGTATTTGAAAGATCGGGTTGTGTGGCGGTTTGTCCCATTCTCAATCGTCGTAGACTTAGATGGACAGGACACGTTAGGAGGATGGATATGGTAGAATACCAAAGGACATTTTATTTTGGTGAATGATCTCGGGGTCGGCCTCTACTAAGATACAAAGATGTGCGTTAGCGGGACATGATTGATACAGGCATTGATAATGCACATTGGGAGCAAGTCATGTTGCTTCGAGGGAAAATATCATAAATGGACTAAAGACAAAGACGGAAATGATGGCAGATATGTTATGCACTAAGCGCGTGATACGGAAGATAGTGCATGATAGTGAAAATGACCATGTTCGCATGTGTCCATTATGGACAGACATGTATAGCGTGAATTGCTCTGATCGGTCACATTCGCGACCGCCATGGGTTGTAGTTATAATACTATTGCAATTGTTGAAGAACAAAGTAACAAACTATCGTCTGTCAAGACGGCAACATACTATTGTTGTGTGTTTGTGTGTGTGTGTGTGTGTGTGTTTGTGTGTGTGTGTGCGTGCGTGCGTGTGTGTGTGTGTGTGCGTACGTGCGTGTGTGTGTGTGTGTTTGTGTGTGTGTGTACACACATCCTGTTGCAGGAAGGAAACAATAAGGACACGAACATGTAGACCAGCGATATAATGTACATTAAATTAAACAAACTGACATGTTATAGCGTTTGTATGATAAGCAGTCGATGTGGTCGAAATGATAAGAGCACTCGATCTTACACTTCCGGGTCACAGATGGCGAGGTAGGCGGTTCAGCTCCTACACTTGTCAGTTGGATTTCAACGTTGACTTCTCGTTCAGAAAGCAATGGCAAACCACTGAAGCGTAAAGTGCTTAGAAAACAACCTAGGATTGCAAAGTACATGTAATATTTGTAGAAATCTCTAAAACTGCATTGTTTATAATAAATGTGTTTTGTCATTTACAGAAGTACATTGATGTGGATATATACGGTAGCTGCGGCAACATGTCCTGCGGAAAACGTGAACAGAATAACTGCGAGGCAAAACTGACCACCACATACAGGTTCTACCTCGGCTTCGAAAACTCCTTCTGTAAGGATTACGTCACAGAGAAGTTGTTTAGAAATATAGAGTACCGTTCTCATATCATCCCTGTTGTAAGGGGTGGGTTCGATTACAACAAATATCTTCCAAACGGGATTTTGGTCAACTCAGCAAATTTCTCTTCAGCAAAGGACTTGTCTCTGTATCTAAAGAATCTTGGTAATGATCACGAAAGATACGCTAGAATGCTGAAAGAAAAGGATAAATTAACGACTCTTAATTATAAAATCGACTGGTGTGACTTTTGTGAGAAAGTTCATACTGACAATAGAACAAAAGTGATCCCGGATATTAAAGCGTGGTCGCATGATGGTATTTGTCATGGCCCAACAGATATAGGGAAATCTTCATAATTTCTGTAACAGTCGGTTCGCAGCCACCACAGTAGTCGACAACTAAACACATGGAGATAATCATCAGCTGGAAAACCAGGCCAGGATTGTGCAGATTGCTACAGTGCTACACTAAACAGACAACGACACATGATACTTGGTGGTAAACAATTAACTGATGAAGTGCCATGGGATGATTAATCTTCTTAAGCAACTTCTCCTATCTGCCATGGGCTAATATATCGTCGAAATGATGTCATTGTATTATAATACATATCTGCTACCATATTAACAACTTTTAAGTCCTAACTGACACACCTCTACTTCCCATTTTCTGCCGTCCATTTTTGTTTGTTCCAAGCCTACTTTCTTTTTTGGCACTTAATCTGTTAACAGGACAGCAATTGAAAACATAGAGTAGCATTGCAATGTCCTGTGTTGTTTGTCCATCAAGAATGATGATGACCATTCATTTCATCCAGTGGGGTTGAAAGTATGGAGCCGTGAGTTCTAAGATGGCTGATAAGGCCTATTTTGGCTCGAAATTTTCTTTGACAATGTGGACAAAGAATGATTGGCGTTTCTGGAGGAGGATTTTCTGCAGTGGTTTTTCTGTTCTGTCTTTTCTTCATGCATGCGAGTCAAGTGATCAGCCCAGCGAATCTGATTCTTCATTAGTAGAGTGTGGATACTGGGCATGGACGCTCTTTCTAGGACTTCAGTGTCTGGGATCTTGTCTTGCCATTTAATCTTCAGTAACTTCCTAAGACAGACTGTGTGGAATAAATTTCCATCCATGCGGTAGATGATGTCTATTCCAATGTCGTTGTTCTCGAAGGCATTCGTCAACATTGCTGAAAACATGAGGCTGAACAGTGTTGGTGCCAGGACACATCCTTGTTTCACTCCATTGGTTACAGGAAAGGGCTCAGACAGTTCACCATTTTCCTGTTCTCTTGCCTGCATGCCATCATGAAATACCCGCACTATTTGGACAAACTTTCGTGGACAGCCATATTTTACTATAATCGTCCACAGTCCTTCGTCCTTCTCTGTATCAAAAGCCTTCGTAAGGTCAATGAAAGATGAGAACATTTCGTTGTTATGTTCCTGACATTTCTCTTGCAGCTGCCTTGCAGCGAACATCATGTCAACAGTTCCACGTTCTTTTCTGAAGCCACACTGGCTCTCGGGAAGAAGACCTTGATCGAGATGGGCTGTGAGGCGATTGAGAAGAATTCTGGCGAGTATCTTCCCTGCAATTGAAAGCATGGAGATGCCTCGGTGGTTGTCACAGGATTGGCGGTTTCCTTTTCGTTTGTAACTATTAACGCGTCCTTGAAATCTTGTGGCATAGTCTCGTTCACCCATATGTTTGTAAAGACTTGGTGAAGCTGCTCTGTTAGGACCGGCCCACCTGCCTTGTATATCTCTGCCGGGATGGAGTCCGGACCTGGTGCCTTGCCGCTGGAGAGTTGCTGGATGGCTTTGTTTACTTCCACTATGGTTGGCAGGTCATAAAGTGTATCATTGATGGGAACTTGAGGAAGGCAGTTGAAGGTTTCATCATCAAAGAAGGAAATTGCATTTAAGATGTTGCTGAAATGTTCTGCGCAGCGCTGAAGGATGTCTTTCTTATCAGTGACCAAGGTTCCCCCATCTGCACTGAGGAGCGGAGCTGTGCCTGTTGATGTAGGACCATAGACCGCTTTCAGTGAGTCGTAGAAGTTTTTCATATCATGTCTGTCAGCAAAGCCTTGAATTTCATCAGCTTTGCTGCTCAGCCAGTAGTCCCGCATGTGCCTAAGTTTCTGCTGGACTACTCTCTGAATGTTCTTGAAGGCATCCTTTTTTGATGTTGACTTCGGGTCATTCAAATGTGCCTTGAGGAGAAGATGTTTCTCGGCCAGCAATTGATTGATGTCTTCGGAATTTCCATCAAACCAGTCTTTATGCTTTCGGGGGGTTGGACCAGGATTTCCATAGCAGTGTTGTAAAATATGTCCTTTAGGGCTCTCCACTCTGTTTCTGTATCCTGTTTAGCTACAGCATTGGGCTTGAGGCGTTCTTCCAGCATATTTTCAAACGACAGCTGCATTTTCTTGCTGTTTAGGCGTGTGACATTTCGTTTTTTTTTTTTTTTTTTTTTTTTTTTGCATTTTCACCCCTTGAGGACGCCGTGGTGGTTTGATGTGAATGTTTATTTTCGAGATAATGAGACGATGGTCTGTCCAACATTCAGCACTACACATCGATTTTGTCACCCGAACGTCTTGTCTGTCACTCCTCCTGACGATGACATAGTCAATGAGGTGCCAGTGTTTCGATCGAGGGTGCATCCACGATGTCCTGTTTCTCATGGGGAGACGGAAAATTGTGTTGGTAATCAGGAGATCGTGTTGGGCACATGTCTGAAAAAGGAGGAGTCCATTGCTGTTACAATTTCCGACTCCGTGCTTTCAAATAATGCCACTCCAAGAGGTGGTGTCCGTGCCTACTCTGGCATTGAAATCCCCAAGGAGTATAAGTTTGTCTCCTTTGGGAACAGATGTTAATACATTGTGCAGGTCCTCATAGAACTTGTTCTTGACATCATCTTCATTGGTCATAGTTGGTGCGTAGACACTCACAATGGTTGCATGCTTCCTTCCATTCAGCAGGGGCAATTTAATGGTCATGAGCCTGTCGTTTATAGCCTTTGGGAATCCAGCTAGTTTGCCGACCTGGGCCGACTTAATGGCAAATCCCACACCGGATTGGCGTCTTTCCTCGCTTTTCCTTCCACGCCAGAAAAATGTATAGCCGGCACCTATTTCACATATTTGGCCTTCTTCAGCAAGTCGTGTCTCGCTCAAGGCTGCAATGTCGATGTTGTACCTGCCCAGCTCTCTCCCAATCAGTGCTGTTCGTCTCTCTGGACCCGACGCGCCATCTCTGTCAAGTAGGGTGCGCACATTCCAAGTTCCGATTATTAAGGGAATATGGTGTGCTCTTTTAGCTTTACCTGTTTTTTCTTTGTTTGAATATCGACCGCAGTTTAGGGTACCCACCAACCGCGGCTAGTAGGTTAGGTAGTGATGGAGCAGACAATGTTTAGGGCACCTTTTCTAGCCCCTTCCTCATGCTATGGGGGTGAGCAGTATGTTCCTATAGAGGGCTGCTCAGTCGCTCAGGGGACTGCCAAATCCCACTGCTGCTCCGGTCAGTAGAAAACGACCATATGGCCTGAGCCGCATGTGTGCAGGTCTGCGACTACGGCTGCCAGCGTACCCACGCCTGCCGTTTCGCCGCTCGCCCATCCCACAGGGCTTGAAGGTGATATATGACGTTGGATGAAGAATGACTTGCGCGATGAATTTGATTAAAGTGAGGAAGAGTTGCGCAATTCATCGACCTCACTCTCTAGCCTGAGTCCATCTGAATCCAGTGGCAGGACAAGTCAAGACGACTGGACACGAATACAGGTGCAGTGGATGACCAGGGTGATGTACGTGCCTTGCCGTGCTCATTACGTTAAACAACGCTTTGCAGGTAAACGCCGTCTTGCCCGTTGAATCCGGAATGATTTCTTCCGCGCAGTCTGCCGGATCCTGTCTTCACAGGCTGGGTAGGCATACCCTAGTTCAACGCTTGGTTTGACAACAAATCGGCTACCCGCGCCTGGTTTAGCCAGCATCTCGCAGCTATTGCCCGGGGGGTGGCCGCTGTTGCATGCTGACAGCTACTAGGAGCCACAGGCGTGAGCTGGATGTCAGGCTTGGACCAGTGGGGGATGGGTCCTGAAAAGGACATGAGAGTCATCCTTACCAAAGGTGCTACCAATGCCTGACACCCCGTACTACAAACAATGATTGCAATACACCCGACAGCAATAGAACACACAGGACACCCAATCAATACATAGAACAGTGACGTAATAAACAGGAATGTGAAAGAATAAACTGGACGATGGTTCACTAAACAGACCTACGTTATAATAAATAGTCTAAACTGCACAGGCCTATGGAGCTTTAGCAGTTAACTGGCCCACCTATCAAAATATAATACGCCACCACACATTGAACATTCTCGTGCCTCCTTAGTCCTGGGGTGTAGAGTCATGCAAAGTATTTCTGCTCATTGTTGCCACTAGGGGTTGGTTATTATATCTCCTCTTTTGACCCAAACAAAAGACGGCATCGACATGCTTGACCATACTTGACTCCCAATTCATGTAGTCGAGCTAGCGTCACAGTCTCGCCGCTATCCGCAAGCCGAGTTTTATCAGCCCTGCCCATGCTTATTTCCGTTTGTATTGGTGCATTAATGTTGCCAGTTCATCTGAGCATTGACTGTTTTTTACTTTGGCATGTACAGGTGCGTACACCCAGTTTATTGACGTGAAGCACTATTTACGAATGCTGTCTATCAGTTCGGGAAGGAACCGATTGCCATTTTATGCAGTTTATTTATGAATTCTGATAAAATTATCCCGTATACGATTCCTATTCTGCTTTGCATGCAAGTCCTCTTGTGGCAGAGGTGCTCGCCATATTCAGGCTTTATGCAGTTGTCGGGAATGTGCCGCTATTTTCTGTGATTGTTTTTATTTTTCAATATTTTCTACTGCGTATTCTCTAGCCCACCTTGAACACTCACGGACTCATCTGTGTGGGTGATGACGTCTTCAGGGCATGAATGCTTATGGACAAAGTCTTTTGTCTCAGTATCGACTGATGCGAGCACCTGATCTCTGCAGCATCTCTTTACTGTAATGATAACCTGGGAGCATTTGTGCAAGTCTTCTGGGCTAACAGTCCGTTCTTCACCGTGCTGGATGGAGATCGTCCTAGTCACAGACTTAATTTAAGTTAGTTTAGCTCCCCTTATTGACAACCAAACATGTTAATCTTGCTATGCTCTGATGTGCTTTCCTAATATTTAATTCTTTTTTGACTTGTAACTGATTCAATGCCAAACAAAAAAGTAGGATTGGAATTGACATGGTACAATCACATGAACAAGTAGTATACTGTAAATTTTCGTCCTTTGAGCATTTAAATTGCGAAAGATACCACGAAACAAAACAAATCGCACGATTATCCTAGTATAGCGATATATCGTCCATCTCTACAAATGGGAAGTCTCATTTAGCGGTACATTATCCGTTGGCACTGACTCATTTACCAAATAATGATTTACATACAACCAATACCTGCTGTACTAAATCCTCAGCAGATTTGACAATATAATACTTTGCAAACTTCGTAGCTGTAAAATACACCAAGGGAGTGGTGCTGCTGTGTTGACCCAATTAACCTAATTGACCTAAATAATGACATAGCCAGGCGATTGCGTTTTCACACGGTGGCTTTTCTATACGAATATGAAGTATCCATTGAAACTGGAGTTCATTGCTAATATTTTTCCTATCTATTAGCAATAATTAGGTTTACTACAGACTTCTTCATATATGTTACCAATATTTATGTTTACCACAGACTTCTTCCGATATGTTAGCAATAATTATGTTTACTGTAGACTTCCTCCGATATGTTAGCAACAATTATGTTTACTACATACTTCTTCCGCTTTGTTAGCAATAAATATTTGCACTGCAAACATCTTCCGATATATTAGCAATACTTATGTTTACCACAGACTTCTTACGATATGTTAGTAATAATTATGTTCACCTCATACTGCTTCCGATATGTTAGCAATATTTATGTTTACTACAAACTTAGCCCGATATGTTAGCAATAATTATGTTTACTATAAATTTCTTCCTATATGTCAGGAATAATTATATTTTTTTTTGTACCACAGACTTCTTCCTATATATTAGCAATAATTATTTTTTACCACAGACGTCTTCCGATATGTTAGCAATAATTATGTTTACCAGAGACTTCTTGAGATATGTTAGCAATAATTATGTTTACCAGAGACTTCTTGAGATATGTTAGCAATAATTATATTCACTACAGACTTCTTCCGATATGTTAGCAATAATTATTTTCACTACAGATTTCTTCCAATATGTTGGAAAAATTTATGTTTACTTCAGACTTCTTCAAACATGTTAGCAACATTTATGTTTACCACAGACTTCGTCCGATATGTTAGTAATAATTCTTTTTACTACAGACTTCTTCTGATATGTCAGCAATAATTATGTTTACCAAAGATTTCTTCCGAGGAATCCTTTCTCAAGATGAATGCCCTGTTTTTCTAGATTATGTTGTTTGATTCTAATTAAGCGTTTAATTTACTGTATACTGTATACATGTGCTCTGATCAGTAAATCCTATATTTTACCAGGCTATTACTGGGTCAAGATTTTGAATGTCGGTGCAAAAGGCGAGTCACTTTTTCACCTGGTGCCTATGGTAGGTCCATAGGAAAAGAGTTCCCATATTTCTCTGGAGTTTGCTTCGTGTGTCCTCCCTAAGGAAGCAGTTATGTTTTATTCATGCTCTTTCTTCCTCGAAAATAAAATTCGTTCGTTCGTTCGCAGCCTCGTGACAGACATGGGGGAGATCCCATTTTTCTAACCATTCTTCTTGACCATAACGGAATAGTCTTAAAGAGCTGTTACTAAGAGTTAATATAACTGCATGTTAATAATCCCAGAACCCCAGAGATTATTGCAATAATATACGACATAATTCAAGGGCATAGATTACCAATTACGGCAAATAAGAAGTAAACATTAAAAGATCAAACAAAATAGAAAGCTATAAGTACATCTGGGTTCGAATCTGTGTCCTGAAAATGATGACAATCAGGGCTGTGTCGTGGTATGATACGGAGAGGAGGCACCGTAAGGGGGCGGCATTAGCAGCGAAGGAGGCTCCGAAGACTTGCATGATTAAGGGGCGGCATTTCGAAGAATTGCATCATACTGAGAAAATCTACTACACGGTCCCGATGACAGGCCTTGCTGAATGAAAGGATGTAATTTGTTGCTTGGACATTATAAGACGAGAAGAAATCAGAACTGATTTAATGGGTCCAGTTGGGTCAAAATCACACATTATATTTTTAATATATGTTCTCCAAATTGCCTATAATCATAGGTTAATTGTGTATACTATTGCTTGCTGTGTGTCTTTTTTTTAATGGCACCTGCAGATGTTTTCAGAATATTTTCTTCCATATGTAGCAAGTTCAAATTTATATTGTTCATGTTGAATTCATGAGATATGTTGCGAATACATTGGACTGTCAGAGTAACTAACAAAGACTTCCTGACAGAGGCTAATGAAACTAAAAGATTACACCCAGCAATAAGAATGAGACAAACAACTTTCTTTGTTGTGTGATGAGAAGAGAGGCACTGGAGAACATAGTAATGACTGGGAAAATCAAGGAGAAGAAAGGCAGGGGCAGACCAAGAGAAATGATGTTGGATGGACTGAGATGGTGGCATGGAGGAATTACCATAAGCAGGGTTGACCCAAAACACCAAAGACCGAGATCTTTGGAGAGATATGAACGCCCACGACAGATGGAAAGGCATTTGATGATGATTCTGAACCTCATGAGGCGGTTCTTGCCCCTGAGGAACAGTGAGTCATTACTTTTAATGTATTCATTTGTATTTAGTGCTTTAATTTATAATACATATTTTGAGAACTCTTACTCAGTGTTATTGTCTTTCCATAACAAAGTAGAAGTAATGTGCCTTTTTCCCTCCGGTAGGCCACGGGACACCTTGGGCAAGGTGGAGTACCGGTTATTTAACGCGACCACTCCTCCCCCCTCCCCCTCAAAAGTCATTTGTGCAGGTTTTTTTTTTTTTTAATTCGCATCATATCCTTTACAGGACATCGCTGTCAACAGCAGCATCTTTCAGCTGTCTGTTGATCTCTTGGCAAGATTACGCTCAGAAGTTTGCCATTGCTTTCTGAGCGGCCGGCTCAGTATCCCGCAAGTCACGAGCGGGAGTCGAACCGCCTCAGCTCTCGCTCCGCTACGAGACTCTGCGTGATAAACGGGATTACAGAGAGAAAGTGTTGTAGCCCCTCAGCCAGAGAGACCGGCATTTGTGCAGGTGGTGGATGAAAATGCAGAGAAGTCGACAGATAATTGTAGGTTGTGGTGTCCAATGTCACAACGGTAGGCAGAGGATCTATTTCCATTTGGGAGACAGTGGCTACGGTCATCGACCAGTATGGTCTCTCCTAAGAAGGAAAGCAATGGCAACCTACCTTCTTTACAGATGCCATGAAAGCATTGTTTTGTAATGTCAGAGAAAATCCGACAAATGGCGTACATGGGTGCTCTATGAAGCAGCCTCTCTCGATAGGGGTAGTCATGTGCACCAGGTGACTCCAGATCGCAAGCAGGCGACTGGGGGGAAGGGGGGAGAGATTATCAACATTTAAAATGGAAACTTCGAATGTTTAAACATGAATAGGGATGGAAAATTTGATAACATTAAGAAAGAAATAAGAAAGATGAATATTAACACGTTAGGTATGTGTGCGCGACGAGATGGAAAGAAGTTCGAATTAAGACAGAGGGAGATTGCAAAATTATTTATTCTAGGGGAGAAGATCGGCAAAGAGGTGTAGTTATTATCTTTGATCGGCAAACACAATCTCTTAAAGGATATTGGGCTTTAAAAAAAAAAAAAAAAAAAAAAATCGGAACCCGGAGAACACTGTAATGTAAACGTCGGACGGAGGGAATAGCAGAATCCATGGGAATGTCGATATACGAAGCCCATAACCGGGAACTCTCACGAAGTTTATACTTCACCTCGACACCGCAAGGTACAAGAGGAACACGATGAGATGATGAGATGAGACTAAAGAACAAACATGTATCAATAGCTACTAAGAAAGCACTTTACAACACAATTCCGATTCTATTAGTAAAGTTAATCGGTAGATATTTTAACATAAACGTCATTCAAATGAATGTCCCAACAAGAGAATGCAGTGAAGATAGTATATAGACATTTTATAATGACATGAAGTATGGTTTGAAGAAATGTAAAAATTCAGATATAAATATCAAAATGGGCGACATCAATGCAAAAGAAAGAAATCATGTTTATGGATGCACAGTAGGAAACTATTATTTGGGAGAGCAAAATGAAAGACGATACAGACTTGTAGAATGAGCATAAGAGCAGGAAATAATTGTAGGAAACACCTGGTTTATACATCATTCTAGAATATTTTGCACACGGAGGAGTCCTGGCAGCAAGATTAGAAACAAGATTAATTGCATCCTGATTATAAGAAGGTTTTGAAATGTGTTAAAAATTGCAAAAACAGTTCACAATGCTGATTGTAACGGTGATCACAGATTGATTACAGGCACATTGAGGGTAAAATTAAAGAAAGTCAAGTATACAAAAAGAAACACTAAATATGATCTGTGTACATTGCAAAATGACAAAGAAATCTCATCATCTCATCTCATCTCACAATGTCCTCTTGTACCTTGCGGTGTCGAGGTGAAGTATAAACATCGTGAGAGTGCCTGATTATGGGTTTCATGTATCGATATTCCCATGGACTCTGTTATTCCCTCCGTCCAACGTTTACGTGGTCGGCCTCTTCCTCTGTTTCCATCTGCTCTGTACATCATTGCTTGTTGTGGTATGCTGTTGAATGGTAACCTACTCGCATGGCCAAATCATTTGACTTGTTGCTTTCTAATAAAATCTAGAGCTGTTATAACCCCCACTTTAGTCCTGATTTCTTCATTTCTGATCTTATTTCTTCTTGATAAGTTGAGTATTCTTCTCAGAAATCTCATTTCTGTTGTTGTGATTTTTCTTTTCTCTTTTTCTGTCATTGTCCGGATTTGGCATTGGTAGTATAGAGTTGGTGTTAAGATTATGTTGTAAAGTGCTTTCTTAGTAGTTATTGATACATGTTTGTTCTTTAGTATTGGTGCCATTTGTCCAATGAGTTGGTTTGCCTTATTGCATATATTTTCGATCTCATCTTCTGATCAGCCATTTGATGATATTATACTTCCTAGGTACTTGAAACTCTTTACTTGATTCAAGGGATGTTCGTTTTGGTGAATTGTTGTTGTTGTTTGTTTTTTCTTCTTTAGTTATAGTCATTACCTCTGCTTTGCTTGTGCTAATTTTCATGTTATGTTCCCTACACATTTCGTTTCGACTATTCATGTGGTCTTGTAATTCAGCTTCTGATTTTGCTATTAGTGCTTGGTCATCCGCAAACAGGAGTTCTCTAATGGTTAGATATGCAGATGGTTCTTCTTCTGTGTTCTCGTCATGTTGTATTTTTGCGGTCTCTGCTTGGCTGGTTTCTTTACATATGTTGCCTATATATAATACGAACAAGAGAGGGGACAGGACACAACCTTGTCGTACTCCAGATCTTATGATGAAGGGTTCTTAGTGTCCTCCAGTTGCATTCACTGTTGTTGTATAAACTTCTACATAGGTTTGTTAGATGTTTACTCACTCCATATTGTTTAAGGATTTCCCACAGTTTGTTTCTATCTACTCTATCAAATGCCTTTTCTTGGTCGACAAAGGCTAAGTAGAGTGTTTCATTGAATTCGATTGATTTTTCTATAAGTTGTCAAAGAGCAAAAATGGCATATGTGCATCCTTTATTTTTCATAAATTTAAGTTGTTTCGCTTAGCTGGGGTTCTATAGTAGTTCGTAATCTTTTCTCAAAAGAAATACAAGACAATTTTAACATAGAAGTAAAGAACAAATGTGATATATTGTCTGATCTCGATATATATATCTATATGGTATATATATATATATCGAGATCAGACAATATATCACATTTGTTCTTTACTTCTATGTTAAAATACATGCCAACATGGTGAAGATGCTTGCAGATCTACAAATTGATGGCAAAGACCTCAGACTCGTAAAAAAACATATATTGGAAACAATAAGCTGCCATAAGGACTGATAATGAAGTAGGTCAATATTAGCCTATTAAGAGAGGTGTGCGACAGGGATGTGTAATGTCTCTAGATCTTTTTGATTTGTTGAGTTGAGTTGAGTTGAGTTGAGCTAAGAACCGACATCACTGCACTCAGGTAATTCCCATATGCACTCTGTCCCTTCGTTCAACAGTCAGCGAAGAGTCACACTACTAATTGTTCCCACCGCTATCTGATTGAAAGTTCTCGCGGTCTTCCCTCTCAGTTTTGCGATTCTTAAAGAACTTCTGCAAATCCGCAATCTCATCCTTTCCACATACGGGTTCTCAATCTGTTCCTGCACCTTCTCCACCTGATCCCACAGACTCACGACCATCTCTCCCTTGTTCATAGGTGATCTACCATTAAGAGTTGCATTCCCTGCCAGTTTATCAGCCTGTTCATTCCCCTGCACTCTCGCATGTCCAGGGCAAACAATCCACACAATTCTCACAATCTGTGACCTCTGGAGCGAGGTGAGCCATTCCACACAAAACATTCCTTTCTCCACCTTACTAAGCATACTCCTTGAATCCGTGATGAAGACCATGTATGTTGCAGTTGTCTCCTCTAACCACCAGAATGCCGTTGTGACTGCTTCCACCTCTATTCTCATACTGGAGGTCGAGCCTCTCCTTTTTCAAGAATCGTCAATTAGCCTTTGTAATGAAACCCCAACCACTTCGTTTGTTTCTCATCACTTACCCATCAGTATAGCCACCTTGATGCCGTCTTTGCCACCTTGGTGTGTATTACTCTGGATCAGTTGTTGCACCTCAATTTCTGTGCGGCCTGCTGCCCATTCTCTGCACTCACGACCCACTGTTACTATTACATTGTGCCAGTCCGTTCCGGCTGCCGGTATTTCAGCCCACTCTTTTTCACGATTGATGATTTCTAGATAACACCCCTAACGTATAGATATTTCCGCCTGTGCAATAAAGGACCTGCCTCGTCTTCGTCTATGACCCGTGATCATATCCATGGCTTCATGCAGGGTGTAATACCTATCTGCAGCAACTCTCAGGTATCATTTGGCCTGAAGGAACCTATGTCTATCTGCCATTGTTGGTAGCGCCAGGATATGCCTCATGCATATAATTGGTGTGTCCTTTGTGCACCCCAGAATTATCCGCATGGCCGCATTTTGTATGCGCTCCAACCTTTCAAGCTGGCTCTTTGATACTGTCAGCAGCCCCAAACCATACTCAATGACAGAAATTATTAACCGCTGAAAGAAGCTGTAAAGCATTCTCTGCTCTACCCGGCTGCTGCCATCACCATCAGAGCATTACGTCCCCTATCAAGCCTTCACCACCAAAGCCTCCAAATTGGTCGCTCTCTTCTCATCACATGACCAAAGAAAGCTGATTGTCTCTTGCTTATTGTTGCATATAATGTTCTAGCTTCACTAGCCTCTTTCAGACAATTATCGTTAGTTACTCTGGCAGTCTTAGGAATTCGCAACATTCGTTTCAGGAACCGCATCTCTGTTGCTTCTAAGTTCTTCCTAATTAAAATAAAGTGGAGTATATAATAAGTATGCTTTTACTTGGTAATATAACAGCTGTCTTATGAACAGAATGGGTTAAGAAATGTATGTAAGAGAAAACCCAGTCTATGAAGAGCTACTTAACTCTGAAACGTTAACAAGACAACATAAAAGTAATCAAATCCACCATATAACTCATTTGAATGAGGAAACTTTAGCAGATCTATCTTATAATGAGATGTTTGTTTGAGGAATCAAGTCACTATTGCAATCTGCACGCATGAGCATAGGTGAAAATAATTAAATAAATAATGAGTATTATTACTCTAATTTGAGGTCTTATGTGACTATTTCAATCTTAATACATTCATCATCATCATGTGCTATGCCGATAAGTGTGGGCGGTATTGTTTCGCCATCTCACTCGATCACCAGAGTCGTGGATCAGATCAGCGTTCTTGTCTCGACCATGCCACGTGGCCAAGCCATCCAGGTATTTACTTTCTGCCTTCAGCATGTTCTCTTCTCCTCAATCTTGCCAGTTGTCACCAAGTTCTCCAATGTATTTCTTTTAATAACGTTACCAAACATTTTTGACTAATTTCTCTAATACGTTTACGGTTTTCATTTCTTTCTTGTAGGACTTGGTCTCAGAAACCATATTTCCACATCCATCAGATGTTTTTTCAGCCAATTTGCTCATTGTCCACGCTTCACATCCATACAAATGCGCAGGTTCTATGTAGCACCTCAACTCTTTCTCTCGTTGCAAATGACATCTTTTTATTGGTCAGAATATTTGTTGTTTTTTTTTCCATCTTGCCAAAAGGCTTCCTTCGCCATGCCGATTCTTGTTCTGATCTCTTCAAGACATTTCCCATCAGTTGTAATGATAGGGCATAACATAAGCCCTGTCTGAAATCTGTTTCCCTATACAACCAAAATGTGTTCAGAAATGTAGAAGAGGAATAACAGTTGGGAGGCCTTAATATCAGTAACTTTAGCTATGCGGATGATACAGTATTGCAGTCATACAGACACAAACAATCGTACAGTTATACACACATGCACTACAGACCCCACAAACCTATGGGTTATTTGTTCTTGTTAGCCGTTACTTCTCTCTTGAAATGTGATACCCCCACAATAGCGCGCATCCAGGGCGTCTAGCTGATAACAGACCAGCCTAAATAGATCACATTACCAATTCCGTCTATCTATACATTCCCCGACTGTTTACAGAGACTACCCATCATCATCATCGTGTTTCTTGCCGCTCTGTTTGTATATAACTACTGTTTTCTATAGACACATCTCGTCACCCCACCAACTCTCCGAATTGTGTACGAGCAAGTCAGTAGGAGCTGTGATGACGGGATATTGTGTCTTATCCCCTGGTATTACTCAGTGACCCTAGGACTGCACGAACATATAAAGGAGAATGAGAGAAGGGGAGACCACCTTAAACTTCTGATGACGAAGAGGTTCCTTCCATGACCCTGGTGGTTATAATCCGACCGCGGTGTCCATTCGGGTTATGTTCATACAACAGAGTTGTAGCCCACAAATACCATCCCGTCCTTTAACAAAGAACACCCACTGGAGCCTGCGGGCTACTATCTTTTCGAGGACTTTACCCAAGGTATTTTTCAGGGTTACGATTCGGTATACATTAAGTCTATAGTGATACTTACCTGGCTTTGGGAGTGGGATAAGGTAGCTGTGCAGCCAATCCCGGGGTATTTCCACAGTATTCATGCTTATCTTGCAACAAAGAGCAGATCCATCTCCTTTAAGTCCCCGTCCTTCATGCTACTCATATGGGTGTACCTCACACCGTCCGGGCTTGACGCCGTGTTTTTAGCCCTCTTCAGTACCCGTCTAATATACTCCACCTTAACCTCACAGTCCTCTTTCCTAGTGACTGGTAACAAGGCTTCTCTGACCATATCTCCAATAGCTGTGTTTTCAGAAATGTAGAACAACTGACAAGCTCTAGGGGTAGAGAACAAGGGGAGGGCAGAGAAGAAAATACCTGGATCGCTTGGCCACTGTGTATGGTGGAGACAATAACACTGACCTGATCCACGGCTCTGGTGATTGAGTCAGATGGCAGAACATGACCGTCCCGCTTACCGATATGACACATGATGATGATGATGATAAAACAGTTATGTTCTCAGGTCATACAGATCAAAATTAATCCTCAGTGAAGAGTGGTCCTAAATCTATCTTATGAGACATACAAAGCAATAATAGAATGAGAACGGAACATTCAGAACCACACAAAAAAGTGAACTTAAATGTACTCGTAATTCAGAATTGCGTACCCACAAATGAAGAGAACGAATCACTTATAGGGGAATTTTACATGAAATTCCAAAGAATAATAAGTAATCAAAGACATGTCTGTCTGTCCCTCTCTTATCGACCAGTCTTCCCCTCTCGTAGCGAAAAATGAGAGCTGCTTAGAACAGTGCGCTATTCTCATTATCTCAATAATGTCCTAACCATTACATCGGGAAACTAGAGTAGTGCATACTTATTAAAGAAACATGTATGCAGAATAATACTCTGAAAAACGAAACGAGTATATAACAGTTACCAGCCCTGATTACTAACTTCCCTTTGTGTTTGCGGTGTAGCTTGATAATCACTTGCCCGCTGGTTGTAATGGGTTCTAAACGCTTTATATATCACCGAAATGTTGTAACTGCAAACTTTCGTCTCAATTAAATTATCAGTACACTTGTTTTCACTAAGCAACCTCCTTTAATTTGGTATACAATACATCATGCCTGTTACTGTTACCATATTAACAACTTTAATGTGACAACTGTAACATATCCATATTTCCCATTTTCGCCATCCATTTTTGTTTGTCCAAACTTATGTTGTTGTTGTTGTTGTTTTTTGTTTGTTCGTTTGTTTGTTTGTTTGTTTGTTTGTTTTTTTTTTGTTTTTTTTTGGCTTTTTTTTTGCACATAATATATTAAGCTGGATATACAAATCCCTCCTTGTGAATACCAAGAGCAGCAAGGTGAAGCTTTTCCCACTCCCAGGTTGTGGACCTGTTTATCCAGGGACTTTTGTCTTCAGTCGGTTTAGAAAACGACATTTCTCCCATGTTTTCTGACTTCATTCTGGAATGCAGGAGGATTGAATCTTCAATTATCATAACCACAGGGGTGAGCTAAACTCCTACTCTGACAATATTATATTGGGGGTGGTGAAGAATATTCACTCTGAAATTAATGGAGTTTAATTATTATTATCATCATTGCACGCCAAACAAGCCTATTTAGTTCTGATCTGAGTTTCTACGAATTGGTGTCGGGCTGATAGACACTTTGAGTGTTTGTTCACCAGTTTTCTTGTCTCTTACACAGGCTTCAATTCTAGCAACCATTTGTCTACTGCAAATTAGATTGTCATACTACAATCTAATTTGCAGTAGATTTTCTCAGTATGGTTTCGTTTTCGAAATGCCCCCCCCCCCTTAAATGCAAATTCTTAGAAATGCCGCCCCTCAAACTGTATTTTCGCTGTTTATGCCGCCCCATTACGTTGCCGCCTGATGCGGCCCCCTCTCTGTATCATAGCATATCACGGCCCTGTGACCTGTTTAACCCTATTGTCCTTCTTCCCGACCTAGGTCAATGCCTCACCAATGACATCAAAGTAAACAGTTTCACCACTATATTTAATGAGATGCATAATGCCTTCGCGCCCACTGATCGACTCTAAGCAATAGTCGCAACACCTGCCGCAGATGTCGCATTTCATTCGATATAGTAACACCCTTACCTTGCATATGAAAAACAGAAAGCTGCATATCCTTTACGGGACGTAGCAGTCAGCCCAGTATTTTTGAGTGGTTTATGATTTCTTGGCAAGCTTATGTTCAGTGGTTTGCCATTACTTTCTGAACGACTGGCACTCATACCATTCTATGAATCACTAGTGCAAGCCGGTCTGCTTCCAAATCGACCGCATCAATGTTTCGAAAGCCGTATGCGGGATTACGAATTGCGTTCGTAACCTCTTTGTCGCAGCGCCAGCTACCTAGCACATAAAGAAAGGAGATGATTTTCATCGTTGTTTTCTGTAAGTAACCATTGTTTTCTGTAAGTAAACGTTGTTTTCTGTAAGTAACCGTTGTTTTCTGTAAGTAAACGTTGTTTTCTGTAAGTAAACGTTGTTTTCTATAAGTAACCGTTGTTTTCTATAAGTAACATTTGTTTCTGAAGTAACAGTTGTTTTCTATAAGTAACCGTTGTTCTCTATAAGTAACCTTTATTTTTGTTTTTTTGAGGTAACCGTTGTTTTACGAAGTAACCGTTATTTCCTGCAAGTAACCGTTATTTCCTGCAAGTAACCGTTATTTCCTGCAAGTAACTGTTGTTTTCTGTAAGTAACCGTTTGTTTTTGATTCTGGAGAAATCATTGTTTTCTGTTGTATTCTGTAAATAACCGTTGTTTTCTGTAAGTAACCATTGTTTTCTGTAAGTAACCATTGTTTTCTGTAAGTAAACGTTGTTTTCAATAAGTAACCGTTGTTTTCTATAAGTAACATTTGTTTCTGAAGTAACTGTTGTTTTCTATAAGTAACCGTTGTTCTCTATAAGTAACCTTTGTTTTTTTTTTAGGTAACCGTTGTTTTACGAAGTAACCGTTATTTCCTGCAAGGAACCGTTATTTCCTGCAAGTAACCGTTATTTCCTGCAAGTAACTGTTGTTTTCTGTAAGTAACCGTTTGTTTTTGATTCTGGAGAAATCATTGTTTTCTGTTGTATTCTGTAAGTAACCGTTGTTTTCTGTAAGGAACCGTTATTTTCTGTAGACAACCGTTGTTTCTTTAACGATCCATTGTTTTCTGAAGAGAACCGTTGTTTTCTGTAATAAATCGTTATTTTCTTTAACGAGCTGTTGTTTCTGTTGGGAACCGTTATTTTGTATTCTTTTTTTAACGACCCATTGTTTTCAGTAAGGAACTGTTGTTTTCTGTAGGGAACCGTTGTTTTCTTTAACGAACCATTGATTTCTTTAATGAAACGTTATTTCTTTAAGTAATCTTTGTCATCTGTAAATAACCACTATTTTCTATAACGAACCGTTGTTTCTGTAATGAACCGTTGTTTTCTATTACGAACCCTTGTTACTATTAGCAACCGTTGTTTTCCGTAAGAAACTGCTGCTTTCTGTAACACACCTTTGTTTTCAGTAAGAAACCGTTGTTTTCTGTAAGGAACCGTTGTTTTCTGTAAGGAACCGTAGTTTTCGGTAACAAATCGCTAATTTATCAAACAAAACGTTGTTTTCTGTTGGGAAGCGGGTTTTTTTTTTTTTTCTTAACGAATCATTGTTTTCTTTAACGAACCAATGGTTTATGTAAGGAACGGTTGCTTTCTGTAACGAATATATATAGACTGTATCTTCTTTAGCATATTCATTGAGTCACATTATAAACATTCACGTGTACAGCGTTTTCAGTTAAAGAAAGGACCATCCTTCAAACCAACAACTCTATTGTAAGGCGACTTGTCGCGTCAAGAAAGCACTACTGGATTTTATTACTTTTCGGTCATTACAACATGCAGAGAGAGCCCATCGCACCGTCTATAGCGAGCAATTAACTGACAAACCGGTAAATAGCACGCTATCCCCATAACCAGGGCGTATGCATTGGAATTATTAGACGAGAGAAACATTAACAGATTCTATAAAACAGTGTTTCCCAACGTGGGGCCCACGCCCCACAGGTGGGCAATACGATTGTTAAAGGGGGAAATTCGAAAATGTGTCTCCCAGTCATCAGTCCTTGATGTAAATTGGACTGTTTTAAATGACCATGTGAGTGATCACATGCCTTGTTTAGTCCTGATCTCTAAATCCAGGAAAGTTAAGGCCGGAAGAGTGCGCAAAACCTTCCGGTATGAGTGGACCGACAGCCTTCTTGGACGCCTCAGACAGGGGTCATGCAACAGGACCATTAAAACTCCTTTTTTGCAGCCCCCATGGTGGACTCCAGAAGTAGACCATGCTTGGAAGGCAAAGAGAGCTGCAGTGAAGCAGCTAAGGAAAGTGCGACAGACACCCCGAAGCTCACGAGATGCGGTGGTTACAGCGGAAAATGTCAAGAGAGATAGGCTGGAGGTTTTCAAGCGCTTTGCTTCAGAGGTCAAAAACGCAAAATGGGAATGTTTCATGAAGGAGATTAGTGGTGATAAAACACTGCGAAAATTCTGGAAACTGCACAGATAAATACAAAGAAAGGATCGGCCTATGACAGTGGGAAAACTTTATAGAGATGATAGTGTACGCGTGACAACGGACAAAGAGAAAGGGGAGGTGTTTCTCCAGAGATTTTTAGCGCAGACCAATCATAATGATGCAGACACCAGGGATACAGATAGAGAGGAGTTATCTGGCACCATGAAGAATATGCATTATGAAGACATCATACGGGTTGAAGATGTTAAACATATTTTGAAGAAGGCAAAAGACACGGCACCAGGGCCTGATGGGGTTAGGTATGGCCACATGAAGGCTTTGAGCGATGTAGACCTGAAGGAGATGACCGACTGCTTTAACCAGAGCATTAGGACACCATCAGTAACGCAGGACTGGGTGCACAGCTGTCTCATCCCTCTCCCAAAACCATTCAATGATCATTCAAAGATTAGCGGCTTTAGCATCATCACCCTTCAAAATACATTTGGGAAGGTTTTAGAGAAGATAGTCACGGTCAAGCTGAAGAGAGACTGAGACTGAAGTTAACTAAATTGGAACCTGACATAAAATCTCTTTGCAGCAAGCATCAAGCGCAAGGATCACACTAAATTTAAATTATAAATAATTACTAATAATTAAAATTATATAGACACATCTTTCATTAAAATTATTTTGTACTTGAATTTCAGTTCTCCATTATATGTTTTGAAAAGTTACTTACTGTGTTTGCTCAATAATTTCCTAGTGATTTCTTCCTAAAACCTATCATTCAAGTTGCTTTAGTGAACATTTTGATTTTTGAATATTAAAAATTATGTATATGTTGGGAGGGTGGGAGGGGGGGGGGCATACATTTTTTTAGAAAGGCTTAAGTGGGGCATAGCGCAAAAAAGGTTGGGAAACACTGCTATAAAAGAAGGAGGAGACGACAAAGAAGTAGTTTGGACCAAACAAAAATGAAAGGTTTCATATCGGAAGTAGAAGCGTGTTACAGCTACGACTTAAACGTTGTTAATATTTTAGCACACATACTATGCTGTATTACTGTAGCGCAATGACAACATTTCGTCCTTATTGAAGCTCATGGCAGATACGGGAAGTAGTTTAAGTCGATTAATCATTATATAACACTTAATCAGTTAAATTTACAAAATGTTTCTTCCCCTGCTACTTTGTTCTTCTTCCGAGTGACCTGGCTTTGGGAGTGGGACCAGGTAGCTGTGCCAGGTAAGAATCAGTCCAGACTTAATGGATACCTAATCATAACACTGCGAAATACCTTTGGAAAAGTCATGGAAAAGATAGTAGCATGCAGGCTCCAACGACATTTGGAATGTTGTAATCTGCTTCCCAACGGGCCGGAAAGGACAACGGGGCCAATGCGGCTACTTTTGCATTAGATGCTACGAGGGATTCCAGCATAAACAAGAGACAGTGCCGGCAGTTCTTAACCTGGAAGATGCGTATAACAGGGTCTGGTATGATCTGTTGATATGCACTCTATTTGACACGATGGTATGGTCCTGTCTTGACAGATGGGTTGAGGCAGTCCTTTATGAGCGTAAGGTTGTACTGCGCATGGGTTCCCAGGCCCCTGTACGATTACACCTGGGTTGCCACAGGGATCTGCCATGTCCCCAGTGCTCTTTAATGTCTACGACAGCAATGTCGCAGCTATTGTGACACCAGGTGATGGTAGAATCTTGACATGTGCAGATGATGTGCTGGTGTGCAGACAGGGAAGAGACAGAGAAACTTTGGCTGCAGACTTACAGATGGCAGTAAACAGGGTGGCGGAGTGGTGCAGGGACGCAGGGGCCGTTATAAACCCAGACAAGGTATCGGTTGTGTGATTCTCCCTGGATAATTGGATTGTGAAGGCAGATGTCCCATGTATTATATTGAATGGATGTCCTCTTAGTAGAAAGAGTAAATTGGAGTACTCGGGTATCGGCTTCGACAGGGTGTATGTCTTTTAAAGATCATGTGGAGACTGGTGGTGAAGGCTGGTAGGGACTTAATACACTGACGGCGATTGCAGCAACCGGGGTAGAGCAGAGGATGCTTTACAAGATCTTTCAGCAAGTAATCATTTCTGTCATTGAGTATGTTTTGGCGCTCCTGACAGTATCAAAGAGCCAGCTTGAAAGGCTGGAGCGCATACAAAATACGGCCATGCGAATAATTCTGGGGTGCACAAATGACACACCAATTATATGTATGTGGCATAGCCTAGCGCTACCAACAATGGAGGATAGGCATAGGGTCCTTCAGGCCAAATGGTACATGAGAGTTGCTGCAGATAAGGATCACTCCCTGCATGAAACCATGGCTATGGTCGAGGACCATAGACTAAGACGACGCAGGTTCTGGATGGAACATTAGGAAATATATATACGCCAGGTGTGTGATCTAGAGACCATCAGTCGGGAAAAAGAGAAGGTTGAGGTACCAGCAGACAGGGCGGACTGACACAATGTAATAGTAACACTGGGTCGTAAATGCAGAGAATGGGTAGCGGGCCGCACAGAGTTTGAGGTGCAACAACTGATCCAGTGTAATGCACATCAAGGTAACATAGTGATCTTTACTGATGGGTAAGTGGTGAGAAACAGACGGAGTGGTTGGGGTTTCACTGTAAAGGCTAAGGGACGATTCTTGAAAAGAGGAGAGTATAGCATATGAGGCTACGATATCCAGCATGGGAATGGAGGTCGAAGCAGTCACAGTGGCATTTCGTTGGTTAGAGGAGACCACTGCACCAAATATTGTCTTCATCACGGACTCAAGGAGTATGCTTAGTAAGGTGGAGAAAGGAATGTTTCGTGTAGAATGGATCATCTTGCTTCAGGGGTCACAGATTGTGAGAATTCTATGTATATGTTGTCCTGGTAATGCGAGAGTGCGGGGTTATAAACTGCTGGCAAGGAATGCACCTCTTGGTGGTAATTACTTATGGACAAGGTAGAGGTGGTCGTGCGCCTGTGGGACCAGGTGGAGAAGGTGAAGGAACAGACTGAGAACGCGTTTGTGGAAAGGATGATGTCGGATACGTTGTGATTGATGGCTCAACCCCAAAGAGGTAAAGGATGCAAAATCCATTCTCCCAATGTGATCCTGCCCGTTTAATTAATTTAGCTGTGCTGACTCAATTGTTTGAGACCAGGAATAGAGTTTTAGAGAACCAAGGAATACCTTTAGGAAATAACTGAAAAAGTTGTACTCCTTTTTCCACCCAAAATATCCTTTAAGTGGTTCCTTGCCTCTCCTCTACCATCTAATTAATTCTATCTAGGGTAGTTTAAAACAATTTGACTATGACAAGTACAATACAATCAATACATGACATGACCTAATTTTTTATGATTTAATAAACACAAATATGGATGTTGTAAATTGCATTCAAAAATTACAAATTCCTGTCATAAAATATGGATATATACATATTTTGTAGATATACAGAATTGATGTGCCAATTCTGAGTATTTTAACAGGGATATTCTATTTTCAGTGGCATGTACTGCTAATCTTTTACTGGCCTGGATGATCTGAAAAAAAGAACTGTCTACACTCAGGGTTCTCCACTTCCATCTTTGGGAATCCCTCTGGTTATCGATTAATTTCTGTAGTCTTAGTGTTCCTGAGCGTAGTAGAACATAAGTTGGCTATTGGTTTTCCTTTCCATTGTTTGGCAGGTAAATGCTAAAATAAAGATTACCTCTCCTCTGAGACAAATGGAATGGTTGCAGGTAGATAAGTTTCTGCGCTACTCTATCAAGGACATCACTCAACCATGTGCTCACTCAACAGGTGCTGTATTCAATCTTCACCAAGTCAGGTCTGGATTGACATGAATAAGACCACTACCTGAATCAATCAATCACATAATTCTAATGATATCTTAAATATTACATTAGAAATGAAATGTAAAAGCCTAAGAACATACCAGTGAAACCAATAAAAAGAATCTTGTTCTTAGAGAAAACAAACATAGAAGAAAGATAGTCTTGGTGTTCTCAATTAGTTATCACCAACATAGTTGTTTGCCTTCACTCCAATCTTCCACTCTCAGGTGTTCAAGGTTTAACTAACAGATGTGCATTTTCATCTTCACTTATGCCTGTCCTTCAGGTCAATAGTTTAAGTAATACCTTGAGTGATTTGGAATTTGAAAATTATGTTGACCATTCTCTTCTGTATCTAGTTTTGTTCTCTACTTCATCTTTCCTTATTCAAGAAAAAGGGTCTCATACTTTAAGGGCTTTTAAAAATCAGTCCCCATTGTAATGAGTGCTTGTTTATAAGCAATATAAGTACATTATGGTATCCATTCTTGTATAGTATTCAGGTGACTTCTCTTTTTAGTCCAAAGTTTTACGGAGAGTATATCCTCCCCCTCTTCACCGTTTCTATACTAAGAGTGTACTTCAGCTATCCGCATCATCATGCTTATTATAATCATTCTCATCATCAACATGGTTTCCTTATGTAATTACAATCATTATCATTATTATCATAATAATTACATTGTCATTACAATCATCATCATTATTATATTGCTTATGACATTAGAAATCATTACATTATTCTAAAATTATCATCATAATTATTGTTACATCATTTTCATTACATTACAGTCATAATCATCATCATCATTCTATTACATTAATGTCATTACACTAGACCATATGTGTTAACAGTATGAAATACAACGTGGGATTTTGCTTAAATTACAAACACAGATGCTGGTACTATGCGTAATGTATGATATGGTTTGTGTCGTGCTTAGCGCACAAAACTAGATGATAGGAACATGAATGATATTTTATACAAAGTGGTGTTCCGCGCCGGAGTGTACTAAATGATTATTTAGTTTATGGGTTACCCAGAACTAGTTTCTGGTGATAGTCATGGCATCCCACATCAAAGTTGCCAGCTATCCTGAGATTGACTGTTGGCTTATACCCCCTCTCTCTCAGCCTGTACTTTCACTCACTCACTGAAACTCCTCATGCATCAGTCAACATATCCATCTTTGCATGTGGGTTCAATTCACTCTCTCATACATCATTCATATGTATGGATGATCATTTCACTCAGTCTATAGACACATTCATATTGGTATGGGTGATCATATAGGAATCATTCATCACACATACTTCATACTGGCATGTAAAGTGGGTACTTATGTGATTTCCAAATGACAACATAACATGTTTACACCATTGACCTCACAATGAGATCTCACCCATTCATCAGACACAATCATATCTGTATGGATGACAATCATGCATATGTAGGTGCTTTACCCAGAATACCTTCACAGATTCAACATGAATGACATTACAAGGGAATCTCATCCTTCAACCTAACTTATACTATTTCATGTATATTTAGTCATGCATGCTGATGGGTTTTATCAAATGATGCATTCACATCTGTTTAACAATGATGAAATCACACATGAATCCTCACAGACATGTTATCAGCAATGACATAGTGATCATTGTGATCATTAGACATAATTATGAGTTTTTCAAAGGATACTGCCTCATGTGTAGCAATAATAAAATGCACAAGGGTCCACCCTTATTCTCATAGACTTATGTGATCTACTCAGTCTACATTCAGGCATTATGAATCTTAACCATTATACCATGCCGGTTGACTAAGTATTATTATTGTGTGGCACAAACATTAATTCCATATGTTTACAACATTGAAAATACATTTGACTCACCGCTATGGTGTTTTAACTAACACACAAATTATGATACCTGTAGAACTCTTGTTGGTTCTCATGTGTTCATGAGTTATAAAAAACTATTTGTTTGTCCATGTGCTCATGTCAAAAAGTAAATCTACTGACTTATGTGCTCCACCTACTTGACTATACACATTCCACTAAATTCTCTATTAGTTCTGGAACATGTAACCTAGTTTTTAATCTTACCAGTGGGCCATATACATTATGTCCTTACCACTGTACTAAGAATTCTGAATTTCCTTAGGTCACTCTAATTCATTGTAGATTCAGTTTCATGCTTAAGAAATAAAATGTATAACATGTGTCTAATGGTTTATACATTAACTAAGTTGTTTAGCTGGGAGAAAATAAAACACTGTAGTTTTCTCCTAATGTACAGTTTATCTTATGACTATGATAACTGAGTATAATATTATTTAGTTTGTACTAAATTAAATTCTTTAAGAACTCACCATTCCAAATATTGTAGATTGAGTTGCTTAAGAATTAAATGTACAACTTGGATTAATGCTTTTTATACATTAAATTAGGTGTTTACTTTGGGAGAAAATAAAATTCACTATGGGTATTCTTAATTGATAGTTTATCTATAACTATAAAAATTTAATATATTATAATTAACTTCTTAAGAATTCATCACACGTGTTTCACAAGTCAACTTACCCACTTTTCTTCTAGGAAAACGTCTCACACTTAATCTAAGATTTAAACTAAATTATATTCACCTCATCCAACCAGGACGACTTCCAACACTTCAGTGACAGGTTTCCGAATTTTTCCAATGCGATGTCGTGGGCTGATGTTTGTCTTCATCTATCTAACTTATACTAACTTATCTTTGCTAAGTTGATTTTGAAGAGACTATCACTCCCTTCGCTCAAGATCTTCTCCTCGCCTTGTGCTGGGCTGGTTCACAAACAGCCAGTTTCCTTCCCGCATGGGCTTTTTATTTTGTTCTCGTTGTTCCGATGGTGACGTCACAATGGGTCGATGAAAAAGTCGGATTTCCGCAGCAGAGAAGGAGACGGTGTCAAACTATTTTCGTCTCCAGGAATTATTTACCGCATGTTACGCTTGTGAAAATGTAATATATCACAGATGAGATTGTGGGGGATTGGCAGGAGTTCTGGTAGAATCTCAAATCTGAGAGGGAAGACCAGGCGAACGTTCAATCAGATAGCGGTGGGAACGATTAGTAGTGTGACACTTCATTTACTGTTGAACGAGGGGACCGAGCGCGTATGGGAATTCCTGAATGTAGTGTTGTAGTCAACTCAACTCATCTTCCGGGTGACACGACTAGTTCATCTACACTAGTGGTACAATAGTCTCCCACTCAATACAGCATCTACACTAGTAGTACAATAGTACCCCACTCAATACAGCATCTACACTAGTAGTACAATAGTCACCCACTCAATGCAAAATCTACACTAGTAGTACAATAGTCACCCACTCAGTGCAGCATCTACACTAGTAGTACATTAATAATCCATTCAGTGCAGCATCTACACTAGTAATCTACACTAGTAGTACAATAGTCCCCCACACAATGCAGCATCTACACTAGTAGTACAATAGTCCCCCACACAATGCAGTATCGACACTAGTAGTACAATAGCACCCCCACACAATGCAGCATCTACATTTTTCATTGGCACCTTGCCGTCTTGACAGACGATAATTTGTGCTTTAAAAAGGCATAATAACGTTTACCTATGGCGTTAGCGAATGTGACTGATAAGGCCAAATCGCGCTGTAAATGTTCGTTCACTGTGGGTGCATGTGAACACGTGGTCATTTCCACCACCATGCACCATCTTAAGTCTCACACACTCGGTGTGCGACTTATCTGCAATATTTTTCTCCTTTGTCTTTATACCATTTCTGATCTTTGCCCTCCATGCAACACGTTCAGTGGCGACTTGCTCCCACTGTGCATTATCAATGCCTGTATCAATCATGTCCCGCTTACACACATCTTTGTATCGTAGTAGAGGCCGACCCTGAGATCTCTTACCCATCTGTAATTCACCAAAATAGATGTCCTTTGGTATTCTACCATCATCCATTCTCCTAAGATGTCCTATCCATCTAAGTCTACGAATACTGAGCATGGAATAAAACGTCACACAACCTGATCTTTCCAATACTTCAGTATTTGTGATTTTGTCTTGCCACTTAATACAAAGAATTCTTCGCAGATACCGCATATGAAAGCTGTTTAAACGTTTCTCTTGGTGTGAGTAAGTTGTCCAGGTTTCACTAAGAACACAGGCTTGATGGACAAGGACTTTTGTTTTGGCAGTAAGTAAGCTTCCTGTTCTCCCAGACTCTTTTTCTTAACCTGCTCATTGTTGTTGCTGCCTTACCAATCCGGATGATGATTTCCTGACATAATTTGTGTCTTCTCTTTGCTAATTGTTAAACCAAATTCAGAACAAGCATTGGAGAATGCAGATAGTAGATATTGCAATTCTTCCTCAGAGTAGGTCGTAACTGCAGCATCATCTGCAAAAAGCAACTCTCTGATCAGTACCCTCCTAATTTTGGTCTTGGCCTTCAATCTCTGAAAATTTTAGAGGTCGCCATCTGAGCCTGAGTGAATGTATATACCACCATCCTGATCACGAAAGGCATATTTCAGTAAAAGTGAAAAGTATATTCCAAAGAGGGTGGGAGCTAGTACACAACCTTGCTTAACTCCACTCTTGATTTCAAACTCTTTAGAAGTTGCACCATCAAACTTGATTATACCCTTCATGCCTGTGTGGAACGATTCCACAATGGTGGGCAGCCAATCTTCTTTAGTGCCTTGAACTGACCCTCACGACTGACTAAATCAAATGCTTTTGTGAGGTCGATGAAGGCAATAAATAGTGTTTGATTGTGTTCATGGCATTTTTCTTGCATTTGTCACAATGAGAATATCATATCGATGGTAGACCGGCTATGTCGAAAGCCACACTGTGATTCGGGGTAGACTTGATCTCCTAGGACTTGAAGTCTGCTCAGAACAATTCTGGCAAATAATTTTCCAACACTACACAGAAGAGAGACACCCCCATAGATGTTGAAGTCGCTCCGATCGCCCTTGTTCTTGTACAGTGTTATGATGCTTGAATCTTTGAAACCATGTGGGACTTGTCCTTCTCGCCAGCATAGCTCTATTAGCTGGTGGATCTGTAGAGTGAGTGTGTCTTGCCAACTCCTGATAACCTCTATTGGAATCCCATCCTTACCTGGAGCCTTGCCAGATGCAAGTTCATTTATAGCACACTTAACTTTTGTTATGGTGGGAAGTGTGTCCAGGTGATCAAGAGTTGGTAGAGCCTCTTCAGGGCATCATCCGCTAGTTTAATCTCAATTGAGTAAAACTCCAAATAGTGCTCTACCCATCTGTCCATCTGCTGTTTCTTATCAGTTATGATTTCTCCAGTCAAGGTTTTCAATGGTGCACTTCTTTTGATCACTGGACCACAGGCTTTCTTTATACCTTAATACATGCTTCTGATGTTTCCCTTATCACTTGCGATTTGAATGGACTCACATAACTTGATCCAATAATCATTTGCACACTGCCTGGCAGCCTTTTGTACATCCTTCCTAGCTTACTTTAGCTCACTCAGAGTGTTACGCGTTGGTCTTTCCTTGTTTCTTAAGAGAGCTATCTTCTTCTTATCAATCAAGGGCAGCAGAGTCTCGCTGTTTGCCGCAAACCAGTCCTGCCTCTTATGATCCACAGTGCTGTAAACCCCTACAGCAGTTTTATAAAGAGTTTCCTTAAGTTGACCCCACTTTTCATTTACTGTACAATTTTCTGGTGTATTAGTGAAAGTGTCTTCAAGTTGCTTTTGAAACTGAAAGCACTTTTCAAGATCGTGAGTGTTAATAATATTAATCCTGGGGCTAGATTTGTGTTTAGCTGTGTCGATTCTCTGTGGTCTCAGTCTAACCTTTGCAACAACCAAAGAGTGATCCGTATCACAGTCAGCAGTGTGGTAACTTCGAGTCAATGATATATGGTTCAGATGTTGTCTCTGTGTGATGATGAAGTCCAGTTGGTGCCAATGGCCAGATCTTGGATGTTTCCATGTGACCTTATGCAGCTCTTTTGTTTTAAAAAAGGAGTTTGTAATACATAGGTCATTTCTGGTGCAATGCTCCAGCAGCCTTTGCCCATTTTCATTCATGCGACCGATGTTGTGTTTTTCAAGGCACACTGGCCATGAACTCGAGTCCTTGCCCACACGAGCATTGAAATCACCGAACATATAAATGTAGTCAGATTTTGGAACTGCCTTGATAACTGAGTCTAACTCCCCATAGAACGAATCCTTCACATCATCAGAGGAATCGAGTGTCGGTGCATATGCAGTAGTAATGGTGGCAAAACCACAAGAGGTTGCCAAGCGCAGAGATAATAGTCTTTCATTTCCTCCTGCTGGAATTTCAATCATTCCCAGTAGCGAATTCTTCACTGCAAAGCCCACACCATGTTGCCTTTTTTCTGCCTGCCCTCTAACCTTCCAAAAAAAAAAGATGTAATTGTTTTCCCTGAGTGACTCGTCCTCAGCGAGGCGAGTCTCCTACAGGCCAGCAATATCAATGTTAAGAATATTGAATTCGGCATCAATCACAGCCGTTTTTCTCACATCGTTAATATTGGTCAAGTCAGTGGAAAATCCTGGACACGTGGTTCTCACGTTCCAGGTTGCAAGCCGTAGCTTGAGGTTTCTATTTTTCTTTTTCTTTTTTTTATTAGTACGTGGTGCATTGGTTTTACAGCCTGCGATTCAGATTTTCTCCTAGCCCCAATCACCCATTGAAGCAGGCAGGCTGTGGCGGATCAGCACCCAGTTGACCGGGGGCTGCCCAGCTTGAGGCGGGCGGTAGCTGATTAGGGACACCTGTAGGTGTCGCCCACCGTCAGAGGCAATCCGTGGCGCCCCATGTCTACGCCAACTGACAGAAACTTATAACCCGTAACAGTTGCCTCTCGCTTTGATTCCGAGACCGGTTAAGACCAGGGATGGAGTTATTTCCTCTCCATAGCACAAAGCCTGGGCTAAAATATAGAGATCATGTGTTGCTCATGCAGCATGATCCCTCTCTCGGCCTGCCTAGTTCACTCCAGAGGAAAGGTAACACCTCTATATCTGGAACAAGACAATCTGTAGAAGCTGCCGGATCAGCAAAGCAATACTCTAACTGTCCGCCTGTCGGAGCTTCGATCCTAGACCAGCCGCCAACCAAGGCTTAGGGCCTGGTCTGCCCTGCCATGACATTTTGTCTTTAGGTTGCATTTCCTCGCACCAGGGTAAGGCTTGTACCCTCCCAATTGCGCTCTTCCGCCCGAAGTTATTGGCACAATGTGGGGTGTCGGGTTTGGTAAGCGCCGCCCAACGTTCGGCGCTAACAGAAAGCAGGTAGTACCGTCTACTGTTATACGGTAGCTCAGTCATATCTGACTAAGACCTGACTACCAGCATCTACACTAGTAGTACAATAGTACCACACACAATGCAGTATCTACACTAGTAGTACAATAGTACCACACACAATGCAGTATCTACACTAGTAGTAGAATAGTCCCCCATACAATGCAGCATCTACACTAGTAGTACAATAGTACCACACACAATGCAGTATCTACACTAGTAGTAGAATAGTCCCCCATACAATGCAGCATCTACACTAGTAGTACAATAGTCCCCCACACAATGCAGCATCTACACTAGTAGTACAATAATGCCCCATACAATGCAGCATCTACACTAGTAGTGCAATAGTCCCCCACACAATGCAGCATCTACACTAGTAGTAAAATAGTCCCCCACACAATGCAGTATCCACACTAGTAGTACAATAGTCCCCCATACAATGCAGAGTCTACACTAGTAATACAATAGTCCCCCATACAATGCAGCATCCACACTAGTAGTACAATAGTCCCCCATACAATGCAGAGTCTACACTAGTAATACAATAGTCCCCCACACAATGCAGCATCTACACTAGTAGTGCAATAGTCCCCCACACAATGCAGCAGCTACACTAGTAGTACAATAGTCCCCCACACAATGCAGCATCTACACTAGTAGTACAATAGTCCCCCATACAATGCAGCAGCTACACTAGTAGTACAATAGTCCTCCACACAATGCAGCATCTACACTAGTAGTACAATAGTCCCCCACACAATGCAGCAGCTACACTAGTAGTACAATAGTCCCCCACACAATGCAGCAGCTACACTAGTAGTACAATAGTCCCCCACACAATGCAGCATCTACACTAGTAGTACAATAGTCCTCCACACAATGCAGCATCTACACTAGTAGTACAATAGTCCCCCACACAATGCAGCATCTACACTAGTAGTACAATAGTCCCCCACACAATGCAGCATCTACACTAGTAGTGCAATAGTCCCCCACACAATGTAGCATCTACAATAGTAGTGCAATAGTTCCCCACACAATGCAGCATCTACACTAGTAGTACAATAGTCCCCCACACAATGCAGCATCTACACTAGTAGTACAATAGTCTCCCACACAATGCAGCATCTACAATAGTAGTACAATAGTCCCCCACACAATGCAGCATCTACACTAGTGGTACAATAGTCCCCCACACAATGCAGCATCTACACTAGTAGTACAATAGTCCCTCTCACAATGCAGCATCTACACTAGTAGTACAATAGTCCCCCACACAATGCAGCATCTACACTAGTAGTACAGATAATTATTATGTCAGAGTTTTCATGCGAAAGGCCCAGACCCCATGGTCTTATAACATTAATCACCCGTGTTTGGTGATGGACTGTATAACGGTATTAACCCGAGTGATACTGAACTGTTCATCTTAGATAGTCCGTGTGCTATAAGGGACTTTTTAAAAATTAAGTTCTGGTGTTAAGATAAGAGACATTTTTTTTAAAGGATATCGTTTCAGCGGACCCATCATATTTAGAAATAATGTATGGGTTTACAATGTTTTTCTTGAGTGTAATATTTTTAATTTATGTATTGCCATATGTCAATCGGCCGGTTTCCCTGTCCTAGATGTTAACGTCTTTCTCCGTAATCCCGTATATTCTCGTGAGTACTGTAACCTGTGCGAGAATCGGTAGCAGTTCTCGCCCCGTTGGTAACTTACGGGGCATGTGAGCCGGTCGCTCAGAAAGCAATGGCAAACTACAGAGCGTAATCTTGCCTAGTACATCAACAGCAGCTGAAAAATGCTGATGTTGACTGCAACGTCCTGTAAGGGATATGTAAAAACAAAATGTCACTCGAGCATTCACACAGCAACACCCCCCCCCTTCCCCACTTTTGTTATCCCTATAGACTATTGTAATTTATAATCACGTGTTGTTTCTTCGATTGTTACTAGGTGTTTTACATTCATAAATGTGTTTTTATTTGTAATAAGTTCACATGGACATCATCAATATGGAGCTAGACATCATCAAGTTAATCGCCAGAACTTTCAGCGATTCCAGAGTGAGCGTCCTATCTGAGGTTTGGTAGCGGTCTGGTGCTCCATTGGCCTTCTGTGAGAACACTTAACTATCTAATCTGTCTCCACCCCTAGGGAGTCTTGTTGAGATGTTTAGGGTTTTCTTATATCTGGAGGTCTTTTTAGAATCGGGGAATGCCTCTCCAATTTATGTTCTACACGCTACACCGGTCGCAGCGACCTTTCAGTTTGTAAACAACAATGCAACTGAATGTTCAAGATTATAACCCATGAACATGTTTTAATCCGTACTACGTGCTTTGGATTGTTCGTGTGTGTAACATCACCTTTAATCCCATCAAAGCACATCCGTCTTCTATTAATCTGTTTCTTTTAATTGATAAATACATTTCCTTTTCAATAGCTCACACGGGCGATATACTTCAGTGTTGTAACAGGAGTATGTACTATACAATATTCTTTAAAATAGTTTAATGTTATAAATGCTCCTTGCGGCTTTAGAATAATTAAGGTATTCATTTTGTTCCCCATTTTCTTAATATTGAAAAATAATGTTAATATTGTCGACCCATATCGTACAGGTAGGGTACGCATTCTTTAGAGTTGTAACGATATTTATGTTGTTCTGGACTTTCTTAGTACTGAAGTGTAGTGTTAACATTTTCCACTCATATTGTGCAGGCAGGTTATGTATTATGTTTGTTTTTTTCTATAGTTATGTTTATGCTTTAATGTGTAACCTAAATATTTAGTAGTTTGCCCATTACGCACTTCTCTGCACAGTAGTTTCCAATTGTTTTCTTAATAAAAAGTCAACGTATAAGTCCAACTAAATGCCCTTGTAAAGGCTGATCCGCGTACCTCGCCATCATAATACCGGAAGTTTAAGATCGAGCGCAATTAACCTTTCTACTTCGTCGATGTATTTATAATAAGCAACTTAAATTATGAGTATCTAGCCCAGCATCATATTCCCTGCGTAGATATGTATGTTCATTTCTTTCTTCTCCATCATCATCTAATTTGGCGCCGCGAAAGCGCAGTGGTTAGTACATTTGCCTACTGGCCGGTTGGTTATGTGTTATTAACCGCATTACCCATCGATTGTTCCGGTCCCCAGCATGGCGGTTAGGCATTGAACCGCTACGGCCTCTGAAGTATTTATCCCTGTGGCTGTAGTTTGCATTTCGCATTTTCCTCATGTTGGACTGGTAGTATATGGTTCCGTCGCCCTCCTACTGAGTGCGTGGCTCGATTCTGTGAGCTGTGAAATTCACGTAGACTGCTTTTACATATGTCCGCGTTTGTTTGTACATTTGACTGCACGTTCGGAACGATGGCTACCGGCTGTTGCTGAGTTTATTGATTTGCCTTTTCGGTTCACGAGTGCATTTTTCAAGAGACTCCTGGGAGTCGGCGCTGGAGTTACGGAGTTCGTGCTTCATGCGACGCTTTTGGCAAGTCGCCCTGCGGAAAGAGACCGAGCCATGTGAGAAAACTCGGGTCAGTGAGGTCTTTCTGGTGACTGCCGATTCCATCGACGATGGACTGTGGTTTTCGTGGATGACTTTTGTGTTTGCATTCTGGCGGCGGCATTGTGCACAGTGTACCTGTGCGGGCTGTTGGCTTGCCGAGACCCCTGTCTGTTCCATTTTACATTGGACAGTGGGGAGCAATGTGTGTGGTATTCACTGGCACAGGAACGTAGCATAATGGGGACTACCCGTTGCCGTGAAGTTGGAAACTCGACTAACTAACTAACTAACTAACTAACTAACTAACTAACTAACTAACTAAGTAACTAACTAACTAACTAACTATTACCCATCGATTGCAGATTGGTCTAAAATAAGGGACGAGCACCATATACTCAATATATGCATACTTGGGTGTACATTGACGATGTCTAGATTCACACTGACACAGGCCGTCGACTACATGCGAGTAAGCAATGATTACAGACAGTCATTGCACGGTTGCTTGAATAATCTGGCATGAAGCCTGAATGATTTCATCGGAAGTCGGTATGATCTCACATGAGGTCTGAATGATCTCACAGGAAGTTTGAATGATCTCACAGGAAGTCGGAATTATCTCACATGAAGTCTAATGAACTCACAGGAAGACTGAATGATTTCATATGAAGTCTGATTGATCTTACAGGAAGTCTGAATGATCTCACATGAAGTATGAATTATCTCACATGAAGTATGAATTATCTCACAGGAAGTATGCATGACCTCACAGGAAGTAAGACTCATCTCTTCAGACGTATTAATGATGTCACAGGAAGTCTGAATGATTTCATATGAAGTCTGCATGATCTCAAAAGAAGTCTAAATGATCTCACAGGAAGTTTGAATGATCTCATACGAAGAATTAATGATCTCATGGGAAGTTTGACTGATCTCATATGAAATCCAAATGATCTCACAAGAAGTCTGAATGATCTCACAGGAAGCCTGAATGATCTCATGGGAAGCATGAATGATCTCACGGGAAGCTTGAATAATCTGACCGGAGATCTGAATGATTTCACATGAAGTCGGAATGATCTCGCAGGAAGCGTGAATGATCTTATAGACAGAACTGGATGTCTAACTCCTGATAGATGCCAATTCCGATAGAGATGCCGGAATAGAGTAAAATAATGGGTCTGTTCTCGTGGAGGGAAATCTGGCTGTGAATTGTAAGGTAGAGTCAGGTGGGAAGATTGTTGCTGAACAGAATGTAGCCTATAGGACTAGAACCTCAAGCATTAAGATGGATGTGGCTGCGATCACTTCAACTTTGACGAGGCATCCGATATACCGTCTTGATGAAATGCAAGGTTACGGGTGACCCCACCTTTTGGTAGATAAAATTGCAACAGAAAGTCAAAATAAAGGACTTATTCTGATTAACAGAACAACAGAAGTAATCATTAGTACAAAAAAAAAGATATATACCCAAATGCATCATAAAAGTTAATGGAACCAGTCTGAAACGACAATGTAGTTAAGTATTTCATTACTGTAATAACAGCAGATAGAAGATGTCATGGACCTAGGTCAGGTCATGGGCCACCGGGTATAGATAGTCTACAGCTTCACGCAGTTCAGCCTGAAGATAAGAACATTGGGAATCATGCCTTGCATAAAAATAACGATGCGGGTTGTTGAGTAGGGGGCGACGTCTCCTGCAGACAAGCAGTTGGACTAGAACTATGGTCAGTTCTGAGTTGAGTAGAATGGTCACATAATGAGCCCCTACTTTTGTAATTAGCGTGTGTTAGGTTGTAGTCTCTGAATATTGTATTTATGTGAAATGTTGTGAACATGAGAATGTACTTCGTACTGTATTCGGAGACAATAAGAAGTATAAAACTATACTGGTGTTGAGTTATTCCGGACATGTTGAGTCTGTTCTAAATTACTAGTTGTGAACAGTACAGGGAAAGAACGCAAAGTTGACTTACGACAATGACATAAATGAGTCCAGCGAGAAGGAACTCAGATCCGCCAACCAGAAAGGCACTGATAAACATTCCATGTTTCACAAGCATATAGCAGTGTGGATAATACAATTGCTTTATAAACTTTCAACTTTGTTTGTAGGCATGTTCCATTTCTATCCCATACATTCTTGTACAGTCTGCGAAAGGCCGCACTGGCCTTGGAGATTCTTGCATTCACTTCGTCATCAGTTGTCGCAGCTTGTGACACAGTGCTGCCAAGATAAGTGAATTTGTCCACAACACTTAATCTATGACCGTTCACCATAATATTCAGCACGGCGTGATTATTCTGTGCAGAGCTGGCTGGTAGATAACTACAGTCTTCTCCAAGTTGATATTGATCCCAACGTTGGTACAGGCATATGAGAAAGCTGAAACATTGTGTTGCATGTCTGCCTCTGAGTTGGCATACAGAGCGCAATCATCAGCAAACAGCAGTTCTCTGACGGTGTCGCTGTTAGTTTTGATTTTGGCTTTCAGTCTTCCAAGGTTGAACAAACCTCCATCCATGCGATAGTTGATGTCTATTCCAGTGTCATTGTTCTCGAAGGCATTCTTCAGCATAGCTGAAAACATGCGGCTGAACAGAGTTGGTGCCAGGACGCATTCTTGCTTCACTCCATTGGTGACAGGAAAGGACTCAGACAGTTCGCCATTTTCCTGTACTCTTGGCTGCATACCATCATGAAATAGCCGCACTATTTGGACAAACTTTTGTGGACAGCCATATCTCGCCATAATCTTCCGCAGTCCTTCCCTGCTGACTGTATCAAAAGCCTTGGTAAGGTCAATGAAAGTGGAGAACATTTCAGAGTTCTGTTCCTGACATTTATCTTGCAGCTGCCTTGCAGCGAAAATCATGTTAACAGTTCCTCGTTCATATATATATATATATATATATATATATATATATATATATATATATATATATATATATATATATATATATATATATATGATTGATTGATTGATCTAGGAACCGACATCACAGCATTCGGGGCATTCCCAAAGGCGCTCCGTCCCCATGATCAGCATCCAGCGAAGAGTTCCAATAGCAATTTGATTATATGTCCGTCTCGCCTTTCCTTTGAGCGTCGAGCGTCGGCCAGATCCCCTCGTCACTCCTCGCTGTCTCATTCTTGCCAGACTATGGTGATCCTATTGCTCCTCCAAGGTTTACACGTGCTACCACAAGGCCGCAACCACGTCTGCCTTGTAATGTATCAATACTCCACCAAGTTTTGCAGAGCCCGCCAATCTGTCCGCCTGTTCATTCCCCAGCACACCGGCATTCCCCGGAGAAAAGATCTAGGCAATGCTTGCCACCCGTGACCTCCGAAGCGAAGCAAGCCACTCTGCACGAAGCATGCCTCGCCTCACCTTCCTCAGCATGCTTTCTGAGTCAGTTACAATCACGATGTGTGTGTGTGTCGTATTCTCGATTCAGCGGAAACCTGCACTGACCGCCTCCACTTCCATTCTTAAGCTAGATGTTGTGGTATCATATGCCAGGCTCTCCTGCACCAAACGTCGGCCATTAGCTTTTGCTATGAACCCTCAAGCACTTCTCCTACCTTTCGACACCGAACCATCTGTGTAGACAATCACATCACCCTAGCGAGCATTATCCTGAATTAGTTGCTGGATTTCCACTTCTGTGGCCCCTGCTGGCCACTCCCTGCACTCCCTGCTCAATGTGATTATAACTCTGCACAAGTCTAACTGCTCCGCTGGCACTCTGACCCACTCCTCTACTCGCCTAATGTTCTCCAAGAGGCACAGCACACCTGTCTGATCGTATCCTCCGCCTGAGCCATCTGAGGCATGTCTTCGCCTGCATCACCTTGAGCCTAACTGCAACATTCGGGAAACCAAGGATGTAACGCATACACACTACTGGGGTGTCTCTGGTGCAACCCAGAATGGCCCGCATAGCTTCGTTCTGTATGCGCTCAAACTAGGTACTGCTGTTCACTTTGCCGGAATATTTCTTGCGGTTACGTTCGGATATTTGTTTTTGTGTCTCCGATATGGGGACGGTAAGCGTACTCATGATGTTAAATGCCACGATTATTTGAAGATCGAGTTACAACAGACACTGATTACTTGATATAGTTTTCCCCACCCCGTTTTGCGTTCTGCATTTCAGGTGCGTCGGGAATCCTTGTTTTACCGGAGAACCAGGCTACCTATTCTGAGTGGTAATTATACCCGTAAATACCGTTTTATGAGACGTATTAAATTGTTCTACTGTGTATTATTAACATTAGCATCCATTTTTACGTGTATTTTGAAATTTTCGACAATTTTAGTTGGCAATCAATGTCACACTTAAAGTATGAATATCGCATGCTGTAATGCGTTATTTCAATGGCGGGAGATGGCAGTTTTACTCCAGCTAGGAACATTTAATATTCTTATGGAATATTCAGAGTGACTACAATGATAATGAATGCATGTTTACATTCAACACCCATTATTGTTTGTATGTTTAATTTTTCATCACTCTACATGGACCAGATCATTGTTAATTTTTCATCTTTCCAAAGGAATATCTGATGTTAAAATGCATCTATCTTCGCTGGCTGACAAGACTCGCGTGCAGTTCACGTGCGGTCTGACGTCACACAGAAGACGTGAAGATGTATACAACTCTGTGCGTGGGTGTATATATATATATACACCGGCAGAGTTATTTTTCCTTGAGTTAGACAGGCCACAGTGTTAATCTCCCTTGGCGACAGTGTAAAACGATAGTTGTGTGAGTGTGTAGGTAGGGTCACAAAAATTGAAAGGTCAAAATCGTTTTTCTTCTTTATGTCCCTTTTAAACGGTACACTTACACACAAACATTAATATCTCGGCTTAAACTTGACCTAAAGACTTGAATAAGGTACCGTTGAATTTGTGTTTTCATGAGCTATCAAACTATGTAGTTTATATAATTAAAAAGCAATTTAAAAAAAAGTTACTAAAGTGGCTAGCTCTAACTTCACCGGTGTTTTTTCTGTCCTACCGGTCACAGCGACCTTTCAGTTGGTAATCAACAATGCAACTAAATGTCCAAAATCATAACATGCTGAACATGTTTCAAACTGTACTACGTGCTTTGGATCGTTCGTTTGTTTTATATCACCTTTAACCCTATCAAAGCACTTCCGCCTTCTTATCGTTCCATTGAGCTGTTTCTTGTAATTGATAGACACATTTCCTTTTCAATAGCTCACACAGGCGATACACTTCAGTGTTGTATCAGGTATATGTATTACATCGTATTCTTTCAATTAGTTTAATGTTATAAATGCTCCCTACGGCTTTATAGTAATTATGATATTTATATTGTTCAAATTCTCTTATTATTGAAGTATAGTGTTACCATTTTCGATCCATATCGTGCAGGCAGGTTACGCATTTTTAGAGTTGTAACGATATTTATATTGATCCTCACTTTCTTAATACTGAAGTGTAGTGTTACACTTTTCCACTCATATTGTGCAGGTAGGTTACGTATTCTGTTTTTTTCTCCCTCTACAGTAATATTTTAATGCTTTAATACGTGACTTATATTATTAGTTGTTTGCCCATCGTGCAGTTCTCTGTTCAGTAGTTTGCCAATGCTTTCGTAATTTAAAAAAAAAAAAAATTCAACGTGTAGTTCCAAGCAAATGCCGGTGTAGGGATTGAACCGCGTATATTGCCATCATCGCACCGGAATTTAAGAACGAGCGCAATTATCATTTCGACTACACCGACGTCTTTATAATAAACAACTTAAATTATCAGTATCTACCCCAGCATTCATTTTTCTATGAAGATATGTATGTTAATTTCTTTCTTCTCCATCATCACCTCATTGGGCGCCGCGAAAGCACAGTGGTTAAGACGGTTGTCTCCTGACCAGGTGTTTATGTGTTATTGATCGCATTATCCATCGATTGCAGATTGTTCTAAAATAAGGCACTAGCACCATATACCTAATATATGCATACTTGTGTGTACATTGATGATGTCTAGATTCACACTGACACAGGCCGTCGACTAAATGCGAGTAAGCAATTATTACAGGCAGTCATCGCACGGTTGCTTGAATAATTTGGCATGAAGCCTGAATGATTTCATCGGAAGTCGGTATGATCTCACAGGAAGCTTGAATAATCTCACAGGAAGTCTGAATGATTTCACCGCAAATCTGAATGATCTCACATGAAGTCTGAATTATCTCACAGGAAGTCTAATGATCTCACAGGAACTCTGAATGATCTCACATGAAGTCTGAATGATCTCACAGGAAGACTGAGCGATTTCACATGAAGTCTGAATAATCTTACAGTAAGTCTGAATGATCTCACATGAAGTATGAATGATCCCAAAGGAAGTATGAATATTCTCACAGGAAGTATGAATGATCTCACAGGAAGTATGACTGATCTCACAGGAAGTATGAATGATCTCACAGGAAGTAAGAATCATCTCTTCAGGCGTATTAATGATCTTACAGGAAGTCTGAATTAATTCACAGGAAGCCTGAATTATCTCATAGGAAGTCTGAATGCTCTAACAGTAAGTGTTAATGATCTCACAGGACGCCTGAATGATCTCATAAGAAGACTTAATGATCTCACATGAAGTCTGGCTCATCTCATATGAAATCTGAATGATTTCACATGAAGCCTGAATGATCTCACGGGAAGCCTGAATGATCTCACGGGAAATCTGAATGATCTCACAGGAAGCATGAATGATCTTTCAGGCAGAACTGGACGTCTACTCCTGATATATGCCAATTGCGATAGAGATGCTAGAATAGAGTAAAATAATGGTTCTGTTCTCGTGGGGGGAAATCTGGCTGTGAATTGTCAGGTAGAGTCAGGTGGAAAGATAATTGCTGAACAGAATGTAGCCTATATGTCTAGAACCTCAAGCATTAAGATGGATGTGGCTGCGATCACTTCAGCCTTGACGAGGCATCCGATATACCGTCCTTGATGATATGCACGTGTGGCGGATGACCCCACCTTTTGGTAGATAAAATTGCAACAGAAAGTCAAAATAAAGGACTTATTCTAATTAACAGAACAACAGAAGTAATCATTGGTACAAAGAAAAAGATTTATACCCAAATGCAACATCAAAGATAATGGAACCAATCTGAAACGACAATATATTTAAGTATTTCGCTACTGTAATAAGAGCAGAAAGAAGAAGTATTAAACAAGTTAAATGCAGAATGGCCAAGTAAAATGGGCATTTTACAAAATGAAGAATATTCTTTGCAATTTATCCTTGTCAGTCGAGGTGAAGAAAAGGGTTCTTAAGAGCTATAGTGAATCAGTCCTGAAATACGGAAGCGAATAATGGACAATTAGCAGACAAGTGAGGAATTATGTGGAAGCCACGGAGATGGGGTTTTTGGCAGAACACCGTGGAAAGACAGAAACGCAGAGACAGCAATAAAGATATCTTTTAGAAAGTTAACTTACAAAGAGACCTGGTTACGAGCATCAGAAGACGCCCACTCACATTCTCCGGAAATGTCATTAGAAGAGGAAAACTGTAGTGTGTGGTCAAAAATGAATTCTATAGGGGAAGAGAAGCAATGGGAAACCAATAGAGAAGATTGTGAAAATTTGACATCATGGCACGGGGGTACGACGGTATCAGAAATGTATGGCAGAACAAGAGACAGAAGGCTGTGGACAGACATGATCACCAACGCCACACGGCGCGGACTATAAGAGGGAGTCTGTATTCGAAGACGTTACCTTCTTTGGACATCAATATTTCAAATTAATATCCTGTTAACAGGATTATTAATCTAAGCAAGTGATGGATCCTAATATAAATTCTCTTTGAGGTTGAAAGGGGTAGGGGTTATGGAATCGGAGAAAAATAAGTAAAAGGGGCCGCGGGGCTTAAAGCTTCTACGGTTAAAATTCCCGTGCTCTGGCGGAAGGATTATGATTTCGCTCCACACACCGTCATTCAGTTGGACTAAATCATTGATTTCTGGTGCAGAGAGCAATGGCAAACTAAGAACGTGAAACCGGTTAGTAAATCAACCAAGATTTGGGGCTGACAGAAACGTCTTGTAAAGAACATGCGCCAATCATATTTTACCATTGCCGATCAAACAAAAGTTTCCTATAATAATCTGTAGATTCTCTGTACTTGACATATGGTTATGCAAATTATTATAATATGTAAGATTCGACATTCATTTTCATTCATTAATTGTTCATCTCAATGAGGTGGTTCCAGTCTGTTTTATGCAAGCAGAAATACTTCGTGTTACATTTGAAATTACCGTGGGAATAATACATGCTCCACATTCCAACAATACCCGTAAAAAGAAATCATCATAATCATCATCATGTGCCATGCCGATAAGCGTAGGCGGTCATGTTTCGCAATCTCACGCTATCACTAGAGTCGTGGATCAGCTCGGTGTTCTTGTCTCGACCATACCACATGTTCAAGCCATCCAGTTATTTATTTCTCTGACTTCCCCTTGATCTCTTCCCCTCAATCTTGCCAGTTGTCACCAAGTTCTCTAATTTATTTCTTCCGATAGCGTGTCCAAAAATTGTGATTGTCTAAGTCTAATTTCTCTAATCAGTTTACGGATTTCATTTGTTTCTTGTAGGACTTGGTCATTGGTTTTTCTGTCTGTCCGTGGTATCCTTTGCATTTTCCTCAGAAACCACAATTCCACAGCCATCAGGTGTTTTTCAGCCTCTTTGCTCATTGACCACGCTTCCCATGCATACAAAGAGTGGCCTCGAGGTAAGGTTTCCGCCTCGAGTGCTGGAGGTCGGGATTTTTTCACGTGGACTTCTAGAAAAAGAATTTCCCCTGGTCTCTAGGTAGTGAGATCGGACGCCCGTGTGTATTGTTGCGCACGTAAAAATTCCCTTGGCAGTTGGAAATCGAAATAGCATAGCCTAACGGCGCTGCCCGGGCAACATTTCGAGTTAAAAATCTACCCACAGTATTTCAGGATCCTCGCCGGTACTACGGAGTTCGTGCACTGAGCTGAGGTACTCCAGACTGAGGCACGGAGCACTTATGTACCCGTGTGCCGTGATGTTGATCCGTCGATTGTTTCGGGATTTTAGATTTAAATATTGAGCACAACCCACTACTGGCAACGCTGATCGTATTATGGTATGAACCTAAGGCCTATCCACGTCAATGCGGAAGCACTAGACTCGAGTTTCGCTCTCAATGGGAGACGTTGTAATATTCTGTTGTGATAATTTGGCCGTGTCCAGCGTGTGCCGCGTAGTCTAGTGTTTACACATTCGCTTCACACGCCGGTGATCCAGGGTTTGTTTCCGGATCCGGTCAAGGATATACACTACTAACGAGCTCAAACGAGAGCGAAACTCGAGTCTAGTGCTTCCGCATTGACGTGGATTGGTCTGTATGTTTTCCACCCTGCAAATGGCTACCTTCGCCATGGCGATTCTTGTTCTAATCGCTTCAAGGCATCTCACATCAGAACCGTTACGAGGTAATTGTACCTATTCATTGGTTTCAGAATATTCCCGTTTACTTGTATTACATTGTGGTATTTACTTCTTCCTAGTGACGGCCATAATCTGTGACTTCTTACAATTTAATTGTAGCCCTAGTTGTTCACTGTGTGAAACAACCGATTATCTACTAAATGTTGAAGATCCTGCTCATTGTCTGCGATAAGCATTGTGTCAACCGCATATCTAATGTTATTGATGTTACGTCCCCCAATGATGATTCATTTCATATCTTCTACATGTCATGAAATAGGGGAAGAACAATGTGGGTTTGTAGAAGGAAAGGGTACAGTAAATGCAGTGTGTATGCTGCGAACAGTTATTGAACGTGCTATAGAAGTAAACAAGGATATACACCTTTGCTTTATGGACTACACAAAGGCTTTTGATAGAGTTAGACATGTCAACATGGTAGATATGCTTGAAGATCTACAAATTGATGGGAAAGACATTAGACACATAAAAAACATATATTGAAAACACCCATATGCCATAAGGATTGATAATGAAGCGGGAAAATATCAACCTATTAAGAGAGGTCTTAGGCAGGGATGTGTATTGTCTGCAGATCTTTTGCCCTATACAGTAAAAATATTTTCAGAAATGTAGAAGATATAAATGGAATCAGCATTGGAGGAAGAAACATCAATAACATTAGATATGCAGATGATACAGTATTGATTGCAGACAATGCACGAGATCTATAACAATTAGTGGACGCGGTTGTTGTACACAATGAGCAGCTGGGGTTGGAATTAAATTGTAAGAAGACACAGATTATGGTCGTCACTAGGAAGAATGAAGTACCACAATGCAATATACAAGTAAATGGGAATATTCTTCAACAAGTGAATCGGTACAATTATCTCGGAACAGTCATAACATCTGATGGGAGATGCCTTGAAGAGATTAGAACAAGAATCGCCATGGCGAAAGTAGCCTTTAGCAAGATGAAAAACATTCTGACCAATAAAAAGATGTAAATTGAAACGAGAAAAAGAGTGTTGAGGGTATACGTAGAGCCTGTTCTTTTGTATGTATGTGAAACTTGAACAATGTGCAGTCAAGTTGAAAAACATCTGATGCCTGCAGAAATGTGGTTTCTGAGGAAAATGCAAAGAATACCATGGACAGAAAGAAAAACCAATGATCAAGTACAACAGAAGACAAATGAAAACCGTAAATTGATTAGAGAAATTAGACGTAGACAGTCAAAATATTTTGGACATGTTATGAGAAGAAATGGATTGGAGAACTTAGTGACAACTGGCAAGATCGAAGTGAACATACCAAGAAGAAGACCGACAGGAACACTGAGCTGATCCACGACGCTGGTGATCGGGTGAAATGGCGAGTCATGACCGCCCACGCTTTCCCGGCATGGCAGATGATTGATTGACATGTCTGAAAATATTTTCACTATTCAGGGAAACACGATCTGGAGACAGTATACATCACTGTCGCGCACCTCTCTTAATAGGCTGATATTGCCCTTTTTCATTATGAATCTTTATGGCAGCTTATTGTTTCAAATAAAAGGTTGTTTTTTTTATAAGTCCCGTCAATTTGTAGATCTCCAAGCATCTTCATCATATTGTCATGTCTTTCTTTATTGAAATCATTTGTATAGTCAATAAAGTAAAGATGTAGGTCTTTGTTTACTTCAGTAGAGCGTTTAATTAATGTTCTCAGCATATACAAAGCATTTACTGTACTATTGCCTGCTACGAACCCAGTAAACAGGAAACGTTTGTGTTAAATTTGAAAATTACCATGTGAATAACAAATGCTTCACATTAGAACAATACCCCTAACAATGTATTCAAACGTTTCAGGTAAAGTATTATTCATGCATTCACTTTACATGATATACAACTCCGCAGTGCGCATCTGACGAGATGCAGTGACATATGAAAATATTAGACAAACAACAGCTGCAGCAGGAAATCCATCATCATCATCATTGGTACCTTGCCGTCTTGACAGACGATAGTTTGTGCTTTAAAAAGGCATAATAACTTTTACCTTTGGCGATAGCGAATGTGACTGATAAGGCTAATTCGCGCTGTAAATGTCCGTTCACAGTGGGTGCATGTGAACACGTGGTCATTTCCACCATCATGCACCATCTTACGTCTGACACGCACGGTGTGTGACTTATCTGCAATAATTTTCTCCTTTGTATTTATTCCATTTCTGATGTTCGCCCTCCATGCAACACGTTCAGCGGCGATTTGCTCCCAATGTTCACTATCAATGCCTGTATCAATTATGTCCCGCTTACACACATCTTTGTATCGTAGTAGAGGCCGATCCTGAGATCTCTTACCCATCTGTAAAATTCACCAAAAAAGATGACCTTTGGTATTCTACCATCATCCATCCTCCTAAGATGTCCTATCCATCTAAGTCTACGAAGACTGAGCATGGAATAAACCGTCACACAACCTGATCTTTCCAATACTTCAGTATTTGTCATTTTGTCTTGCCACTTAATACCAAGAATTCTTCGCAGACACAGCATATGAAAGCTGTTTAAACGTTTCTCTTGGTGTGAGTAAGTTGTCCAGGTTTCACTGCCATACAGAAGAGTACTAAGGACACAGGCTTAATAGACAAGGACTTTAGCAGGAAATAACAATCGGAAATAAACACGGATATGTGTAGCTCAAGCGAACAAGTGAGATATGCTACACACGGACACGGTGTGTATAGTAGTAGTTGAAAGGCGTTCTAATGTTGAAACCCCAAGGGATGCTTATGATTCCTGTTCACCATCGCGGAGTTCGTTGTAAGGTATGTGCACTGTGTCCGTATTTAGTATATCTCATTTTTTCTCAGGAGTTACACACATCTAACTGTTTGTATTTCCTAAGGATGTAAAATATATCAGGCGATACAAAGTGCAACATACTGTTTTGGCTTCTGAGTTTAAACATACGCTTGCTGCATCATCATCACCATGATCAGATGCCTTGTCGATTGGCGTAGGTGATCATTCCTCTCCACAAATTGCGATCTCCGACGGCATAGATCAGTTCGTGTGTTGATCCCCTTCCGTGTCATGACGCTGACTATTAAGAATGTTCTCACGCTGTCTTCCTCTTTCTCCCTTATCTTCATATCTGGAGACATTTTGTTAAATAAATTGATCATGCTTATGGAATTAAAGTATTCATCTACATGAAACCCCAAGGGATTATTGTCCTAAGAGATACATTTCTCTACAGACATGCGCAATGAGACATCACAGAATGCGTTTTATGTTCTTTGTAAGTACTCATCATAAGATTCTATCATAAGATTGCAAATTGAGAGCCCCAAAACGCAGTTTAATACCCACATCTGTAGGTTTCCTTGACAACGTAACCAAGGTAGATTTTGATCATAAAGTGATTTCCCATGCATAGATATTTGCGCAATTCCTGGACAGAATGCCATCTAGCAACGACCTCCGTTTCTATGGTTAGCCATTTTCTCTCGGTACTATTTAACAGCCGGTCTCTCTAGCCGAGGGGTTACACCACTTTCTCCGTAATCCCGTTTATCACGCAGAGTCTTGTAGCGGGCGAGAACTGGAAGCGGTTCTACCCCCGCTGGTGACTTGCGGGATATCCTGAGGCGGCCGCTCAGAAAGCAATGGCAAACTACTGGGCGTAATCTTGCTAAGAAATCAACAGACAGCTGATAGATGCTGCTGTTGACAGCGATGTCCTGTAAAGGATATGAGAATTAAAAAAAAAAAAAAAAAACTATTTAACAGGTGTTTTATAAAGAACAGGACTTCTCAAACCTTACGTATGGAGGTTAGGGATCTTCTCCATCTTGCGTGATCTGAACCATACAAGCATCCATCTGCGTGTGGGAGTTATCATTGGGCAACAACGTTAGTTTTTTTTTCGTCAGTGAGTGACAGTAAAGCTATAAACAAAATAGCATAGCTAACTAATTAAGTGCCATGGGATGATTAATCGTTTTAAGCGACTTCCTGTATCTTCCAAGGGCTTTTATATCAACGAGATGTTGTCACTGCTCTATAATACAGTATGTCTGCTACAATATTAACAACTTTTAAGTCATAAGTGTGAGACACCTCTACTTTCCATTTCCCGCATACAATGTTTGTGTGGTCCAAACATATCGTTTGTTTTGCGCAGAATCTGTTAAGTTTTCACAAGCTTCTTCTGTAGACTGAATGAGGCTTGTGTACTTCCTTGTGGGGCCTTTTTAAGGGATGAACTAAGTCTGAGTGTTCAGACACACATTTTCTGATGTATTTTATTGCTCCTAACCCTCTAGTTCGCGGTATAGTGTACATTGCTGCCATGCAATGTGTATTGTCTTCCGTGCTGTTGTGTCTAAGATTTTTTTTAAATGTCGCTTAAAAGTCGACAGGGTCGACTTCACTTCACCGGGTTTTTACCCCATATGGCTTAGCACAACATCCGGAATACCAAGTGAATGCACAAAAGAATTAATGACATCACTAAAAAAAGAACACACACATCAACGGGTTGCCTAAAAGCCAAAGATAGCAAAATCATAATAGAAAAAGGTCAGATTTTACATGCATGGTCAGATTATGTGAAAGACCTCTATGATGATACAAGAGAAGAACAGTAGGCCTATGATCATCGGAATAATAATGAAAGACCATAATTTTGAAGATAGAAATTCAGAATGCTCTTAACCATATGAAAACTGGCAAGACCCCTGGTACAGATAACAGCACATTAGAAATGATCCATGCCTTAAAACAGGGGTGGGCAAACTATGGCCCACGGGCCACATGCGGACCACCAAGTGATTTTATGCGGCCCGCGTGGACATTTAGAAATTTAAAAAATTTAATTCGTATTTAAGTTATTTTGTTGAATTTTACAGAATTGCATGTACCGTTATGATGAGTGTCAATAACAAACGTAAGATTGAAGATGAATGCCGTGTTTTTAATGATGAATGGACAACTAAGTACTGTTTTATAAAAGTTGGTAGCAAATCAGTTTGCTTGTTGTGTCGTGAGTCAGTGGCTGTCTTCAAGGAGTACAATTTAAAAAGACATTATCAAACAAAACATTCCGATTTCGGATACAATTTAACGACCGAAGAGAAGGAAACGAAATGCCTTGAGTTGGTGAAAAATTTGGAGAAACAGCAAACTGTTTTCACTAAACAGTCTTCAATTCAAGATGCTGCATCTGAAGCTAGTCTTGTGCTGTCACACAGAATTGTAAAACAGAATAAGCCATTTTCTGATGGCGAGTTCATCGAGGAATGTTTGCTAGATGCAGAAAACATTATGTGTCCAGAACAAACAACAACAACAACAACAAACAGATTTGACAACATTACTTTATCAAGGAGAACTGTGGTCAGACGTGTTGACAAGATCAGTGACAATTTGATGCAAAACTTCAAGATGCAAGTAAACAATTTGTGTGGTACTCTCTTGCATTGGATGAGAGTACCGATGTACATGATACTGCCCAATTATTGATATTTATACGTGGAATAAACACTTCTTTCAAACTCACTGAAGAGTTACTGAGTGTTGAGTCACTCAAAGACACAACCACAGGCCATGATGTATTTAATGCTGTTACTAACTGTATTGAAAGAACTGGGTTGGTTTGGAACAAGATGGCAAGTGTTACAACTGACGGAGCTCGTGCTTTGACTGGAAAAAAATGTAGGTCTGGTAAAGTTGATAAGTGATAAGATTAAAGCAGAATATCCAGACCACACATCATTACCACTTCACTGTGTGATTCATCAAGAAAGTCTGTGTAAAACTATTTTGAATATCAAGCATGTTATTGACCCAGTTGTCAGTGTCATCAACCTCATCAGATCAAGAAGACTTAATCACAGACAGTTAAGTCATTACTTGACGATTTGGAAACTGAACATTCCGATGTCCTGAACCACACCAATGTTCGATGACTGAGTCTCGGCAAGGTGTTGAGGCAAGTGTGGGAACTGAGAGAAGAAATAGTGATGTTCCTAGATGTCAGAAGTCGGGGTGCCCCACCGGATAGATGAAAATATTATTCACTGGCGAGCAACCCTAAATAGTCAGAAACTGACTAGGGACAAAATCTATATGGCTGAACTACAGATTAAGCCCATGAATATCCAACGTACAGCTCCAAGTGGCTCGTTACAAAATTGAAATGAACTGTGCTGAATATTCGCCAAGGATGGGAAGGAGAAGGTTAGTTAGAATAGATTTTTACGTCTGAATTAAAGTGTAAAGACAACTATTCCAGTACAGGTTTTTCTCCCTGACTGCTCCCTTCCTTGGTGTGTAAGTGAACCCCCACCAATGTACACAACAACACGTATGCACAATTGGAAAAAATATAATGACAGAACTGTGAGTTACAAGACTACAACATTTATTTACTAATCATAGACATTGGATGATTGTCAATATGAGGATGATAAAATCATATAACATATTGTGATGAAAAACATTACGTAACTTTACTTGTTACTTCATCTATCTGGAACTGTGGTCCAGATCCCCACTCTCCAGTAGACTCAACAAAAGAACAGCTTGCCGGTATTCTAACGTCTGCCAGTCCTGGCTCTACCTAGTCATAACTCGTTCTTGAGATCTATAACATAGGTGCTCCTTGTGAGAGCTTGAAAGAAAGTCAAGAATGTGTTATATCAGTTCTACATCAGCGCAATCCTAATTAAAACATATCATAACACAATCATATACAATGACCAGTCTGGCCAAGTTTATCTTCCAGCCCTACTGCGTTCACCATCCTCCTTCTCCCTACTGTCTTTAGTCTGGGACGGGCTTTTCAATTGTCTCACACGCCTGTAATGATTACATTTCTGCCGCCCCATGTCCATGTCGCTAATACAGAAATTCTGTGTCGTACAGCCGCTCCGTCAAATGTTAGTTTAGCAGCTCACAGGGTCGGTAATGGTATTATAATAATGCCGGGTCATCCGGGCTTACAAGCCGTGACCAGTAGCTGTGCCAGGTTTCCATGCATTACCGTGGACGCACGCCCACAATACACTGAGAAAGTTTAGCACCCTATACCAATTGTGGGTAATGTCTGTACCATTACACCTCTGCTTCCACCACAATCATTGGCCAATGTGCCAATGCACAGACAATTGATGGTTAGTGTGCCAATGCGCACACCATAATATAACACTTCATATTGATAGGCTTGCATATGACAAATCAATATATCAAACATCCAATCCACATAAACATATTGATTAAACTAGACATATTATGATACTTTAACATCATAGCATAATGCACTAGTTAGTTACTGCTGTTGTAAGAATTAAATAAATAGTCAGTTGACTATATTCTGTACAACAAATGCACACACCAAAAAGTCAACTAGGGTAGTGTACAAAGAAATGACAAGCATCTACCAAGACACCTAAAAGTATACTTAGACAATGATATGCCTTTCACAAGTTTCTACTTCTCAGAAGAGTAATACATGAAGCACAACGATATTGAACACAGAACTTAGAAAGAACACTCAAGTAACCTACGCCAAAGATAGTTCTTGCAATAACCTAGATCAGATATAGACTGGAATTCAGTACATACACCTAAAATACTTAGTTACTAAGAAATCTACATTTACTCTCTCTTCTCACCTGTTCTGAAGTCAAACTTAATCTAACATAAAACAGGCTAGGGACCCTTATTTAAGCTGAGTCAAGCAGACCGTATTATCTACTTGGTATTCCCATCATAAATTCTTCTTATCTCCACCGGACGGTAATTGCACTTATCACTGCAATTGGCCATCACACCTGTGGGTCTGACAATTATTAGCCCACTGAGTCTTATCAGTGATTTCACACCTTGCACCTCTAGTCTCTACCAGATGGGGTCATCCATCGCGGTTGGGCGATTTCCTAGCTATTCTTATCAGGTGTCATGTCAAGGGAACAATTAGGTTCTCGTGGTCAACAGCCAGTTTACAACTCTGTTGGTAAACCAGGTTTGCTTGCGTCATACTTGGCTGGTTTTAATTACTATTCAGTCCCCTGAGTCTGCCCTCCCGTCTGGCTGGATTGATAAGACTGTGAAACTTATCTGGGGGTGACCGGTACTGGTGTCAAATTAACTTCCCAAATAGAAAGCCATTTCTGGTGGTTGTTTACTTGCAGGTTTTGCAAGCTTACGTCAAGACAGTATAGCCTTGAATATAGAGAAAACAGTTTTGTTCGTCTGTTGATCCTCTACATGGCCCATCAAAAGTGAACCGAAAATTGTTCTGGGAAGTAAAGGCTGCCAATTCGTGACACTAGAGATGAAGGGCATTGCATGTGACTTTAATACTAACATTGTCAATAAAGAGTGGCAGTTAGACTTTATGTTTGCCATTGAAATTATGGAAAAGTTAAATGAACTGAATGTCAAACTTCAGGGCAATGGTGTGTTTGCACATGAATTGTATGTATATGTAAAATCATTTCAGGCAAAACTCTCACTGTTCTCCAGAAAAGCAAGTGAAAAAAGATTTTGTCACGTCCCTATGCTGAAACAAGAAACCATTTCTGGTGACATGTCTGAAAAATACAAAGCCCAATTAGATGCATTGATTGAAGAATTTGGATGGAGATTCCAAGATTTCAAGAAATTAGAGCCATAGTTCAATATTCTCAGTTTAGTGCACAAGCTGATACAGCCACAGAGGACATACAGTTGGAGCTGCTTGACTCACAAGCAGATCTTGACCTCAAAGAGAAATTCAAGACAGACGGTTTGCTGGATTTCTATGGATCTTTATCACAAGAATCATTTCCCAACTTGAAAAACTTTGCAGCTAAACTTTTATCATTATTTGGATCAACATACATTTGCGAACAAGCATTCTCTTGCTTGAAGATCAACAAATCTAACAATAGGTCTTTCTTGTCGGACTGCAACTTGTATGCTGTCGTGCGAATTTCAACAAGTAAACTTGCTCCAGATTTCAAGTATATTGTCAAAAAGTGCAAGCAGTTACATACATCTCATTAGAAATCAACAACTGTAGTGACAATGTAGTCGCTGTGTGTCTAAATTAAAGCCATTGATAGATAATAATGAATATTTGTTATAATAACAAGTTGTAAAATCGTGTTAACAAATTATTAAAAGTTTTTATCCATATTGTCAAATATAATGTGTAAGTGTATAAGTAAAATAAAATTGCAATAATTAGTTATTTATACTGCTTAATTAATTAATAATTACTTATTGTGATAGGTTGCTATAAACAAAATGGATATATATATATATATATATATATATATATATATATATATATATATATATATATATATATATATATACATATATATATATATATATATATATATATATATATATATATATATATATATATATATATATATATATATGCGGCCCGCCAATAGCTTTACATTTGTCAATGCGGCCCTCCGCACGAAAAGTTTTCCCACCCCTGCCTTAGAAGAATATGGAATAGACCAAGTCACCAGGCTGCTTAACGCAATATACGATACTGGTGATATACCTCCTGAATTATGTAATTCTATAGTTATTGCAATCCCGAAGACATCAGGAGCCTTGGAATGCTATCAACATCAAACAATTAATATAATGAGCCACATCACGAAGATTCTGCTGATAATTATTATGCAAAGAGTTAGGCAGGAAAATACAACCCGAAATAAGAGGAGAACATTATGGGTTTTTTTTATTTTTTAAGAAGGCAAGGGCACAGTAAATGCTATGTATATACTGAGAACAGTAATCGAACGTTCTATATCTTTGCTTTATTGAATACACAAAGGCTTTCGATAAAGTGAGACGTGTCAACAAGATAAGGACGCTTGAAGATCTACAAATTGATGGAAAAGACCTTAGATTTGTAAAAAACTAAAAATAAAAACTTGTAAAAATATATTGGAAACAACAAGCTGCCATCAGAATTGATAACGATGTAGATCAATATCAGCCTATTAAAAGAGGTGTGAGACAGGGATGTGTAATATATCCAGATCTTTATTCCCTGTACAGTGAAAATATTTTCAAAAATATAGAAGATATGGAAGGGAGAAACATTGAGGGACGATACCTCAATAACATTAGATGTGCAGATGATACACTCTTGTTTGCAGACAATGAACAGGACCTGCAAAATTTAGTAGATGCGATTGTTGCACACAGTGAACAACTAGGGTTAGAACTGAATATTAAGAAAACACAGATTATGGTCGTCACTGGGAAGAAGGAAATACCCCAATGTGATATACGAGTAAATGGGCGTATTCTTAAGCAAGTGAATCGATACAGTTATCTCGGAACAGTCATAACATCTGATGGGAGATGCCTTGTAGAGATTAGAACAAGAATTGCCATGGCGAAGGTAGCCTTTTGCAAGATGAAAAACATACTGACCAATAAAAAGATATCAATTGAAACGAGAAAAAGAGTGTTGAAGTGCTAAATGGATCCTGTACTTTGTATGGATGAGAAGCGTGGACAATGAACAATCAAACTGAAAAACATCTGATGGCTGTGGAAATCTGGTTTCTGGGGAAAATGGAAAGAATACCATGGACAGACAGAAAAACCAATTAACAAGTCCTCCAAGAAACAAATGAAGATCGTAACCTGATTAGAGTCATTAGACGTTGACAGTCAAAACTTTGTGGGCATGTTATGAGAAGATATGGATTGGAGAACTTGGTGACGACTGGCAAGATCGAAGGGAAGAGACCAAGGGGAAGACCGAGAAGTAAATACCTGGATGGCTTGGCCACGTGCCATGGTCGGGACAGGAACACAGAGCTGATCCACGACTCTGGTGATTGAGTGAGATGGCAGAACATGACCGCCCACGCTTATTGGCATGGCACATGATGGATGGATGGCTCAGTCTCTTTTCGCCGCGCGGAAATCGTCGCACAATGCACGAACTCCGTAGCTACTAGTGCAGTGGTTCTCAACCTTTTTTGGCCCGTGCCCCCCTTCACCATATTTTCACAACGTCATTCCCCCCCCCCCCCCTTTCGTATTTCCTACCTAAACACCCCTCCCGCTCCTGCCCCTATACAGTATACGTAATAATGGAAGCACATACCAAAACAGGTCTAGACGTCCACATAAAACGTGATTTGTGGGTCTACTTACTTTATAAAATGAATTTTAGAAGGGGTAAGACGTACAGAACCGTAAAGTATGAAGGGAAAAACAACATCAAGTGATCGGTTCTTGTATTAACGTGATCTTGAAATAATCTTCATTTCCCCCCCCCCCTGGAAACCCTAAAATTCCCCCCGGGGGGGGGGGGAATTCCCCACCGGTTGAGAACCACTGTACTGGTGTCTTCGATTGTCTATGTCACCGTAGTCTAGCTAGCATTCAATATAAAGTAACACAAAGTAATGCGGCTTTACAAAATTCAATTACGGACGTCACATGACGAGGATAAAGGAACACCAACACATGACTTGTTGTACACTCTAGCTTTAATCATTCATGACACAAACTCTCGTTCTGTACGGAGGACCTCGACAATATCAGTCAGGTCTGGTAGGGGCTGAGTTGTCTCGAGGTATGATGTCCGCCTCGAGTGTTGGAAGTCCCGGCTTCAAACCCCGGTGAGGGCCGGGATACTTTCACGTGGACTTCTAGTAACAAAATTTCCCCTGGTCTCTGGGTAGTGAGATCGGACGCCCGTGTATATTGCTGCGCACGTATAATATCCCTTGGCAGTTGGAAATCTAAACATGAGTACAGGGCCGTATTAAGCCATCTTGGTGCCCTAGGCACAAACCCACATGGGTGCCTCCTACTGCCCTGGGCCCCCGATCCTCCACTGACTGCTGGTATGTTCAATATTATGCAAACAACTAACAAAGAAAAACAGTTGTGAAATGTAAACACATATGTTTGTACTACTATCACTCATATAAAACCTACAATAAGGTATTTCTGTATTAAAATTAATAGTTAATTAATTTTGTAATAATAGTAGACAAAAATACTGTAACTTTTTTGATAGATAAGAAAGTCAGAGAGAGCACACATTTACATTTTAAAGTTCTTTTTTCTAGATTTACGTCTGGCAAAGTTTTTGAGTACATCATCAAAGTTGATTTTGCGCAACAAGTCTGCCTCAATCATCAGCAAAGATAAGGAATCAAGCCTTTCTTGTTTCATTGTCGATCTACTTGGATTTTTTGTACGTTTCAACTGAGAAAAAGAGCGCTCAGTTGAACAGTTCGTAACCATTAATGTTAAAAATATGCGCAAGGCGATTTCTACATTTGGAAAAGCACATTCGATGTTGTCTCTAACTATTACTTTGTAGAGTTCTGCATGGCTGAACGTGTTGTTGTCAGATTTTGATGCACTAAACTTGTGGCGAATATATGAGTGGAACTGTTGTAGTTCAGTATATAAATTATTGTTCAGATCTTCAGGATCAGCATTTATTAGTCCTTCACAACACTGAGATGTTTGTGGTACATCGACCAAACAAGAAAATCGAACTGCTAGATCATTATATACATGTCCTCGTCTACTCATCTCTGTCTCAAGTTTGTCAACAATGGTGTAGAAAGCAGATATACGAAATTTGTCTCTGGCATTCTGAGATGCCTCAGGGGCATCACCATCAATGACCACTGTCTTTCGTTTACAATTACGGGTCAAAGTTGACTTATAATCCACACCTGGTGTTATTTCTTTTGCAGCTTCTTCAGATCTTTCAAATTCATTCCTAGATTCATGCAAGTGATCTGCTAGTGAAGAATACAAATCAGCACACGCTTTCAAGTTCACGTGCTCATTTTGTAGAGCTTGACTGACCCTGTGAAAATGTTGTAACACTTTTCCCAACAGACAAGCATTAAAGCAAATTCTAATTCTTGCATCTTCTTTGCAATGTTTTCTGCTTCTCTTCTGGTGTCCCCCTTCTGTGACTGGTCTTCTTGTAAACATTCTAACGCTGCTATAATCTGAGGATGAGACATTAGAATGGCTTCAGTTGCAACAGCATGTGCTTCCCATCTAGTATCGGAAAGGGACTTTACCAGCTTTTCATTCACAAGGCATCCTTTCAGAATCTTCCATCTTTTGGTTGTAGCTGAGAAAAAAGTATAGATCAGTTGCACTGTATGGAAGAAGTTTACTGCCTCTAAACAAGAGTCAACGGCACTTCTGCCTACCAGATTTAGTGAATGGGCAGCACAGGGTATGTATATATAAATAATGTGCGATTCAATATTACATTTGCGATTTGCTTATGCCATGCAATTACGGTACCGGGACAATATACACATTTTTCTTGAGGACTTGTGGTGCCCCCTAAATGCTTGGTGCCCTAGGCACGTGCCTTGTTTGCCTAATGGTTAATCCATCCCTGCGTGAGTAGCCTAACGGCGCTGCCCGAGGAAAATTTCGAGTTAAAAATTTACCCAAAGTATTTCAGGATCTTCGCCGGTGCTACGGAATTTGTGCACTGAGCTGATATACTTCGGGCTCAGGCTTGAGTTAGGAGTAGAACGGAGCACGTATGGGTTACACCCGTGTGCCGTGATGTTGATCCGTCGACTAAACTAAACTGTCAGGTCTGGCAGTCTTAAGACTAATCTCGAACTATTCATGACTATTCGTCTCCTAACTCCGGCAGAGGAAGGCATCCGACTTCAAAATATGTTCCTGGAATAATGTCAATCATAATGTCGTTTCCGTCCTTTCATCACGTCGTGGTGGAATACGCTAGTCGGGATTTAGGTCGACTGAATTATGTTACTCCAACGGCTGCACTGGATGGCGTCATATTAGAATTCAAAAAAACCTGTAGACGTCTTTCTTCTAATCCGTTTCTAAGATCGACAGTACATCACATATGTCGATTGATTCCGATTGTAGCTTTCTTTCCTTAATGCTATAATGGTAGTTGAAAGGCGTTCTTATGTTGATTCGATCAGTCCTTTTAAGATGTTGAATGATTAGCTATCAAAAAGTAGATCTTAACTTTACCGCAAAGATTGGTTTCTCATAATCAGATTAAGCTACCAACTTCGTATCCCGAAGGAGGATCCTAATATGAGTTATGATTTGATAGAGCCATCACATAATATTGGCAAGAATTCATAGAGTGACCAGTCTTGTCCTCTGCTACTGGATAACTGACGCACGCGTCGAACCGTCGTCCCTCTGCTCACATGGCATTATCAGCGAAGACCCATATTAACTTTCATCCATCCATTATATTCCATGCCGGTAAGCGTGGTCGGTCATGACTCATCATTTCACTTGATCACCAGAGTCGTGGATCAGCTCAGTGTTCCTCTCTCAATCATGCCAAGTGGTCAAGCCATCCAGGTCTTCCCCTTGTTCTCTTCCCCTCAATCTTGCACGTTCTCCAATGTATTTCTTCACATAACATGTCCAAAAAATTGTGACTGTCTAGGTCTTATTTTTCTAATTAACTTGCGATTTTCATTTGCTTCTTGTAGTACTTTGTCATTGGTTTATCTGCCTGTCCATGGTATTCTTTCCATTCTCCTCAGAAAGTACATCTCCACAGCCATCAGATATTTTCAGCTTGACTGCTCATTGTCCAAGCTTCACATCAATACGAAAGTACAGGCTCTATGTAGCACCTCAACACTCTTTTTCTCTTTTCAATTGACATCTTTTTATTTATCAGTATGTTTTTCATCTTTCTAAAGGCTACTTTTGCATTAGCGATTCTTGTTCTAATCTCTTCAAGGCATCTCCCATCAGATGCTATGACTGTTCCGAGATGATTGTACCTATTCACTTGTTGAAGAATATTCCAATTTACTTGTATATTACATTGTGGTATTTCGTTCTTCATAGTTACGACCATAATATGTGTCTTGTTACAATTTAATTCTAACTCTGGTTGTTTACTGTGTGCAACAACCGCATTTACTAATTGTTGCAGATCCTGCTCATTGTCTGCAACCAATGTTGTGTCATCTGCATATCTAATTTTATTGACGTTTCGTCCTTTGATGATGATTCTGTTTATATCTTCTACATTTCTGAAAATATTTTCCCTCTATAGGGAAAAAGATCTGGAGACATTACACATCCCTGTCTCACACCTCTCTTAATATTGTTTATCCATCAAGAATGATGATGACCATTCATGTCATCCAGTGAGGTTGAAAGCATGGAGCCGTGAGTTCTAAGATGGCTGATAAGGCCTATTTTGGCTCAAAATGTTCTTTTACAATGTGGGCAAAGAATGCTTGACGTTCCAGGAGGAGGA
>OY992891.1:68418903-68689072 GCA_963921405.1 Cepaea hortensis | reverse complement strand
GAGGGAGGAGGAAGAGGGAGGAAGAAGAGGGAGAAAGAGGGAGAAGGAGAAGGAGGAGGGAGAAGGAGGAAGGAGTAGGAGGGATGAGGATGGAGGAGGAGGGGAGAGGAAGAGGGAGAAGGAGGAGGGAGAGGGAGGAGAGAGGGGGGAGGTAGAGGGAGGAAGAAGAGGAGGAGGAGGGAGGAGGAGGAGAGAGGAGGAGTGGTGTGGAGGGAGGAGGTAGAGGGAGGAGGAGAAGAGAGGAGGAGGGAGTTTGCCATTCCGAATTCATACTCGTCTAGGTTCTTTGATTTCGGTCCTTCCATTGATTGTTCTTCCCTTCTACATGACTGTAGATAACTTCCTTACATATAAAAAGATGAATTGTTATTGATATTGCCGTGGCATGGAGGAATATCAGCAGCAGAGTTGATCTAGAAAACCAAAGACCGAGATCTATGGAGAGCCATGAATGCCTACGCCAGCCGGCACGGCACTTGATGATAATGATGATTGCCGTGTGACGATTCTGTGTAGTCACGTCATTTTCTTCGCTTTTCCTAGCGTTGTGGTTCGGGGATTCTTTCATCATCATCATCATATATTTACGTACGTATTTAGGGAGGGGGAGGAGGGAGGTGGAGGAAGAAGAAACAAAACTATGACAGTTGGCAGCGCGGGAATAAGAGGAAGACGTGTAGAAAATGTCATCTCAATCGGATGGGCCGTTCGCGAACGCATAAAGGACATACAGACATACAGACATACAGACGGGGATTGCCTTTTATATATAAGATGACGCCATCCAGTGCAGTCGTTAGAGTAACATAATTCAGTCGACATAAAACCCGAAAAGCGTATGCCACCACGACGTGATGAAAGGACGGAAACGACATTATGATTGACATTATTCCAGGAAAATATTTTGAAGTCGGATGCCTCCCTCTGCCGGAGACGAATAGTCATAAATAATTCGAGATTAGTCTTAGGACTGCCAGATCTGACAGTTTAGTTTAGTCGACGGATCAACATCACGGCACACGGGTGTAACCCATAAGTGCTCCGTTCCACTAGTAACTCAAGCCTGAGTCTGGAGAATCTCAGCTCAGTGCACAAACTCCGTAGCACCGGCTAGGATCCTGAAATACTTTGGGTAGATTTGTAACTCTAAATTTTCCCTGGGCAGCGCCGTTAGGCTACTCATGTTTTCGATTTCCAACTGCCAAGGGATTTTATACGTGCGCAACAATACACACGGGAGTCCGATCTCACTACCCAGAGACCAGGGGCAATTTTGTTACTAGAAGTCAACGTGAAAGTATCCCGGCCCTCACTGGGGTTTGAACCCGGGACCTCCAGCACTCGAGGCGGACATAATACCTCGAGACCACTCAGCCCCTGCCAGACCTGACTGGCATTGTCGAGGCCCTCCGTACAGAACGAGTGTTTGTGTCATGAATGATTAAATCTAGAGTGTACAACAAGTCATGTGTTGGTGTTCCTTTATCCTCGTCATGTGACTTCCGTAATTGAATTGTGTAAAGCCGCATTACTTTGTGTTATTTTATATTGAATGCTAGCTAGACTACGGTTACATAGACCATCGTAGACACTAGTACAGTGGTTCTCAACCGGTGGGGAATTCCCCCCAGGGGGGAATTTTAGGGTTTCCAAGGGGGGAGGGGGGGGGGGAATGAAGATTATTTCAAGATCACGTTAATACAAGAACCGATTACTTGATGTTGTTTTTCCCTTCATACTTTACGGTTCTGTACGTCTCACCCCTTCTAAAATTCATTTTATAAAGTAAGTAGACCCACAATCACGTTTTATGTGGACGTGTAGACTTGTTTTGGTATGTGCTTCCATTATTACGTATACTGTGTAGGGGCAGGAGCGGGAGGGGGGTTTAGGTAGGAAATACGAAATGGGTGGAATGACGTTGTGAAAATATGGTGAAGGGGGGCACGGGCCAAATATTTAGGTAGGAAATACGAAAGGGGAGGAATGACGTTCTGAAAATATGGTGAAGGGGGGCACGGGCCAAAAAAGGTTGAGAACCACTGCACTAGTAGCTACGGAGTTCGTGCTTTGTGCGACGCTTTCCACGCGGCGAAAAGAGACTGAGCCATCCATCCATCATGTGCCATGCCGATAATCATGGGCGGTCATGTTCTGCCATCTCACTCAATCACCAGAGTCGTGGATCAGCTCTGTGTTCCTGTCTCGACCATGGCACGTGGCCAAGCCATCCAGGTATTTACTTCTCGGTCTTCCCTTTGGTCTCCTCCCTTCGAACTTGCCAGTCGTCACCAAGTTCTCCAATCCATATCTTCTCATAACATGCCCACAAAGTTTTGACTGTCTACGTCTAATGACTCTAATCAGTTTACGATCTTCATTTGTTTCTTGGAGGACTTGTTCATTGGTCTTTCTGGCTGTCCATGGTATTCTTTGCATTTTCCTCAGAAACCACATTTCTACAGCCATCAGATGTTTTTCAGCTTGATTGTTCATTGTCCACGTTTCTCATCCATACAAAGTACAGGATCCATTTAGCACTTCAACACTCTTTTTCTCGTTTCAATTTATATCTTTTTATTGGTCAGTATGTTTTTCATCTTGCAAAAGGCTACCTTCGCAATGGCAATTCTTGTTATAATCTCTACAAGGCATCTCCCATCAGATGTTATGACGTTTCTGAGATAATTGTATCGATTCACTTGCTTAAGAATACGCCCATTTACTCGTATATCACATTGTGGTATTTCCTTCTTCCCAGTGACGACCATAATCTGTGTTTTCTTAATATTCAGTTCTAACCCTAGTTGTTCACTGTGTGCAACAATCGTATCTACTAAATTTTGCAGGTCCTGTTCATTGTCTGCAAACAAGAGTGTATCATCTGCACATCTAATGTTATTGATGTATCGTCCCTCAATGTTTCTCCCTTCCATATCTTCTATATTTCTGAAAATATTTTCACTGTACAGGGAATAAAGATCTGGAGATATTACACATCCCTGTCTCACACCTCTTTTAATAGGCTGATATTTACCTACATCGATATCAATTCTGATGGCAGCTTGTTGTTTCCAATATATTTTTACAAGGTGTTATTTTTAGTTTTTTACAAATCTAAGGTCTTTTCCATCAATATGTAGATCTTCAAGCGTCCTTATCATGTTGACACGTCTCACTTTATCGAAAGCCTTTGTGTATTCAATAAAACAAAGATATAGAACGTTCGATTACTGTTCTCAGTATATACATAGCATTTACTGTGCCCTTGCCTTTTAAATAAAAAAAAAACCACAATGTTCTTCTCCTTTTTCGGGTTGTATTTTCTTCCTAACTCTTTGCATAATAATTATCAGCAGAATCTTCGTGATGTGGCTCATTATATTAATTGTTTGATGTTGATAGCATTCCAAGGCTCCTGGTGTCTTCGGGATTGCAATAACTATAGAATTACATAATTCAGGAGGTATATCACCAGTATCGTATATTGCGTTAAGCAGCCTGGTGACTTGGTCTATTCCATATTCTTCTAAGGCATTGATCATTTCTAATGTGCTGTTATCTGTACCAGGGGTCTTGTCAGTTTTCATATGGTTAAGAGCATTCTGAATTTCTATCTTCAAAATTATGGTCCTTCATTATTATTCCGATGATCATACTGTTCTTCTCTTGTATCATCATAGAGGTCTTTCACATAATCTGACCATGCATGTAAAATCTAACCTTTTTCTATTATGATTTTGCTATCTTTGGCTTTTAGGCAACCCGTTGATGTGTGTGTTCTTTTGTTAGTGATGTCATTATTTCTTTTGTGCATTCACTTGGTATTCCGGATGTTGTGCTAAGTCATATGGGGTAAAAACCCGGTGAAGTGAAGTCGACCCGTCGACTTTTAAGCGACATGTAAAAAAAATCTTAGACATAAAAACACGGAAGACAGGACACATTGCACGGCAGCAATATATACTATACCGCGAACTAGAGGGTTAGAAGCAATAAAATACATCAGAAAATGTTTGTCTGAACACTAAGACTTAGTTCATCCCTTAAAAAGGCCCCACAAGGAAGTACACAAGCCTCATTCGGTCTACAGAAGAAGCTTGTGAAAACTTAACAGATTCTGCGCAAAACAAAAGATATATTTGGACCACACAAACATTGTATGCGGGAAATGGAAGAGATGGAGACACTTTTAATCGAGCTCTGATGAGAGAGACGTTCTACGAATGACCTACTACATTATGATTAAATCAGATATCTCCAGACCTGGACAGTGCAAGAAATAAACAGTAGCATGACCTTTGCAAGACGGTACGATCAGCCTCAACCCTAAGTGGATTTTCTGAGCAATTTTACCTTTTTGTAGTTTACCAGTGGGGAGTCTCCATGGCGAAGTGGTCAAGCCGTCTGCCTCGGGCTCCGAAGGTTGTGGTTTCGAATCCGGGCCGTGTCCTTCGGTTCACGAGCACATTTATTTCGGAGACTCCTGCGGGTCGTGGCTAGAGCTACGGAGTTCGTGCTTTGTGCGACGCTTTCCGCGTTGCAGAAAGAGACTGAGCCATATGGGATAACAACCCGGTGCAATGAAGTCGACCCTGTCGACTTTTAAGCGACTTTTTGTAGCTTACCATTGCTTTCTGAACCATAAAACATAAGTTAGTTGCATATTCTTTTACTGGCGTAGCAGTAAAACCCAGCATTTTTTGACTGTTCGTGATTCGTGTGCAAGTTTACTTTCAGTAGTTTGCCATTGCTTTCTGAACGACCGGTACTCATACCATTTTATAAGAAATAAAATAAAAAACCAACACAGCTGTGTTTCGAAGGCGGTATGCCGGATTACGAACTGCGAACGTGACACCTTCGCCACGGAGAAGGCATAAGAGTGAATCACATGTCAACGTTTAAATCCATCTGATAAGTGTAGGAGTTGATCAGAACTAGAGCTCGTTTACCCTTCCTACCACGTCGTCTCCGAGGGAGAAATGCTACATAAAAATATATACTTGGGGTACTGATTTGGCGTAATGTTGTTCCTGTGCTCTCTAAACGTCGTTGTCCTATAATGCAGCATGGTCCTATAGTGTGTTTTATGTATGCATTTGTTTGCTGCCGTGGCGATGGCGTTGCGGGCGCAATTCGTAATGCCGCTTACCAGCGTTCGAAACACAGCGGTGTCCAATTTGGCAGCAGACTGTGTCTCGCTGGTTTTATCGTCTTGGTATGGGAGCCGGTCATTCAGAAAGCAATGACAAACTATTGAAAGTAAAACTTGCCAAGATATAAACAGGAAATGCTGGTGTTGACTGCAACGTCCTGTAAAGCATATGCAACTTTAAAATATATTTCTGTATTTCTGTAATTATCTAATATCAATGTCAATAATCAAATGTTAATCCAGTACGTCCTTCTATTTTTCCAAGCGGGGAATCATTAAAAATGTGTTCTTAACCTTGCCACAAAGACGTCTTGAGTTTAATGTTTCTTGTAATCAACTTAATGTGTAGTACACAGGAAGTCTTGTTTGCTAATAGTCCTATGTTATCTCGTTCGCTGAATTGCCCAGTCGTGGAGATAAACAAGTCAACCGACCAACCCCTACGTTCACTCTTAATGTATTATCTTGTATTATCTTCCTCCCGTATTGTCCCTAAGCACCCTATTTGTTATCTCTTTTCCGTCATGTTCTTATCGTGCATATATGAAAGTGAACTGTGGCAGGCTAAACAATGTTCAATGTATCAAAATAAGGATTACTGCTCTGAAGACCAAATCTGGGTACTTGACTCCACATTTAGTTAATTCTTATATTGATAATTTCAACTTTGTTGTATGCTGTCTTGGGCTGTTAAACATAGCTTCAATAGGGTTTAAGTGGTAATCAAAAGTAGCACTTGAATATATCAATATAGCATCCACGCAAGCTAATAAAAAGTTCGATAGGTCAGTCTATTCTTCGTTCATAAGGGACACTCAAGTAACGTGCTCACGGTAAGCCACGAATATACCATGAAATGTTCCCACACGGGTATAAATTGAACTAATTTGTGTTGCACCCTTTAGCACGAGGATACAGGTCTTAATTTATTGTTGTGAATCATATATTACCTACAAGGAGGCTGGAATGTCATCTATTCGAGGAAGAGGGTATGTCACAGTCGTGGTGATTTTATTATATGCACTGTTATCATCATCATCATGTGCCCTGTCAAATAGCGTAGAAGTTCATGTCTCTCCACAGATCTCCTCTCTTTGTGTTGTAAATCACCTCTGCTAATGATATTCCTCCAGGTCACCGTCTTTGGGTCTGACTCTGCCTCTTTTCCCATTGATCTTTCCAGTTGTCACGAGGTTCTCCGATGCCCTCTTCTCATCACATGACCAAAGAATTATGTTTGTCTCTTTACTGCAGTAGTATAAAAGGTTCCAGCTTTATCAGCCTCTTCCAAGCAATTGTTGTTAGTTATAAAGAAATATCAATTGGGGAACCCTTTAAGGCCATTAAAACAGTTTATAAATAAACATTATTTGGAGCTCATATAAATAGACAAAAGAAGTAGAGATTAGAGGACGCAACAGAAAACAAAAACTGAAAGCTACAGTAAAAAAAAGTGAATTACACATCCTTTACAGGACGTCGCAGTCAACACCAGAATTGTTTGCTGTTGTGATCTCTTGGCAAGTTTACATTCAGTAGTTTAGCATTGCTTTCTGAACGACCGGCACCTAAACCATTTCGTAATAAATCAACGCAAGGTGATCTGCTGCCAAATCGCCCGCAGCTAAGTTTCGAACAGGGGTATACGGGATTACGAACTGTGTCTGTAATGCCTTGGCCACGGAGCCGGCGAGCTACAGTTACCCACTGAAATTCAAACCTGTCACCGCCAAATAGACGGCGTTACCTCACTACAGGATCAAGAGAATTTCGACGCACGACTAAACTTGAATCCCCTTTCTTTAATACACATTCTTTCACCACCGCTTACAGTTAGCGCTGGTATGCAACTCGGCTCTCATTTCAATACATCTTCTGTGTATAGTGTAACATTGAGGTTTTCCTTGCATATGTTTAATCGAGTCAGTATTTCTTTTCGTAGCATTTGGTAAGTATTCTTTCTAGAAGCATTTCTTTTTGTGTGGATAGACTTTAGTCAGTAAGTCAGTCAATCAGTAAGTTAGTTAGTAAGTTGTTTGGTTAGTTATTTCGTTAGTTAGTCAGTCAGTCAGTCAGTCAGCCAGCCAGCCAGCCAGCCAGTCAGTCAGTTAGTTAGTTAGTTAGTTAGTTAGGTAGTTAGTTAGTTAGTTAGTTAGTTAGTTAGTTAGTTAGTTAGTTAGGTAGTTAGTTAGTTAGGTAGTTAGTTAGGTAGTTAGTCAATCAGTCAGTTAGTTAGTTAGTTAGTTAGGTAGTTAGTTAGTTAGGTAGTTAGTTAGTTAGTTAGTTAGTTAGTTAGGTAGTTAGTTAGTTAGTTAGGTAGTTAGTTAGTTAGTTAGTTAGTTAGTTAGTTAGTTAGTTAGTTAGTTAGTTAGTTAGTTAGTTAGTTAGTTAGTTAGTTAGTTAGTTAGTTAGTTAGTTAGTTAGTTAGTTAGTTAATTAGTTAGTCAAATATCTCCCAACTGGACATTGAAATATGTATAAATCCATGAGTGCGCAGGTCCTCTCCTTGTATCTTCATCAGCGTGTAGCGACTGACGACACCGTTAATGTTTTGGCTGACTATTCTTTTGCTTCCCACAACACACGACATAACAACCTACTAAATATTTCACATATCCCGAAGCATAGGATAGACTTATAAAAAAAATGAGCTAAGTGTGTTTCGCAGCTCAGCTGTGGAACAATCTCCCATAAGCAATCAGAGAAATCACCAATATATACATACAATAGCAGCCTATTTGAACACCATCTCATTACAGAATATTGCAGGGAATATTGGTGGTACAGTATGTCTGCTTGTGCTAATGACATTTGCTAATATCAATCATTAATATTAGTGTGTCATATAGTAATGGTGTTTGCGCATGTGTTAATGTCTGTCTAATGCATGAATTGATATTGATCTTTTTGTTTTCTGTTAGAATGATAAGTGATTTATGGATGGAATATTGTATGCGAGAGAGAGAGAGAGAGAGAGAGAGAGAGAGAGAGAGAGAGAGAGAGAGAGAGAGAGAGAGAGACAGACAGACAGAGAGACAGACAGACAGACAGACAGACAGACAGACAGACAGACAGACAGACAGACAGAAGAGTAGCATATTAAGACTGGCCTCCGTGCCCAATTCTTAACCCTATGGAAATAAAGTTCGATCGTTCGTTCCCACATGGCCCTCTAGTCTGGCTTGACCCCATTGATTCAATGTTCTTGTAATCTGATCAAAGTTGCAGAATCACGCCCATCCCTTGGGTCCTGTCTCCGTCATGACTCCATAAGAGAGTTCTGGATGTCAGATTAGACCGCTGCCAACAGCAGCGAAGTCCGCCGCCCTATTTGCTATTGACAGCAATACTTATAGTCATGGATATGACACATATGACTTCTGTTGCAGACATTTGGAGCAGCCTCCTGGTCTTAGCAATTCTTCGCTGCTCTCTTCCATTAGTGAAATGTGATCTCCTGACTTTGCTTATATAAGTTGTGAGTTGCAGTTACTTCTTCCAATTTAGAACACATTTTGCAACCTGCATGGTTGCATGGTTAGCTGTAAATTTTTTGACAGGCGAAATGTTATCTTTTAAGAGGGATATGTTTATATTCAGGTCGTTTAAGACTGGTGTTTGATGTTTAAATGCTTCTCTTGACGCCATACCAAAGGATCTTCTCCATTTGGATTGAATAGCAGAATTCTAGGTAAAAAGAATTTATTTTTTCTAATGTCTTAAGTAACCTTGGTGTACGATTTCTCTGTTGATCTGGACAAAGCATCATAGAGTATAAATATTCCCCTTCTTCAGCTTTATCTTGACCTTGGATCATATTTGACACACTACATTATTAACATTCACAAAGGGAGCGTATTAAGTTTCTGCTGATGTAAAGATTGTTTGATTGTGGTAAGGAGTATTTTTTTTTTTTTTTTTTGCACTCGCTCGCTGTGAACTCAATCGTAGACCATACACGCGGCATCTAGTAACACAGGACTGATTTTACTTGTGAATTAGCTGTCACTATTACCGGTGTTCCTAGCTCGCAGGCAAACCCACACCGACTTCTGAGGTACTTGTAATTTAGGTTCCCAAGTCAAGGACGAGAAGTCAACACTTTAGTCCAAATGACCGGTGTCGGGGTTGAACCCGCCACCTCGGCATCAGCACTCGGATGCTTAAGAACGAGAGCTTTTATCAGTTTGCTATTCTGATCTCTGTCATATATTTTTGAAGGGACTGGGAGATCACTGTAGTGCATGCCCCATTTCTAAATAAAGAAGTTGGGCCCCATCCTCTTCTATCTTCAATAACCCCAGAATATGACCCTCGAGTTATCTGCAGGCCTCGTCTTATTTGATTTAGTCTAGGAGATATAGATTATGGCCCTGGTGAGAATAGTAATTACTAACTGGGAATCTGCCCCTTCTTCAAGGATTCTTTTAGCTCTTGAGCCCCCCTTTTCTTTTCATTCTGAGGAAAGTCTGGAGAATTTTCTTAGCCTGATTTATGTTAAGAAAGCATGGATGTTGAGCAGTTGATAGACCTTGAGTCTCTCCCAATTTAATATTCCCTCATGAGTTAATTTGTTTTTAAACAATTAAACCCATAACCAATCACAATAGATCTTGACAACATGGTGTACCCACATAAGATGGTGAATCACAGATAGGTTGAACTGACTAATCAACAAAAGATCAGTTAATGTTAATTATTTATTGACTGGGCCTGTGTCTTCTGGCCTGTTACATACATTTTCTATTGTGGTTTACACAAGATAAATTAGAAAAAAATGCATATAGGACCAATGCCACAGTTCATCAACAAATAGGCATCAATACATAAGATGTCAACATGTATGGAAACATATTGTAAACATTTGAATGTTGTACTTGTTAAGTGTGGAGATAATACATATACATTTATGTATCAGTTCTTGAGACTGAGTGTTGTGTGTTTTCTTAAGAGATATGTAACCTAGCGATTGGAAGATTAGGATAAGCCTGGGTCCTTCGACTGATGGATCCACTCCAGTTCTGCCCGTGTAGCTTCTCTGAAGGTTTCCCATACTCTGCTCATGGCCAAGTCTTCCTCCATCTCAAGTGCGGTTCATCTCTTTCTCTCTGGTCTGATTTGGTTGGTTGGCCAGTTGGTTGCCAGTTGGTTTGCCTATGGGTTGCCACCAAGAATTCACTGTGTAAAATTCACATAAACATATACAATCCTACCAATGCAATATTCTAGAAGTAGGTCGGAAGAAACCTAAATTCCTGAAGTAAGAACTATCCCCCCCCCCCTCTTCTTTTCTCTAATCTAGTGTTGGGTCAATTTGGGGTGGTCAGAGTTTATCACACTCTGTACTCTTGGTATCAACTGGTTCCTGCTGTATGTAAGTTCTCATTGGACCTGGGGTCAGTGAGACGTGTATAGTAAGACAGTGACAAGAGTGAGGAGGTGTCAAGATGCATGTAAATAAATGGAATACATTTATAACATTTCTATCACTGCATTGGGTTTGTAGTGTGTATAAATGGTTCTCTGTGTTTTCCCAATTAACCAACTTGTCCTTCTTCTTTGTATAATAATTCCTCTCCCGTTACCTATTGTTGTGGTTATTGTTGTGGGGTTGAGTGTTGAGTTGTGTGGTGTTGTGTTTTAAGTTATGTTGAGTAATGAGTTAAGTTAACTTCTGATGGTGGAGTTCCGCGAAGCACAACTTTTCTGATGTAATGCAGTTCCTGAGTGCCCTTATCTAAGTAAAACCTGACACAAATATAAATATTTAGTCCATCAAACCCTATTTATTCAATAGATGAAGGAGAAAGGGAAGATTTGATTTCTCTTTCAGCTTTCTAGATTGAAAATAGACATAGATAAGTCTGTTTTAAAACGAGGCACTTATTCTAGTACACGAACTGTCTTATTCGCTGTAGATAGTGATAGCATTTGGAGCAGTGTTTCTAATGAAATGCACAAGATTTCCTCAGAATCATCACTTCGTACAGTTGTCCAGAATAGAATGTAGTATTATTATGCACTTCTTAAAGTTAATAACTATCTTTAAGAATATCAGAGATTGCAGTATTCGAAAAGAGTATTAGAGTGTCAGTTTGCCCGGGAATCGGCTATGCGTCGTCAGAATCTACAGTAGAGCATTTTTCACTTCAGAGGTTTTAATTTATAATAATACATTTCAATTGACATTACAAACACTGGAAACCATTACTTGTCATTTGATACATCTGGTCATCAGTTTAATCAAAGGAGTAACAAGCTTACCTCGGATCTAGACATTCTGCCGTCCCTATTTGAAAATGTGGTTACACCAGCTTTTACGTCTGTTCATCAGGCGGGTTGCAGTAGAAGTGCGCGATTAACATATTCTAAGCGGGCTTTCGAATGGAGGCGTTGTCACGTGTCTGTTTTTATCCAATGATCTCCTGAGTTTGGGCTGATAAAATATTTCCTAGGGTTGACGTCATCTGTCACTTGTTCCAGTTTCAGTTTTGATGTTGCGTTAGTTTTTAAGTTTTGGTTTCAGTTTGAGTTGGTGCAGTCAATTGTTTTATATTTTCCCCTCTCTTTTTGGCGTGCATTCTTGTCAACTGAATAATGGTGGTTAGTGGTTATGCCACATGGCCCCACCCCAGATTGTTCTACGGTATGAAACTATGTTTCCAACATTTTCAGTTATCAAGCTGTTCCCGTATTTTCCTCCCTTGTATTCTCTTTTGCATCTGATTTACCTGGTTCATCAGGCACTGGGTGTCGACTCAGGAAGTCCGCTCCCACATTCATTTTCCCAGGAACATATTCAACCTGGAACGAGTAGGGTTGAAGAAGCAGCGACCACCTCATAAGTCGGGCATTCAGAGTCTTAGATGCTGCGAGAAACATGAGTGGTTGATGGTCACATTTGCACTATGAAGTGTTTGCCATATAGGTATGCCTGAAACTTCTGTACACTCCATACGAGCGCAAGACATTCTCTCTCGATAGTACTGTAATTTCTCTCTGCTGCATTTACTTTCCTGCTAGCATAGGCTACAGGGAATAGCTCTGATGGTACATCCCCCTTTCTCTGCAACAACGTTGCCCCAATTCCTATGTTACTGGCATCGGTGCGCAGCACGAATGGTTGGTCGAGGTCTGGTAGATGTAAGACTGGATGAGCAGTTAATGCCTGCTTTAGTGCCGTGAAAGCTCTCTCACAGTCAGCTGACCAAGTGACTTTCTCTGGCTTCCCCTTTTTGGTAAGATCCGTTAAAGGTGCTGGCAGAGTGTTGAAGTCCTTGATGTATCTTTGATAGAATCCACATAAGGATACAAATGATCTTACATAATTCTTTGTTTTTGGACGAGGTGCTCTCTGGAGTCTGTCCACATTTCCCTCTTGTGGAGTTATCAGTCCATGAGATATCTTATGACCTAGAAAGTACAATTCTTGGAATCCTATTTGACACTTCTTTGGTCTAGCCGTCAATCCAGTTTCTCTGATGCGCCTGAACAAAAGTTGCAGTGTTTCTACATGCTCTTCAAATGTTTCAGTTGTGATCAGGATGTCATCCATGAAGTGACTAATGTCTGGATGCTGTAGTGGGTCAAGTAATTTTCTCATCATACGTGTAAAAACGCTGGGAGCATTACTTAATCCGAATGGAAGAACATTGAACTCATAGTGTCCTCCAGGCGTGCTGAAAGCTAACCATGGTCTAACTTCCGGTTGTACAGGAATCTGGTAATATCCCTTACTGAGATCAATCCTAGTAAAGTACTTAGCTCGGTTGAGTGCTGTGAAGAGTTTCTCTTGATCAGGCAGAGGTTCTGCTTGGAATTCAGTAAAAGCATTGAGCTGTCGATAATCGATGCACAATCTATGTTCTCCACTTGGCTTTCTCAATAAGACGACGCTAGCACTGTAAGGTGATTCAGATGGTGAGATTATTCCTGTGGTGAGCAGCTGTTGTATTTCTTCCTCTAAAGTCTTTTGCTTTGCATAAGGAACTGGGTAAGTCTTGACTCGCACAGGCACTGTGTCATTTAACTTCATGTCAAATTCCTCCAAATCAGTTTTTCCTGGCTTATCAGTAAGTACTTCTGCATACTTTGCCATAAGTTCCCTAATCTGCTTTTGCTGATCCTTTGTTAAGTTGGGATTGATTTCCACATCCTTAAAGGTCTCTTTGGCTTGCAGTTGGTACTCGACTCCCATTGTTGATCCTTCTTCGACTTCAGTAGCCACACTCATGGCCATCAGATGTGCAGGTTCGGTGGTTGAGGGTCTTTCATGATATTTCTTCAAGAGGTTTATGTGAAATATTTTCATCTTGCCTTTGACTGAAATTCTGTAGTTGGTACGTGAGATCTTCTCCGTCACTACATAAGGTCCTCTCCATCCGATTTGCAGCTTATTCTGACTGGTTGGAAGCAGCAACATCACCTTCTCTCCTACCTCTAAATCTCTATCCTTTGCCTTGCGGTTGAAGTTACGAGCAATTCTTCGTCTGGCGTGACGTAGATTGACATTCGCTTGTTTCCAACTGTGTTGTAAACGATTTTTCAACTCAGCAACATATGTAGATGCAGTCACGACTGTATCATCTGTAGTATTATCGGTCCAGGTTCGAAGTAACGCCTCAAGTGGTCCTTTGATCGGTCGTCCAAACAACAGTGTGGCTGGAGCAAAACCTGTTGAGTGGTGGGGTACTTCCCTGTAAGCGAATAAAGCTGCGGGTAAATACAAGTCCCAATCCTCTGTCTTCTCCTGGGCAATTTTGCGAAGGATACTAATCATTGTCCCGTTCCACCTTTCCACAAGTCCATTTGACTGAGGGTGATATGGTGAACTGAAGATATGGCGTGCATGAAAAAGTCTGAAGGTCTCTTCCATGAGCTTACCACGAAACTGTGAACCGTTGTCCGTCAAGATCCTTTGCGGGAATCCTAGACGTGTGAATATTCCTAATAATGCACCAGCGACGTGTTTGGAGTCACAGCTGGGCATGGGAACCGCTTCGGCCCACATGGTTGTTGTGTCCACAAGCGTTAATATGAATCGGTTTCGCCTCTTCGTTGCTGAGAGAGGTCCGACTATGTCTACAGCCACTTTCTCAAATGGAATTCCAGTGATTGGCGATTCGCCCAACATTGCCGGTGGTGTCCGATGTTTTGGTGATACTTTCTGATACTGTGGGCATGATGTTACAAACTGTTGTATGTCTGAGTTCATCCTTGGCCAAAAGTAGTGAGTAGTAATCCGCTGTGTAGTAGCGTTGATACCCATATGCCCACTGAATGGTAGACTATGACCCATTTCCAAGATCTGAGTCCTGTATTGAGTTGGTACAACAAGTTGATTAAACTCTTGTCCAGTTCATCCTGCTTTTCTGTAAAGAAGTGCTGACTTCATGAACAGATCACCTTTACGTAGAGGTAAATGTGATTTTGGCAGTTTTCTGAAGCAGGGATCCAAGGTGCTGTCGGCTTCTTGTGCCCTCTTCAGTTCCTCCGTTCGAGGGATTGGCGTAGTTGTTTCTGGAGTCTTTTTCGCCTGGGATCGAGTGGTCATTGTTGCCCTCGCCACAGGTTGAACAGGTTCTCATAGAACGATAAATCTACAGCCGAGGATTACATGATATATCGGATCGTCCAAGACTGCTGCCTTGATTGTCCCAGTGACATACCGCGAGGCTATGTTCACTTTTGCCACTGGAAGAGACATATTTGTTGAACTCTTCAGTGGTCCCTGTAATTCCACTATTTCCTCTGTCACCTGTTCAGGGTGAACTAAGGATGATGAAACAACACAGTCATACGAAAACCAGTATTATATAGACAGGTCGTTTTGAATCCATTTAGCAAAATGGATTCTACAACCGGAATATGAGATGATGTGTCTTGATGAGGTGTCTGTTTGGACGTTTCACCAGGGCTCACTTTTTTCTCTTTTCGGTTGGCCAAACAGGCCGCTGTGTGTGGAGGAGGCTTCTTCCTGCACTTCTGAAATGTGTGACCTCTAATTTTGCAATGGGTGCAGAATGATCTTTCCTCCTTCGGCGCTGTTTGGGCTGTGTTTTGAGTGTTTTTCTGGGATTTCCCATTTGTCTTGGTGGCTAAAGTGTTTTCACCCTGTTTTGGCTTTGGAGATTTGTTTTGAGATGGGGTGTTGTTCGAACGTCCCTTACCTCCCATCTTCTTCTGAGATTTTTCAAATCTCTCTTCCAGGATGATGATGTTTTCTAGGCGGTCAGCCCCGTTTTGGGTTAAGAATGCTTTCATTTCATTCGACATCTTCCCCTTTATCTGATCAATGATGATCATTTCACGGAGTCCTTCAAAACTTTCCTCAAACCCTCCTAAACAAGTCTATCTTTGTATGTATGACTTCAGTCTTTCAACTAGTTGCGCATAACTCTCCCCCGGTTCTTTCCTTGCGGTTTTGAAACGAGCTTTGTAAGAATCCCCGTTCACTTTGAATCGGCTCAAGAGTGCCTTTTTGAGTGTTTCGTATTCCTGTTGTTCTTCACGAGTGAGCCTCGAGAACACGTCATACGCGGTAGATCTTAACGCTTGCGCTAACTTCGTTGCCCATCTCCCTTCTTCAAGCCCACAGCTGACAGCCATTGCCTCGAAGCGTGATAAAAATCCTTCGATGTTGTCAGTCTGTTCATTAAAGGGTTCCAGAGGAAACTACATAGCTCCTGAATTAAGGTGGGAGACCTGAGAATGTGGTTCTGTCACTGGCAATCCTGATGATGTTGAGGGTGTGGGACCACTCCCTCCCCCTAGTCTTCGAATCTCCAATTCAGTCTCCATTCTCTTCAACTCCAGTTGGTGTTGACGCTCTCGCTCCTTATCTTCCATTTCAGCCTGTAGTCGTTTCTCTTTCTCCTCTATTTCTGCTTGAAGTCTCCTTTGGTCCAACTCGTATGCTTGTAGGCGTCCTTTCTCTTTCTCAGCTATATCAGCTAGATGTTGTTTTTCTTTGAGGGCCAGTTCGGCTTGAAGTCTTTCTCTTCTGTCAAATGCTTCTGAAATATAGTTAGATAGCGCAGGGCCATCCAACCCGCATTCCCTACCTGTTTCCATTAATTGGGCCCAGAACTTAGCAGTTTCCGCCATGCCTAGAATTTATTGCTTTATTTGCCCTGCCTAAAAATATATAAGTGCAGGTTGGTCTGATCCGCGTAAGCTTGTCAGTCCCCGATCTGCAAATATACAGCAAAGCATGCAAAATATTAAACACTTTATGTTATGTCTGTCTGCCACTGCTGGAAAAGCCAAAGGCAGCAGGCATTGAAGTAACCCGAATTAATCCCTAGTAAAGAAAAGAATCTGAATTTAGACATAATTTTCCCTCCGGATAAGATTTTCCGGTGGTTGATGAAATGCTGTAAGATCAGACTCCTCAGGAAAAGAACACCTTCTCTGGAAGAGGAGTAGTGTTTGAATAGTAGATTTACACTCTATTTTTCTCCTGGAGCACCTTTTTCTGAAGTATAAACCTATTTGAAAGAGGCCCCCTTTATTCAGAAGAAATGATCAGTCACCTACTCTTATTTATCTATAAATGTCATTCCCATCATGTGGCTGTCAATCAATACCCCACATGATGTCTGTTATATCATATCAGAAAATGACAATGTTCAAAATCTAAAGATATTTGTGTTAATGTTTTATGTAATACAATGTTTTATGCAATCATTTAATTACACAATGTTTTATGTAATGGTTTAATTACACACAATGTATTATGTAATTGTTTACAAGTTAATTTATGGGAACCATCCAGGACGTAGCCTCCCAATATGTCATATATTTTTGAAGGGACTGGGAGATCACTGTAGTGCATGCCCCATTTCTAAATAAAGAAGTTGGCCCCATCCTCTTCTATCTTCAATAACCCCAGAATATGACCCTCGAGTTATCTGCAGGCCTCGTCTTATTTGATTTAGTCTAGGAGATATAGATTATGGCCCTGGTGAGAATAGTAATTACTAACTGGAAATCTGCCCCTTCTCCAAGGATTCTTTTAGCTCTTGAGCCCCCCTTTTCTTTTCATTCAGAGGAAAGTCTGGAGAATTTTCTCAGCCTGATTTATGTTAAGAAAGCATGGATGTTGAGCAGTTGATAGACCTTGAGTCTCTCCCAATTTAATATTCCCTCATGAGTTAATTTGTTTTTAAACAATTAAACACATAACCAATCACAATAGATTTTGACAACATCGTGTACCCACACAGATAGGTTGAACTGACTAATCAACAAAAGATCAGTTAATGTTAATTATTTTTGACTGGGTCTGTGTCTTCTGGCCTGTTACATACATTTTCTATTGTGGTTTACACAAGATAAATTAGAAAAAATGCATATAGGACCAGTGTCACAGTCCATCAACAAATAGGCATCAATACATAAGATGTCAACATGTATGGAAACATATTGTAAATATTTGAATGTTGTACTTGTTAAGTGTGGAGATAATACATATACATTTATGTATCAGTTCTTGAGACTGAGTGTTGTGTGTTTTCTTAAGAGATATGTAACCTTGCGATTGGAAGATTAGGATAAGCCTGGGTCCTTCGACTGATGGATCCACTTCAGTTCTGCCCGTGTAGCTTCTCTGAAGGCTTCCCATACTCTGCTCATGGCCAAGTCTTCCTCCATCTCAAGTGCGGTTCATCTCTTTCTCTCTGGTCTGGTTTGGTTGGTTGGCCAGTTGGTTGCCAGTTGGTTTGCCAATGGGTTGCCACCAAGAATTCACTGTGTAAAATTCACATAAACATATACAATCCTACCAATGCAATATTCTAGAAGTAGGTCGGAAGAAACCTAAATTCCTGAAGTAAGAACTAATTTCCCCCCCCCCTCTCTCTCTCTCTCTCTCTCTCTCTTCTTTTCTCTAATCTAGTGTTGGGTCAATTTGGGGTGGTCAGAGTTTATCACACTCTGTACTCCTGGTATCAACTGGTTCCTGCTGTATGTAAGTTCTCATTGGACCTGGGGTCAGTGAGACGTGTACAGTAAGACAGTGACAAGAGTGAGGAGGTGTCAAGATGCATGTGAATAAATGGAATACATTTATAACATTTCTATCACTCCATTGGGTTTGTAGTGTGTATAAATGGTTCTCTGTGTTTTCCCAATTAACCAACTTGTCCTTCTTCTTTGTATAATAACTCCTCTCCCGTTACCTGTTGTTGTGGTTGTTTTGTTGTGGGGTTGAGTGGTGAGTTGTGTGGTGTTGTGTTTTAAGTTATGTTGAGTAATGAGTTAAGTTAACTTCTGATGGTGGAGTTCCGCGAAGCACAACTTTTCTGATGTAATGCAGTTCCTGAGTGCCCTTATCTAAGTAAAATCTGACACAAATATAAATATTTATTCCATCAAACCCTATTTATTCAATAGATGAAGGAGAAAGGGAAGATTTGATTTCTCTTTCAGCTTTCTAGATTGAAAATAGACATAGATAAGTCTGTTTTAAAACGAGGCACTTATTCTAGTGCACGTACTCTCTTATTCGCTGTAGATAGTGATAGCATTTGGAGCAGTGTTTCTAATGAAATGCACAAGATTTCCTCAGAATCATCACTTCGTACAGTTGTCCAGAATAGAATGTAGTATTATTATGCACTTCTTAAAGTTAATAATTATCTTTAAGAATATCAGAGATTGCAGTATTCGAAAAGAGTATTAGAGTGTCAGTTTGCCCGGGAATCGGCTCTGCGTCGTCAGAATCTACAGTCGAGCATTTTTCACTTCAGAGGTTTTAATTTATAATAATACATTTCAATTGACATTACAAACACTGGATACCATTACTTGTCACTTGATACATCTGGTCATCAGTTTAATCAAAGGAGTAACAAGCTTACCTCAGATCTAGACATTCTGCCTTCCCTATTTGAAAATGTGGTCACACCAGCTTTTACGTCTGTTCATCAGGCGGGTTGCGCGATTAACATATTCTAAGCGGGCTTTCGAATGGAGGCGTTGTCACGTGTCTGTTTTTATCCAATGATCTCCTGAGTTTGGGCTGATGAAATATTTCCTAGAATTGACGTCATCTGTCACTTGTTCCAGTTTCAGTTTTGATGTTGCGTTAGTTTTTAAGTTTTGGCTTCAGTTTGAGTTGGTGCAGTCAATTGTTTTATATTTTCCCCTCTCTTTTTGGCGTGCATTCTTTTCAACTGAATAATGGTGGTTAGTGGTTATGCGACAATCTCCATGGAAAAAGAATGATAGCTGTTGTATATCTTAGAGTGAGATTATATGCTTGTCATCGTAAATATACATTTTAGTATCTTTCATTTGTATTGCCATTGTATCAAAGGGAATTGTTTTTCAAATAGAATAATATTTTCATAGCCATTGTATTACAGACAATTGATGTAGGATATCATAGGATACAAAATAATTTGTGGCGAAGTAGTTTATCCTTGTGTTCCGAAGGTCGTGAGTTCGATTATTATTATTTTTTTTTGCGCTCTCACGCTTTGAACTCAAGCGTAGTCCATACGCACTATTTATAGTAGTGATGGACTGAATTTTGCGTGTGGGTTAGCTTTAACCATTAAAAGTGTCCCTCACCATTAGACGGACCCATTCTGACTTCAGAGGTAATTGTAATTAACGTCCCCAAGTCAAGGACGGCAGGCCAACATGTTAGTCCAGCTGTCTGGTGTAGTGGTTGAACCGCTTACCTTGGCATCAGCACACCGGATGTTTAAGAACAGGCGTTCCTGTTCATTCGACCATGCGGACCTGCGTGAGTTCGATTCACACTCCGTCATTGGGTTCACGAGTGCAGTTTACTACGGAAAACCCTGGGCGTCGTCGCTGGAGCTGCGGAGTTCTCATTCTTTGCATGCTTTCGACGGACAGCTCTGCATAAAGAGACCGAGCCTTATGGAATAACACCGGGTGCAATGACGTCTACCCATGCGGTAGTTGATATCTATTCCAATGTCATTGTTCTCGAAGGCTTGCGTCAGCACAGCTGAAAAAATGAGGCTGAACAGTGTTGGTGCCTTGACACATCCTTGCTTCACTCTATTGGTGACAGGAAAGGGCTCAGACAGTTCATAAATTTCCTGTACTCTTGCCTGCATACCATCATGAAGTAGCCGCATTATTTGGACAAACTTTTATGGACAGCCATATTTCGCCATAATCTTCCACAGCCCTTCTCTGCTTACTGTATCAATAGCCTTGGCAAGATCAATGAAAGTGGAGAACATTTCAGAGTTCTATTCCTTCCACATACGAGTTCTCAAGGTGTTCATCCACCTTCTCCACGTAATCCCATAGGCGCACGACCACCCTTGTCCATAGGTAACCTAGCACCAATAGGTGCCTTCCCTGCCAGCCTATCAGCTTGTTCATTCCCCCGCACTCCCACATGGCCAGGGTTAAATATCCATACAATGCTCACAATCTAGGACCTCTAAAGCGAAGTGACCCATTTCACACGAAACATTTCTTTCTCTACATTTCTAAGCATACTCCTTGAGTTCGTGATGAGGACAATTGTATTGGAGTGGTCTCCTCTAACTAACGGAATGGCGCTGTGACTGCTTCCACCTCCATTCTCATGCTGGAGGTGGTAGCCTCATATGTCATGCTCTCCCTTTTCAAAAGGGAGACGTGGTTGCGGCCTTGTGGGAGCACGTGTACACCTCGGAGGAGGAAATGGATCACCATGGTCTGGCAAGAATGCGACAGCGACGATTGACGAGGGGATCTGGCCGATGCTCGACGCTTAGAGGAAAGGCGAGACGCACATATAATCAGATTGCTACTGGTACTATTGCGGTTGGAGCTTTTCGCTGGCTTCTGAGGATGGGGACGGAACGCTTATGGGAATGCCCCGAATGCTGTGATGTCGGTTCCTAAATCAATCAATCAATCAATCAATCAATCAATCAATCAGTCAGTCAATCAATCAATCCCTTTTCAAAAATCGCCCATTAGCATTCGCAATGAAACCCCAACCACTCCGTCTGTTTCTCACCACTGACCCATCAGTATAGATCAATATGTCACATTGATTTGTATTACTCTGAATAAATTGTTGCACCTCAAACTGTGCGACCCGCTGCCCAGTCTCTGCACTCACGACCCAGTGTTACTATTACATTGTGTCAGCCGTGCTGTCTGCTGGTGCCTCAACCCACTCTTGATGTTGTCTAGATCACACACCTGACGTATAGATATTTCTACCTGTGGCTTCCAGATACTTTTGATACTTTTGAATAAAAAGACAGTCCACATCCTTTGCGCATGTCATGAGAAGGAGTAAGCTTCAGTATATCACCTCGGAAAGGTTGGAGGGGAAGAGAGGCAGGGGAGAGCAAGAGAGAAGATCCTGGACAGATTGACGTAATGGAATGGAGGAACGTCGGACCAAACACATTAAACGACATGGACAGTAAAAAGGGGTCTTCATCTGTGCGCGCGAAACTGCACCTCGATGCAACTTAAGGGGTAAAAGCGGAAGTTAGCAACACCGAAGCAAGTAAATGGTAAACGTTGTCCAGAAAAGAGAACAGAGGTAATGAAATATAATTTACATCGTATTATAACAGTAGATAGTTAAACATGGTCGGCCAATCTTTCACTTACAAGGAAAACATATCTGGATTGGATATATTGCACATCCCTGTCTCACACATCTCTTAACAGGCTGATATTGACCTACTTTATTATCGATTCTGATGGCAGCTTGTTGTTTCCAATATATGTTTTTTACAAGTCTAAGGCTTTTCCATCAATTTGTAGATCTTCAATCATCCTTATCATGTCGACATGTCTCACTTTATCGAAAGCCTTTGTGTAATCAATAAAGCAAAGTTGTAGATCTTTATGTACTTCTTCAGAACTTTCAATTACTGTTCTCAGCATATACACAGCATTTAGTTTACTGTACCCTTTCCTTCTACAAACCAACATTTTTCTTCTCCTATTTCAGGTTGCATTTTCTTCTTAACTCTTTGCATGATAATTCTTAGCAAAAGCTTTGTAGTGATACTCATTATACTAATTGCTTGATTTTGATCACATTCCAAGGCTCCTGATTTCTTTGGGAGTGCAATAAATACAGAATGACATCATTCATGAGGTATATCTCCAGTATCATATCTTGTGTTAAACAGTCTGGTGACTTGATCTATTCCATATTCTTCTAAGGCATTAATTATCTATGTTGTGATGTTGTCTGAACCGGGGGTCTTGCCAGTTTTCATATGGTTAAGAACATTCTGAACCTACATATTTAACATCCATTACTATATTTCGAATATCATAATGTTCTTCTCTGTTATCATCACAAAGGTTTTTCACATAATCTAACCATACAATTAAAATCTGATCTTTTTCTATTATAATTTTTCCACCTTTTGTTTTTAGGCAGCCTGTTGATGTACGTGTTCTTTTATTAATAAGTTCCTGAATTGTTTTCTTTGCTATTTTTACTGTTGTGTTGTTTTTCAATTTCTATGTAATTTTTCTCAAGCCATGTGTCTTTAGCCTCCTTGCATAATTTTCTGACTTTTTTGTGAATTTCTTCATATTTGGCAGGATTATTTTTAATGTGTCTTCTTGTTTCCATTCTTCTTCTTCTTCTTCTTCTTCTTCTTCTTCTTCTTCTTCTTCTTCTTCTTCTTCTTCTTCTTCTTCTTCTTCTTCTTCTTCTTCTTCTTCTTCTTCTTCTTCTTCTTCTTCTTCTTCAGCATTCCGAGCCATTGAGATTCTTTGCTGCAGATACAAGCCGTCTCCATTCTTGTTTCCATTAGTTGTAAAATTTCTTCAGTCATCCATTTCTTACGACCCACTTTCTTTAATTTTGGAATAATTGTTTCTGCTGCGAAACTGATTGAATGCTTCAACATTTTCCATTGAATATCCATATCTTGAAATAGCATCTCTGGATCAGATATTATATCAAATCTGTTCTTTAATTCTATGTTAAAAATTTCGTTTATTATCTTGTCATTTTGCAATGTATACAGATCACATTTAGTGTTTCCTGTTGTATACTTGCCGTTCTTTAACTTTACCCTCAATGTTCCTGTAATTAATATGTGATCACTGTAATAGTCAGCATATATATATATATATATATATATATATATATATATATATATATATATATATATTTATATATATATATATATATATATATATAGAGAGAGAGAGAGCGAGAGAGAGAGAGCGAGAGAGAGAGAGCGAGAGAGAGAGAGAGAGATGATATACCCATGTCCGCAAAACAACAGATAATAAATAACATATTCACACCAGAATTATGCTACTAACATCAAACTTAGACATTATCCACATTACACGTACGCAAAATCAGCACCCGTGAGATAAGATGCTTAAGGAGAGCTGCCAACTTAACTATCCGAGACTGAACAAGAAATGATTTTATCAGACAGGCAGTGGGATCAACACCTTGCGCCACATATATTGAAAGGCAGAATACCAAATGGTTTTGCCATCTTGTTAGAATGCACCACCATCAACTACCTGCACTGGCCCTACATCAAAGAAGATATGTTACTAGAGCAATAGGGTGTCTGAGTAGAAAATGGATTGAAAACATCAAAGCTCCGCACGGAATGGCGCTATCCAATGCTACCCATAGAGTGCCAGAGCGTTAACTATCCCTTCCCACGATGCCTGAAGGCAAAAGTAGAAGGTGATCATGATGGTGACAATATATGTCGAGGTGGTGAGAATTGCTATAATGCTTGAGTCTTTAATTACTGATGTCTTTACGCTCGCTGTCCTTACACAAACACTGTAGCAGATTAACGGGAACCAAAATTCCAACTGAACTGAATAATCGTAGGAACGATGATGCTCCACGTCAATAATGAACTTTATTAATGTTGATCTACCGCACAGACTGATATATGACAGTTCCCATGTTAATGGGAGGGACAGTCAAAATATAATAATAAATAATAATTTATACATACTCTACTTCAGCTGCCGAGCTAGATCCCTCTTAATATGTAAATCAATGACGAATAATTCTTATCCTATCCATCGTTCTCTGATTATCTGTCGTTCCGAATCGCTAAACAATGTGACTTACGGACATCTGTATACAGCTGATTTCATGACTTCGAGCTGACATTGAACCGGCACATTATGACGCCATAAACTCTATCATGTTATGGGTCTTCAACGTCCTTCTGCTAAACATCCTCCTTCTTGCAGATTGTGCCGTTATTTCCTTCTCTTACTGTAATCTCATATGTCATATTCATAGGTTCTTTCAGTTGGCTAATAATGTTGTTCTTTCTCTGTTGTCACTTTGTGCGTCCTTCTCCCTGATGTTTTCAATCTTCACTCCTATGGTAACCGTAGTCCGTGTGACGTCATGTAGTAACTTATGTATTCATGCGCCCCTAGGTTACCTCTCCCTATTCGTCTGCCACAATTTTCGTATCCGATTATAAATCATTGACTCTTGCCTCCGACGCTACATGGCAAGAATGAAGTAGAAGAAAAAAAACCATTTCAGAATTATTATTTGCATACACATAGTGTTAATAGCAGAAGATGAAGAGAACCTTCAGAACCATCTAAATCAAGTCGATTCCAAGTGTGAGAAATATCACATCAAAATAAGCATTGACAAGACAGGGACAATGGTGATTGGCAGAGTGTCAGACACCCTGTCAATAAAATTTAAGAACTCAGAAGTACACAAACACGCGAATTTAATTGTCTATGGTCAATTTTCATTTCAGACTGAAGAATGGGTAAAGAAATTAAAATAGGTTATGCAAAGACAAATCAGTTACTGGGACAACAAGAGCCGCTTCTATCGCATAGAAAGATAGCACTTGTAGTACTAAAGCAAACATCATAAGGACAATATTTTGGCCGACTTTATGATCCCAGTGTCAAACATGGACGCTTACTGCAAATAATGGACGTAAAATCCTAACAACAGAGATGAGATGTTTTAAACAAGCGGCAGGAGTAATTTTGAGAGATAGATGTAGGAATGATGAAACTAGAGACTAGGTCTGAAACCAGTCATGTACTTCATTAAAGATCAACAGATTAAATGTTTTGCCTACGAGACGAAAACGGCATGTACCATCTGCCACAAACTGCCACAATGAAGAAATGTAATGGATATAGAGCAAGGGAAAGACCACTTAAAAGATGTGTTTTTTTTTTTTACCGAACACAATTAGTATGCGGTGGGTTCAATTTGAACATTTGAAACCACAATTTCTTCTTCTTGTGCGTTCATCCGGAGTTTTTTTTTTCCCGGACGTGATTGCGTTGTGCCTGTTTACAGCAAAGCTGCGTCCTTTCGCCGTTAGGCCGACACATCCGACTTCTGCGGGCATTTTTTGACCGGGTTCACCTTCCCGGAAACCACAATTTGATATGTTCACTTGCAACGTAGAATATATTTAGCAGACCTACATATGTCTGATAGATAAGGCACACACTGAGACCTATAGAATATGAGACAGGTATCCGAGTTAAATAACCTTCTGTAATAAAGATTAATATCCCTACAATTTGCAAACAATACTGCATAGTCACACACTTTCACCCTTAACTAATGTCTTACCTAAGATAATGAGATCAGTGTTATAATAAACATCTTTATTATTCCAAATAGATGAATCATTGTTTTTAGTTCTATCTATAACAAATATAAAGTATAACACTAGATATGTTTCCGATGATTTAATAGGCAAAATATACATTATCATCATTATGTAACATGCCGGTAAGCGTGAGCGATCATGTCTCGCCATCTCACTCGATCACCTGAGTCATGGATTTAAAAATTAGAGTGAGCAATATTAAAATACTAATTAGTCTTTTAGTACATCATCCCGTGCCACACCGAGGAAAGGGAAACACACAAAAAGAACTCGTATCCACAGAGGTTACGTCACCATAGTAGTCTTGTGTAGGTTCTTTGTAGACCAACTCATAGGCAGTGTCATGAAGGCATCATTATGGTCTCTCGATGCACATTGGTCACTGGTGACGTTAAGACCCCAGCCGAGACGAGATGACATTGACTTGAATCACAAGTCTCTAATTGATATATCCCACTGGACTTGTACCTCGATCATGGAGTTTGTTCTTGTTCACAAACCGGATGTTTACCCAGTGTTAGGAGAGTATTATTATGGTACATAGTGATGATGTGATATCTCCAGCTAGGACTAGATGCATATAGTGGATAGTTTCGATATACCGTTTCGATAACATATAAGTCTATTGAAGGCTTGGGTCATATTCATAACCGGAATGGTGGCTAATTGAACAGTCCTTACAATTTAGCGTTTGGTGTTTCTTAAGTCACACTTGTTCGACGAGTACTTCACGATGACTTGAAAGTGTTAACTTACGTCAAAAATCATAACCAGGATGACAAATCTGGCGAAGTCTTATAACTACTTACTATTGTGGCCACACTTCACCGACGATTCACTACAGATGACATTGAATAAAGCACTTCGTAGACTGTGAAACTGCAGATGAATCAATGTGCTGAATGGCTTAGAATATTCGATGGGGCTTCAATTGGCAACCTTAAACGTGTGATAGAAATTCACTAAATATGTCAGCGTCGTATGACCTGTCAATATTGCTGTTAAGGATTTCAAGAGTGTTAAGCACGTAACATCACGGTGCAGACGAACATGGTGACGTCATAAGGACAGTTTAAATATGGCTGCCACACTTTTGACATGCACGTTCTGTTATCCGTTGTTTGATTAGTGAAATGATTGTAACCTATAGATATTCATCGACGAATGAAGGTCCAATATTGTGATGTATGCCTGTCAGTCCAGCAAGTGTATGAATGGAGTAGGAAGTTTCAAAACTTGTTCATCGGATGAAGAATTACAGCTGGTAGTGCATGAGTGGTTACACACGCGACCATGAAACGATTTTTCTACAGGAATTCAAGCACTTTATCGGCAATGGAGGACTTACATTGAACGCAATTATGACTACATAGAAAAATTATACAATTGTTCATTACTTTTTCAGAATAAATTCACACGCACGCAAGCACGCACGCACGCACGCACGCGCACACACACACACACACACACACACACACACACACACACACACACACATACACACACACACTGTACGGTTGTCATTTGAAGCGCCCTCGTACCTGTCAGTCCTATGTAGAGTGAATCATTCTTTGAGAGAACTCATTTTCCCAGCATTTATCCGATGCGTTGAGTAACCTTTTCAGCCATGGTGTATAAGGATTGCAGGTCTAAGAAGCTCCTTTACATGCATGAATCAAAAGCCACTAAACTAAAATGCATATAAGTATATTCATATTGGTATATAATTAAAATGTGGTATTCCGTTGTCCGACAAGTCTGGTCCACTTGACGGACCCAGCAAAAAAAAGATCGAGGGCTTTCTTTGAAAATATCCCTGTGTCTATTGATTGTATCCTTACGCTGTATCTGACTGATGGTTGTTACATCCAATCACTAACAACGAATATATTGTCATATATTATAGTTTGTTTATACATGTGTTAGGAAAACAAGTAGTTCCAAATTCTGAAGACCTGTCTTTAATATGAACTGACTAGATTTACGCCTTTTTAGATGCCATAACTTACAGGAACTAAAACATAGTTTAAATTTGGTTGAGGACTGACTGTTCGGTGATCGGGATGAACCGTTGTGTTTTTGGTTAATGGTTTCTCTCTATACTGCTATGCTTAAAGTTAGTTGTTTGATAATTCTACAGTATATCCACAATGCTTGTGAAATATTAAGCAAGGTTTTAACTTATATATATATATATATATATATATATATATATATATATATATATATATATATATATATATATATATATATATATATTGAATATAAATGTTATAGACGAGTTCTAAGACTATCTTGGGTAAAGAAAAGAACAAATGCAACCATACTTTAAGAGCTGAATATTGAAGAAGGCTGGCTATTAAAGACGATAAAACAAAGAAAATTGAAATATTTTGGTCACTTGAAACGTCACGAAAGTTTGAAGAGAACAATAATGGAGGAGTATATGCCCGGCAAGATAGGAAGAGGAAGACCAAAGAGAAGATGGATGCAGACTGTGCCGGATGATCTCCAGATGGGTGTATCAGACGCGGGACATCTTGCTTATGATCAAGAGGTTTTCCGAAAGGTTGTTATGGGAGCGAGGTTCTGCAAAGGACATGCTACTACTGAATGAATGAATGAATGAATATATATATATATATATATATGTTAGTTAGTTAGTCGACAGATCATCCTCGCTGCACATCGAACCATTCAGTCCATAAGTGCTCGGATCCCCTCCTCAGCAAATCCCGCAGCGTGTAGCGGCTAACGACGCCAGTTCTGTGTAGGTTTATCAATCTTCTTTGGCTTCCTGCGTAGTGTTCTTGTTTGGCCACACCTCTTTTAATTTGATGCTCTAGCAGTCTGGCCATTGTTGTAGATTCACAGTCATCACTTGGTTCTCGCAAAAGTCTCACATCACGTAGAGCATTCAGAATGTCAGCCTGGTCCATGGCGCGTCCGCCCTCCACAGTAGCCTCACCTGCGAGCTTGTCAGCCCGCTCATTTCCTTGTACTCCCGCATGCCCTGGCACGAAGATGAAACTAATCTTTGCCAGCCGAGACCGCTTCAGAGGCAGCAACCATTCTCTTCGGATCGACCCCTCCTCTATCCTCTTGATCATGTTCATTGAGTCGCTAAGGAAACAAGCCCTGGTGAATGTCTGTGTCTCGAGCCATGTTATTGCTTTACTTACTGCCATGACTTCCATGGTCAGGCTACTTGTGGTTTCAGTGAAAGCACCAGAGTCCTCTTTCACAATTCTCCCTCCGGCCCGAGCTGTAAAGGCCCATGAGCTTCTCACATGTCGGACGACCGACCCATCTGTGTAGATGACCGCGTCACCGGCTAGCGAATTCTCGAAAATCAACGCTTGTACTTCAGCCTCAACGGCAGCCGGATTTTCTTGTCTGCATTTTCTATCTAGTTGGATGCAAACTGAAAAGGATGTGCAGAAGTCTGTTGGCACTTGCACCCACTCCTCGCCAGGTTCTAAGTCCTCAAGTGAACACACCTGTTGAAGAATGTCTTCGGCTTGACCCATCCACGACCGTCCTCTTTTTAACCTGCTGCCCTTCACCTTCCTAATTTCACTATGCAGTGGATGTTGTGTGTTTGCGTTAATTCTGAGGTAGGCGCGTGCCCTGCAAACTTGTATTCTCTCTTCAATGGTTGGAAAATCAAGAAGGTAGCGCATCGCCCTGCATGCTGTATCTCTTGTACATCCAAGAATAATGCGCATAGCTTCATTCTGTATCCTTTCCATCCTTTCTATCTGCTTATGGCTGAGAGTCAAGATTGCCATTGCATACTCCAAAACAGACATGACCAGCCCCTCGTACAGAAGACATAGATGGCGCTGCTCACAGTTTGCTGCCGCCATCACCCGCATGTATGTATATATATATATATATATATATATATATATATATATATATATATATATATATATATATATATATATATATATATATATAGCCATTGCATCCCATTAGCCTTCATGACACCAGTGATTAGCGGGGACTTAAATAGATCATAAATGTCTTTGTTGCTTCTTCTTTTCCACTCTCCACTTTGTGTATCCCTAATGGGCCCAAAGATGCGTCTTAAGACTTTGTTCTCAAAGGTTTGTAACAAGGCTTCGTCTCCTTTAGTTGTACTCCAGTTTTCAGAGCCATAGAGCACAACTGGTCTGATCAGTATTTTGTAAATTGTGATCTTGGTGTTACGAGACAGCACATTTGATTTTAGCAGGTGTTGTAGTGCATAGTATTTCTTATTTCCAGAGTTGATTCTAGCTTGTATTTCTTCCCTTATTATGTTGGAGCAGTTGAAGATTGTACCCAGGTATTTGTATGTTTCCGTTTTTTTAATGATCATATTATCTATTTTTATGTGGCCAGAGTTTTTAGCCGTTCCTTCTCTTAAAATTACCATATATTCTATCCTATCTTGATTGATAACCAGCCCCATTTGGTGAGCTGTTTCCATTAAGTGAGTCAATATTTCCACTGTCGTTTGGTCATTTTCCCCTATAATATCTATATCATCTGCGTAACCAAGCAGTCTGGATGTTCCTCCAATAGCACATTCCTCCTTTACCTTCCTTATAACTTTCTCTAGAGCCAGATCTGACGCCACCATGCTGTCGCGAATGAGAATCGCCATTCCCAGATGTCGTCTGTTGTAGAAACATTTGAAGAGCCGGCAATTCGGAGTAGCTGATCACCCAGTCTTGTCTCTTGGAGCGCTACAATGTCATTCCTGTAAACCAGATTTTCTAAAATAGGACCCCGTTGTTTTACGCTGGCGCAGTTCCAATACAGAATACGGATATTCCTGAGCCCCAGACGGTCACACTTGAGTCTAAAACGTCTTAAACCACCAGGCTTACCTTGTCGCTTGCAACCTGTCCGGCGCCCACGCCGTCTTGTTAGGTTGACTGCCAACCGCTCGGAGAACACACGTTGTTCCATCATTTTGAAAAACCCGAACACCAGAGAAAACCACACACGCTGCGAAAATTCACTCAAGGATTGCTTCGCTCGATGCACGAACTCGGTAGCATCTGCGCAGATCTTGATTAGAAACTCCTGGTTTTACATCCTGGCACACAAACTACACGCAAGAGATGAATAAATCCACCTACTACGCTAATACGTTAACGATCACATAATCTTTTAGCTGATTGTTGATTTCTTGGCAAGATTACGCTCAATAGTTTGCCATTGCTTTCTGAGCCTCCGGCTCACATACCCCGTAAGTTACCGACGCGGTTCGAACCACTGCTGATTGTCACCGTCGTCACGTTACTTACGAGAGTATACGAGATTACGGAGAAAAGTCGCTAACCTCTAGGCCATGAAGCTGGCATTCACTTGGTACAGTTAATTTAATCCGTTGTATCTGTATGTGTTCTTTATTAACAATTTACGTTATGTTATAAAATACATTGAATCTGTTATATGTATATGTATCCTATTTAACCGTTGTATGTGATAACATTTACTGAATTATTTTTCTGAATATGCGATCTTTATTAATATTGTATTTTATTCGATGCATCTGCTTTATGTACTAATCCAGTGTGTCCCAAACTTTTAACTTTCGTGGACCGACATAAAATTTTCCTTTTGTACCGGGGCCCGTGCCGTTTGAAAAAAAAAATGTTTTCCTTGTAATCTGGAATTGTATATGACCTCGATATACATTTTAATATAAATATACGATTTAACGTAATTGTGGGTGTTGTTCCGGTGCGCTAAATACTGCTCCATAATATTATTGGATGGCGGTGATTTATTTAATTGTGGTCCTATTTTCATGAGTAAAACTTTTATTGTAGAGATTTACACATCAAAATATTTTTCAAATATCAAAACTACATTAAGGTCTTCTTGTAAAGGTGTAAATACTCGTATACACCGACAGTAATGAACACCAATATGAAATAAAAATAAAATATATCTTGGAAAACGATACCAAATCAGATTTAACAAGCTGACTAAATTACAGTATGTTATAATAAAAATGATTTAATTATCAGCTGCTAACAGTAACTATTTAATGCGAGAGAAGTAGGTCTATTTATTATTTACAAGATTATCAAATTGTTGCTCGATTGTAGACAGCGATTCCCGCAATGGAGAACAAATTTCCATACTGTTTCTGTATTTTGTCTTAATAATGCTCATTGAAGAAACACCTGTTTCACAGAGGTACGTTGATGGAAGTAGAAGGAGAACTTTCAGGGCGACTTCAGTAAGTTCAGGATATTCTGCTTCGACATGTATCCAAAAAGAGGCTAATGATGTCATGGAAAAGGACAATCTTGTTTTTAAAAAGTTCTAAGCAATCCTCAAAGGAGAAAATATTTAACTTTTTTCTTACTTTTTTCAACTCACGGTGCGGACCGGCACAGTCGCTTAAAACGTCGCTTAAAAGTCGACAGGATCGACTTCATTGTACCGGGTTTTATGGACCGGCAAAGAAGGGGTCGCAGACCGGCACCGGTCCACGGACCACCACTTTGGGAAGCACTGTACTAGTCTATGCGAACTTTAGTCTTTTTATTTTCTTTCTTTGTCCTACTTCTTTTGCCGTGGAGAGGAGGTAGATGTAATTTTCTGTATTTTGCTTATCTTGTTACCTGTACTGTCATAATTGATTTCTCCAATGTTTCTTTAACTTCTACTAGACAGCTCTTTTTGTGTCGTCTTTTCGCCTTGTATCCGGATGTTTTCATGTAGAACATTTTAGCCGATGGATGATCATGTCACACTCTAACTAAAAGTCCGAATCATTCAATTCGTTGGTGTACTTTAACATCAGTAATCAGTGGTATCCTTACACCTGTTCTTAGTTTCTCATTTATCTCTCTATCTCTTCTTGTGTTTCCAGCTGTGTTTCTTAGGCATCTCACCACACATGGTGTGATGTTACGTATGCGTATTTCTGGTCTGTCTATGTCTGGCATTGGCAACACAGTGTTGGGACGAATAAAGCTTCTAACAGTTTCTTTTCTTCGAAGATATTGGAGCATATGCGCTCTTTATAAACATGTTATTTCATGTGATAAAATTAATAGACTATGTTGTATCTATATGTGTTCTTTATAAACGTGTTTTTCCTTCCATGACTGTGGTATGTAAGATAGAGATAAGAGAACAATCCTCAAATCCCAGTTTCCAACTATTATAGGAAAACGATAAATGGTTCGTCAAGGTAAGGTTTCCTAATAGAGGGCCAGGAGAGCACAGGAAAGTCACCGAATTCAGCTGAGGAGAAATCTCACTCTGGATAACCTGAAGTGTGTTGTCTCATTGCCATACTCTACCCTCCCAATATGGTGTTAATGCTATAGTAGTATCCACTATTACACACAACAACAAAGTCACACATGAGTAGACAAGAAATTGAACAACTCAGTGTAATAAATCATAATATAATAATAAATAAATACCAGGGATATATGTTCTATGGGCATCTCAATGTACACAACCAATAATCACAAAGAGAGATATAATTAGTTAAACTAGCTATCACATTAGACTATTTAACATGTTCTAATCCAAAATAGGTTATTAATTAAAATGTTATATTCCTGACTTATAAATCCATCTACACTGTACTTGCACACACACACACACACACACACACACACACACACACACACACACACACACACACACACACACACACACACACACACACACACAAAACACGTTGATCTTCTTCTCTTCTGGGACTACCAATGTAAGTCTTTTGTTATTCTTTCTAAAGGATTTGAATTTAGGTAACCTGGGAAAACTTCGTTGACTGTTTACACATAATGGCAGTTAATTGTCAATGATGCAATCTTAAAGAATATCAGCTTATTTCAACAGGGCTTGGAAGGCTATGAGCTCGGAGTGGTCATTTCGTTTATGTGGTTGTTCACTCTTCCTGTGGCAGTAAGACGAATTCCCTCATCTTTCACAGATGACTTCGACCCTCCAGTAAATGGGTATTTTTTTTTATCAGGAACACATCCCACTTTAGCCAACCACCACTCTGTCTGAAATAGACACCACATAATAAACAAATCCAGACGAATCCAATCATATCTCACCTGTTCAAATTCAAATGACTGACTGCCACAAATATCTGAAGTCCGTATGCTAATTACATCAGTCCATCCTAATTTACATAAGCTTATGCTAATTTCTCATTTAAATAGTCTTATGCTAATTTCTCATTTAAATAAGTTTTTGCTAATTTCTCATTTAAATAAGCTTATGTTAATTTCTCATTTAAAAAAGCTTATGCTAATTTCTCATTTAAATAAGCTTATGATAAGTTATCATTTAAATAATATTATGCTAATTTTTCATTTAAATAAGTTTATGCTAATTTCTCATTTAAATAAGCTTATGCTAATTTCGCCCCCGCGACAAAACATTACAGCCACTCCTTGTTGGATTTCATAAGGTCAAGCAGGTTTTCTGCAGCTGTAATGTTCCGAAAGTTGAGGGGGTATATTTTGGTGCAATTCAGAATGGAGTAGGGGCTTGACATAATAATGTCACAGTGATATAAGTCAGGCCCTAGTCAGATACGATTGAGCTACCGAATAACAGTAGACGGTACAACCAGCTTTCTGTTCGCGACGAATGTTGGGCGACGTTCACCAAATCAGACACCCCACTTTGTGCCAACGGTTTCGGGCGGAGGGGTGAAAATATGAGGGTTCAAGCATTACCCTAGAGCGAGACCTTGCAATCTAAAGACTAAATGTCATGGCTGAGCATATCAGGCCTTAAGCCACCTGGTCTAGGAGGAAAGCTGCGACAGGCAGATAATTAAAGCATTGCTTTGCTGATCCGGCAGGTTATGCAGCATGTCTTGTTCCAGATGTATGGGTGTTACCTTTCCTCTTGAATAAACTAGGCAGGCCGAGAGAGGGATCATGCTGCATGGACAATACGTGGTCTCTAAAATGCAAACTTAGCTTTGTGCTATGTACAGGTATAACTTCATTTTACAAACAATTATATGTCAAACAGCATGCTGTCAGTCGATTTTTACGTGGTAAATTCACAACAATATATTTTATGTATGTGCTCTTTAATAAATAAATGTTATAATATTTTCCATTACACAGATTCGCACCGCTGTGAACAGCTGACTTCGAGTCCAAGTGCATTGATATATAGCATCTTCTACAAACAATGTGGTTGATGAATCTACTGCGATCTTTCTCTCTCCATTGGAAGAGAATTATTCTCCTTACTGGAGTGGCATTGGTATTTGTTACATTATTGGATTCCTTCGGGCTTCAAATGTTTCTGCCTGAAATCCATAAACACTTCTTGAAGTTAACATCCATTATTAATCATGTCAACAGCTTAGAATCCAACAGTTATCCTACAAACAACGAGTCCCGTCCATGGCCAGAAGAAGAACCCGAGAATGACTTATTTACGTCACCGTACTTTACCACGCCGAAAATATACAACACAAGTTCATCCGCCAGCTCGTCCAACTTCTCGCGGAAACACAAAGTCATAAGCTGCTACGAATGTCCAGAATTCTTCATCTATGACTTTCTTAATTTATATAATCGTGACTTCAAGGCTTGTCCTTACAGTGAGTGTACTTTCGATGCTGGAAATAGAGCCTCTTCAGCGAATGTTGTCTTATTTTTTGTGGGAATGATAAGAAACACAATTCCAAAGAGACCTGCCGCGCAGATCTGGGTTAAATGTTACTGGGAGAGTCCAGTTCATTATAACTACCCAAGTAAGTAGGCCTTTGTGTCAAGAGACACATAAGTTTTCGGAAATGTCTAACTCTGATTTGTTAGCCTGTATATATATAGATGTCATAACATTATAAACAGAATACGATAGCCGTAAAAGGTCAAGATAACAGATAGTAAGACAGACAAAGTCATGATAATAGATAATAAGACAGACAACGTCACGAAAACAGATAATTAGACAGACAAAGTTAAGATAACAGTAAGACAGACAAAGTCAAGACAACAGATCATAAGACAGACAAAGTCATTGTTAAACGCAATGATAATAGATAGTAACATAGCACACAACATTATCATCATCATCACCATCAAGTGCCCTGCCAGCTGGCGTAGGCGTTCATGGCTCTCCACAGATCTCGGTCTTTGGTGTTCTGGATCAACTCTGGTGATGATAGTCCTCCATGCTACCGTCCCAATCCATCTAGCACCATTTCTCTTGGTCTGCCTCTGCCTCTCTTCTCCTCGATCTTTCCAGTTGTCACGATGTTCTCCAACGCATCTTGTCTCATCACATGACCAAAAACAGCTGTTTGTGTCTTTCTTATTGTTGTATATAATGTTCCAGTTTCATTAGCCTCTTTCGGGTATTCGTTGTTAGTTAATTTGGCAGTCCAATGAATTCGCAACTTTCGTCTAAGGAACCACATCTCTGTTTCTTCCAATATCTTCCTAATTTCTTCATTTGCATTCCATGATTCACTGCCATACAGCAAAACAGGTTTTATATAGCACTTCAGCACTCTCTTTCTTACATTTAATGATAGTTACTTATTGCATAAGATTTTCATTTTCTGAAATGCAGCCTTTGCTTGCCCTATTCTGCTCTTAATCTCTGTTGTGCATCTTCCATCTAATGGAGTAAATGTCCCTATATATTTAAAACTATCCACTTGGTGAAGAATTTTCCCTTCTATCTCTTTTTCACATTTGAGTGTCACCTGTTTCTTTGATATCACCATTGTTAATGTTATCTTGATATTTAAGGAGAGTCCTTTCTTTGCACTCTCTGTTACTACAATGTCCGACAACTGTTGTAGATATGTTGCCTTATTCGCTATCAATACTGTGTTATCTGCATAGCGTATATTATTTATATTATAACCTCGTATATTATCCTGGCTTTTCTTTGATCTCTCTCTTTATTACTTTGCTATAGCAGGAGAAGAGATCGGGAGACAAAACACATCCCTGGCTTACTCCCAACTTTATGTGTTCATAATTTCCTTCTTTATTTAATATTTTACTTGCTGCTATTTGGTTCCAGTAACTATTGTTTTTATTATTCTGATATCTTTCCCATCAATGTTAAAATTTTTCAACATTTTAATCAGTTCTTCATGTTTTATTTTATCAAATGCCTTAGTATAATCTATGAAGAAACAAATATATGTCTTTCTATGCCTCTACTGATCTTTCTAGTTGTGTTTGTAATGTATATATTGTACTGTTCGTACCTTTTCCTTCCACAAATCCACACTGTTTTTCACCAATTTCCATTTTTATTTTCTTCCTAGCTCTTCTCATTATAATTCTGAGTAGAAACTTAGTGACATGATTTATGAGGCTAATAATACGAAAATCTTCGCATTCAATTGCTCCTGGTCTTTTTGGTATAGCTATAAATACAGATTTAAATATCGCTACTCCAAATTTTCCTATTACTTCTAATTCTTCTCTTGTGGTTTTATCTGGCCCAGCTTGTTATTGTTAGCTTGGCATTGAGTGCTCTAAAATAACGCCTCCTTCATCCCAAAAGAGAGCCAGCATAACCTTCCCTGCAGATGGCTTAGTGCAAAACTTCTTTGGTTTCGATGAAGAGGGATGGCGCCATTCTGACAGGCTGCGCTCATTGGCATGTGCAACAATTGATCCACGACAACTCGCTAGAAGGCGATTTAATCATCTACACGAATAACCTAGTTCTAAGAAGTAAAACAAGAACCAGGGGCTTGGTGGACGATGTTTTGTCCAGAAGAGCATGTCATATGATACCACAAAATCTAGTCTGATAGGTGCAGGAAGTCACGGCAGCGTTCCACTGCCTGAAAGACAACAGCACAAGTACGTCGCAATTGTTACTGACTCACAAAGTATCATCAAAAAGGTTAAGACATGCATACCTTGGACAGAGTGGCAGGCTTCCATCCAGCAATAAACATTGTAGAGCATCTGTTGGATTTTCTCCCCAGGATATGCTGGTGATATGGGAAACGAGCAGGCGGACAGATTGCATGGGTCTGTACCACTTGAAGGGGTATTAGTGCTAGAAAACGCAAATGTTATCGGGACACTTTGGTATCGTGTGTATAATGCAGAAGAACGGGTAGATCATCACTGATTATAGAGAATGGTGCTGCAAAAGGTGACCAGAGGATCTGGCCGACACTCTAAACTCCGAGAGGTCAGACGGACATATAATCAGACTGCTATTACTACCATTAGTAGTGGGACTCTTAGCTGGCTGTTGAAGATGAGGACGGAACATGTATGGGAATGCCCCGAGTGCTGTCATGTCAGTTCTTGACGAAATGTATGTCAATCAAACGCCAGATGCCATGTCTCTGTTGCTGTGATGTATAACTTAATTATCACCTTGTGTATCCAACTTCATATTTGGTCATGCTCTTTTCCGCCCTCCAGTACGCGTATCTCTATACTCACCTTTTCCGTGTCCTCCAGTATGTCTACCTCCATAATCACCTTTCCCGCGTCTCCGGTATGCCTACCTCCATAATCACCTTTTCCGTGTCTCCTGTACGCCTACCTCCATAATCACCTTTTCCGCGTCTCCAGTATGCCTACCCCCATAATCACCTTTTCCGTGTCTCCAGTACGCCTACCTTTATAATCACCCTTTCTGTAACTCCAGTACGCCTGTCTCTATTTGTCTCTCTTTCGCTTCTCTAGTACGCCTACCTCGATAATAATCTTTTCCCGTTTCTTCAGTATGCCTACCTCTATAATCATCTTGTCCAGATACGTTTGTCTGTTTACATTCTCAAAATATGTCATCTCCCGCGTGGTCATTTGTCTTATTATTAACAAGTCGTCTTCAATATAGGTCTTCTGTTTGATAGATATACATGTTTTATTTCACGCAAATTAATTTTTAGTGCCCGACATACACCCTTAGATCTTCTTATTCTTCCATCTACAGCTCCCTACGAACCATGGAAGAGTGCATTCAACTGGACATTCACCTACAGGACAGACTCTGATCTCTTCGCGCCAAATAACCGTCTGAACTGGAGAAACAGCTCGGACTTACTGCCTGACTCTGTTTATTGTAAGTGTATGCTCTAGTTCAGTGGTTCTCAACCGGTGGGGAATTTCCCCTCCCCCCCACCCACCCCCCACCCCACCCCTACTCCTCCCGAGGGGAATTTTAGGGTTTATAGGGGGAGGGAGGATTAAGATTATTTCATGATTACGTTAATACAAGAACCAATAACTTGATATTGTTTTTCCCTCCATACTTTACGGTTCTGTACTTCTCGCTCTTCTGAAATTCGTTTTATAACGTAAGTAGACCTGCAAATACTTGTTATGTAGACGTGTAGACTTGTTCTAGTATGTGTTATTAAATTTAGTTTCCATTTTTACGTATACTGTGTAGAGGAGGGGAACATTTATAGGGATAAAATACAAACGGGGGAGGTGGGGATGATATTCTGAACATAAGATGAATGGGAATGGGCCAAAAAAGAATGAGAACCACTGCTCTAGTTCATCAGATGAACAAAATGGTAAAGGTTGTGACACAGCAGTGACAGACATTCGTAACCGACACGTTGAAATTGCTTGCCTGGCGACTCGTTGGTCAGAGGTTCGAATTTACTTAGATGCGAGTTAATAAAGTGTGCCTGGATCTCCAGATCGACCTGCCTACAACATGTACCGGACACTGTCTCGGCAGGTGATGTCGGCCACCCCCGTCTTGATCGGTCTGTTAAAATATGGGGCTGGCACCATAAATCCAGTACAGTTCCAGACGTGAGAGATGGGTTCTTTACTTGATTAGTTACTTAGTCCGCCGCAGCTTACACAGACCTTCACAAATAAAGGAATATTAATACCACAAGTACGTACACACACAAGCACACACAAGCAAGCACACACACACACACACACAAACACCATTTACACAACAGTTACAACCGAACTTCACAAATAGAGACAGTACTATCGCGCGCGCACACACACACACACACATTAACACAACAATTACCATCGACCCTCAGAAACAGAGACACGTTACTATCTTTCTCTCTCTCTCTCTCTCACACACACACACTATATCTCCCCTCTCTCTCTCTCTCGCTCTCTCTCTCTCTCTCTCTCTCTCTCTCCTCTCTCTCTCTCTCTCTCTCTCTCTCTCTCTCTCTCTCACAGACACACCATTTACACAATAGTTAGTTAGTTAGTTAGTTAGTTAGTTAGTTAGTTAGTTAGTCGGTTGGTTGGTTCGTTCGTTCGTTCGTTCGTTAGTTAGTTAGTTAGTTAGTTAGTTAGTTAGTTAGTTAGTCGACAGATCATCCTCATTGCACATCGAACCATTCAGTCCATATGTGCTCGGATCCCCTCCTCAGCAAATCCCGCAGCGTGTAGCAACTGACGACACCAGTTTTGTGTTGGTTTATTAATCTTCTCTGTCTTTCTGCGTAGTGTTCTCGCATGGCCACACCTCTTTTAACTTGATGTTCTCGCAGCCTGACAATAGTTGTAGACTCACAGTCATTGCTTGGTTCTCGTAAATGACTTACTTCTCGTACAGCATTCATAATGTATGCCTGGCCCATAACTCGTCCGCCTTCCACGGTAGCCCTACCTGCAAGCCTGTCAGACCGCTCATTTCCTTGTACACCCGCATGCCCTGGCACGAAAATGAAACTAATCTTTGCCAACCGAGACCGCTCCAGAGACAGCAACCACTCTTTTAGGATCCACCCCATATCTATCTTCCTGAAAATACTCATTGAATCACTAAGGACACATGGCCGATTGATTGTCTGTGTCTCGAGCCATGTTATTGCTTTACTTACTGCCATGACTTCCATAGTAGGCTACTTGTGGTCAAAGCAAGAGCACCAGACTCTTCCTTCACATTTTTACCTCCTGCCTGAGCCATAAAGGCCCATGAACTTCTCACTTCTCTATCGACCGACCCATCCGTATAAATGACATCATCATCCTCTAAAGAATTCTCGAAGATCAGAGCCTGTACTTCCGCCTCCACAGCAGCTGATTTTCTTGTCTGCATTCCCTGTCTAGTTGGATGCACACTGAAAAGGATATACAGAACTCTGTTGGCACTTGTACCCACTCCTCGCCAGGCTCTAAGCCCTCAAGTGAACACACCTGCTGAAGAATGTCTTCGGCTTGACCCATCCATGACTTTCCTCTTTTTAATCTGCTGCGCTTTGCCTTCTTAATCTCGCAATGCAGTGGATGTTGTATGTTTGCGTTGACTCTGAGGTAGGCACGTGCTCGGCATATTTGTATTCTGTCCCTCATGGTTGCAAAATCAAAAAGGTAGCGCATCGCCCTGCATGCTGTATCTCTTTTACCTGCAAGAATAATACGCATAGCTTCGTTCTGTATCCTTTCGCCATCGCATACTCCAAAACAGAAAGGACCAGACCCTCCTAAAGAAGACGTAGATGGCGCTGCTCACAATTTTGAACAATGAACCAACAACAATATATCCTGGCCTACCACAGGGATCACCATTATGTCCAGTGTTGTTCAACGCCTACACTGTGAGACTCACCAGCGAGCAAATCATAGGACCGAGGAGGACATTATTGTATGCAGATGATGTTAGTGTATCGTCAGGGTAAGGATAGAGATCAGCTTGCTGTGGAACTACAAATTGAACACAATCGCATAAGCACTTGGTGTGTTGAAAATGGGGCAATGGTCAACCTAACAAAGGCAACAGTGACATCGCTCTCTTTGAATAACCATATTGTCAACACCCCAACGCCAACTGTAAATCTGGGTTCAGAGACTGGAAAGAACGCAGGCAATAAATTACCTGGGGATACGATTTGATTGAAACCTCGCTTATACTGAGCATGTAGACCAGGTGATTTACACAGTTACCATCGACTCTCACAAACAGAGACACATTACTCACGCACGCGCGCGCACACACACACAAACAAACAAACACACGCACACACTATTTACAAAACAGTTACAACCGAACCTCACAAACAGAAAGACATTACTATCACACACACGCACACGCACACACACACACACACACACACACCATTTACAAAATAATTACCACCGACCCTCACAAACATAGACACATTACTATTACATACACACTCATACGAGTACAATTACCACCGAGTCTAGCACATAAGCAATAGGGTTATCATCATTCTAACTCAGAACATGAGGACATGGGAATTGATACTTGATGACTTTTGAGGCAGCCTTTCTCCGTGGCAAATGAGTTACGGACGCAGTTCGTAATCCCGCATACCACGTTCAAAACACAGCTGCTGGCGATTTGGCAGCAAACCGCCGTGTGCTGGGATTTTTATAAAATGGTATGGGAGCCGTTCGTATAGAAAGCAATGGCAAACTACTGAGCGTAAACCTTGCCAAGAGATAACAGCCAAAAAATTCCTGGGTTGACTGCGATGTCCTGTTAAGGATATGAAACTAACTTTTATTTTTCTCTATGAGGCAAACAGGGAGTCTCCCTGGCGAAGTGACTACGCCTCCTGTCTCGCGCTCCGAAGGTTGTGGGTTCCATTCCGGATTGTGTCATTCGGTTCACGAGTGCAGTTTTCTCTGAGACTCCAGTTGGTCGTGGCTGGGGCTTTATGGGATAAAACCCGGAGCAATGAAGTCGATGGAGCTGCACGGGATAGCTGCGGACAGGGTGGTGGGGGGGGGGGTGAGTATTTGAGGGGCAATGCCCAATGGGGGACAGAGAAGGAAAGAAGAAGAGATTACTCATGTCTGGTGTCTAAGACTTGTTTGCCGTCCACGTGGCAAAATCGCACTTAGCAACCGCGATCGAAACATGGCTGTGGAAGAATTGGAAGCAGACATCTTTGCGCTGGTTTTTATACAATGGTATGAGTGCCGGCAGTTCAGAAAATAATGGCACACTACTGAATTTAAACTTGCAAAGAAACCACAAAGGACCAAAAATGATGGGGTTGACTGTGACGCCATGTAAAGGATATGCTGTTAACCTAAAGCATGTTCAGCATTCTTCCGGAAAACCACCTATTTGAGGCTTCCAATGATATTTATTTTTTGCGTCTTCGCAAACTGTTCATGTTGTGCACCTATCTGATAAAACTGGTTCCATGCAACATGCAACAAAGACTGTGCGTAAAGATAAGGTTAACATTTACTTTCAGTGGAGATTGCCAAGAATAAAACACGAAATGTGGCATGGTTTGTCAGCAACTGCAAGACTCAATCACAGAGAGAGATTTATGTCAAAGAAATGCAGGTACTTTTCAGAATCCATTATCTATCTGTCTTATTATGTTTTTACATATGAGGTTAACAAATGGTGTGCCAACAAACGGAATTTTAGCTCATAAAGAACGGTCGGCAGAAATACGACACCGGTATTTCGATCCACTGGTTGTTGAAGAATGGGGTAAGTATTAATGATCAGTAAAGAAGTGTGGCTCCAGTATTTCGACCTGTTGGTTGTTGAAGAATGGGAGGTGTATTCTTGAACTGTAAAGAAATATGGCCCCAGTATTTCGACCCGTCGGTTGTTGAAGAATGGTGGAAGTATTCTTGAACGGTAAAGAAATGTGGCTCCAGTATTTCGACACGTCGGTTGTTGAAGAATGGTGGAAGTATTCTTGAATGGTAAAGAAATGTGGCTCCAGTATTTCGACCCGTTGGTTTCTGAAGAATGAGGGAAGCATTCTTAGATCTCGGTGCCCAGATGCTTCTTTTAAACACATGCCAGGATTCGAATTCAAACCCTTGTCCACCAGGACGGCAGGCAAGGGGAGTTTATGGTGCTAGCACAAAGATTACGTTCGTGGTGGATTTCTGTAATTAATTGTTTGGATTTGTTTTGTTCTGATTATTTTACTTCTCAAATTTCCCATATAACCATGTTTAATATCAATCTGTTTTGAAAACCAAATGAACATAAAGAACTTAGACAGTATGTGAGCCGTCGGGGCCGTGCGGTACATTTTCTCAGTATGATGCATATCTTCAAAATGTCCCTCCTTAATCATGCAAGGCCAGTCACCCTGTCCTAGGAGTTAGCGAATTTCTCCGTAATCCCGTATACTCTCATGAGTAACGTGACGTGCGTGAGAATCGGTCGCGGTTCTCTCCGCGTCGGTAACTTAGGTGTATGTGAGTCGGTCTCTCAGAAATCAATGGCAAACTACTGAGCGTAATCTTGCCTAGTACATCAACAGCAGCTGAAAAATGCTGATGTTGACTACAACGCCCTGTAAGGGATATGCACACAAAAAATCATGCAAGTCTTCGAAATGCCGCCCCTCCTTCGCTGCTTATGCCGCCACCTTACGGTACCACATGATGCGGCCGCCTCTCCGTATCATAGCACGGCACGGCCATGTGAGACTTAAAGGGAATCAAATAAGTTAGTTGGCTTTTTTCTCTCTCTAATTATACTACTTTTTAAATTCCCCATATAATAATGCTTAATATCAGCCTGTTTTTTAACCAAGAGAACATAAATAACTTTGACTGTGTTTCAAACGTTTCAGGGAATCAAACGCTGTAAGTTTGTTGACTGGCTGGCTGGATAGTTGGTTAATCCCCCTGGCAGGCTAGTGTGAACCCTTTAAGTGTGGTGTACCGGCACTCAGGTCGTTTGACCACCGACATGAGCTTTCATGAAGTGAGGTTAATGTGTATACTTTTGACCGAGATCCGATTGGTCTATAAAAATAAGGGTGTATCCTAGTACATCAATAGCAGCTGAAAAATGCTGGTGTTGATGCAACGTCCTGTAAGGGATATGAAAAAAAAAAAAAAACACCACTTTATGTCTATTGTGCCATAAGGCGAGTAAGAGGGTCCTTCACTTATACACGCCATTACATAAAAGGCATAAACTAATGTCATTCACTAATGAATGAACTTTCATCCATCTATCCTGTGATTCTTTCACGGCTGTAACATGTTCATAGATATACCATCACCCAGTGCCTTGTTGGCTAGCGTGTGCGATTATTATTATTATTATTATTATTATTATTATTATTATTATTTTGCGTATCCCTTCCGGGACGTTACAGTCAACACCAGCATTTTTCAGCTGCTGTTGATGTACTAGGCAAGTGTTACGTTCAATAGTTTGTCATTGCTTTCTGAACGACCGGCTACCATACCAGCACGTTATAACACAACGCGACACGGTCTGCTGCAAAAATCGGTCGCGTTCGCAAGCCTTTAGCCACGAAGGCGGCTATTATATGCGATTATACCTCTCCACAAATTGCGATCCCCGACGGCATGGATCAATTTGTGTGTTGACTCCCTTCCATGCCATGACACTAGACCAGTGTTTCCCAACCTTTTTTGTGCTATGCCCCACCTAAGCCTTTCTAAAATCCACCCCCCCCCCCCCACCTAACATATACATTATTTTTAATATTCAAAAATTTAAATGTTCACTAAAGAAACTTGAATGATAGGTTTTAGGAAGATATCAATTGGAAATTATTGAGCAAACACAGTAAGTAAATTTTCAAAACATATAATGGAGAACTGAGATTCAAGTACAAAATAATTTTAATGAAAGATTTTACTATATTATTTTAATTATTAATAATTATTTATTATTTAAATTTAGTGAGATCCTTGCGCTTGATGCTTGCTGCAAAGAGATTTTATGTCAGGTTCCAATTTAGTTAACTTCAGTCTCAAGTCTGCCTGTTTTGTTATATCCAGCCGATTTCATCCATTTTCGAATTGCCCCCCTTAACAATCGAATCCCCTCCCCCTGTGGAGCGTGGGGCCCCACGTTGGGAAACACTGCACTAGACTGTCAAGAGTTTTCTCCTACTAACCTGGCTCTCAATGTCTATGGAATGAATATTATCCCTAGGGCTTTTCCACATATATAATTGTATAGGATGGTGTTTTAATTAGATGCTGCATATTATCTTTTCATGGTATTCTGCCCTCGCTATTAATCTGTCACCCCTGTCATTCCTATGACTTAGGTCAAAGCCACCAGTCACGCCACTCATCTTTTCGTTGCCTACTTTGGCATTGACATCCCAGAGTATGACAGTCATTTAAACATGTTTACAATTGTCCTCGGACATGTCTAAATCGTTAAAGAAATATCTCGATATATTCTTCTTTACTGTACAGAGGATATAAAGAATATGTTCAGCCTGCCGTGCGTAGAGTCACTATATATATATATATATATATATATATATATATATATATATATATATATATATATATATATATATATATATATATATACAAAATACAAGTCTTCTTACAATCTTCTTCTATACAAATATATATATACCAGTCAGGTCTTAGTCAGATATGACTGAGCTACCGTATAACAGTAGACGGTACTACCTGGTTTCTGTTAGCGACGAACGTTGGGCGGCGCTTACCAAACCCGACACCCCACATTCTGCCAACGGCTTCGGGCGGAAGAGCGCAATTGGGAGGGTACAAGCCTTACCATAGTGCGAGGAAATGCAAGCTAAAGACAAAATTGTCATGGCAGGGCAGACCAGGCCCTAAGCCTTGGTTGGCGACTGGTCTAGGATCGAAACTCCGACAGGCGGACAGTTAGAGCATTGCTTTGCTGATCCGGCAGCTTCTGCAGCTTGTCTTGTTCCAGATGTAGGGGTGTTACCTTTCCTCTGGAGTGAACTAGGCAGGCCGAGAGAGGGATCATGCTGCATGGGCAACACATGATCTCTATATTTTAGCCCAGGCTTTGTGCTATGGAGAGGCAATAACTCCATCCCTGGTCTTAACTGGTCTCGGAATCAAAGCGAGAGGCAACTGTTACGGGTTATAAGTCCTTGTCAGTTGGCGTAGACATGGGGCGCCACGCGTTGCCTCTGACGGTGGGAGACACCTATAGGTGTCACTGATCAGCTACCGCCCGCCTCAAGCTGGGCAGCCCCCAGCCAATTGGGTGCTGATCCGCCACAGCCTGCCTGCTTCAATGGGTGCTTGGGGCTAGGACAAAATCTGAATCGCAGGCTGTAAAACCAATGCACCAGGTACAAACAAAAATAAAAATAGAAACCTCAAGCTACGGCTTGCAACCTGGAACGTGAGAACCATGTGTCCAGGATTTTCCACTGATTTGACCAATATTGACGATGTGAGAAAAACGGCTGTGATTGATGCCGAACTCAATCGTCTTAACATTGATATTGCTGGCCTGCAGGAGACTCGCCTCGCTGAGGAAGGGTCACTCAGGGAAAACAACTACACCTTTTTCTGGAAGGGTAGAGGGCAGGCAGAAAAAAGGCAACACGGTGTGGGCTTTGCAGTGAAGAATTCGCTACTGGGAATGATTCAAATTCCAGCAGGAGGAAATGAAAGACTATTGTCCCTGCGCTTGGCAACCTCTTGTGGGTTTGCCACCATTATTACTGCATATGCACCGACACTCGATTCCTCTGATGATGTGAAGGATTTGTTTTATGAGGAGTTAGACTCCGTGATCAAGGCAGTTCCAAAATCTGACTACATTTATATGCTCGGTGATTTCAATGCTCGTGTGGGCAAGGACTCGAGTTCATGGCCAGTGTGCCTTGGAAAATACAACATCGGTTGCATGAATGAAAATGGGCAAAGGCTGCTGGAGCATTGCACCAGTAATGACCTATGTATTACAAACTCTTTTATTAAAACAAAAGAGATGCATAAGGTCACATGGAAACATCCAAGATCCGGCCATTGGCACCATCTGGACTTCATCATCACACGGAGACAACATCTGAACCATATATCATTGACTCGTAGTTACCACAGTGCTGACTGTGATACGGATCATTCTTTGGTTGTTGCAAGAGTTAGACAGAGACCAAAGAGAATCTACACAGCTAAACACAAATCTAGCCCCAGGATTAAGATTATTAACACTCATGATCCTGAAAAGTGCTTTCAGTTTCAACAGCAACTTGAAGACGCTTTCACTGATACACCAGAAAATTGTACAGTAAATGAAAAGTGGGGTCAAATTAAGGAAACTCTTTATAAAACTGCCGTAGGGGTTTACGGCACTGTGGATCATAAGAGGCAGGACTGGTTTGCGGCCAACAGCGAGACTCTGCAGCCCTTGATTGATAAGAAGAAGAAAGCTCTCTTAAGAAACAAGGAAAGACCAACGCGTAACACTCTGAGTGAGCTAAGGCAAGCTAGGAAGGATGTGCAAAAGGCTGCCAGGCAGTGTGCAAATGATTATTGGATCAAGTTATGTGAGTCCATTCAAATCGCAAGTGATAAGGGAGACATAAGAAGCATGTATGAAGGAATAAAGAAAGCCTGTGGTCCAGTGATCAAAAGAAGTGCACCATTGAAAACCTTGACTGGAGAAATCATCACTGACAAGAAACGGCAGATGGACAGATGGGTAGAGCACTATTTGGAGCTTTACTCAAGTGAGACCAAACTAGCGGATGATGCCCTCAACGCCATAGAGGCTCTACCAACTCTTGACCACCTGGACACACTTCCCACCATAACAGAAGTTAAGTGTGCTATAAATGAACTTGCATCTGGCAAGGCTCCAGGTAAGGATGGGATTCCAATAGAGGTTATCAGGAGTGGGCAAGACACACTCACTATACAGATCCACCAGCTAATAGAGCTATGCTGGCGTGAAGGACAAGTCCCACAGGATTTCAAAGATTCAAGCATCATAACACTGTACAAGAACAAGGGCGATCGGAGCGACTGCAACAACCATAGGGGTATCTCACTTCTGTGTATTGTTGGAAAAGTATTTGCCAGAATTGTTCTGCGCAGACTTCAAGTCCTAGGAGATCAAGTCTACCCCGAATCACAGTGTGCCTTTCGACAGAACCGGTCTACCACTGATATGATATTCTCATTGCGACAAATGCAAGAAAAATGCCGTGAACAGAATCAACCACTGTTTATTGCCTTCATCGACCTCACAAAGGCATTTGATTTGGTCAGTCGTGAGGGTCTGTTCAAGGCACTAAAGAAGATTGGCTGCCCACCAACTCTTCTGTCCATTGTGGAATCGTTCCACACAGGCATGAAGGGTATAATCAAGTTTGATGGTGCAACTTCTGAAGAATTTGAAATCAAGAGTGGAGTTAAGCAAGGTTGTGTACTAGCTCCCACCCTCTTTGGAATATACTTTTCACTTCTACTGAAATATGCATTTCGTGATCAGGATGGTGGTATATACATTCACTCACGCTCAGATGGCGACCTCTACAATGCTCATAGATTGAAGGCTAAGACCAAAATTAGGAGGGTACTGATCAGAGAGTTGCTTATTGCAGATGATGCTGCAGTTACGACCCACTCTGAGGAAGAATTGCAATGTCTACTATCTGCATTCTCCAATGCTTGTTCTGAATTTGGTTTAACAATTAGCAAAAAGAAGACACAGATTATGTCACAAGGTGCACATGGGGTACCATCAATCTTTATTGACGACGCTGAACTAGAGATAGTAGACCATTTTACATATCTAGGATCAGTGGTTAATAGCAAATTAACCCTAGATCAGGAAATCAACATCCGGATTGGTAAGGCAGCAACAACAATGAACAGGTTAAGAAAAAGAGTCTGGGAGAACAGGAAGCTAGCTTACTGCCAAAACAAAAGTCCTTGTCTATCAAGCCTGTGTCCTTAGTACTCTTCTCTATGGCAGTGAAACCTGGACAACTTACTCACACCAAGAGAACAATTTAAACAGCTTTCATATGCGGTGTTTGCGAAGAATTCTTGGTATTAAGTGGCAAGACAAAATCACAAATACTGAAGTATTGGAAAGATCAGGTTATAATACAGTTTATTCCATGCTCAGTCTTCGTAGACTTAGATGGATAGGACATCTTAGGAGGATGGATGATGATAGAATACCAAAGGATATCTTTTTTGGTGAATTACAGATGGGTAAGAGATCTCAGGGTCGGCCTCTACTACGATACAAAGATGTGTGTAAGCGGGACATGATTGATACAGGCATTGATAATGCACATTGGGAGCAAGTCGCCGCTGAACGTGTTGCATGGAGGGCAAATATCAGAAATGGAATAAAGTCAAAGGAGAAAATTATTGCAGAAAAGTCACACACCAAGCGTTTGAGACGTAAGATGGTGCATGATGGTGGAAATGACCACGTGTTCAGATGCACCCACTGTGAACGGACATTTACAGCGCAAATTGGCCTTATCAGTCACACTCGCTACCGCCATAGTTAAAAGTTATTATGCCTTTTTAAAGCACAAACTATCGTCTGTCAAGACGGCAAGGTGCCAATGGAATATATATATATATATATATATATATCCTGTTGCAGGAAGGAAACGATCACAACACAAAAATATAGACCAGCGATATATTGTGCATACAATAAACAAACTGGCATGTTATAGTGTTAGTATGATCAGCAGTCGATGTTGTCGAAATGATAAGCGCACTTGCTCTTAAAACTTCCGACTTGCTGATGGCGAGGTAGGCGGTTCAACCCCTACACTTCTTAGTTGGATATCAACGTTGACTTCACGTTCAGAAAGCAATGGCAAACTACTGAAACGTACAATGCTTAGAAAACAACCTGGGATTGCAAAGGACATGCAATATTATTTACAAATCTCAAAAACTGAAATAGTCATAATAAATGTGTTTTGTCAATTACAGAAGTACATTGATTTGGATATATTCAGTAGCTTAGAAAACAACCTGGAATTGTAAAGGACATCCACTATTTTTATAAATCTCAAAAACTGCATTATTTATAATAAATGTGTTTTGTCAATTACAGAAGTACATTGATGTGGATATATACGGTAGATGCGGCAACATGTCCTGTGGAAAAAGTGAAGAGAAAGACTGCGAGACAAAACTGACCACCACTTACAAGTTCTACCTCAGTTTCGAAAACTCTTTCTGTAAGGATTACGTCACGGAGAAGTTGTTTCGAAATATCCAGTACCGTTCTCATATCATCCCTGTTGTAAGGGGTGGGTTCGATTACAACAAATACATTCCAAACGGGATTTTGGTCAACTCAGCAAATTTCTCTTCAGCAAAGGAATTGTCTCTGTATCTAAAGGAGCTTGGTAATGATCACGAAAGATACGCTAGAATGCTGAAAGACAAGGATAAATTAACGACTCTTAATTATAAAATCGACTGGTGTGACTTTTGTGAGAAAGTTCATACTGACAATAGAACAAAAGTGATCCCGGATATTAAATCGTGGTCTCATGATCGTGCTTGTCATAGCCCAACAGATATAGGGAAATCTTTATAATTTCCGTAGCAGTTAGTTCGCAGACATCTTGACTGTAATGCCTGTAAAAAATAAGTAACTAAGTATTGTTTTTGTGTAATAGAATACACAGGACACCCAATCAATTAAGAAAACAGCGACAGAATTAACAAGAATGTGAAAGAATAAACTGGACGGTGGTACACTAAACAGAACTAGGTTATAATGAATAGTCTAAACTACACTGACCTAGGGAATATTAGCAGTTAGAGGGCCCACCTATCAAAATATAACACACATATGTTATATTTGATGTTATGTCGAAAGACGCTACTGCACAGTGGACATGGCCGTGTGTGCTTAGTCCTGGGGTGTAGAGTCATGCCAAAGTCTTTCTGCTCATTGTTCCCACAAGGGGTTGCTTATGATATCCCCTCCTTGGACCTCAAAGACGGCATCGACTTGCTTGAGCATACTTCACTCCCAGTTCGAGCTAGTGTCACGGTCTCGCCGGTCTACGCAAGCCAAGTTTTATCAGCCCTGCCCATGCTTATTCCCGTTTGTATTGGTGCATTAATTGCCAGTTGATCCGCTCGTTGATTGCCTTTACTTCGGCTCATCCAGGTGCGTACATCTAATATATTGACGCGAAGCTATTTCCGAATGCTGTCTATCCGTTCGGGAAGAAACCGGCAGCATGTTATGGATTCTGATACGATATTCCAGCATGTGATTCCTATTCTGCTGCTCATGCACGTCCTCTTGGGGCAGAGGTGATCACCATATTCAGGTTTGATTCAGTTGTCTGGAATGTGCCGCTATTTTCTGTGAATGTTTTGTGCTTGTAACAACACTGGCCCAGATCTCAGTGGTTGTCAAGACCTTTGGGTTCTTACTTCTGTCTTCTATTACCTTATTGCCCCCGGGACGGTACCCGGACGCTGATTTCCTATTAGATCACTACAGACAAACGCTCTTCAGACAGATAATGTAGGAGTCTTTAATAAAGATTCAGACTCTAAAACGACATTCAAGTACAAGACAAATAGAAGAAAGACTGAGTATTGGTGCGAGGATTCTGGAGGACCGTATCTTCATTCCACCAGCGGTTTGTCAGTCGTTAGTGTGTGAGTGATGTAGACACCGGTGGTAGAATATCGTTCACCTGATCTCCTCCTAGTGGGCCGTAAGACATGGATGACTGAAGAAATTTTACAACTAATGGAAACAAGAAGACAAAAACAAAAATAATCCTGCTAGATATGAAGAAATTCACAGAAAAGTCAGAACCTTATGTAGGGAGGCAAAAGAAACATGGCTTGAGAAAAACTGCGAAGAAATTGAAAAACAACACAACAGTAAAAAATGCGAAATTAATGCTCAAAAGAATCCAGGAGCTTACTAATCAAAGAACAGGTACATCAGCAGGCTGCCTAAAGACAAAAGATGGAAGAGTCATATTAGAAAAAGATCAGATCCTACATGTATGGTCAGATTACGTGAAAAACATTTATGACGACAACAGAGACGAACACTACGATGTTCAAAATAATAATGAAGGACCAGCAATTTTGAAGATGGAGGTTCAGAATGCTCTTAACCATAAGAAATATGGCAAGACCCCCGGTTCAGACAGTGTCACAACAGAAAAAATTAATGCTTTAGAAGAATATGGAATAGATAAAGTTACCAGTCTGCTTGATAAAATATATGATACTAGAAATATACCTCATGAATTATGTAATTCTGTATTTATTGCAATCCCAAAGAAATCAGGAGCCTTGGAATGTGATCAACATCGAACAATTAGTATAATGAATCACATCACGAAGATTTTGCTAAGAATTATCATGCAAAGAATTAGGAGGAAAATACAACCTGAAATAGGAGAAGAACAATGTGGGTTTGTGGAAGGAAAGGGTACAGTAAATGCTGCATATTTACTGAGAACCGTAATTGAACGATCTATAGAAGTAAACAAAGATCTACACCTTTGCTTTATTGACTACACAAAGGCTTTCGATAAAGTGAGACATGTCGACATGATAAGGATGCTTGAAAATCTACAAGTTGATGGAAAAGACCTTAGACTTGTAAAAACCATATATTGGAAACAACAAGCTGCCATAAGAGTTGATAATGAAGTAGGCCAATATCGACCTATCAAGAGAGGTGTGAGACAGGGATGTGTAATGTCTCCAGATCTGTTTTCCCTGTACAGTGAAAATATTTTCTGAAATATTGAAGATGTGGAAGGAATCAACATTGAGGGACGATACTTCAATAACATTAGATATGCAGACGATACAGTCTTGATTGCAGACAATGAACAGGACCTGTAACATTTAGTAGATGCAGTTGTTACACACAGTGAACAACGAGGGTTAGAATTAAATTGTAAAAAGACACAAATTATGGTCGTCTCTAGGAAGAACGAAATACAACTATGTAATATACAAGTAAATGGGAATATTCTTCAACAAGTGAATAGGTACAATTATCTCGGAACAGTAATAACATCTGATGGGAGATGCCTTGAAGAGATTAGAACAAGAATCGCCATGTCTAAGGTAGCCTTTAGCAAAATGAAAAACATATTGACCAATAAAAATATGTCAATTGAAACGAGAAAAAGAGTGTTGAGGTGCAATATAGAACCTGTACTTTTTATATGGATGTGAAGCTTGGACAATGAGCAGTCAAGCTGAAAAACATCTGATGGCTGCAGAAATGTGGTTTCTGAGGAAAATGCAAAGAATACCATGGACAGCCAGAAAGACCAATGAACAGGTCCTTCAAGAAACAAATGAAGATCGTAAACTGATTAGAGATATTAGACGCAGACAGTCAAAATTTTTTGGGCATGTTATGAGAAGAAATGGATTGGAGAACTTGGTGACAACTGGTAAGATCGAAGGGAACAGACCAAGGGGAAGACCTAGAAGCAAATACCTGGATGGCTTGGCCACATGGCATGGTCGAGACAGAAACACGGAGCTGATCCATGACACTTGTAATCGATCGAGTGAGATGGCAAAACATGACCGCCCATGCTTACCGGCATGGCACATGAAGGATGGATCTCCTCCTTAGACCTGATAAATGGAGGTTCGAAATGTTCTTAAGCATATGAAAGCTGGCAAGGTCCCCGGTGAAGATAACATCACAACAAAATGATTAAAGCTTTAGAAGAATATGGAATAGATCAAGTCACCAGACTGCTGAACACATTATATGATACTGGAGATATACCTTCTGAATTATGTAACTCTGTATTTATTGCAATCCCAAAGAAATCAGGAACCTTGGAATGTGATCAACATCGAACAATTAGTATAATGAGTCACATCACCAAGGATTTTGCTACGAATTATCATGCAAAGAGTGAGGAAGAAAATACAACCTGAAATAGGGGAAGAAAATGTGGGTTTGTAGAAGGAAAGGGTACAGTAAATGCTTTGTGTATGCTGCGAACAGTTATTGAACGTGCTATAGAAGTAAACAAGGATATTCATCTTTGCTTTATTGACTACACAAAGGTTTTTGATAGAGTTAGACATGTCAACATGGTGGATATGCGTGCAGATCTACAAATTGATGGGAAAGACATTAGACTAATAAAAAACATATATTGGAAACAACAAGCTGTCAGAAGGATTGATAATGAAGTGGAACAATATCGACCTATTAAGAGAGGTGTTAGGCAGGGATGTGTAATGTCTCCAGATCTTTTTTCCCTATACAGTGAAAATATTTTCAGAAATGTGGAAAATATAAATGGAATCAACATTGGAGGACGAAATATCAATAACATTAGATATGCAGATGATACAGTATTGATTGCAGACAATGCGCAGGATCTGCAACAATTAGTAGATGCGGTTGTTGTACACAGTGAGCAACTGGGGTTAGAATTAAATTATAAAATGACACAGGTTATGGTAGTCACTAGGAAGAACGAAATACCACAATGTAATATACGAGTAAATGGGACTACTCTTCAACAAGTGAATCGGTACAATTATCTCGGAACAGTCATAACATCTGATGGGAGATACCTTGAGGAGATTAGAACAAGAATCGCCATGGAGAAAGTAGCCTTTAGTCTTTAGCAAGATGAAAAACATTCTGACCAATAAAAAGATGTCAATTGAAACAAGACAAAGAGTGTTGAGGGGATACATAGAGCCTGTTCTTTTGTATGGATGTGAAACTTGGACAATGAGCAGTCAAGCTGAAAAACATCTGATGGCTGCAGAAATGTGGTTTCTGAGGAAATGCAAAGAATACCATGGACAGACAGAAAAACCAATGACCAAGTACTACAGGAGACAAATGACAACCGTAAACTGATTAGAGAAATTAGACGTAGACTGTCAAAAAATTTTGGACAAGTTATGAGAAGAAATGGATTGGAGAACTTAGTAACAACTGGCAAGATCGAAGGGAAAAGACCAAGAGAAGGACCGAGAGGAAAATACCTGGATGGCTTGGCCACATGGCATGGACGAGGCAGGAACACTGAGCTGATCCACGACTCTGGTGATCGAGTGAAATGGCGAGTCATGACCGCCCATGCTTTCCGGCATGACACATGATTGATTGGTTGATCTCTCCTTTGGTTGCTTGGAACTTCTCTTGACTTGAGCATAGGACAATACAGTTCTTTCTGTCCTACGGCCGCTTCTTCTACCAGACTTTAATCGAGGCCCACATCTTCTTTGATCAGTTGACTGGATGAGACTCTTCTACTCCATAGCACATCAAGCACATCAGTTGACACCGGAAAACAATAAGGGTTCCTGCAAGTAAGAGAAGACCCGGTGTACCAATCCATCTCACCTGGTACTAATACATCCCTACCAGATATAGAGTTGTGTGGTCAGTTTCCCCCCTCAGACGACTTTCATGGGTATGACTTCAGATATCTCGCTACTAGATCTGTGTAGAACAGCCAGGTACTAGACTCCCATGTCCCTGATTAACCTCACTCATAGCCTCTCTGGAAAACACAGTCTATTACCATTCGAGAGAGTATATAGGTTCCTGGACCTCAGGTCTAAGTATTTCCCCTATACTGGCCCAAGGTGTCTGTCTATGTTCCAGCCGCGCTGGTAAACCTTTCCTGAAATATTGATTACAGACAGATAAAAAAGGATGAGTGTGATCCTGGGTCTGTCGCTTTACCACCTCCTCTCCTTGGATATATGGATAGTCTGGAATTTATATGCACTGAATATCACAGGTTTGGCTTCTCTTGGCAGCCCAAACAAGCGTAGTGTTTAATGGCGGAACATCCTGGTTCTATGATACAACAGGCAGTGTAGCCATTTGACACGCATGCTAATATTATTCCTCTCTGAACAAAAGAGGTAATTCCTTAATAATCCAGAATTTAGAAAGCAAACATTGTGTGTGTGTGCCTCGTGTTTATGTACATGTATCAGGGCAAGTCCACCCAAATAGGTATGAAGATATTGGTAACCCTCTTCCACAACCGAAGTTAGATACCACTCGATAAAGATCGATATCCCTTCATAGCTTACAGTTCCCCTATCCCCCTCAGCTGTGAAATACCCGTCATGGCTAAGTTAGACACCACTCGACCAAGGTCGATATCCCTTCATAGCTTACAGTTCCTCTATCCCCCTCAGCTGTGAAATACCCGTCATGGCTAAGTTAAACACCACTCGACCAAGGTCGATATCCCTTCATAGCTTACAGTTCCTCTATCCCCCTCAGCTGTGAAATACCCGTCATGGCTAAGTTAAACACCACTCGACCAAGGTCGATATCCCTTCATAGCTTACAGTTCCTCTATCCCCCTCAGCTGTGAAATACCCGTCATGGCTAAGTTAGACACCACTCGACCAAGGTCGATATCCCTTCATAGCTTACAGTTCCTCTATCCCCCTCAGCTGTGAAATACCCGTCATGGCTAAGTTAAACACCACTCGACCAAGGTCGATATCCCTTCATAGCTTACAGTTCCTCTATCCCCCTCAGCTGTGAAATACCCGTCATGGCTAAGTTAAACACCACTCGACCAAGGTCGATATCCCTTCATAGCTTACAGTTCCTCTATCCCCCTCAGCTGTGAAATACCCGTCATGGCTAAGTTAGACACCACTCGACCAAGGTCGATATCCCTTCATAGCTTACAGTTCCTCTATCCCCCTCAGCTGTGAAATACCCGTCATGGCTCTTGTACGCTACCTGATGATGATGATAATCAGTGTCGCTAGTGCACTCTCCCCCCCCCCCCCACCCCCACCCCCTGAGGGTAGTAAAATTATAGCCCTATGCAAAAGGAACGCCTATTTACCACCAATACTTCCGAGAACACATTCCTTTATGGAATCAGGTGTCACAATCTATTGTAAACCTGCATTGCTACAGACCGACCACAGCAGGCTCATAACTAAACTGATCTGGCCGCTAGTTGACAGACATCGCACGACACTCAATCGATCAATACAGCTGGGGAGAGCAATTACCATTCCTGTAGGAACAAATCAGCCACAGAATGTGCTAACCTAGCAATCAGAGAGCCACCACTGTCCATCTTTATCTGGATCCCCAGAAGTTGAGTCAATTGACAATAGACAAGACCCCATCTTTACGGTAGACTATGATTCAACAGGATTCTCAGGGCAGCTCCCTACCCTTCAATAGACTGGCCTCTCTGACTTCAGTATGAGGACAAGAATACACTACACAAAAGATGACATTTCTCTATTCGAGATCAACTGTGAATGTCGTTACTAGCCCTCTCCGGAAGTGTCGTCAAATCGAATGACGCGACCTTCTGGATAGACTTGCATGTATACTACGCAAAAAAGGCTATCGAGAGTAGAGCGCGATATCTTTCTCAGGACAGTGAATTTCACTTAAGTTGGACTACAAGCTTCTCGTGAACACAAAGATGGTCGAAGCTTATCATGGACACCGAAAAATAGACCCACACACACTACCACACTGTGCACCCATGAAAACGGAGTACCGCAGAGTGTTGATTCGGTTGCCCCATCCTGAGGTGCAATTCCATTTTGTCACAGTGCAGTGTATGTGATTGTTTCCTAATCTGTTGTGCTGTGTATGCCCTAGCCGACCTTGAACAGCTCCTCACGGACCCATCTGTGTAGATGACGATGTCTTCTGGGCGTGAATGCTTTTCGACCACGTCCTTGGTCTCCGTGTCGACTGATGCGAGCACCTGACCTCTGCAGTATCTCCTTACTGTAATGACCACTTCGGTGAATTTCGCATCTTCTACTTCAAAGCACTGCAAAAGTTCTTGACAAGCATCAATACGTTGTTGTTTCAATTCTCGAGCAAGCTGCCATGGTAGCCACCTTGCAGACACTTTACGGTACTGTAGCACATCATGGATGATGTGGTGTGCTGAACCTTGACTGCTGTCAAGATGTGTGGCAATGTCACTCACAGTCAATCGGTCGTTTTCCTGTACGAAGCCTTCAACGTCTGCAATTGATTCTATGGTCACTACTTGGTGTGCCTGATTCGATCGTGAACAGTATGTCACAGAAGTCACGCCGTTTGAAAGCTATCTACTCCACGTATACACTTGCTGGACTGACAGACATGCATCGCCATACGGGACCTTCATTCGGCGATGAATTTGTATAGGTTTCACCATTTAACTTTTTTTTTTTTTAACGGATAACAGAACGCCACTCCTCTTTGGCGCATGTCAAAATCGGGGCGGCCATCTTTAAACTGTCCTTACGACGACACAGTGTTCGTCTGCATCTTGATGTAACGTGCTGAACACTCTCGACATCCTTAACAACAATATTGACAGGTTACAAGATAATGACAAGGTTATTGTAATTTCTATCACACTTTTAATGTTTTGATTGGAAGCCCTCTCGTACATGGAGTGTTTATTAATTCTCTTTCTTCACACTTTGTCCAGCTCTGTGTTTGTTTTGTTTAAGATGGTTGTGCTATATTGAAACAATCTGCCCGTATGCCGAGTTCAATGCAGGCCTCTGTATGCTGAAATGTATTTGATTGTGATATGTCATCCCATAATTTTAGGTGTATGGTCATCGCTTGTTTTCCTGGTGCCTGTGGTAGGTCCAAAGGAAGAGAGATCCGATATTTCTCAGGAGTGTGCTTCGTGTGTCCAGAAAGGAGATCCTCCCTAAAGAAGCTGTAGTGTTTTATTCATGCTCGTTCTTCCTCGAAAATAATAAAGTTCGTTCGTTCGTTCGTTCGCAGCCTCCCGACAGACATAGGGAAATCCCACTTTTCTAAACATTCTTCTTGACCATAACGGAATAGTCTTACAGAGCTATGGCTGAGAGTTAATATACATACATGTTAATAATTCCAGAACTCCAGGGCCCAATGCAATATTATACGACATAATTCAAAAGCACAGATTAGCACTTAATAAGAAGTAAACATTAAAAGATCAAACAAAATAGAAAGCTATAAGTACATTCTGGATTCGAACCCATGTCCTGAAAATGATGATAGTCAGGACCGTGTCGTGGTATGATAAAAAGAGGCGGCGCTGTAAGGGGGTGGCATTAGCCACGAAGGGGGGCGGCATTAGCAGCGAATGAGGGCGGCATTTCGAAGACTTGCATCATTAAGGGGCGGCATTTCGAAGACTTGCATCATACTGAGAAATTCTACCAGACGGCCCTGATGAGAGTGCTTTGCTGAATGAACAGGTGTATTTTGTTGCTGGTACATTATAGGAGGAGAAGAAATCAGTAATGATTTAAGGTGTCCAGTTGGTCCAAAATCACACAATATAGTTTTTACAAAATGTTCTCCAAGTTGCATGCAATCATACGTTAATTGTGTATACCATTGCTGTGTATCTTTTGTTTTTACTGACATCTGCAGATTTTTTTTTTTTTTTACATTTTCTTCCAAATGTAGCAATTTTATATTTTTATTGTTCATGTTGACTTCATGACGAATGTTGCGAATACATTGAACTATCAGAGTAACTAACAATGACTGCCTGAAAGAGGCTAATTAAACTAGAACGTGAGACTAAATAATCGGAATGAGACAACTAGCTTTCTTTGGTTGTGTGATGAGAAGAGAGGCATTGGAGAACATCGTGATGACTGGAAAGATCAAGGAGAAGGGATAGACCAAGAGAAATTATGCTGGATGGACTGAAGTGGTGGCTTAGGAGAATAATATCAGCAGAGTTGATCCAGAACACCAAAGACCGTGATCTGTGGAGAGACATGAATGCCTACGCCAGCTGGAAAGGCACGTAATGATGATTCTGAACCTCATGGGGTCCTTTCTTTTAATATATTCATTCGTCAATTATTTAGTGCTTCAATTTATAATACATTTTTAAAAAAAACTTACATACGTGATGGCTGGGGTAAAGGTATCCCTTATCAAAGGAGAAGGTGCCGCTTTTCTTTCCGCTAGCCTATGGTATGGGACACCATTGGGCAAGGTGGAGAAGAAATAAATGAGAAGGCTAAATATTAACACGTTAGGTATATGTTCGAGACGAGATGGAAAGGGACAGGAATTAAGACCGGGGAGGATTGTAAGATTATATATTCTGGGGGAGAAGAACGGTAAAGCGATGCAGCAATTATCTTGGATCGGCAAACATCACAATCTGTTAAAGGATATTGTACTGTGTCAGACTGGGTTCTATTAATAAAATTAATCAGCAGATATTTTAACATAAATGTCATTCAAATACATGCCACAACAGAAGAATGCAGTGAAAATAGTATGGGGGTATTTTATAATGACATGGAGTATGCTTTGAAGAAATATAAAAATTCAGAAATAAATATAATAATGTATTGCTTCAATACAAAAGTAAGAAATCAAGGCGATGGATGCACAGTAGGAAACCATGGTTTGAGAGAACGAAACGAAAGAGGATACAGGCTTGTATAATGGGCAAAAGAGCAGGGCATTATTCTAGGAAACACCTGGCTTAAACATACTAAAAGATTATGGACATGGGAGAGTCCTGACAGCAAGATTAGAAAGCGGATCGATTACATCCTGATTAGCAGAAAGTTTAGAAATGCTTAACAATCGCAAACACAGTTCCCAATGCTGACTGTTACAGTGATCACCGATTGATTTCAGGCACATTGAGGGTAAAGTTAAAGAACGTCAGGTATACAACAGGAAACACTTACAAAAAATGACAAGAAAATACAAGACAATTTTAACATAGAAGTAAAGAACAGATTTGATATATTGTCTGCTCTAGTGATCCTATTTCAAGATACGGATGATCAATGGGAAGTGTTGAAGAATTCAATCAGTTTGGCTGGAGAAAAAAAAATATTCCCAAATTAAAGAAAGTGGGCCGTAAGAAATGGATGACTGAAGAAATTTTATGACTAATGGAAACAAGAAGACACAACAAAAATAATCCTGCCAAATATGAAGAGATTCACAGAAAAGTCAGACCATTATGTAAAGAAACAAAAAAGCATGGCTTGAAAGAAATTGCATAGAAATTAAAAAAAAAAATAAAACACTAAAATTAACAAATTAATGTACAAAAGAATTCAGGAGATTACTAATAAAAGAACACCTACATCAACAGGCTGCCTGAAAAGAGAAGATGGAAAAATCATAATAGAAAAGCAGGAGATTTTACATGCATGGTCAGATTATGTGAAAAACAATTATGATGATGATATTCAAAGTAATAATTAAGGGCCATCAATTCTGAAGATAGAAGTTAAGAATACTCTTAACCATATGAAATCTGGGAAGACCTGAGTCCAGGCAACATCTGAACAGAAATTATCAATACCTTAAAAGAATATAGAATAGACCAAGTCACCAGAAAGCTGAACACAAATATATGATACTGGAGATAGATCTACTGAATTACGTAATTCTATATTTATTGCAATCCCGAAGAAGTCAGAAGTATTGGAATTTGATCAACATCACGAAGATTTTGCTAAGAATCATCATGCAAAGAGTTAGGAAGAAAGTACAACCCGAAATAGGAGAAGCACAATGTGGGTTTGCAGAAGGCAAGGTTACAGTAATTTATGGGTGCGTGCTCGGAACATTAATTGAAAGTTCTATAGAAGTAAATAAAGACCTACCATCCATCCATCCGTCATATGCCATGACGATAAGCGTGGGCGGTCATGTTTTGTCATCTCACTCGATCACCAGAGTCGTGGATCAGCTCCGTGTTCCTGTCTCGACCATGCCACGTAGCCAAACCATCCAGGTATTAACTTCTCGGTCTTCCCCTTGGTCTCTTCCCTTCGTTCTTGCCAGTTGTCACCAAGTTCTCCAAGTCATTTCTTCTCATAACATGCCAAAAATATGTTGAATGTCTATGTCTACTTTCTCTAATCAGTTTACGATCTTCATTTGTTTCTTAAAGCACATGTTCATTGGTCTTTCTGTCTGTCCATGGTATTCTCTGCATTTTCCTCAGAAACCATATTTCTACAGTCATCAGATGTTTTTCAGCTTGTCTGCCAATTGTCCACGCTTCACATCCATACAAAAGTACAGGTTCTATGTAGCACTTCAACACTCTTTTTCTCATTTCAGTTGATATCTTTTTATTGGTCAGTATGTTTTTCATCTTGCAAAAGGCTACCTTCGCAATGGCAATTCTTGTTCCAATCTCTTCAAGGCATCTCCCATCAGATGGTATGACTGTTCCGAGATAACTGTACCGATTAACTTGCTTAAGAATATGCCCATTTACTCGTATATCATATTGTGGTATTTCCTTCTTCCCTGTGACTACCGTAATCTGTGTCTTCTTACTATTCAATTCTAACGCTAGTTGTTCAATGTATGCAACAACCGCATCTACTAAATGTTGCAGGTCCTGCTCATTGTCTGCAATCAAGACTGTATTACCTGCATATATAATGTTATTGATGTATCTTCCCCCAATGTTGATTCCTTACATATCTTCTATATTTCTGAAAATATTTTCACTGTAATGGGAAAAAAGATCTGGAGACATTATACATCCCTGTCTCACACCTCTTTTAATAGGCTAATATTGACCTACTTCATAATCAATTCTGATGGCAGCTTGTTGTTTCCAATACATGTTTTTCTTCATGTCTACGGTCTTTACCATCAATTTGTAGATCTTCAAGCATCCTTATCATGTCGACATGTCTCACTTTATCGAAAACCTTTGTGTAGTCAATAAAGCAAATATATAGATCTTTGTTTACTTCTATAGTACGTTCAGTTACTGTTGTCATTATATACACAGCATTTACTGTATCCTTGCCTTTTGCAAATCCACATTGTTCTTTTCCTATTTTTGGGTTGTATTTTCTTCCTAACTCTTTGCATGATACTTCTCAGCAAAATCTTCGTGATGTGGCTCATTATACTAATTTTTCGATGTTGATCACATTCCAAGGCTCCTGATTTCTTCTGGATTGCAAGAAATACAGAATTACATAATTCAGGAAGTATATTGCCAGTATCATATATTGCGTTCAGCAGTCTGGTGACTTGGTCTATTCCATATTCTTCTAAGGCATTGATCATTTCTGTTGTGATTTTATCTGTACAAGGGGTCTTCTCAGTTTTCATATGGTTAAGAGCATTCTGAACTTCCCTCTTCAAAATTGATGGTCCTTGATTATTATTCCGATTATCATATTGTTCTTCTCTTGTATCATCATAAAGGTCTTTCACATAATTAGACCACGCATGCAAAATCTTTTCTATTATGATTTTGCCATCTTTAGTTTTTAGGCAACCCGTTGATGAGTGTGTTCTTGTGTTAGTGATGTCGTTAATTCTGTTGTGCATTAATTTGGTATTCCGGCTGTTGTGTTAGTTTTAAATGTCCTTGCAATTTTCCTCAAGCCATGTTTCATTTGCCTCTTTGCATAGCTTCCTAATATTTCATGTGAATCTCTTCATATTTCTTCTTGTTATTTTTGTTATTTCTTCTTATTTCCATGAGTTTTAAGATGTCTTCCGTCATCCATTTCTTGCGTCCTATTATCTTTATTTTTGTGATGGTTGTTTCTGCAGCTTGGTTGACTGATTACTTTAATATTTCCCATTGGTTGTTGACATCTTGATATAATATTTCCATATCGGACAATGCATCAAATCTGTTCTTTACCTCTACGTTCAATTTATCTTTTATCTCCACACTCTTCAGTGCCCGTAGATGAAATGGTGTGCCTCTTGATGTATATTTGACTTTCTTTAATTTTATATGTATATTGCTTAAGATTAATCTATGGTCGCTGTTGCAGTCTGCCTTGGTATAGTTTTTGCGACTTTTAAAGCATTTCGAAATCTTCTATTGATGAGAATGTAATCAATCTGATGTTTGATCTTATGATCAGGACTCCTCCATATCCATAATCTCCTTGAGTGCTTTTTACGCCAGGTGTTTCCAATAATCACATCATGCTTTTGCCCACTGTACAAGTATGCAAACTCTTTCATTCTGTTCCCCTAGTCCATACTTGCCTACTATACATCCGTCCTGTTGATTTCAAACTTTGGCATTCCAGTAACCCATTATGATATTTACTTCAGAGTTCTTACATTTCTTGAAGTCATTCTCTAAATCATCATAAAATCCTTCGTGGTTACACACCCGCTTCACACGCGTGAGCCGGGGCTTGTTTCCGGATCCGGTCAGGGATATGCACTACTGACGAGCTCAAACGAGAGCGAAACTCGAGTATAGTGCTTCCATATTGACGTAGGTAGGCCTTAGGTTCATGCCAGAATGCGATCAGCGTTGCCAGTGGTGGGTTGTGCTCAATATTTAAATTTCAAATCCCGAAACAACCAATAAATCAATTTGATAAATTGCTCAATGGATTTTAGGAGGCCTGATGTTCCTTGCCAGTTAGAAGTCCTGATCGTTCGGGTCCACATCGATTGACAGACGTCAGTCGCGGCGATTGGGCAATCTTGAGCATAGCCTATGGTGGGTGAAGGTGTGGTATTCTGTTATGATAATTTAGCTGTGTCGAGTGTGTGCCGCGTGGTTACACACCCGCTTCACACGCGTGATCCGGGGCTTGTTTCCTGATCCAGTCAGGGATATGCACTACTGACGAGCTCAAACGAGAGCGAAACTCGAGTATAGTGCTTCCATATTGACGTGGCTGGCCTTAGGTTCATGCCAGAATGCGATCAGCGTTGCCAGTGGTGGGTTGTGCTCAATATTTAAATTTCAAATCCCGAAACAACCAATAAATCAATTATAAAATCCATCAATGCTGTCATCACTAATATCTGCTGTTGGTGCATAAACTTGTATGACGTTGACATCAGAAGGTCTTCATCTTAACTTCACCAGTAACACTCTGTCTGTTACAGTCCAATATCCTTTGATCGATTTTGCTCTCTCTGTATCCATTATAATTGCTACTCTTCGCTGTTGTTTCTCTCCACCAGAATAGATTAATCAGTATTCCTCAGATGTTATAATGCCCATTCCTGTCCATCTGGTCTCACATATACCTATAAGGTTAATATTTAATCTTCTCATTTCATTCTTAATGTTATCAAATTTCTCATCCCCTTTCATAGTTCTTACATTCCAAGTTCCTACTTTCAATGTTGATACTCTTTTGCACTCAGTCGCCTGCTGACGGTCTGGAGTCACCTGCTTCACATGACTACCCCCACTGGGCGAGGCTGCTCCTATGGAGCACCCATTTACGCCGTTTCTCTGATTGATTATGTGGTTGTTTCGGGATTTGAAATTTAAATTTAAATATTGAGCACAACCCACTACTGGCAACGCCGATCGCATTCTGGTATGAACCTAAGGCTCATCCACATCAATATGGAAGCACTATACTCGAGTTTCGCCCTTGTTTGAGCTCGTCAGTAGTGCATATCCCTGACCGGATCCGGAAACAGTCCCGGATCACGCGTGTGAAGCGGGTGTGTAACCACGCGGCACACACTGGACACACCAAATTATCACAACAGAATATCACAACGCTACCCATCGTAGGCTATGCTCAAGATTGCCCAATCGCCGCGACCGACGTCCGTCGATCGATGGGACCCGAACGATCAGGACTTCTCACTGGCAAGGAACACCAGGCCTCCTAAATCCAGTGAGCAATAATCAATTGATTATGTGGTTGTTTCGAGATTTGAAATTTAAATTTAAATATTGAGCACAACCCACTACTGGCAACGCCGATCGCATTCTGGTATGAACCTAAGGCCTATCCACATCAATATGGAAGTTTCTCTGATTATCGATTAGTCTGCAATAGATGATATTCTTGTCATCTGTAAAGAAGGTAGTTTGCCATTGATTCCTTCTTAGCAGTGACTATAATGGTCGATGACCGTAACCATTGTCTCCCCCCCCTCCCCCAAAAAAAAGAGATCGTCTGCCTACCGTCGTGAAGCTGGAGACCATAACCTACAACTATCTGTTGGCTGTTCTTCACCTTCATCCACCACCTGTACCCATGCCTTCACGTAACCCTGATCGGGGGGAGGGGGGCTAAACGGGTACTCCACCTTGCCCAAAGGTATCAGGTAGGCTAGCGGAGGGAAGGAGGCACCTTACTTCTCTTTTGATAGGGAATACCCCTGCCCCGCCACCCTGAAAGACTTACATCATGGCTTTATTGACTACACAAATGCTTTCGATAAAGTAAGATATGTCGACAAGGTGAAGATGCTTGCAGATATACAAATTTATGAGAAAGACCTTGGACTCGTAAAATACATAAATTGGAAACAGCAAGCTGCCAGAAATATTGATAATGAAGTATGTCAATATCAGCATATTAAGACAGGTGTGCGACAGGGATGTGTAAAGTCTCTATACAGTGGAAATATTTTCAGACATATAGAAGATATGGGAAGAATTAACACTGGCGGACGTACCGTCAATGACAATAGATATGGGGATGATACAGTACAAATTGCAGACAATGAGCGTTAAACTGCAATATGTAGTAGATGTAGTTTGTGCACACATTGAACAATTAGGATTATAATTAAATTGTAAGAAGACACAGATTATGCTCGTCACTAGGAAAAAGGAAATACCAAAATGTAATGTATACGTAAATGGGAATATTCTTAGGCAAGTGAGTCGGTACAAGTATATGATGGGAGATGCCTTGAAGAGATTAGAACAAGAATCGCCAAGGTGAAGGTAGCCGTTTGCAAGATAAATAATATACTGACCAATTAAAAAGATGTCCTTTATGGGCATGTCACATGATGATGATGTCCGTTCACTGAGCATTTACAGTGTGGAAGATACCAAGAATCAACACAAATAGCACGATGACCATAGTTTGGCACATATATCATCCTTCTGTCCAATTGGGAGGTCACATATGGAAATGTATTATCGCTCCGCACTGAGTCAAAATGAGAAGCGTAAGTCAAAATTGGTTGACAGGTGGAAACTAGTCCATAGCGAAAGAAGAGTAAAAGTTAAAAATAGACCGGACACAAGTAATTATCCTACGTGACAAGGGGAGAGGAAACGAAGATAGCGTTATGGACGAAGAGAATATTTAAACTACCGGCATTACCAACAAAACTCAGACGCTTGCATGATACCCAACAAGGGTAGCCGGAATTTCTCGGGATTCAAGTCCCTCTTGAGTATCTTGGGACTGTGCCTTCAATCAGCATAATATACATTTGCCCCGAGTTTTCTCTCTGCGATCTTGGGTGGTAATTAGTCACTTCTGACAAAGTTAAGGGATCTCAAGTGCACCTAGAACTAAACACCAATAGGAGAAATTATGACGTTTGACAGCCCGCAGCATCCTCCACGGGTTAGATGAGCTGACTAGATGGTGCAGGATGAGCTTTAAGCCGAAGAAATCAAGAAGCCTATCGATCATGATCGGCAGATAGGTTGCTCATGGTTGCCGGACAGGCAATTCCTACCGTGGTAGAGGAACTGGTAAATAGTCTCAGCTGTGTGTACGATGCATCCCAGATAGATGGGCAAATTCAAGATCGTGTGTCTCCAATTCATGCTTATACCGTAAGTCCTATTGCCCTTGCTGATATATGATATAGGCACGAGCACAGTGAAAACCATAAAAATGAAGATAAGCAAACACTTAAGGACGTGGCTTGGGCCTCCACTATGTCTCACTTCGGTTGCACTATATTGTAAACAAAGTAAGCTCCTCCTCCCGTTCTTGTCCGATGATGATGCTCGAGTTCCAGATAAAACAGTCAGCACCTCACAGCCCGCCCTGAGAACGGGAAGTAAGTGGAAATTCGTCAGCGCAGTCGAAACTGCCCAAACATCACTTAAACTGAAGAAGGTCATGGGGCACACCCTGTCGGATAGAAGGAGGTTCGGGCACCATGACAGAGCTCCGATCTAGTCTAGGCCGACGACCAAGGCATGCAGAGACATGGTGGTTCAGGGGATCCGCGATGAAGAGAACGAAAAGAGAGTACTGGCCCAGCAGGTGCTGCAGGCCAGTGGATGTCATGGTAAGGGAAACTGCAGAAGTCTCTAATCTAGCAGGGTCTTCAATTGTTGAGAGAAATCCTCACAAACAAAGCAGAAGACACAAAGACTAACCCTTAAGGAAGTCTGCCCACTGTAGGAAACGAAGACCGTGTCGGCTCGTAGATTAGGGGTATGGGTTTTGACCCCAGAAAATGTCAACTCTCCTAACAGTGGCACAGGCATCAGAAGATAAAACTTGAAGATGAATAATTGGGGAAAGACATCAGGTTTATGTATCTGGGCTACTTTTGCCTGTGATAGAATTACATCCCCCAGAGAATTATTGTTCCCTCAGACAAGATAATCCCAAAGTAATGAAACACCAATATTACATTCACTCTCATCTAATTTGGTCTAATAATAGAAAAATCTAAGATCAAGGTTTATGTTCATAAAAATACAAGTGTGAGATGTATTGTTTTTAAGCTGCAGGAAAAGAGAAGTGTCATGAGCTATTGGAGTGGCCCAGAGCCGTTCCTGTTACCAGTGTAAGTGACGACCTAAATCTAGATCCAAGATGTGGGCCCACACGGTCTGTGGATCGGATAGGACAGTTCTTCTGACTTAACTGAGTGCTGCCTTCCTCGACTGCGCCTGTAGGGTCTACTGCACCGCCCTGTCTCGCTACGATGGTGACTGGTAAAAGACTCTGCACTGCTTCTGCCAGGTGGGTCAGACACTCACTCGCTATTCTCATCGTTAGATCGGTGTTGGAAGAGTGGTGGTACAGTATGCAAACTCTGGTAGCTTCTCAAGCTGAAAATGACGCAAAGGCACACTCGTAAGTTTCTGGAGATTTACTACCATACCTTCCCACATGGCTTTCGACCTAATATTTTATGAAGACCTATCATCAGGCGAGCACCTATCTGAGGATACAAAAATATGTTCGATAGCGGTTCCTTCACTCTGTGAGATGACTAGCTGACATATAGTACTAGACAAAGGGATAGCCACAGATCCTATCCCTACACAACCGTTGAAACTTCATAGAAATGAAGACACATCAAACAGGAGTGATAATTAGACTGAATGAAGTTAATTGTTATGAATCTCTCCGACAATCAACGTGCATAAGAAACACACATGACGCATCATATCTCCCTACTGAACAGTGGAAGTATACTATGATTAACATCTGTAGATCCCTGCGATCACGACACTCTACCTCTGACACCTATAGCAATCATGACTTTAATATGAACCACGAAGTCTAACAACCAAACTAGAATTCGATTCCGACTACAAATCTAAACATCAAGAATTTGCTTTGAACCTAGAAATCTGAACCAATTCCAATTCCAATTCCAATTTTCAAAACAAAAATTCCAAATTCGGCCTCGTTCAACCTGCTTCATCAGCTTTGGTTATTGTTGAGGTCCGTTGTTTTTGTTGGTTTATTCGCCCTAATTCTTGTCTTGTGAGTCCTATCTCGGACTTGTTATTATCGTTTGTGTCTGTGACGTCAGCTGGGGGATCAGTCGGCGGCTATCCTTTGTGTTCGTTTGTTCTTGTGGTTTTTTTTTGTTGGTGTAGGCTCCTGGCTTGGCTGGGTGCAGTCCTTATAAGGACTTTTTATTTGGTCTTTTTGTCTCCTTTTCTGTGTATTTTCTGTAGGAGCTTTTCGACATTTTTATTTTCCTCCTTGCGCCTGTTTTCACTGTTGCGTTTGAGTATCTGCTGCCTTAAGTTTTCTTCCTCCGTGGTCAGCCATGGGGCGATTTTACCGTCATTTATATAGTACTCGAAGTCGGTCTCACAGTCGTAGTGTACGACTGGGTATTCCATCGGTTTCCCCCGGAGTTTCTTATGCTTCTTCTTTTCTTTTTCTTCCCAGCGCCTTCTGAATTCCTCGCGCTTGAGTTCCTCCTTGTTAACTGGGTATTCTGTGCCTCCTTCAGAGATCCGACGGTATAGTAGTTCCCTCTTGGGCGTTGTGGATGGGCTGCTGGCTGTAGCTTATGGTTCAGGCTCGGTCTCTTGGTTTTCATCTTGCGGTTTCTCTGCTAGCTCTTGTGTGGTTTCTGTTGGTTTGTTTTGGAAGAGTTCCATTTCAGCTCTATGCAATTCTCTTTCGGTCTTGATCATTTGTAGGATTTCTTCAACTCGGCCATGCGCTCTATCTCTTGTTTGATGTTTTGCTGTATCTCCTTCATTTTAACAAGCAGTTTTTCATTGTCGCTGGTTTGTGACGGTGTTAAGAGTAGCTTGATTTGCTTCTTTAGTTCGTCTATTTGGCTTTGCAGTTGGGCTCTTTCCGATTGTGAGCAGCCCGTGGCTGTCTCGCACCTCCGTATTGCTTCGTTATATGGTGTCTTTGTGTTGATGGCGATCTTTAAAACGTCTCTGTGTCGTTGCAGGTACGGACAGCACTGGTATCTAGCTCCATGTTTGCCCAGGCAGTTGGCGCACTTTCTTTTGTTGTTGGGTGCTCGGAAATCCGTGTCCAGCTTAGCCAGCGGACACTCCTTAAAGGCGTGATGATCGGCGCAGTATCGGCAGATTTCCGTCTTACTGCGACACGTAGCTCTGCTGTGGCCGGCCTTCTGACATCTGGAACATTGAGTGATTCTTGGGATGAATCTCTCTGGTTGCTGTACTCTCTTGTTGAATAATACTGTGGTCGGCATTTCGCTTCCCTCCGATGTCACCACTGCCAAAGTTGTAGGTATCTTGGAGTAGGTGAGGAGCCGCTCCGCCTTCAAGAATCGGATGTGAAGATTCTCTTCTCGTAGCTGCTTCAGGATTTCTTCGACTGTCAGCTCCACTGGAATCCGCTTGACGACCCATTGGACTGTTTTTGAGTCGGTGTTTCCGACTCTGGTGTCTTTCTCCTCCTTCTTCTCTGCTGTCTTGGTTCTTGACTGTGTTGGGCTGTCAATCTTCTCCCTCGTAGTAGCTTCAGATATAGCTGTAGTATCAGGCTCTTTGATGCAGCTAGCAGGTGGGCTCTCCACGTTCTTCTTCTTGTTTTCGGCTCCCACGCTGCACATTTTGGCCGCAGCGTGTTTCTTGTTGTTGGACTTTCAACGTGACATTTTCCCGCGTATCAGACTTCTTGACAGAATAATGCGACTTGACTTGTTAGCGCTCGCATTGTGAATGACGTCGACGTCGCGATGAGAAATCTGAACCATCAATCAAGAACTTAAATAATCTAAGAGTTAGATTCATCCTACGCATTCCAAACGCTCAAGAGTGTGATTTAGACTATGCGTTTTAAACAATCATAAATATGCCATGAACCAAGAATTCCGAATAACCAGGATTCTAATCGACCCAACAAAAATTCTATTCACTGAGATTTCCAATAGGACCAAGAATTCTAAAAGAACCAAGAACTACAGGACACAAGCGTCTGTACTTCTGTGGGGTGGTTTTCATTGCCGTCACCTTACAATCATGGCGTGTGTCCTCGCTAGATTATAACAACACATGTGTTACTCTGTCTTGATGACCGTTGCCATCCATGTGGCTAGCTATATTTATATTCTATAATTTCAACAATTCTACTGCGTGGGTAATCCATCCTAACATATAATACACTTACAAGTCTTCACTAACAATCATGAATAAACACTATCATAGACAACAATCGTATATACTGCGGTCTGGTGATTTTCTTGACAATCAACGTACAATCATTGCCAGGGTGTTATTTAGGTTGTAATAAAACGTTCTGGCAACGTTAGCAAGCTTGGCTTGCATAATCCATTGATGGGTTATTTATGCGTGCCTTAGAACAAAAGAAACTTCTCTGACAGTATATCAATCGTACACGCTATGAAATACGCCATTATGAATGCACGTTAGTGTAGAGACACCAATTCCTACCACCTGGTAACTAACTGGTAATATCATACAACAGACTATCGAAATCTATCTAGCATATGTGGGTGTTTAATGATGCAAAGGAAACTGTATCATTAGTACAAACACACACAAAAATGCATACAAATATTTATATACATATATTTTACACTCACCCTACCAACCTCTTTTCTAGTTACAACGTCTGGGCCTTGATTTCTTGAAAACTGTGTCTCTGTTTCAAAACATATCAGTTACGACCAAAATGGAGCCGACCCTATCTCTCCCACAGACGTGAAGTAAAAAGGCCCGGATGTCTTTGGCATGCGCCGCGGACTATCCCTTCGTGGTCGGGCGGAATTCTGATTGGTCGATGGTTGACCCCGCTGTTACGATGCTGGCTGAATCATGACTAGACATTCTGAGGCCGGGGTTCTACCGTTTTTCCCAAAAATAATTTCCTGAAAGGCATGCACATACATAGTTATAAAATTAAGGTTAAAATTATACATTATATTCATGCTATGCTACTGTTTGCATAAGCAAATGGGGAATCTTACAAGTACCCCACGACATCTAACATGGAATGAGATATGGTGTATGATGGCACCACTGCGCTTAAGTTTCGTCGTCCGATCCATCTACGATGTCCTGAGATCAGCTGCCAACTTGGTCAAGTGGATTAAAGTCACCCACCCGCCCTGTCCTCTCTGTAAGAAGGACAGACAGCGGAACACATGTACTATCCGAATGCAACATAGCCTGTTGCCAAGGCCGATTCACATGGCGTCACAATAAAGTTCTTGCTGAGCTGACAGCCATTGTGGATGAAGCCAGAATGCGTGCGAACAAAGGGACCAGGCCGAGGCAGCTGGGGATTTACTTCACCATTTCTTTCCGAACGACCGACACTCATACCATTTTGGAAAATCAACTCAAGGCGGTTTGCTTCCACATCGCTTTGGTCTATGTAGAACCCAGTATGTCGCATTATTTCTACTCTTCAATATTGAAACAGCTAACTTCACGTCTGTGAAGAGATTGGACGTTGCGGCCAAAGCCTTCGTCAGCACAGAACAAACAAACACAAACCGACACAAAAATACATGAAACACACTACATGACAATATTAAGAGTACTTATCTGAGTCTGTATCCTAGCTGGGAGCGATTGACGCGAGTTAGACTGTTAGACGACTATCAGTAGATTGTATGAACCGGATGTATGGTCTATGCGTCAACAGGTCACCTTTGACTCGTTGACCATACATTCGGTTCATACAATCCACTGATAGTCGTCTAACGCGCGTCACTCACTCCCAGCTAGGATACAGATTCAGATAATTACCCTTAATATTGTCATGTAGTGTGTTTCATGTAGTTTTGTGTCGGTTTGTGTTTGTTTCGTCTGTGCTGACGAAGGCTTTGGCCGCAACGTCCAATTTGTTTCTTGTAATCGTGTGTCAGTAAAGCTCACAATCTACTTCTTGTTTTTTGGTGTTTTATTCATTGCCTTTTTAAGCTTTACTGCAGTTCCCCTTATTCTTGTTAAAGTCTGTGAAGAGGGCTATGCAAAAGGTGACGCCTAGCTAATGTGAATTTTCTTCTTGACGCAGCATTGTCGCATTCAATACCAGCATAGACTGTTGCCTTTTAAAGAGGGAGAACACTATGCATGTTGTGTTCACTTTTCTTAACTTCACAAGCACGATTTTATCCTACCTCTAACACTCTTCACGTCCAGTATCTTACGATGTAACTGGAACTATTGTACTACAACCTTTTTAGATTGCTAACATGGTCTTGGGAGTACTGGTTTTATGTCTGCTAGAGTACAGTAAATATATAATGAGATCTACAGAAAATATGCCAGGGATCCTGGTTGGTGGACATAATATAAATAACATACGTTATGCTGGCAACACCGTCTTAATAGAAACAGTAACAAGTCAGAGTGATCTACAGAGAATAATAGATACAGTGGCTGTGGAGAGTGAAAGAATGGGCCTTAGTTTGAATAATAGAAAGACATAAGTCATGGTGATATCAAATAAACAGATTGTGCCTAAATGTGCAATTAAAGTACAGGATGTTATATGGGGGAAAGTGCAGAAATTCAGATATATAGGCACGGGAATAATATCAGATGGAATATGCATCAATGAGATAAAGAGCAGGATAGGACAAACAAAAACTACATCCTATCAAATGAAGAACGTTTTGTACAATAAGTCACTGTCCTTGAAAGTCAGAAACAGAGTTCTTGCATGTTACATAGAACCAGATTTAACATATGGCTGCCAATCCTGGACAATTGGTAAAAAAACGAAAAAATCCCTGGAAGCCTTGGAGATGTGGTTTTATAGAAAAATGCTGAAAATTAATTGGACAGCCAAAAAGAGCAATCAGGAAGTTTTAAGGGAAGCTGAGTCGCAAACACAACTTATCACAAACATCAGAAAGAGGTATTCGTCGTATTTTTTTATTATTATTTTGGGCTATGTTATGAGATATAGCCATTATACTGGATCGGCAGACATCAAATTCTGTTAAAGGATATTGGGCTGTGTCACATAGAGTTCTATTAGTAAAATTAAAATGAAGACCTTTTAAACTAAACGTCATTCAAGTATATGCTCCAACAAGTGAATGCAGTGAAAAAAGTATAGATAAATTGTATAATGACTTGGAGTCTGCTCTAAAGAACTGTAAAATATCAGAAATAAATATTATAATGGGCGATTTCAACGCAAAAGCAGGAAATAAAGGCGATGAATGCAGTGTAGGCAACCATGGTTTGAGAGAGTGAAACGAAAGCGGATACAGACTTGTACAGTGGGCAATAGAACAATAACAGGTTGTCTGAAACACCTGGTTTAAACAGCACCCTAGAAGATTATGGAAATGGAGGAGTCCAGACAGTAGGATTAAAAAGCAAATAGATTACATCCTGATTAGCAGAAGGTTTCGAAATGCGTTAACAGTCGTAAAAACAGTCCCTAATGCAGACTGTTACAGTGACCACAGATTAATTACAGGCATATTAAGGATAAAGTTAAAGAAAGTCAAGTTTACAACAGGAAACCCTAAATATGATTTGTGAAAATTAAATACTGGCAAAGAAATACAAGATAATGTAAAGAACAAGTTTGATATATTGTCTGACCTAGAGATCCTATTTCAAGATGTGAATGAGCAATGGGAAATGTTGAAGAATTCAGTCAGTTGTGCTGCAGAAAGAAACTATTCCAAAATTAAAGAAAGTGGATAGTAAAAGATGGATGACTGAAGACATTTTACAACTAATGGAAACAAGAAGACAGAAAAAAAATAATCCTACCAAATATGAAGAAATGTACATACAACTCAGAATATTATGTAAGGAGGCAAAAGAAACATGGCTCGAGAAATATTGCGCAGATATTGAAAAACAACACAATAGTAAAATTACCCAACTAATGCACACATGAATTCAGGAGCTTACTAATCATAGAACACAAAAGATGGAAAAATCATATTAGAAAAAGATCAGATTGTATATGTATGGCCAGATTATGTGAAAAACCTTTATGATGAAACAGAGAACAGTATGATATTCAAAATAATAATGAAGGACCGTCTATTTTGAAGATGGAGGTTCAGAATGCTCTTAACCATACGAAAACTGCAAGTCCCCCGGTTCAGACAATATCTCAACAGAAATTATTAATTCTTTAGAAGAACATGGAATAGATAAAGTTACCAGACTGATGAATACAATATATGAGATTGGAAATATACCTTATGAATTATGTATCTCTGGATTTATTGCAATCCCAATGAAATCAGGAGCCTCGGAATGTGATCAACATCGAAAATTTAGTATAATGAGTCATATCACGAAGATTTTGCTAAGAATTAGCATGCAAAGAGTTAGGAAGAAAATACAACTTGAAATGGGAGAAGAACAATGTGGGTTTGTAGAAGGCAAGGATACAGTAAATGCTGTGTATTTACTGAGGACAGTAATTGAACGTGTTATGGAAATAAACAAAGATCTATACCTTTGCTTTATTGACTACACAAAGGCTTTCGATAAAGTGAGACATGTCGACATGATAAGGATGCTTAAATATCTACAAATTGATGGAACATACCTTAGACATATATTGGAAACAACAAGCTGCCATAAGAATTTATAATGACGAAGGTCAATATCAGCCTATTAAGATAGGTGTGAGACAGGTATGTGTAATGTCTCAAGATCTTTCTTCCCTGTACAGAGAAAATATTTTCGAAATATAGAAGATATAGAAAGAAACAACATTGGGGGAAGATGCATCAATAACATTAGCTATTCGGATGGTACAGTCTTGATTGCAGACAATGAACAGGACATGTAACAATTAGTAGATGCGGTTGTTACACACAGTGAACAACAAGAGTTAGAACTGAATTGTAGGAAGACACAGATTATGGTCGTCACTGGGAAGAAGGAAACACCACAATGTAATATACACGTAGATTGTCATATTCTTAATCAAGTGAATCGGTACAGTTATCTCGGAACAGTCATAACATCTGATTGGAAATGCCTTGAAGAAATTATAACAAGAAATGCCATTGCGAAGGTCGCCTTTTGCAAGATGAAAAACATACTGACCAATAAAAGGATATCAATTGAAACGAGAAAAAGAATGTTGAAGTGCTACATAGAACCTGTACTTTTGTATGGATGTGAAGTGTGGACAATGAGCATACAAGCTCAAAATCACCTGATGGCTGTGGAAATGTGGTTTCTGAGGAAAATGCAAAGAATAACATGGACAGACAGAAACGCCAATGAGCAATTCCTCCAAGAAACAAATGAAGATCGTAAACTGATTGGACATTAGACGTAGAACAGTCAAACTTTTTTGGGCATGTTATGAGAAGAAATGAATTTGAGAACTTCGTGACAACTGGCAAGATCGAAGGGAAGAGACCAAGGGGAAGACCGAGAAGTAAATACCTGAATGGCTTGGTCACGTGGCATGGTCGAGACAAAAACACGGAGCTGATCCACGACTCTGACGATCGAGTGAGATGGCAAGACATGACTACCCACGCTTATCGGCATGGCACATTATGGATGGATGTATGAGAAGACAAAAACTGGAATATGTCATGACATCCGGAAAGATTTGCGGAAAGCGAGATAGAGGAAGACGTGAAAATACTATTGACATTCTTGTCCCGTGGCACGGAAGGGAGTCAACACGCGACGCTGAAGATAGTGTTGTGAGGAGAGGCATGATCGCCCACGCCAGCCGGCAAGGCACTGGGTGATGATGCGTTCTGCACTATTTTTGCTCTGCAGTATTGAAGTCGCTAACTTCGCAAATGGTAATAGCGATATGCATTTCTCTTCATTCTTGTCTGTAAACAGCATTTGAGCACTTCAAGGCTTTTATCAATGCTCCGAAGGTACTTGAGAGATTTCCATTTGCCCATGGCTGCGTTTTCTTTGCTCCGTTTTCTTAGATTCAGGAGAATCTTGCCGCATCCAACTGTTAGCATTACTAATATTTTCTTCAGAGATGTGTATAGCTAGATCACCTGCAAAGGTGGAGGAGTTGGCTGGACAGCAGTTTTTGTAATGTCGCTTAATGTAGGAATAGTGTTGGCGGAAAGGCTCTCCCTTGGCGGTCACCTTACTCCAACACCATCTTCTAACTGGGTTCACGATGCTATTTTGTGCTGGCACTTCTGATCTCAAGCTAGTGGCAGATCCATGTGTACATTTCTCTAAGAATTCTGTATTTTTTTTTTAGCAGTTAACTTTCAGCTAACTGTGTTATTTTAGCATGTCTGTTCGGATTGGATTGCATTCTTCTGTTCTGTTGTGACATCAGCAAGTCAATGTATTTCAGTATTTGGAGTACTTTAATAACAGCAGTCAGAAGATGCATTAAATAAATAAAATAAATGTTTGCATATCCTTTTACAGGACATTGCTGTCAACATCAGCATCTTTCAGCTGATTGCTGATTTCTTGGCAAAATTACGCTCAGTAGTTTGACATTGCTTTCAGAGCGGCCGGCTCACATACCCCATAAGTTACCGACGCGATTCGAACCACTGCTGATTCTCACCGTCGTCACGTTACTTACGAGAGTATACGAGATTACGAAGAAAAGTCGCTAACCTCTAGGCCAGGAAGCCGGCAGAAGATGCATTAAGGAGCTTAAATATAGAATAACCGAAGCAAAGGAAGCATGACACAAAATGAAGAATGTTTTCTGCAATTTATCTTTGTCAACAGTGGTGAGGAAAATAATTCGTACGAGCTATATTGGGCCATCTCTGATGTGCGGCAGCGAATCATGGATAATTAACAGAGATGTGATTTTATTGAAGAATCGTAAGAAAGTCGTGGACGGGTACAAAGACCAATGAAAACATCTTGCAAGAAGTTACCTCACAAAGAGAACTGGTTATTGGCATCAGAAGAAGTCAGTCCACATTGAGTTGAGTTGAGTTGAGTTGAGCTAAGAACTGACGCCACTGCGCTCAGGACATTACCATACGGCCTCAGTCCTCTCGTTCAACAGCCAGCGAAGAGTCACACCACTAATCGTTCAACCGCTATCTGATTGAAAGTTCTCGCAGTCTTCCCTCACAATTTTGAGATTCTACCAGAACCCCTGCCAATCCCCCGCAATCTCATCCTTTCCACATACGGGTTCTCAATCTGTTCCTCCACTTTCTCCACCTGGTCCCACAGGTGCACGACCACCTCTCTCTTGTCCATAGGAAATCTGCCACCAAGAGGTGCATTCCCTGCCAGTCTATCAGCCTGTTCATTCCTCCCGCACTCCCGCATGGCCAGGGCTAAAATTAAATACAGTTCTCACAATCTGTGACCTCTGAAGCTAGGTGAGCCATTCCACACGAAACACTTCTTTCTCCACCTTTCTAAGCATACTCCTTGAGTCCGTGATGAAGACAATGTGTGTTGCAATGGTCTCCTCTAACCAACGGAATGACGCTGTGACTGCTTCCACCTATATTCTCATGATGGAGGTCGTAGCATCATATGCCATACTCTTCTTTTTCAAGAATGGTCCATTAGCTTTCGCAATAAAACCCCAACCACTCCCCACTGACCCATCAGTATAGATCAATATGTCACCTTGATGTGTATTACTCTGGATCAGTAGTTGCACCTCAAACTGTGCGGCCCGCTGCCCATTCTGTGCACACACGATACAGTGTTACTATTACATTGTGCCAGTCGGTCCTGTCTGCCGGTACCTCAACCCACTCTTTTTCACAATAGATGGTCTCTAGATCACACACCCGACGTATAGATATGTCTGCCTGTGCAGTCCATATACATTCGATACCTTTGATTAAAAACACAGTCCAAATCCTTTGGCATGTCATGAGAAGGTGCAAGCTGTAGTATGTCACAACGTGAAATTTGGAGGGGAAAAGAGGCAGGGTGAGAGCAAGAGAGAAGTTCCTAGACAGTTTGACACAATGGAATGGGTAATCCATCTAATCGTTTCACGGAGATTTTTAGAGCAGACCAATCATAGTGATGCGGATACCAGGGATGCAGTTAGAGTGGAATTATCTGGCACAATAGAGAATATGCCTTACGAAGACATCATACTGTTTGAAGATGTTAAACATATTTTGCAAAAGGCAAAAGACACGGCACCAGGGCCTGATGGTGTCAGGTATGGCCACATGAAGGCTTTGAGCGATGTAGATCTGAAGGAGATGGCCGGATGCTTTAATCAGAGCATTAGGACAGCGTCAGTACCGCAGGATTGGTTGCATAGCTATCTCATCCCTCTCCCAAAACCATACAAGGATCATTCAAAGCTTGGCGGCTTTAGGATCATCACCCTTCAAAATACATCTGGGAAGGTTTTAGAGAAGATAGTCGCTGTCAAGCTGCAGGATTTTTTGGAAAGGGGGAAGCTTCTTCCAAGAGGCCTGGGGAGCTACAGGCCAGGAAAAGATACCTGGTCAAATGCAGCCACCTTTGCCTTTGACGTTTATGAGGGGTTCCAGAGTAGACAGGAAACGATGGCGGCAGCGCTTGATCTCGAAGATGCGTACAATAGAGTTCGCTATGATATTTTGATGACCGCACTTATGGAGAAGGGGGTCAATCCCTGGTTGGTGAACTGGATAGCAGCCGTCCTGCATTCTCGTCAAGTTGCTCTCCGTCTAGGCGCATGGACCTCAGAGCCACATATTTTAACCCCGGGACTGCCACAGGGATCTGCAATCTCACCGGTGCTCTTTAATGTGTATACGAGCAAGATTGCATACCTAGAAGCACCAGGGGTTGGAAGGATTCTAACATTTGCAGATGATATTCTTGCATACAGGCAGGGGAGAAATAGGGATCAAACAGCCCAGGAGCTACAGGTGACAGTAGACAAAGTGATTGACTGGTGCACTGAAATGAGTGCTTTCATCAACCCGGAAAAGGCGTCGGTGTTGTGGTGCTCTCTGTACAACAGGATTGTGAGAGATGATACCCCAAGCCTCACGATAGATGGTAGAAGCGTCAACAGAGAGAATAAACTGAAGTATCTGGGAATCACATTTGACAGGAGTCTGTCCTTCAACGACCATGTGGAGACGGTTGTGACAAGATCTCAAAAGGGTCTCAATGCACTTAAAACTATGGCTGCAATGGACACAGAGCAGAGAATGCTCTTCACACTATACCAGCACTTGATCCTCTCAGTGATTGATTATGGACTAGGACTGCTCACTGTCTCAAAGAGTCAGCTGGTGAAATTAGATCGCATACAGAATGAAGCGATGCGGGTCATTCTGGGATGCACCAGAGACACTCCAGTAGTGTGTATGCGTTACATCCTTGGTCTGCCTACTGTTGCTAGTAGGCACAAGGTGATGCAAGCGAAGGCATACCTCAGAATAGCTGCAGACACAGATCACCCGTTGCATGAGGCGCTGGACGTAGTTAAGGGTCAGAGACTGATAAGAGGGAAATCATGGATGGCTCAGGCGGAGGATACGATCAGACAGGTGTGCCCCTTGGAGAACATCAGGCGAGGAGAGGAGTGGGTCAGAGTGCCAGCCGTGCAGTCAGACTTGTGCAGAGTTGTAATAACATTGAGCCGGGAGTGCAGGGAGTGGCCAGCAGGGGCCACGGAAGTGGAAATTCAGCAACTAATTCAGGAAAATTCTCGCCCGGGTGATGTGATTATCTACACGGATGGGTCAGTGTTGAAAGGTAGGAGAAGTGCCTGGGGGTTCTTGGCAAAAACTAATGGTCGGCGTTTGGTGCAGGAGAGCCTGGCGTATGATAACACTACATCTAGCTTAAGAATGGAGGTGGAGGCGGTCAGTGCAGCTTTCCGCTGGATAGAAAACACGATACATACACACATTGTGATTGTAACTGACTCAGAAAGCATGCTGAGAAGGGTGAGAACAGGCAAGCTTCGTGCAGAGTGGCTTGCTTCGCTTCGGAGGTCACGGGTAGTAAGCATCACCTGGATCTTTTCTCCTGGGCATGCCGGTGTGCTGGGGAATGAACAGTCGGACAGATTGGTTGGCTCGGCAAAACTTGGTGGAGTATTGATGCATGACAAGGCAGACGTGGTTGTGGCCTTGTGGGAGAACGTGTACACCTCGGAGGAGCAGATGGATCACCATAGTCTGGTAAGAATGAGACAGCGAGGTGTGACGAGGGGATCTGGCCGACGCTCGGCGCTCGGAGGAAAGGCGAGACGGACATATAATCAGATTGCTACTGGAACTATTAGTGTTGGAACTCTTCGCTGGCTGCTGAGGATGGGGACGGAGCGCTTATGGGAATGTCCCGAATGCTGTGATGTCGGTTCCTAAATCAATCAATCAATCAATCAATCGTTTCACAGTTGGTAATTTGAAAACGTCGGATCACAAACGTTAAACAACATGAGCTGTAAGAAGGCTATCTTCATATGTGCGCGCGAAACTGCACCTCGATGCAACTTCACGGGTAAAGCGGAAGTTAGCAACGTCGAAGCAAGTAAATGGTAAAACTAAAACGTTGTCCAGGATGCAAAACAGAGGTAATGACATATAATTTACATCGTATAATAACAGTAGATGGAAGTGGTTGGAATATCCTTGAAAATAACTGGTAATCATCCAAACTGATTTCCAGGTTTATTCACTTAGTGGAATAAGGATGAGTGCTCTCTCCCTTTCTCTATACAGCATCCATTTATCCATCATGTGCCATGCCGATAAACCTAGGCTGTCATGATTCACAAATTCACTCGATCACCAGAGTCGTGGATCAGCTCAGTGTTCTTGTCTCGAAAATACAACGTGGCCAAGCCATCCAGGTATTTACTTCTCTGTCTCTCCCTTGTTGTCTTTCCCTCGATCCTGCCAGTTGTCATCAAGTCCCCCAATTTATTTCTTCTCATAACCTGCCTACGTCTCATGTTTTTAATCAGTTTACGATTTTCATTTGTTTCTTGTAGTCGTTTATTGGTTTTTTTCTGTTTTTCCATGATATACTTTGCATTTTCCTCAGAAACCTCATTTACACACACATCAGATGTTTTCCAGCTTGTTTGCTCATTGTCCACGCTTCATATCTATATAAAAGTGCAACTTCTATGTAGCATCTTAACACTCATCTTTTCGTTGCAATTGACATCTTTTTAGTGGTCAGTATGTTTTTCATCTTGCAAAAGGCCACCTTTGCCAAGGCAATTCTTGTTCTAATCTCCTCAAGGCAAATCCCATCATATGTTACGACTGTTCCGAGATAATTGTACCGATTTACTTGTTTAAGAATAGTCCCATTTACATGCATATTACATTGTGATACTTCCTTCTTCCCAGTTACAACCATAATCTGTGTCTTCTTACAATTCAATTCTAACTCTAGTTGTTCACTGTGTGCAGTCAATACTGTATCTCTACCTATCTAATATTATTGATGTTTCGTCCCCCAATGATAATTCCATTCATATTTTCTATATTTCTGAAAATATTTTCACTGTACATAGAAAACAGATCTGGAGACATTACACATCACTGTCTCACACCTCTCTTAATAAGCTGATATTGACCTACTGCATTATCAATTCTGATGTCTGCTTTTTTTTTCCAATATATGTTTTTTTATTTTACAAGTCTAAGGTCTTTCCCATCAATTTGTAGATCCGCAAGCATCTCTATCATGTTGACATGTCTTACTCTACCGAACGTATGTGTGGAGTCAATTAAGCAAAGTTGTGTATCTTTATTTACCTCTATAGAACGTTCAATTACTGTTTTCAGGCTATATACAGCATTTACTGTACCCTTGCCTTATACAAACCCACATTGTTCTCCTATTTCAGATTGCATTTTCTTCTTAACTCTTTGCATGATAATTCTTAGCAGAAGCTTCGTGATGTGATTCATTATACATGGCGATCTCCCCCGATGTGTCTCCACCTTGCCGTGGTCGGGGAGCTTGCGTGTCCCATTGACCCCATGTGCTTGCCGATGGATGAAAACTACATATCGGACAGCGTATGGGATAGGGGCCAGACTAAGAGAGACACAATCTGCTGCTCTGCGGGTAGACTGGGGATAGCAGTCAAAAGTTTAAATCAGGCGCACGAAGGCAGAAGTTCTTGGTCCGGAGACATACTCTAAGGCTCTCTGTCGAGGGTTGAGGCTGAACGCCTCTAAGCCACAAACCCTCGGATGTGAGAGCCGGGCCGATACCCACCTACCGAAAAATAGAGGTGAGATACTGAGCACGCTACATGCCCAGTTCTGATACTTGTTCAAAGGCTCTCAGATGGGGGATATGAGGGATTCCCGGATGAGAGGGCCTGGCCATTTCTCATTCACTGCTGCACGGAGGTAAGGTGCTGAGCCGGCAGCACATGTAGCCTACCTCGTGAGCGAGTACTAAAAGGTAGAAAAGTGCCCCAGTCGAATGAAATGGTTACGAAAACTGTCTGTATCTAACTCATTGAGAGTGTAGACAAAAGTGGAAAAACGTCTCAATAACACAAAATGGAACGCACGGCTAGCGAATCCATTGCGTGGTCCGAAGTCAAAAGTAAAAGCTTACCGAGTGGATGTCGCCCGCAGTCTGACCGTTCCTGGTGTGTGCTTGAGCGACCAGTGGCAAGCGAGATGCCTGTCACAGCCTCACAGGATCCACATTATCGGGTAAACTAACATTAGTTAATTGAGATTAGCCAAGGGCTACAACTCCCGCCCAAGGGAAAGAAGTAAGACCCTCGAAGGCCAGAGTATTCCAGAACCTTCTCGAAGGTCTGGTCAGTGAGTCCACTGTCCCGTGGACACTATGTGGCCCGCCTATTGCGGGGTCCACGAGGAACTCGAACAGAGTTACCACCCGTGTCGGGTTGCGACACGTGTGGATGGGCAGAGAGAGACGGGACATCGAAGAGGCAACAGGGCCTGCCTTAGAGGGACTCAATAGTTTAGACTCAATAGTTTAGACTCAATAGTTTAGACTCAATAGTTTAGACCCATGTGTATTTGGGGTTTATAGACATATGCTAGATAGTATGCTTAGAATGTTTGATGATGTTAACTGTGTGATGATGTTAAACCTCTGTGATATGCAATTCAGTGCGGGCTTGTTAAACCCACTGCGCCAACGCACTGTATGTTGAAATACAATAAATGTTAGATATTCTATTTAACGGAGTTATTGTTGCCTGTGTGAGCCCGAGCTCAGATACCTAGACTACCAACACGCTGACAGGCTTTTTGGGGGCTATTCTCCGGTTTTGGCATAAGCTTTACGTATAGACGGCTATTGATTGCCAAGTAAAATAGTAAATTAATCATATCAAATTGATGTTTAAAGAAGTTTAACAAATGTGCATCTATCTAGTGATCAACTAGTATTAATATGAGTCCCTCTGCAGCTAGTCTCTCAATGATGTTAATACTATAAACTATTTTGACATGACTATGACATTTTTTGACTGTTACTAATGTTTTCTCATTCTACGAGCAGATTGTTCTGCGAATTGTGTGCTGTGTAACCTATGTAAACTATCCAACAGTGGCGAGAGTACAAGACAACATTCACAAGTTCTGGGATCAGAAGATAAGTTTCATATCATGCCCATTGCAACCCTAAGCGGTACTTATCACCATCCATCCATGTATCATTTTGCTTTACATGGATTTGTATGTATATTCATGACCTTGTAACCAACATAACTTTGCATTTGTATTTGCGCATGCAATAATTAAGGGAGATAACTAAATTGTCTACTCCCCAACATTTTTTCTAAGGAATTTAACTTTAGTAAAATTACCAACAAGTAAAAGTCATGATGTCTACTTTAGAAAAATGTATTGAGCAAGGTATTAAATTAGGTTATAAAGAAGAGAAACTGTCAGAATGGGCACAGAAGACGCACGCAGAGAACATTGCCCGTGAAGAAAGAGCGATAGAACGAGAAGAAAAGAAGATGCAAATGCAAATTGAGGCAGAAGAAAAGAAGAGGCAAAGTGAGGCAGAAGAAAAGAAGATGCAAATGGAGGCAGAAGAGAAAAAGATGCAATCAGAACGGGAAAAGATGCAGATGCAACTACAAGCTGAAGAGAAGAAAATGCAATTACAGGCTCAAGAGAACAATTAGAGCTTGAGGCGGCGGCCAAACAAGCCCAATTGAATGCCGATACACAAATAAAATTAAAACAGATGGAGATTGATTCCAACGTAGAAATATCTGTAAATAAACTAAGAAGCAAGGGGGAAGAACAAAAATATAACAAGTATAAAGGCCTCGTGAAAGCATTCTGCTCAGGAGATTCCATCAGTGCATACCTGGAAAATTTTGAGTGTCTAATGTCCTACCATAAGATCATAAAATCAGATTGGTCATTTATTTTAATGAGAAACTTAGCTCTAGAACCTTTGAAAGTAATAGAGACAGTGCCACAGGAAATGAGAAAAGATTATGACTACTTAAAACAACGCATTCTCCAACATTTCTCTTTAGATACTGCAGGTTACCAACAACAGTTCGCTAAATTATCCCCTCAACCAAATCAAACCTTCATAGACTACGTGTCTACAGTTCAGGATGTGTGCACAAAGTGGATTAACTCAGCTAAGACTAACAACAGTCATGACAAACTAAAAGAACTCATTATTATTGACAAAATAGTTAGTACAATCCCCACACCTTTTGCTAAGTTTTTGAAACAAATGGACTGTAGAAGTATTCAGGATGTAGAGACAAAGGGGAACGCATTTTTCACAGCGAACAGAGATATTTTCCAATTAAACCTAAGTCAGAACGAAACAGCAGCAGTGGTAAACACTAGATACTCGAAACCAACTGAAAGCAAGTTTAAACCACGCTCAAATGTCAGGAAGCCAGTTAAGTGCCAATATTGTAGTTTGAGTCACGAAGAATACGCTATGTGCGACAAATCGCCCAACTATCCACACCATCTCAAAATGATTGTGGAGAAGCAGAAGAACAAGAGGAATGCGTACCAGAGAGCGGTCAAATGCTATTTTTGCAGCAGCTTTGGGCACTATAGTCGCTTTTGTGATGGCCGAAAATTACTAAAACAGGCCAATGCTGCACTAGTTGAAAGTTCCTCAGAGGAAGATATTGAGTTATTGAATGAGTGTGATAATCAAAACGAAAGTTTGAGTGAGCTAGGAAATGCAGTGCACATTATTGACACCATTACAGACAGTAAGTGTAACACCTGTACGAAATTCCAACTTGACACAACATTACTATGTGGCCACACTATCCCTATTTCAAATGAAACAGCCAATGCTGCCTTATCTTCTACAGGCAAGCTAAATTTTTCAACAGGGTTTGTAAATAACAAAAAGTGCACATTAATTCGTGATTCCGGCGCAACGCTCTGTGGGATTAAGAAAACATTAATCAACGACAAAGACTATACACACAAACACGTAACTTGTCGCACATTCTCAGGCACCATAGAAAAATACCCCCTTGCTCTTGTCGAAATTCGAACACCGTTCATATCAGGACTAGTATTGTGCGCAGCCCTTGAAAATCCAGTCGCTGATATTATACTTGGGAACCTGCCCAACATACGACCTTGCTCTGAAAAGGAAATCAGAGATTGGGAGCAAAAAAACGGTATAAACACCCAAACAGCGATCCGAAAGAGAAACACCATTCATGCTTGTCTCAAACTGCCAAAAGGACAAGGGAGACAACCAATGAAGTAATTCAGAAAGAATTCACCGAGGTGTATGATGCAGGGGCGGTCGAATCTGTAAATGATACGACCAGTTTAAAACCTCGAATTGAGGATGCTACCGATCTACCAAGTACCAAGCCTGTAGATGTGCAACAATACACACAACACACGAATGCAATAACACGACAGACAACTCACAAAACTCACACCGACCAACTGCAGGAGTCACTAGAAATTGTAGCACCAAACACTACCATCACCAATTTTGGAAATGAACAAAAATCAGATCCTACACTTTCACCATATTTTAGGTTAGTAGGACTTAAACCAAAATTATCTAAGAACGCATCGTGGTCATTTACATTAAAGAACAATGTGTTGACTAGATTATACACTAGAGATCAGACCACAATACAACAAGTAGTGTTACCACAAGCACATCGAGAGAAAGTACTAAAAATAGCCCACGATTCACCTTTTGGAGGTCATATGGGGTACGAAAAGACTACAGCCAGGGTCCTAACCCAATTTTATTGGCCGAAATTTTACCAAGACATAAAAACCTACTGTAGAGCATGTAATATATGTCAGAAACTGGTGAAAAAGGGGAAAACCCCCACGGCAGAAGTACAATCAACCACAACTGCCTCAAGGCCATTCCATGTAAATATGTTAAAACCATACTATGCTAGACAGGACACGGACACGAGTGAGCAAACGCAGCTAACTGATGACAGAAACGAAACGACAGTGACCCAACTGAGTAACATCTCGACAAACAAAGCATCGTTAACGACGCACTCTTACGACAACAAAGACGACGAAGACATATGGACATTACCGACAATATATGATAACGACAGCGACGACCAATTTGACGACATATTGACAACTATTAATCTTGACGGCGACGACAATGACATTGAGGACAATTTACAAACAGTAGCATCTGTGATAAATCAGACAGACGTAGACAATACTGAAATCCCAGTACCGATTATGAATGACGACGGTAGTATAAAGGACATACAAATCTCTGACACTCTGACACAACAGCAGCGACAAGACATTTTGACTCTCCTTAACGAGTATAAATCTATCTTCTCTAACAAACCTGGACGGACTGACAAAATAACACATTCAATTGTGTTGACAGATCTGACACCGGTCAAATGTAGACCATATTCTATTCCTCTGCATTATAGAGCAAATTTAGACAAGGAAATTTTGGATTTAGAGAAAAATAGAATAATTCACAAATCTATGTCTCAATATTCTTCACCGATTGTCCTGGTGAAAAAGAAGGACCAAACAATTCGTTTGTGCATCGATTATCGAAGGTTAAATACAATAACCACCACAGATGCGGAGCCAATGAATAGCTGTGAAGACCTCATTTTGAACATGTCTCAATGATCCTTATTTTCAAAGGTTCATTTAGCGAAAGGTTATTGGCAAGTACCACTACACCCTGCTTCTAGACATATAACAGCATTCGCAACACCTCTCGGTTTGTACGAATGGAGATATCTTCCATTTGGTCTGAAGAACGCTCCCGCCACATTTGTGAGATTAACTAGATTACTATTGCACGGAATTAAAGATGTCCAAGCTTATATTGATGATATATGCATTCATTCTTCTAATATGACTTCTCACTTACTTACACTCAAACAAGTCTTCAACCAAATATTTCTTTTCGGTCTTACTATCAAACCTTCCAAGGTTGAAATAGGCTATAAACAAATAGACTTCCTTGGTCATAGAATTTCTGAAGGCAAACTGCTGACAGATGAGAAAATTGTTTCGAAGATTCTCAATCTAGAAGTTCCTACCACAAAGAAACAAATTAGAAGTTTATTAGGTCTTATAAACTACTATTCTAAATTTATACCAAATTGGGCAGAACTTACATCAGTGTTTTCGAATATGTTGACAAAAGATCATCCATCAAAAGTTTGTAAAAGTACCAGCTTAGAGGATGCAATATGCAGATTGAAACGCATTTTTTCTAATCCACCAGTCTTACGTTTACCAAACATAGATTTACCCTTTATTCTGACCACAGATTCGAGTGCTATCGCAATTGGAGGATGTTTAATGCAAGAAGTGGATGGAGTGAGACACCCAATTCTCTACGTAAGCCGTAAGCTGAAGAAAGCAGAGACCCGTTACTCTACAGTGGAATTGGAGGCATTAAGTCTATTATTTTGTATGCTCAGATTGTCTAAGTTCCTCTTAGGTGCCCACTTCGTTGTACTCACCGACAATTCGCCATTGTTGGTACTTAAGCAAGGTGTTCCCAAAAACCATCGTTTGCAAAGATGGTGTCTTCTTCTTCAAGATTTCGACTTCGAAATCCGCCATATCAGAGGCACTGATAACATTATAGCTGATATTTTATCGCGGCAGACGAATGCGCCAATAGAATAACATTTGGCACATTGATCATTCGCCATACCAGAAATTGTGATATTTTATTCCGTACCATAAAACAGTGTAACTCTACACCTGCTAGAGAACTTTCAGTTAAAAGTAATAACACCTCAGTGAATAGGTTACTTATAACACCCACGAACGTGAAACGGTGAGAACTATACGACCAACTATCAAAGCTCTAAGACCAATCCGAGCAAGAGACATTAACTGTGAAACGATTTCATCTAGTGAACTGACATTGATCACGAAAACATGAAGAACACTTATACTCGACATTGAGAACACTCCATACTTGCTGTGGCTAATAGACTTTGCAAACAGCCGAAATAGAACTACGTCAACGACAACACTCAAGAGACAGCCATACTAACTATGAACATTCATGGCACGACACGCTAACAACAGGAGGACAACGCGCACATCATCGTCGGATTTAGTTACTTAGTTAATTAATTAATTTAGTAGTGAAGATGTATTATATTATTATGTATATAAAATGTGTTAACATGTAATTTGTACATTTTCTACTATATTATTACAGGTATTTCCATTCATAGGTTAAATAACCTGCCTATGCCATTTTCTCTATGTAAATTATAAACCATTTTTTAGTCATCGTACAAAAAGTACGTATTATCTTAAAGGGAAAATATCGCCTATTCCATTTTTTCTAAGGGAAATAACACTTACCCCAACTTTACTTATATATTTTAACCAAATACTATTTTGATTGAAAGATGTGTGAATGACAGTGTGAAAGAATTAAATGAGAGAACGATATACTGAGCGGACAAATTGTACGCAAAACGTATTTATTTTAATTTGTCTGCGTCTTTCATGTAAATTGTACTACTTGTCTAATTTATTGATACATGTTTAGCATTTAGTTTAATACTCTTAGTTTAGGAGTTAGGATACTACATCTAAGCACCACTGCTTGGAATGCCTGATCATGTATTGCACACATTGGAGTAATTCATGATTAAGGATATCCCAACTCGTGACGCTTGGAAATAAGCCACACATTCAGCACACATGTACACACAACTCAAAACTGAACACTATCAATTAAAATGCAGTCACTTTATTAGAAGCAGCAACTTATTAAACACACTAACAAGCCAACAGGGACACATCTAGTCAGATGGGATAAAAATAACAACGTAACTACATATTTAGCATTATACAACATACGAGAGTAAAAGTGTATTGAAATGCACACACAGAACAAGATTTGAAGGTGTACTTAATTAGCCAAGACTTTTGTCTTGTTAATCCTCTTTAAAACAGAGGTTAATTATCTGGGTATCAGTAGGATACTATGAGAAGGACGGGTTGTAGACACAACTAGTAAACGTCACGTAACTTCGGTCGGATAAGCATGTTAAGGACACAGGAGAGAGAGAGATCTCTTCACCAAATCAGAGAAGTGGTGTATGGGAGAATACATGAGTGTTGATGCCAGTATGTAGGTTACCAAGTTACTGTCCACCAAACTACATACACCGACTTTATGTGATTCTGTAACAGAATTAGTGCAGAACTAATTACCCTATAACAACCCATCAAATCAGGGGAGAGGGGGAACTCCTGTCACAGCCTCACAGGATCCACATTATCGGGTAAACTAACATTAGTTAATTGAGATTAGCCAAGGGCTACAACTCCCGCCAAAGGGAAAGAAGCAAGACCCTCGAAGGCCAGAGTATTCCAGAACCTTCTCGAAGGTCTGGTCAGTGAGTCCACTGTCCCGTGGACACTGATGTGGCCCGCCTATTGCGGGGTCCACGAGGAACTCGAACAGAGTTACCACCCGTGTCGGGTTGCGACACGTGTGGATGGGCAGAGAGAGACGGGACATCGAAGAGGCAACAGGGCCTGCCTTAGAGGCACTCAATAGTTTAGACTCAATAGTTTAGACTCAATAGTTTAGACTCAATAGTTTAGACCCATGTGTATTTGGGGTTTATAGACATATGCTAGATAGTATGCTTAGAATGTTTGATGATGTTAACTGTGTGATGATGTTAAACCTCTGTGATATGCAATTCAGTGCGGGCTTGTTAAACCCACTGCGCCAACGCACTGTATGTTGAAATACAATAAATGTTAGATATTCTATTTAACGGAGTTATTGTTGCCTGTGTGAGCCCGAGCTCAGATACCTAGACTACCAACACGCTGACAATGCCCAACACATGGAAGTGAGGAACTAAAGCAGCCATGAACAGGACGTGGCAACACCTCGGGTGAGCTCAGTCTCAGAGCAATATGTGCCGGCTCTGCAATTATGGAAGCCTCCTTGGATAGTGAGGGAATGCCCATGGTATGCCCCTGCCTTCCCTTGAGGGTTGACCATGATGTCGTTGACCGTTCTAACTTGACCAGCTGAGATGTGGGCGACATCACAACAATAAGTCTAACGTGCCTCGAAACCCGAGGAAGGCTAACCTCATTAAAAATGCCCGCCGAAACCGGAAGTGCCGTCATACGGGTGGCAAAATAAAAATTGGCACTACGCATTTACGTCCGAATGAAATGTCTCGTCTGAATGGCTCTCGTGCTAGGAACAGCTCTGACTACCTAGTTTCCGAATGCCGCTCTTGTTCGGACAGCTCTGACTAGGTAGTTTCCGAATGTCCGTCGTGCCTGGAACAGCTCTGACAGCACAACAGCAAGCACATGTCCGAACCGAAAACTCGTTGAGTGGATACCGTCTGCAGGCCTGTCTGGTTTGTGCGGGAACGGCCCGGGGCAAACGAAATGCCCAATATATTGAAGTGAGGAATTAAAGCAGCCATGAGCAGGGCGTGACGAATCCCTCGGTGAGCCCAGTACCAGAGCGCTATGTGTCGGCTCTGCAATTATGGAAGCCATCCAGGATGGCGGAAAATGCTATGGACTGTCCCTGCCTTCCTTTGAGGGATGACCGCGAAGTCTTCGACTGTTCCAACTTGACCAGCTGGGAGGTTGACGGTACCACAAAAGTGAGAGTCTCCCAAGAATGCTAACCTGGCCAAAAATGCACGCAAAAGCCGGATGTGTTGACCTAAGGGTTTCGACCCAATGGTGCCTAAAGCACACCGCGATCACATCTGAAAAAACACTCCGGATGAACGCAAAGAAGAAGAAGATACATGGCGATTAGGCATTGAACCGCTATTGTCTCTGGAGTATTTATAATTGTTGCGTGATCTTTTTCTATTATGATTTTGCCATCTTTAGTTTTTAGGCAGCCTGTTGATGTACTTGTTCTTTTATTAGTAAGTTCCTGAATTCTTTTGTGCACTAATTTGGTATTTTGACTGTTGTGTTGTTTTTCAATTTCTAAGCACTTTTCCTCAAGCCATGATTCTTTTGCCTTCCTACATAATATTCTGACTTGTCTGTGAATTTCTTCATATTTGGCAGGATTATTTTTGTTGAGTCTTCTTGTTTCCATTAAGTGTAAAATTTCCTCAGTCATCCATTTCTTACGACCCACCTTCTTTAATTTTGGAATAGTTGTTTCTGCAGCCACATTGATTGAATTCTTTAAAATTCCTATATCTAGGTGTATATTCATCACATCAAATCACAGGAATGACAACACACAGCATAAAAGGGTCTGGCTAACCCACACATGTACAATAACCTCCCCCCACCTCCCACTCCATCTTATGAGGGCGGGTACATGTTGTTGTTCATGTCTTAATATACAAGTTGTGGTTGAGTAGCCTACATGTTGGTGCCTAAACGGGGTTGTCCTCGTTTGGACTACCAGGGGGATTTGCAGTCAAGGCTAATGGATCTCACTTCCTGATACAGCGAAGAGTGACGATCAGTAATCAACCCTTACCCATTCAGTGAGCAATTGTACCACTCTGAGCCGAAGCTGAGTATAAATGAACTTACCTCAAGCCCCCAGTCGCCAACAATGTTTACCAGCAAATAGATTAACTAAAGAAGCGAAGACAGTCAACTATATTTAGTTAAGCCAAAGACAATACCCAGCAGTAATTTCTTTTACACAACTGACATGTTTTTGTTTTTACATTCTGTGTCTAAGAATCAGTTGTGTTCATTATTATGTTTATGTTAGGGTGCTCATTATTCATATGAACTCTGTCATCCAATATAATTTTGTAATCTTTACAAGAGGAAGTTAGTGAATTTTTTGGCATAGTTATGTGCTTGGAATTGTGTTAAGTAACAACAGATCAGGAGAGCTGTGTGACAGGGATAATACTCGTCTTCAGTTTTCAAGAGTGAGTATTCTCCTTTCCGAGGGTAGTGCATTTCCTGTGCTCTGTTGGCCTTCTACTAGTAAACCTTACTTACTACCTTAGTGGAAACTTACCAGATGTGTCTGATCCAATACTAGAGACCCTTGCGGGCCATTTCTGGTTTTCAATTACTAGTCGGTAACAACGAATTGGGGATATCTATCTCCCATCTAAAATTAACCTGCCATAGTAGTGTAAACCACAGCAATGGAATACTTTCTACACACCAAAATAATATGTTTTAACACTTTCGCTGTTCCCCATGTCCCATTTATCAACCCACTCTCCGTTCATACACGGGGCACTGCTAGCTTGCAGTTCATTGCTTTAATGGGGGAAGGTGGGGGTGATTGAGTGGGGGAAGAGAAATAAGGATCAACTCCCTTTCACTAGTTGGTGGTAAAAATTACATTTTCAGACCGATGAGAGTACGAATTTTGTACCCATCTGTTCAGGTCGTGTTGCTGTGAATTCCTCTTTACTTGTGTATGTAGTGAATTACTCTGTCTGTTATGTAATTAGGATAGCATAGGTTACTTATTTATCCTCGCAACTAAGACAAACAGCATTCCTTCCTTCGTCACCCGGGAAATGGAAATACTAATGGTTGCAGGAATAGATGAAGGCATGTAATCAAAATATATTTGGTAATTTTATAGTTTTCCTTCGTCACTCAGGGACACGGAAATACTCCTGATTGCAAGAATAGATGAAGGCATCTAATGTTATTTTTTTTTTTAAAACATGCTTCGTAATTTCACGGTCTTCCTTCGTCACTTAGGGACAATGAAATACTAATGACTGCAGGAATAAATTAATGCATGTAATCACAATTTGTTTGATAATGCCATGGTCTTCCTTCGTCATTCAGAAACATGGAAATACTAATGATTGCAGCGATATATGGTGGCATATAATCAAATGTGTTTGGTAATTGTACGGTCTACCGTCTTCACTCTGAAACATGGAAATACTAATGATTGCAGGAATAGATGAAGGCATCTAATAAAAATATGCTTGGTAATTTCACGGTCTTCCATCGTTACTCAGAGACATTGATATACTAATGAATGCAGGAATAAATGAATGCATCCAGTCAAAATTTGTTTTATAATTTCACAGTCTTCCTTTGTCATTCAAGGACATGGAAATACTAATGATTACTGCGATATATGACGTCTTATTATCAAATGTGTTTGGTAATTTTATGGTCTTCTTTAGTAACTTAGAGACATTGAAATGCTAATGATTGCAGGAATAGATGCCGGCATGTAATCAAAATGTATTTGGTTATTTCATGGCCATTCTTCGTCTAACATGGACATGGACATGGAAATACTAATGATTGCAGAAATAGATGCTGGCATCTATAAATACTTTGTTCGTGTAACGATCTCTTCTAGACAATGATTCCTAGCATTGGATATCTACTTCTCCCACTTTTCTCGAAGACTGTAGAATTGTGCTTTGTGTAAATATTTAGTATCTTATTATGATGTGGCATTAGTATAGTAAATCAGAAAGGATGACCGTTTTTGCTGAGGAAATCAATATCCCTCCACAAAGGTCGATAACTCATTTTTTTTTCTTCAATAAAGTAGGCGTGGTCAGAGTAGGTGCGATCAAGTGACCCATCAGAGTAGGTACGTACAGTGTATAACATAAAAATACAACAATAAAGAAAACGTAGTCAAGTAAGGTATATAATAATTTTAATAAACCATGTATAGACAAACAATACAGTGCATATTGAACAATTAAATAAGTAGTGGTGTAGTTGATAAATTATCATTTTGTATCTGTCTTTTTATATAGAAATATGATAACGAAGCGCGATGTTGTTGATACGTATACACAGCAGACTCTTGTGTCTTGAATCCTATTTTGGTTCCACCACCCGCTTCCTGGGTGGTGAGAACATTCAAGAATTTTTTCTTGTCCAAGACATTGTGATTTTTGCTCAGACCTTTGGTACTTATTTTATCATAATCTCCGACACAAATATACGTCTTACTACATAACGACACCATCCTCTCCCCTTCGTATTCTAATTTAAAAAGCCCGGGGGTTCTCTTTTCATAGGCTTTGATGTCCACACAATCCTGACAGGTAGTGGTACTAGTTCTATGAACAGGGCAGACTTCAGACGGAAACCACTGATTGTAGACTCTGTCATATTCTTCTCGTAGGTGTGGTCTAACCACTTCAGAGAGTGAATCGGCGCTAAGTGACAAGTACAAACTATCAGTTTCCATTTCGGTGAGTTGGTAGTCTTCTTTAGAGATAAATTTGTCGAGAAAGTCATAATAAAAAGCTAGCATGCGCAACTTGGCATACTGGTAGACAAAGAACCCAATCTGTAGAGGCAGATCCCAGACAGTTTTCTTCTTTAACATTTCAACTTCGAAGAGATCATCTGTAATACCAGTCATGCTTCTTAACCTGAGGTTATTGATTAGTTTGGTAGTGTCTTTTCCCTGGCAGTAGGAGACATTGGTATGTTTGGTTTTATTAGTTAGTGTTTTGCCGTAAGCGGCGTTACCTAACAATTTCATAGTGTCGGCTGTAATAGTCTCGGCCGGATTTTTGTCCCCTTGGCGGAGGGCGTTAGACACTGTTTCCCCAAATTGCTTAACACAACTAACCGGTAGATATTCGATTGTCTGGTAGATGTGTGTAACGATCAACCCTTGAGCTAGATACCACTTTAAAAGCGGGGTGGCCAATAAAATCTTCTTCCCGAAATAACTACCAATCAATGTCCGTCGTGGAGTGCACAGTAGTTTATTTTTTATGGCGTATTCTTTCATAAATTCCCCAATGTCGTCTCACGACACTTCCGTGTTCTTGAAAATAGGGGGAATTTCGGCAAAGGACTCTTGTAAATCAGTCGGGGTCTCAATATCGCATTCAACCAACCCGAAAATTGTATCATTTTTTACAGCCTCGATAATCTGTTTTTCACCCAAAGAACCTCAAGGAAGCTCTGATGGTGGAAATGTTTCCAGCAAGGAACGCTTTAGTGTTGTATTTGCAACTCAACGCAACTCAACTCAACATTATATCTGATTGACAAGTTTGCGTGTGGTACTCTGTTTTACTAAACTTATCGGCATGGTAAAATGTACCACATTCGACCACGCCTGGCGAAATACCACATGATGACTGAAGAATTACTTCACTACACAAATAACCCCGTCTAATTTATGTAAAATTAATAACTAAGCTGGTAGTGTTTTGTTATGTGTTTTAGTTACAAACTGATATAGCTGAGTGACTAGGCTTATCGACACGACAAAGACAGTTAAATTCATACAAGAGACAATATTGCAGTTATAGACATATCTCAAGCGAACGAAAGAAGAAGAAGAATCGACACGACACATGATAATGATATACCCACAGCGCTTATCGGCATGACACATAATGTATTATGTCACGGTGTTACAAAGTGTCTATATTTAACATCTTCTTAGCCGTGGTGTGTAAGCGAAAGTTACCAACGAAAATAGTAGACAAAGGTATGGTATTTTGATGAACTGCGATTGAGTTTAAAGCGTGCGAGCGGATATATATATTTTTTTTTTTTAAATGAAGCTCTCATTGAGGGTCGAACCACTTTCCCCCGGGAATGTTCTATCAACTCGACTAATAATTCCGTGATGTTAACTGTAATCTTACAAGCCAAGAGGATAGTAGTAACCTTTCACCTGTGACTGATGTCGGAGATGCTAAAAAGAATTACAGTGATAGACAAAACATATTTCTAGAACAGACAGATTTATAAACATATACGGGTTAGATAAATATATACATTACTCCCTCTATTAAATTATGTTTAAACACCAATAAAGTATTGTTTTCAGTTGTATAAAAAAGTCACAGAATTTATGATATGTAAACTGTGCTATGCCCGCTCGGGGAAAATTATGTTTTAGTGCAAAATAACAAACAGTTCTGGAACTGAACCTTGTAATATTTAATAATATTAAGTTGTAATTGTTTTAAAAGGTAGTATTTCATAATAAAAGCATACACATATATTTTTTTAAAAATCTAATTATGTAGGCAAAATCGCAACAGGTAGGCCTTGTATGACGCCTTATAATGTGATATAATATAACTTATACGGTTGAAAAGTATTAAAACGTATAGTGAAATGAAAGATTATGATGTCGTTGATATACAACACCAATATTGATGTTGGTTTGCGAAATATACTAAGAGATATTGGTATTACAAAGTCGGAATTTTGCACATGTGTTGCTTATTCCGCTCCGTAGCGGGATTGTAGGCGTTTTGTTGACTAGAAGTTTTCTCGGATATCCGCGCTTGTTAACAAAACACGGGGAACGTTGCGTTGGTAATATCATTCGCCAGGCAGCAGATATGAGGCTCGTAGTGAAACACGTGTGAGTGTTTTACTAACACGATAATTAGATTTAATTTTGATATCATTATCAGAATAAATCTAACTTTCTCCATATTCTGAGTGTAAACAGAAACAATTGTTGTACTAAAGAAAGAACAAAGACTTTTTTCTTTTCGCTCTCCTTAGTACAATGCCACACTCGCACATTCTCTCTCTCTCTCTGTCTCTGTCTCTGTCTCTCTCTCTCCCTCTCTCTCTCTCTCTCTCTCTCTCTCTCTCTCTCTCGTTTCTTTCTATCGCGTGCCGGACACAAACCCCACACATACCTGTTGTTTAAAGTTACCTTTCACAATGGGACATGTCTGCAACACGTTGATGCATTCACCATCATCAAGTGTCCTGGTGTAGGTATTCATGCCGCTTTCTTTGGTTTTCTGGAATCAACTCTGCTGATGTTATTATTTCATGTCACCGTTGCAATCCGTCTACTCAAAATTCCTAGTCTCGGTATGTTACTGTCTTTCTTCCCCTCGATCTTTCCAGTTGTCACGATGTTCTTGCGTCTCTTATCATTACATGACTAAAGACAGCTTTTTGTCTCTTTCTTATTGCTGATCTAGTTTAATCTAGTTGTTAGTTACTCTGGCAGGGAATTCGCAACATTCGTCTTACAAACCACATCTCTGCTTCTAATTTCTTCTTAATTTTGTTCATTCCAAGATTCACTGCCATACACCAAAACTGGTTCATATAGCACTCTCTTACATTCATTGTATAAGATACTTTTCATTTTCTGAAATTGCAGCTTTAGCTTGCCCTATTCTGTTCATTAATCTCTGTCGTACACCTTCTATCTGATAAATGCCCCTAGGTATTTAAAATTATCCACTTGGTTAAGAATTCACCTTTCTAGATCACATTTTGGTGTCACCACTTTCTTTGATCCCGGCTACCTGGCCTAGAGGTTAGCGACTTTTCTCCGTAATCTCGTATACTCTCGTAAGTATCGTGACGACTGTGAGAATCAGTACTAGTTCGAATCTCGTCGTTTACTTACGGGGGTATGTGAGCCGGCCTCTCAGAAAGCAATAACAAACTACTGAGCGTAATCTTGCCAAGAAATCAACAATCAGCTGAAAGATGGTGATGTTGACAGCGATGTCCTGTAAAGGATATGCAAAACATTTATTTATTTATTTACTTTCTTTGATATCACTATTGTTATTGTTTTCTATTCACGGAGTCATTTCTTTGCACTTCATGCTACTACAATGTCCAACAATTGGTGTAGGTCTGTTGCGTTATCTACCACCAATACTGTGTCATCTGCATATTGTTTATATCTTCCGATTAGTATTCATGGCTTCTCTTATGATAACTTCGCGCGCGCGCGCGCGCACGCGAAAGAGAGAGAGAGAGATCGGGTGACACACCCCTGTTGTATTTTATCTAATTTTACTTGCTCTCTTTATTTCCCCTTTTAATTGCTGTTACAGTATTTGTTTTCGTTACATCCATTTGAAAAGTACAGAATGTAAAATCACGCGCATAAGTCACCTACACGCCCTCAATCACCGCTCTGTAAAAACACGAACAATGCAAATTCAATGGTTTTAACACACAATAAAAGTTTAAAAAAACAACAACAACACTAAAACAGGTGTGAATGTTCTAAGACTCACATGTGTAAGGCTTTCAATACTGTAAGACATTGCAATATGATAGATGTGCTTGCAGATCTACAAATTGGTGGGAAAGACCGTAGACTTGTAAAAAACATATATTCGAAACAAACTACCATATGGATGAATAATGAAATAGGCCACTATCAGCCTATTAAGATAGACGGTCGACAGGGATGTTAATGTGTTTTCTCTGTACAGTGAAAATATTTTCAGAAATATATAAGATATGAAAGGAGTCATCATTGAAGGATGTAACATCAATAACAATTGATATGGGAACGAATCTGTCTTGATTGCAGACAATGAGCAGGACCTGTAAAATTTAGTACACGCGGTTGTTGCACACAGTGAACAACTAGGGTTAGAATCAAATTGTAAGAAGACACAGATTATGGTCGTCACTAGGAAAAAGGAAATACCACAATGTAATATACAAGTAAATGGGAATATTCTTAAACAAGTGAATCGATACAATTATCTCGGAACAGTCATAATATCTGTTGGGAAATGCCTTGAAGAGATTACAAGAAGAATCGCCATGGCGAATGTAACCTTTAGCAAGTTGAAAAACATACTGACCAATAAAAAAGATATCAATTGCAATTAGAAAAAGCGTGTTGAAGTGCTTCATAACGACTACACATTTGTATCGATGTGAAGCGTGGACAACGAGCAGGCTGAAAAACATCTGATGGCTGTGGAAATGTGGTTTCTAACAAAAATGCAAATACCACGGACATACAGAAAATAACCAATGACCATGTGCTTCAAGAAACAAATGAAAATCGTAAATAGATTAGAGAAATTATACGTAGATTGTCAAAATTTGTTGGGTATTTTATGAGAAAATATAAAATGGAGAACATGGTGACAATTAGCGAGGTGAAAAGGAAGAGAACAAGGGGAAGACCGAGAAGTAAATACCTGGATGGCTTGGCCGCGGGGTATGACCGAGACCGGAGCTGATCCACGACTCTAGTGATCGAGTGAAATGGCAGAACATGACCGTCCACGCTTATCGACATGGCACATGATGGGTGGGTATGAATTCTGATGTCATCAGAATAAATCTAAATTTAATTCACCGTATTCTAAGCACAAGGATTGTCATTGAAAAGTAAGAAGGTAATGTTGTAATGGGAACACTTCCGGGCCGTGTGCATAATGTGTTTGCTGTTTCATTTATCTCTGTGTGTGGGAGCTTGTTAATGGTTTGTGTCAGTGTTTGCGCCTATGACTGAAGGTAGGTGCGTCTGTATTTCTATCTGTCTGTATATCCATATAATTATGTCTATCTATATGTCTCTATATCTATGTGTCTGTCTGTGCGTCTGGTTGTCTGTGTGTAGGCATGTATGTATATCAGCTTATTTGTCGGTGGGTTTGTGTGTCTCTATGTGGATATACTGGTATCTATGATTACTTGTCCGCCTGTGCGTGTGTGTGTGTGTGTGTGTGTGCGTGCGTGTCTGTGTGTGTGTGTGTGTGTGTGTGTGTGTGTGTGTGGTCGCTCTACAGACCTATCATATTAGCACAACGATCGGACATCATGTAAACATGTCACCATGAGAGCGCGTGCGTGCGTGCGTGCGTGTGTGTGTATGTGTGTGTTTGTGTGTGTCTGTGTGATCCGTTGCTCTGCAGATCTATAATGTTAACACAACGACCGGACATCATGTAAACATGTCACCATGAGAGCGTGTGTATGACTGATTGTGCGTGTGATATCATTCTGAGAGATTGGCATAAAATTTACTTGTTTGTGGTAGTTAGTCCGGTTTGCGGGGTATCCCCTATTAAAGGAGATGTAAGACACCTCCGTTATTCTACGGGGCACTCTTGGGTGGAGTATCTGTATAGCCGAATCAGGGTTATGTGAAGCCATGGAAGCAGGTGGATGGAGTGTGAGAACAGCCGACAAATTGTTGTTGGTATGGTCTGCAATCTGCGGCGAAAGGCAGATGATCTCATCGGTATGGTCACAGACTAGTACAGTCATACCTAGAAGGAAGCCAATGGCACAATGCTTTCGGCAAAACTTGTCAAGAAACCATAACAACCATGGGGGTGGTGGAAAATGTCCTATATCTTGGATCATTGATTACCATCAATGGTGACACAATGAAAGAAATTAAACGACGACTATCAATTTGTCTTTAAAGACCAAAACAACTGGATAAATTATGGAGTGGGACAGATAGAAGTAAAAAAATAAATGTTTAAGAGCATTCCCATTGCAACATATGCATGCGAGACCTCGATACTTACTAAACAAGGTGGGCAGCTTCATAAAAGCCTTTGAATATAAATGTTATAGACGCGTTCTAAGAATATCTTGGGCAAAGAAAAGAACAAATTTATCTATAGGTCAAGAATTTTGAAGACGGTTTGGTTTTTAAGGGCGATAAAATAAAATTGAAATAATTTGGTCACGAAAGTTTGGAGAGAACAATAATGGAGAGGTATATGCCTGGGAAGAGGGGAAGGCCTACAAGAAGATGGGTGGTGGATGATCTCCAGATGGGTGTATTGGACACGGGAAATCTTGGTTGTAATCAAGAATTTTTTTTCAGCGGGTTGTTATGGGAGCGAGTTTCTGCAAAGGACATGTTACTGAATGGAAGTAATATGTCATGTGTGTACGCATTTGGATTTCTGGATCAGACATGAACCTGCAATACTTTCTTATATACACTTATGTGGCGTCGCCACAAACCTTAAGACATGAATTGTCAAGGTCCACACATTAGGATACGTAACTACTTATGGTTTCATTTAAAAAGATAAAACTTTAATTACTAAATGTAATTTTAAAAAATAGTCTTTTTTAAGTGTATAAAGTGAAAATAGTGCCACGGGTTAGGAGGTCTACCATCAACTTCGATACATATTTGAGAATCTGATAAGACTAGGGACTTTTCGATATATAACTATTACAAAATAACCAATGGTGTATTATAATGGCGGTTAGTGCTATCTGTAGTGGGTATGGTTTAAACAATATCATCATACAATTGGTGGTATGGAAGAGATACAAGTCTCTTTTTGGGGTTGTGATGGTGTTAGTCACAGGGGTAATGGCTGCAATCAGTCATATGTGATGTTGTTTCGGGTTGGAAGCATAAAGATACATCTGGAACACGTTGCTAATGGATATAACCGAGCAAAGTGGGCGTGGCTTCCGATCACATGACATACATCTGGGATGACATTTGTGATTTGTTATGTATTTATCAGTTTTCTGATAGGTTGATTCATAATCTCTCAGACAGAACGTTTGTCACTACAGGAGATATGGCGTTTGTGATTTGCTGTTAATTATTTGTCAGTTTTGTGATTGGTTGATTCATAATCTCACTCAGACAGAACGTTCGTCACTACAGGAGATATGGCGTTTGTGATTTGCTGTTAATTATTTATCCGTTTTCTGATTGGCTGATTCATAATGTCACTCAGAACATTGGTCATTTAAGATATACAGCTGTCACACACAGACAGCATTAAAAGCAGCCACGAAACGAAGGAAAGGTCATTTATAATTTTCGCAGTCAACAAGGAAGGATGTTTTCATTCAACGGATAACTTCAACATATTTCCTAATTTATTGGACTTTAACAATCGTGTCTTCCGATACAGAGACGTACTCGTATAAAATGGTTGGAATTTGTTCATCGTCACTTTTGTCCAAGGAGTTCTGTCTCAAATATCTGCCCAAGGACCTTAACATTATTAACCTGCCACAATTGCATTTTTAAAAAAATGTGTCTGTGATATCCGCAAATACATGCTTGATCAGTTGAAATATTGTCTACAACAGACTCAAACAACGGTGTGTATTTACGAATCAACACATCTAATAATTTCGTCGTATTACAAATTTCGTTGTATGCCTGGATAACATTCACAAAGTGGTCGGCCATTTTATTTGCTGTTTGGTGTATCGAGAATGTCAGATATGGAGAAACATACGTGTACTCTCTGTAATAAAAACTTCACATGTCTTGACAATTTGTTACGACATAAATCAAGTACTCATTCTGGAGTTGTTTTTAATTGCTATTTATGCGATCGTTCGTATACCCGCAAAGATATTTTACTACGTCACATAGAGACTGAGCATGAAGTACTATTCAGTGACGTGTCGACCACGCAACCAGCATCTAGCAGTTTGGCTGCTAACAATCTGCAATCCACAAACCGCAAGAGGAGAAGAGATCCGAGCACAGATGACCAAGCTACTGGTAAACGTCAGAAAATACCTGAACAATCAACATTTGCGGTATCGTCTGGTGCGGTAGGTCATGTTTTGGTGACTAACAATGACCAATCAGCGACCAGTATCTTGTCAGGTAGTATGGGTGATCATGTTTCGCCTATTAACAATGGTCAACTACCATCACCATCATCTACGATGGTCAAGCGTAGCAGGGAGGAGCTATCAACATCAGATGCCATGTCGATAGATGAGCAACTATCAACACATACCACACCGAGTAACGCATCATCATCATCATCAACAGATACCTTGTCGACAGCTGAGCAACTACCATCATCTAGTGCCTTGGGGAGTGACGCATCACCAGCAGCTAGTACCATACCGAGTGACGCATCAGCTAATGAATATCTTTCATTACAGAAATTACCCCCGGATGTCCGGGTTGTATATAATGACCATTGGGAATGGATTAGATCACATATACGACACTGTCACTATCTGTGTGAATGGACAATTTTTTACCAACCGGATAGTCATATGACAACAGATTGGGGATCTCGTTTATTCACACTCTTCAATGTTCAAAACTCCCGGTTTAAAATTGTTGTGAGCTTGCACACAATACTAAGACATCGAGAGACACAAGCCCTACGCTTTTACTATGCAAGTCCAAATAACTCGTCGTTATTCAATTTATCATTTTTAGTGAACAATAGGTCTGATTTCGAGGCCTTTGTGACCAAGCTAAACGGTGTTGATTTGGTCAATTCAGCGGCACTAACCCGGCCAGATACTAAATACTATGTTGAAACAATTCCCAGTATCACTTTTTACGTTTATAAACTGGTAGAGTTCCCTGTTGGTTGTTGTTTAGAATCAATTCCTGATTTTATCACACACAACAATTTTATTAATACACTTCACATCAACAAAAACGGTAGGCCGTAGACAGACAACCTATGTATATTCCGCTGTATATCTGTGTTTAAATCAGACAGAAGAGCTGTTAGAAATATCAGAAAACACACACGAATGCTGTTCAAAGACTGTGCGCGATATAAAGGATTGAAATCCCAAAAACATTTTACCGGGGTCAATTTAGTTGATTTACCCGCCTTGGAAGAATGTTATAAAATATAAATCAATGTGTTTGCATTTACAGAGGAGGAACATCTAGTTCCGAAAATTAGAAGTACTAGTGAACATCCAGAAATATTAAATCTCCTTCTTCACGAAAACCATTTCATGTATATCGTGGATGTGGCCAAGGCCACCTGGTGTTTTTCCTGTGGGAAATGTGGCAAACTGTTTAAAGTGTATTGGCAGCTGAGACGTCACGAACTTACATGTAAAGGCATAGCCACTATTGAAACATATAAAGGCGGGATTTATCGCCCCTCTGAATCCATTTTCGAATTACTCTGTGACCACGATTTTAATGTGTACGCAAACTTTATTTTCCTCTTCAGTGTATGCTACGATATGGATTCTTTTTTCTCTAATACAAATTTACCAGCTGACTCAAAAGTGACAACCTTCATTGCCAGGCACGTCACCCTCTCGTGTGCGGTCGCCTCTAATGTCCCTAGGTTCGACACCCCTAAATGCTTCATCACCACAGGTGATCCAAGGGTTCTCATAAATGAAATGATGGACTATATTCATGAAATAGCTGCTAAGTCGTATGAGTTGTTACTCAAAAAGTTTGAGTCATTTTTTGCACAATTAGGTGACCACCCAAAATTAACTGAAAAGCTCGACTGCTTTCTGAAAGGTTTACCTCTGTTTGGGTTGAATAGCGGAAAGTATGACATAAACCTGATAACACCTTATTTGATACAATATTTCATTGACCGAGAGGCTAATCCTTTCAAGTTTATTGTCAAAAGAAATAATAATTTTATGTGCATAGCGACAGAAAGGTTAAAATTCCTTGACGTCTCCAACTTTCTTGTCCCGGGGGTAAGTTACTCTCAATATCTGGCCTCTTTTGCCATAGAAGAAATGAAAGGCTTTCTGTGCTATGACTATCTGCCCTATCTGGTAAAGTTAAATGAGACAGCCCTACCACCACATGCAGCGTTTTTCTCAAAACTCAAAAACCGTAACATTTCCGAGGCAGAATATGCCGTTTGTCAGAAAGCGTGGACCGACAATAAGATGACTACGTTGAGGGATTTTCTAATTTGATACAACATCAAAAACGTGTCTCCGTTTCTAAAAGCCCTGGAAAAACAAGTAGCTTTTTATGCCGAGTTAAATATAAACATGTGTAAGCAGGCCATCTCCATCCCTGGCATTACTTTAAATTACCTATTCAACACAATGAATAAAGATGTTTCTTTTGTTTTGTGTTCGAAGAAGTAGGAGAAGTTGAACAAGTTGTTACGAGATAACGTGGTGGGTGGACCGAGTATTATATTTCATCGTTATCACGAAGCCCATCAGACCCGTATCAGGGGAACAAGGTGGTAGAAAGTATTAAAGGGTTTGATGCGGTGCATTATACCTTTGGTCTCTTATGAAAGATATGCCAACAGACTTCCCCGTATATCGAAGCCGCGAGGATGGTTTTAGATCACACAGATTACTCAAATACACACGTCAGAGTCGAGAGTGGTTAACTTGGGTGTCGCATAATAACAACATACATTTAAAAACCCAATTCAATAGTCATGAGATGCAGCTCGGCGATCGACATATTCGAGTAGATGGGTGGGATAAAAAGAATAAGACAGCTTACCAATTCCATGGGTGTTTATTCCATGGGCACCCATATTGCCGTCTAACTGCTGGGAAAACGATTAATCACGTTAATAAGAAACCACTAGAAGAACTATATCAGAATACTTGTAACATTCACGAGTATCTACAGAAAACTGTTGGGGTGACAGTTAAGGTTATTTGGGAGTATGAGTTGCAGAGACTAAAGAGATCAGATACAGTAATCAAGTGTTTCTTGCGGGAAACATACCCACCATCAGAGCTTCCTTTGGGTTCTTTGAGTGAAAAACTGATTCTCGAGGCTGTAAAAAGTGATACATTTTTCGGGTTGGTTGAATGCGATATTGAGACCCCGACTGATTTACAAGAGTCCTTTGCCGAGATGCCCCCTATTTTCAAGAACACGGAAGTGTCGAGAGACGACATTGGGGAATTTATGAAAGAATACGCCATAAAAAATAAACTACTGAGTACTCCACGACGGACATTGATTGGTAGTTATTTCGGGAAGAAGATTTTATTAGCCACCCCGCTTTTAAAGTGGTATCTAGCTCATGGGTTGGTCGTTACACACATCTACCAGACAATCGAATATCGACCGGTTAGTGGTTTTAAGCAATTTTGGGAAACAGTGTCTAACGCCCGCCACCAAGGGGACAAAAATCCGGCCGAGACTATTACAGCCGACACTATGAAATTGTTAGGTAACGCCGCTTACGGCAAAACACTAACATATAAAACCAAACGTACCGATGTCTCCTACTGCCAGGGAAAAGACACTACCAAACTACTCAATAACCAAAGTTTCAAAAGCATGACTGGTATTACAGATGATCTCTTCGAAGTTGAACTGGTATAGAAGAAAACTGTCTGGGATCTGCCTCTACAGATTGGGTTCTTTGTCTACCAGTATGCCAAGTTGCGCATGCTAGCTTTTTATTATGACTTTCTCGACAAATTTATCTCTAAAGAAGACTACCAACTCACCGAAATAGACACTGATAGTTTATACTTGGCACTTAGCGCCGATTCACTCTCTGAAGTGGTTAGACCACACCTACGAGAAGAATATGACAGAGTCTACAATCAGTGGTTTCCGTCTGAAGTCTGCCCTGTTCATAGAACTACCTGTCAGGAGCCTATGAAAAGAGAACCCCCGGGCTTTTTAAATTAGAATACGAAGAGGAGGGGATGATGTCGGCTTCCGGTTTCAAGATGGCGACGGACGGTCGTGTTGTTTTGTGTTCGTTAACTTTTTCGCGTAGGGAATGGATTTATTCATCTCTTGCGTGTAATTGGTGTGCCAGGATGTAAAACCAGGAGTTTCTACTCAAGATCTGTGCGGGTGCTACGGAGTTCGTGCATCGAGCGAAGCCTTCCTTGAGTGAATTTTCAGCAGCGTGTGTGGTTCTCAGCAGTCTGTGTTTACGTTTTTTCAACATGGCGGAATAACGTGTGTTTTCCGAGCGGTCAGCAGTCAACATAACGAAGCGGCGTGGTAGCCGCGCAGGGAGGAAGAAGCAAGGTAAGCGCGGTGGTTTGAGACGTTTTAGACTCAAGTGTCACCGTCTAGGACTCAGGAACATCCGTATTCTATATTGGAACTGTGCCAGTGTAAAACAACGGGGCTCTATTTTAGAAACCCTAGTTTACAGGAACGACATTGTAGCACTCCAGGAGACGAGACTTGGCGATCAGCCACTCCGAATTGCCGGCTTCAAATGTTTCTACAACAGACGACATCTGGGAACGGCGATTCTCGTTCGCGACAGCATGGTGGCGTCAGAGCTAGACATGTCCAGTTGGGACAGTGACGATATACAAATACAGGTGACTTCAACGCTAAAGGCAGATCATGGGGAAACACTTCCTCCAATACACAAGGGGAGGAGCTCGAGACTACACTGGAAACCATCGACCTGGTTTGTATCAACAGTGGCTGTGTCACCAGGACAGCAAGCCGTCCAGGCGATGAGGACAGTGCTATTGATCTGGCGCTAGTTTCACCTTTACTCACTACAGTGTGTAGATGGGGTGTCCTAGGACACCATGGCAGCGACCACCACCCTTGCAGCATATTGGTGGAGAAAGGTAGAACCAGGCAGCACAAGCTAAAGGTAAAGACTTTCCAGTATGACAGTACAGGGCAAGATGTGGTGAGTAAAATAAGACGTGACAAGCTCAGAACGTTTCAGGGCAGGAAAAAAAGCTGGGAGCAGCCACAGTGGTGGAGTTTCGAGGTGGAGAAGGCTTGGGTGGATAAGCGTAGTGCTGTAAGGAGATGGCAAAATGCCAAGAAGAACACAGCTGGTCATCCTAGTCCCTGCTTGCACTTAGAAAGAGAGATGCACACAAAAGTAAGCTATTTCAAAAAACTGGTCACGGTGGTTAAAAGCGAAAAATGGGCAGAGGTGTGTCAAAGAGTAAGCACAGACAAGTCACTGAAATTGTTCTGGCTACTACATTAAAGCATGAGTGGTGTAGTCAAGAATAAGAGCATTTCTGACTTCCAAGGTGCTGACCTCATCTGGCAGAGGACTGACGAGGACCAGGGCAAAGCCCTCTTTGAACGCTACCTTGAGCAGAGCAACCAGACAGACATGGGAGGTTGAAATCTGGCCAAGGAGGTCACCTCAGACAGATGCAAGGCCCAGAACACTTCGGATGAACACACAGTGGCAGTGAAAGAAATCAAGGCTGTGCTTCGACGATCAAAAAAGCAGTGCTCCAGGTCCTGATGGCATAAGATACGACGACATAAATAGGTGTACCGACAATGAGCAAGAGAAACTAGCAGACATGTACAACAACAGTAAAGGGAGTGCTAGCATCAAGGAGGAATGGTTACACAGCTATCTGATTCCCTTGCCGAAGCCCGACAAAGACCACAAAAAAATTCAGGGATATCGAATTATAACCATGCAGAATACAATAGGCAAGCTGCTGGAGAAGGTAATTGCCAGGAAAATATCAAGCCAACTAGAGAGGCAAGGTGTTTTCCCATCTACCCTGGGTGGGTACCGTCCAAAAAGAGAAACCTGGACCAATGCAGCAGTCTTTGCCCATGATGTCTATGAAGGTTTCCACTCAGGCACTGAAACCGTTGCTGCAGCGATTGATCTTGAGGACGCATACAACAGAGTACCACTGGATTTTTTAATGTTTCAGCTTCTTGAACTAAACGTAAGTTCATTCCTCCTTAGTTGGATCGCTGCAGCCCTCTTCCAACGGAAAGTAGTCTTTAGATGTGGCAGTTGGACTTCGGAACCAACAACAATATATCCTGGCCTACCACAGGGATCACCATTGTCTCCGGTACTGTTCAACGCCTACACAGAGAGAATCACCAGTGAGCAGATCACTGGACCTGGCAGGATACTGTCATATGCCGATGATGTTTTAGTGTATCGTCAGGGTAAGGATAGAGAGGAGGTTGCTGTGGAACTACAAACCGAACTCAATCGCATAAGTACTTGGTGTGATGAAGCTGGGGCAATGGTCAACCCAACAAAGGCAACAGTGACTTGGTTCTCGTTGAATAATCATATTGTCAACAATCCAACACCAACTGTAATGCTGTGTTCAGAGACGGTGGAAAGAACGCAGGCAATGAATTACCTGGGGATACGGTTTGATCGAAGCCTTGCTTATAATGTGCACATAGACCACGTGATAACAAGGGACAAGCGGGGTTTGGCAGCGATGCGGGTGATTGCAGCAGGAAACTGTGAGCAGCGCCATCTATGTCTTCTGTACGAGGGGCTGGTCATGTCTGTTTTGGAGTATGCAATGGCAATCTTGACTCTCAGCCATAAGCAGATAGAAAGGATGGAAAGGATACAGAATGAAGCTATGCGCATTATTCTTGGATGTACAAGAGATACAGCATGCAGGGCGATGCGCTACCTTCTTGATTTTCCAACCATTGAAGAGAGAATACAAGTTTGCAGGGCACGCGCCTACCACAGAATTAACGCAAACACACAACATCCACTGCATAGTGAAATTAGGAAGGTGAAGGGCAGCAGGTTAAAAAGAGGACGGTCGTGGATGGGTCAAGCCGAAGACATTCTTCAACAGGTGTGTTCACTTGAGGACTTAGAACCTGGCGAGGAGTGGGTGCAAGTGCCAACAGACTTCTGCACATCCTTTTCAGTTTGCATCCAACTAGATAGAAAATGCAGACAAGAAAATCCGGCTGCTGTTGAGGCTGAAGTACAAGCGTTGATTTTCGAGAATTCGTTAGACGGTGACGCTGTCATCTACACAGATGGGTCGGTCGTCCGACATGTGAGAAGCTCATGGGCCTTTACAGCTCGGGCCGGAGGGAGAATTGTGAAGGATGACTCTGGTGCTTTCACTGAAACCACAAGTAGCCTGACCATGGAAGTCATGGCAGTAAGTAAAGCAATAACATGTCTCGAGACACAGACATTCACTAGGGCTTGTTTCCTTAGCGACTCAATGAACATGATCAAGAGGATAGAGGAGGGATCGATCCGAAGAGAATGGTTGCTGCCTCTGAAGCGGTCTCGGCTGGCACAGATTAGTTTCATCTTCGTGCCGGGGCATGCGGGAGTACAAGGAAATGAGCGGGCTGACAAGCTCGCAGGTGAGGCTACTGTGGAGGGCGGACGCGCCATGGACCATGCTGACATTCTGAATGCTCTACGTGAAGTGAGACTTTTGCGAGAACCAAGTGATGACTGTGAATCTACAACAATGGCCAGACTGCGAGAGCAGCAAATTAAAAGAGGGGTGGCCAAACAAGAACACTACGCAGGAAGCCAAAGAAGATTTATAAACCAACACAGAACTGGCGTCGTTAGCCGCTACACGCTTTCGGGATTTGCTGAGGAGGGGATCCGAGCACTTATGGACTGAATGGTTCGATGTGCAACGAGGATGATCTGTCGACTAGCTAACTAACTAACTAGTAAGACGCATATTTGTGTCGGAGATTATGATAAAATAAGTACCAAAGGTCTGAGCAAATATCACAATGTCTAGGACAAGGACAAATTCTTGAATGTTCTCACCACCCAAGAAGCGGGTGGGGGAACCAATATAGGATTCAAGACACGAGACTCTGCTGTGTATACGTATCAACAACATCGCGCTTCGTTATCATATTTCTATATAAAAAGACAGATACAAAATGATAATTTATCAACTACACAACTACTTATTTAATTGTTCAATATGCATTGTATTGTTTGTCTATACATGGTTTATTAAAATTATTATATACCTTACTTGACTCGTTTGTTTTCTTATTGTTGTATTTTTTATGTTATACACTACACGTACCTACTATGATGAGTCACTTGACCGCACCTACTCTGACCACGAATACTTTTTTGAAGAAAAAAAATGAGTTATCGCCCTTTGCAGGGGGATATTGATTTCCTCCGCGAAAACGGTCATCCTTTCTGATTTACTATACTACTTGTGGCGCTGTGGTTTAGGGTCAATGAATGAGGTTCACGATTTCCCGACAGACCTTATCGATGGTCCCAAATTAGCTGCAGACCGAATTGTGCTGATTTCGATGGTATGGGCGTCGTTCTTTCAGTAAGTAATGGTAAACTATTTAACGTGAACATTTGCCTAATAAATCACAAACAGGCAAATAGTTATGGAGTTGAATACGATGTCCTGCAAAAAGACATTTAGATTAAGTTTAACATCCTATTACTGTTTCCTACACTTCGGTATAATTGAATATAAGAATTAATAAGTTTCCAAGTAACAGATAAAGCGTGGTTCGTTAAAATAAACCGAAATATGCATACATAACACACATTGTTAGAAAGTTTCCCAGGTTAAATAGTTGTCGCTGTTCAATAGAACATAGGTACAGTCGCATCTCTCCTAATTTTAAGTAAGTAGAGAAATGTATTCCCTAAAATAATATCAACATTGATGGAAAAGGTGAATAAATATAGAATTATAAAGAATATTTATTGGCTTTAAATAGCAGCAATTAAAATGGGAAATAAAGAAGGTAGTTACGAACAGATAAAGCTAGGCGTACGACAAGGGTGTGTCTTGTCACAGGATCGATTCTCCCAATGTAGCGAAGTAATAATGAGAGAGATCAAAACGAAGCTTTCCGATACTAATCGGAGGTTACAATATAAACAATATACGCTATGCAGATGACACAGTATTGGTGGCAGATAATGCAACAGACCTACAACAATTGTTGGACATTGTAGTAACAGAGAGTTCAAAGAAAGGACTCTTCTTGAATATCAAGACACCATTAAGGATGGTGATACCTAAGAAAATGGTAACACCAAAATGTGACATAGAAATAGAACGAACGGAAAATTCTTAACCAAGTGAATAATATTAAATACCTAGGGGCATTTATAACATCGGGTGGAAGACGTGCAAAACAGATTAAGAGCAGAAGAGGACAAGCAAATGTCCCATTTCAGAAAATGAAGAGTATCGTATGCAATAAATCACTATCACTGAATGTAAGAAAGAGAGTGCTGAAATGCTATACAGAGCAAGTTTTTCTATATGGGAGTGAATCTTGGAATGTAAATGAACAAATTAGGAATATCTTAGAAGCAACGGAGATCTGGTTCTTGAGACGAATATTGAGAATTCCTTGGACTACCAGAGTAACTAACAACGATTGCCTGAACAAGGCTAATGAAACTAGAACATTATGTACAACAATAAGAAAGAGACAAACAGCTTTCTTTGGTCATGTGATGAGAAGAGAGAGATTGGAGAACATCGTGAAAACTGGGAAGATCGAGAGGAAGTGAAGCAGAGGCAGACCAAGAGAAATTATGCTGGATGGATTGAGACGGTGGCATATAGGAATATCAGCAGCAGATTTTATCCAGAACACCAGAGACCGAGATTTGTGGAGAGCCTTGAATGCCTACGCCAGCCGGCAGGACACTTGATGATGTAGGCCTGTCTTTGTCTGATTTTAGTAACACAGTGTTGGGACGAATAAAGCTTCTATCTGCATCGACTATATTCTATGTATATGCGCTCTTTATAAACATGTTATTTTACGTGATACATTTCATAGAATATGTTGTATGTATATGTTTTCTTTATAAACATGTTTTTTACGCGACGTAAGTCAGGTCCTAGTCAGATACGACTGAGCTACAGAGTAACAGTAGACGGTACTACCCGCTTTCTGTTCGCGTCGAATATTGGGCGGCGTTCACCAAACCCGACACACCACATTGTGCCAACGGTTTCGGACGGAAGGGCGCAATTGTGAGGGTACAGACATTACCCTAGAGCAATTGTTCTCAACCTTTTTTGGCCCGTGCCTCCCTTCGCCAAACCCGACACACCACATTGTGCCAACGGTTTCGGACGGAAGGGCGAAATTGTGAGGGTACAGACATTACCCTAGAGCAGTGGTTCTCAACCTTTTTTGGCCCGTGCCTCCCTTCGCCAAACCCGACACACCACATTGTGCCAACGGTTTCGGACGGAAGGGCGCAATTGTGAGGGTACAGACATTACCCTAGAGCAGTGGTTCTCAACCTTTTTTGGCCCGTACCTCCCTTCGCCATATTTTCAGAACGTCACCCCCCCCCCCTTTTTCGTATTTCCTACAAAAAAATTGGGCCCGTGCCCCCCTTCACCATATTTTCAGAACGCCATTCTCCCCTTTCGTATTTCCTACCTAAAAATCCCGCCCCGCCCTTACACAGTATACGCAATAATGGAAGATACATTTAATAGCACATACTAAAACAAGTCTAGACGTCCACATAAAACATGATTTGTGGGTCTACGTGCTTTATAAATTGAATTTTAGAAGGGTGAGACGTACAGAACTGTACAATGTGAAGGGAAAAACAATATCAAGTACTCGGTTCTTGTATTAACGCGATCTTGAAATAATTTTAATTCCCCCCTGGAGGGGAATTCCCCACGGGTTGAGAACCACTGCCCTAGAGCGAGGTAATGCAACGTAAAGACTAAATGTCAAGGCAGGGTATAAAAGGCTTTAAGCCAACTGGTCTAGGATGAAAGCTTTGAAAAGCAGATAATTAGAACATTGTTTTGCTGATCCTGCAGCTTGTCTTGTTCCAGATGTATTGGTATTACCTTTCCTCTTGAATAAACCAGACAGGCCGAGAGAAGGATCATGGGCAATAAATGGTCTTTACAATTAAATCTAAGCTTTGTGCTATGGAGAGGTTTAACTCCATTTTACAAACAATTGTGTGTAAAGACCGCGAACTGTCAGTCTATTTTTACCTGATGAATTCATACAATATGATTTATGTATATGTGCTCTTTACAACAACAAAAATGTAATAATGTTGTGCAATACGCAGATCCCCACCGCTCTGAACAGCTGGCATCGACTCCAAGTGCGTTGATATAAATCCTGTTCTACACACAATGTGGCTGGTTAATTCACTGCAATATTTCTCTCTCCATTTGAAGAGAGTTATTCTCATTACTGGAGCGGCATTGGTAATTTTTACATTATCGGATTCCTTCTGGCTTCGAATGATTTTGCCTGAAATCCATAAACATTTCATGAAGTTAGCATCCCTAATGAATCATAACCACAGCCAAGAGTCCAACAGTTATCCTATAAACAACGATTCCCTTTCATGGCCAGAAAAAGAACTGGTGTATGAGACACCCCAGGATGACTTATTTACGTCACTGTACATGATCACCCCGAAAATATACAACACAAGTTCATCCACCAGCTCGTCCAACTTCACGCGGAAACACAAAGTTATAAGCTGCTACAAATGTCCAGAATTCTTCATCCGCCACTCTTTCAACTTATATAATCGTGACTTCAAGGCTTGTCCTTACAGTGAGTGTACTTTCGATGCTGGAAATAGAGCTTCTTCAGCGGACGTTGTCTTGTTTTTTGTGGGAATGTTACAAGAGACAAAACCAAAGAGACCTGCTGGGCAGATCTGGGTTAAATGTTACTGGGAGAGTCCAGTTCATTATGGCTACCCGAGTAAGTACGTCATTGTGTCCAGAGACACGATAAGTTTTTGGAAATGCCTAACTCTTGTTTGTTAGCATGTGTATATAGATGTCATAACATTATTAACAGAGGGCTATAGCCATGAAAAGTACAGACAGTAAGAGAAAGCCAAGATAACAGATAGCAAGACAGACAAAGTCAAGATAACATATAGTGAGGCAGACAAAATCAAGATAACATTTAGTGAGGCAGACAAAATCAAGATAATAATAGTAAGACAAACAAAGCCAAGATAACATATAGTAAGACAAAGCCAAGATAACAGATAGTAAGACAAAGCCAAGATAACAGATAGTAAGACAGATAAAGCCAAGATAACAGACAGTGAGATAGACAAAGCCATAATAACAGATAGTAAGACAAACAAAGGCAAGATAACAGATAGTGAGACAAACAAAGCCAAGATAACAGATAGTACGACAAAGCCAAGATACCAAATTATAAGACAGACAAAGCGAAAATAACAGATAGTAAGACAGACAAAGCTAAGATAGCTTACAGTGCGACAGACAAAGTCAAGATAACAGATAGTAAGACAAACAAAGCCAAGATAACATATAGTAAGACAAAGTCAAGATATCAGATTGTAAGACAGACAAAGCCAAGATAACGGACAGTAAGACAGACAAAGCCAAGTTAGCCTATAGTGCGACAGACAAAGTCAAGATAACAGATAATAAGACAAACAAAGCCAAGATAACATATAGTAAGACAAAGCCAAGATAACAGATACTAAGACAGACAAAGCCAAGATAACAGATACTAAGACAGACAAAGCCAAGATAACAGATAATACGACAGACACAGTCAAGATAACAGATAGTAAGCAGCACAAGTCATTATACCTTATTGTAAAACAGGAAAAAAAATAGATATCTGATACTAAGACAGCGCAAAGTATTATACTGTATTGTTAAAAAAGAAAAACGCAATATAACAAATAGTAAGACAGAACAAGTAATCATATCATATTGTAATACAGAAAACGACAAGATAGTAAGAAAACACAAGTCATTGTACCGTATTGTGAAACAGAAAAAAAGACAGGATAACAGATAGTAAGACAGCACAAGTAATAATACCGTATCGTGAGACAAACTAGCCAAGATAATATACAGTAAGGCAATATATATTTTATACTTTTGTGGTGACATTCTTAGCGGCGGCATTATGCAAAGTGTGCCTGAGCGGGCCTTTGTTTGTCGAGACCCCTGTCTTTTCCACTTTTCACATGGGGCAGTGGGGAATATTTTTTGTGATATTCACTGGCACGGAAACGGAGCATAATGGGGACGAACCTTTGCTGTGATGTTGGAACCGCGACCAATGACGACTAATGACTAATTACTAATATTTTATACAGATAAGTAATGTAAAACTAAATGTCGCATTTACCGCCCTAAAGTTTACTGGACATATGGTGCTGGACCCATGTTTTAAAGACATTGGGTACACCGGGGTTGGTCTAGTCAATATCATGCCGGTCGCCTCTACTTACAACGACATTTCCTGATATCCATTTTAGACTGAGTCCATCGAGAAGCTTAGGTCAAGTTTGCATAATTCGCTTCAATGCGAATTCGAACCCATGACCGTTCAGGCATGCAGGTAAGTGTCTAGTCATTTCGCTACCCCCGCCCTCTTATGTACTTCAAATGCTTCAAATGAAAACTTTAAATGTTTTCTTTTTTTTATTGTGGGCGGGGGGTGATTGTGAATATATTCAGAAAAAGTAAAAAACAAATGTATCATTTTTCGATGTAGTCACCACTGAGTTCAATGTAAGTCTTCCAGCACCGACAAAGTGCGTCAATTCCTGTACAGCAAAAATAAAACTGCTCTTGATCGCGTGAGTAACCACTCATGCACCACTTGCTTCATCGCACCGAAAAGTCTTTCCTCCCAATGACTCTCTGAGTTGTCCAAACAGTTGGAAATCAGTCAATCAATCAATCGGGTGCCGTCTCCACAATGAAGGTTGGCTGCAATGGATCTCCAACACTATCTGTCTCTCGCCTTGATTGTACTTTCTGTCAGGCTGATTTTCGTCCATCTCTTGATGTTATCTTCCCACTTGTATCGTTGTCTGCCTCTTGCTCGCGTGCCCTCAACATTGCCTTCCAGTATGGTTTTTATAAGAGTATCATGTCTTTTAACATGGCCGAAATACTTCACTTGCCTTTTCTTTATTTCTTTCATCAACTCTCTTCATTCCCAGTTTTTCTAGAACCTCTGCATTTGATTTTTTTTTCCCCCAAGAAATACGACCTATTCGTCTGTATATCCACATCTCCATGGCTTCTATGCGACTTTCTAGTTGCTTTGTCAATGTCCAGGCTTCCGCGCCACACAGTAGCGTTTAATACACGTAGCATGTAGCAGTAGTAATACACGCCCGTGTGTTGCCGGGGCCCATACGGGGGAGCAAAGAATAGTAACACTGTTGCCTACCATGCAGGTCGTAAGAGGCGACTAAGGAGGCTATGGTTCCGTCGCCCTGCTACTGAGTGAGTGCGTGGCGCGACACTGTGAGCTGTGAATTTCGCGTGGAATGCTTTTGCAACTGCCCGCGGTTTTTTCGCGTGAACTGCACGTTCGGAACGATGACGGCCGGCTGTTGCTGGATTGACTGGTTTGCCTTTTTGGTTCACGAGTGCATTTTTAGGAGACTCCTGGGAGTCGTCGCTGTAGCTACGGAGTTCGTGCTTTGTGCGGTACTTTCGGTGGGTCGCCTTGCAGAAAGAGACCGAGCCATATGGGATAAAACCTCGGTCAATGAAGTCTTTCTGGTGACTGCCGTTTTCATCGACGTTGAACTGTATTTTTCGTGGAGGACTTTTGTGTTGGCATTCTGGCGGAGGCATTGTGCACAGTGTACGTGTGCGGGCTGTTGGCTTGCCGACACTCCTGTCTGTTCCATTGTTCACATGGGGCAGTGAGGAGCATTTTGTGATATTCACTGGCACAGGAATGGAGCAATATGGGGACGACCCGTTGCCGTGAAGTTGGAACCGCGACTAACTAACTAACTAACTAACTAACTAACTAACACGTAGCATTTGACAATTCGATATTTGAAAATATATTGAGAAATGTCAGAGATGATATAAACAGGGAGCAATATAATGCCCTAAATATCGGTGGTCATGACATACAAGAGATTCGATATGCTGATGATACAGTTTTGCTATCCATAACACAGAATGGTATAGAAAACCTAATAACCTCAACCCAATTGAATAGTGAAAATCACAACTTATATCTTAACAGAGCAAAAATAAAGATAATGCATACAAATAAAACAATTATGGAGAAAGAAATATATGTTAATGAGGAAAATTTTGAGGTGGTGGAAAATTTCGAATATCTTGGGTCATTGATAATGATTACCAACAATTGTGACGCAATAATAGAAATTAAAAGACGAATGTCTATTGCTCTTCAAAGACTAAAACAGCTGAATAAATTATGGAATGGGACAGACAGAACTACAAAAATTATATTTTTAAGAGCATGCATCTTTCCCATTGCAACAATTGCCTGTGAGACCTGAACACTTACTAAACAAGCTGAACAGCGCATAAATGTCTTTGAATATAAATGTTATAGACGAGTTTTAAGAATATCTTGGATAAAGAAAAGAACAAATGCATCCATACTTCAAGAGCTGAATATTGAAGATGGCTGGCTATTAAAGACGATAAAACAAAGAAAATTGAAATATTTTGGTCACTTGAAACGTCACGAATGTTTGGAGAAAACGATAATGGAGGGGTATATGCCTGGGAAGAGAGAAAGAGGGAGGGCAACGAGAAGATGGGTGCAGGATGTGGCGGGAGATCTCCAGATGGGTGTATCGGAGGCGGGACATCTTGCTTATGATCGAGAGGTTTTCCGGAAGGTTGTTACGGGAGCGAGGATCTGCAAAGAACATGCTACTGAATTAATGAATGACATCCCTTGTATTTAGACTGATGATTGCCGTTACAGTTTGCACGTCCTTCTGGATTAGGTTTGTTTTGTTTTTTAGGTTGTGTCCTTCCGTGCTTGTTTGTATTTTCGGAGCGAGCTGCTCTGGTTGCAATACCTACAAATTAGTCTATGTTTCTTTGCAGTCCATCCATGTATGGCACAAGTATGTCGCAGTTGTAACGGACTCACAAAGTATGATAAAAAAAATGGTGAAGACATACATGATTCGGACAGAGTGGCAGGCTTCCATTCAACAATCAACAATTTAGAGCATCTGTTGGGTTTTCTCCCCAGGACATGCTAGTGTGGTGAGAAACCAGCTGGCGAACAGACTGGCTGGGTCTGCAGCTCTTGGAAGGCTATTAGTGCTTATAAGAAAGCTGTTTGTCTCTTTCTTATTGTTGTAACTAGAACACTATATACAACAATAAGAAAGAGACAAACAGCTTTCTTTGGACATGTAATGAGAAGAGAGGCATTGGAGAACATCGTCACAACTGGAAAGATCGAGGGGAAGAGATGCAGAGGCAGACCAAGAGAAATGATGCAGGATGGATTGAGACGGTGACACGGAGGAATATCAGCAGCAGAGTTGATCCAGAAAGCCAAAGACCGAGATCTGTGGAGAGCCATGAACGCCTACGCCAGCTGGCAGGGCACTTGATGATGATGATTAGTGCTTGAAAAGCCAGATGTGGTCTGGACACTTTGGAATCGTGTGTATAATGCAGAAGAACGGGTAGATCATCATGGATTAGAGAGAATTTAGCTGTAAAGAGTTACCAGAGGATCTGGCCGACACTCAGAACTCCATGAAACGGCCAGATGGACATATAATCAGACTGCTATTGGTACAATTAGTAATTGGACTCTTCGTTGGCTGTTGTAGATGAGGACGGAGCACGTATGTCGCAAATGCTGTTATATCGGTTCTTAACTCTATTCAATCAATATATCTCCACATTGAAAGTGATTTGAACCCAGGATCACAAGAACGACACTGAGTGACATAACCAGTGCCCTACCTCGGATACTAATATAAGATGTCAACATCACTCAGAAGTTTGTCCAGTGCAAAACTTTTCCTCCATAACAGTCTTCCGACATGGCTCTCTGTCTTACGCCAGATGCCCTGCCTCTGTTGCTGTGATATGTAAGTTAACTATCACATTATGTGTCCAACTTCCTATCTGGTCTTCCTATTTTCCGTGTCTCCAGTACTCCTACCGCTATAATAACATTTTCCGTGTCTCCAGTACCCCTAATTCTATTGGCATGTCTTTCGCTTCTCCAGTACGCCTACCTCAGTAACCATCTTTTTCCAGATACTCGAATCCTTTTACGTTCTCAAAATAGGTCATCTGTCTCTGGGTTATTTGTCTTATTAACAAGTCATTTTCAATATAGGTCTTCTTTTGGATAGACCCATATGTTTTCATTTCAGTCAAATGTATGTATATTTAGTGCCCGACATATACTCTTAGATCCTCTTATTCTTTCATCTACAGCTCCCTACGAACCATGGAAGAGTGCATTCAACTGGACATTCAACTACAGGACAGACTCTGATATCTTCGCGCCAAACAACCGTCTGACATGGAGAAACAGCTCGGACTTACTGCCTGACTCTGTTTATCGTAAGTGTTCAACGGATGAATGAAATGGGAAAGGTCACAAAGCTGACTCTGCTGTTGGAATGTGTAGTGTTAGGACTTGATATTCCAAAGTCATAAGTAGATGGTGATGGCGTGTTTTTCTCTTCATCTTTTACTTTTCTTCCTAGACACAAACATACAGATGTAATTATCACTAGACCTCACAAATCATCTTCATCATCAAGTGTCCTGCCATCTGACGTAAAACTCTCATGTCTCTCCACAGACCTCGATCTTTGGTGTTCTGGATCAACTTTGCTGACGATATTCCCCCATGCAACTGTCTGAGTCCATTCAGCATCATTTCTCTTGGTCTGCCTCTACCTCTCTTCACCTTGATTCTTACAGATGTCACGATGTTCTTCAATGCCTCTCTTCTAATCACATGACCAAAGAAAGCTATTTGACTTTTCCTTATTCATTAGCCTCTTTCGGGAAATCGTTGTTAGTTACTCTGGCAGATCAGGGAATTCGCAACACATCTCTGTTACTTCCACGTTCTTCCTAATTTATTCATTTACATTCAAAGATATACTGTCATACAACAAAACAGGTTCTATATAACATGTCAGCACTCTTTTTCTTACATTCAGCGATAGTACCCCAAAAGCAGAGAGAAATATTAGTAACCAGCATTATGTAATTACCACCGGACCTCTCAAACGGAGACTGCTAGTAATCTTGTCTTCTTATAATCCATGTCGTGTGGCGGCAGTGATCATGTCTAGCCACAGCCTTCTGTCTCGTTTGTTACCAATCTTCTTATAGTCCATGACGTGTGGTTTTGGTGATCATGTCTAGCCACAACCTTCTGTCTCATGGTCTACCAATAATTTATGATAACAATGCTCCTCCATACCGTGATATCAAACTGGCCAGCATCTTCTTTCCTGGCCTACCCCTGCCTCTCGTAAATTAACTTACCCTTTGTGACGACATATTCCAACTTTCATTCTCGTGGAACAAAAGAAAAAGCAGCGGCTGCAGCAGAATATAACAATATGAATTGTAAACAATTAGGTATATTTAGCTCTTGCGAAAAGAAGAGACATACTAGACACAGACACAATGTACATACCTTACAAAGAACTCAATCTTACACAGGTGAAAACAAAGTGTGGCTTATCCGAAATGAGAAACAATCAATAAATATATAATACTGAAGTATTAAAATAAAACAATAAGTATTATAGGACAACAAAGCACGACCGACGTTTCGGTTCTAGAACCTTTGTCAAGGACATGACAACACAAAAAGATACTAGGCGAAATAAAGCACACACAATAAAACTGAACACAGCTTCTTGTTGACAGGAGAGAAACAGAAATGGTGGTTTACACGGGTTTAGAACGGCGCTCTTGGGCTACACAAGTGTGTGTTGCCAAACGGTGTGTAAACAGTCCGCTATGAATAAAATGCAGGGAAGATAGTATAGTTATACCGTGACATCAGCAATGGTATTGATTCCTGCTGGGTGAATGCAGCCCATAGAGTTTATTAATAGGCTTTCAATTTTAAGTCTAATGGAGTTGTTAGAGAAGCAAGATTTCAATGAATTGACCCATACATTGTCGACTCCATTGTGGTTAGAAGAATTAAAGTGGTTGTTGACAGGTTTGTCAGTGCCTTGATTAATGTCTCTAAGGTGTTCCCTAAAGCGGTTGGCAAGACGTCTGTCAATTTGACCAATATATTTCATGTCACATATATATGATTGCGAGATGTGCAAGTGAAAGAATCTTTCAAGGAGAAAGTGTCTCGGGGGAATGTTATTGCCGGTGTCTGAAGAACGTGTGAGCATGTCACACAATTCTTACAGTGGCATTTAAATGTACCCACAGATGAAGTATCTGTTGGGAGGCGACTATGAACAAGGAGGTCCCTGAGACTCTTGTTCCGGCGGAAAATTACCATAGGGCAGTTAGAGAACACCGCACGAGTGGTTTGGGTCAGAAACCAGGATAGATCAGTGTCGGAGAGAAATATGCTTGATGGCATAAGTATGTGGATGAAAGGTGAGGATAAGTTTAGGTTCATTGTTAGGAGGTCGCGTTTTCTTGACAAGGGACATTTCAACCGAGAGCTGTGTTATACGACAGAAAGCTGTGGACAGAATGTGCTCTGGGTAGGCCCGTCTGCGGGAAAAGTCCATCATTTTCCGTGGAGGTTAGAATTTATTTAAAAGCGAATTATTCAAATGTTCCTCGATCTCCAGGTCGACCCTGCCTACAACGCATACCGCACATTGTATCGGCAGGTGATGTCGGCCACTCCATGTTTTGATGGGTCTGTTAAAATATGGGATTGGCACCATAAAGCCAGTACAGTTCCAGACGTGAGAGATTGGTTCTTTACTTGATTAGTAGCTTAGTCCGCCGCAGCTAACACTGAACTTCACAAATGCAGGAATATTAATAACACGCGCACACACACACATACACACAGAAAAACACACACACACTGGGTGAACTGACAATCTGATGTCACTGAGGTATTCCAGAAAAAAGCGTCAATGTGTATAGATCTCAATGTCCATGTGTGTGTGTGTGTGTGTGTGTGTGTGTGTGTGTGTGTGTGTGTGTGTGTGTGTATGTGTGTGTGTACACGAGGGGAAGTCAATAAGTAAGTCACAAATGGCTGTAGAAAAATAACTAACTATGATAACAACTTGAAACCAGTTTATTTTATACACACATTATCCCTTTATTTGTCAACATAATTTCCACCAACATTGATGCACTTATCCTATGGTTTTATCGGTCCTCTCAAACCTGCTGCATAGAACTGCGTGCTCAATTTTCTAAACCACGTGTTCACTTCACATTCAACTTTGGCGTCATTCACGAAATGTCTCCCGCCAAGGTGGGTTTTCAGTGGACACGAGCGGCTAAGTTGGGGCTGTAAGGTGAATGTCCCAGACCTTCCCACCTTAGTTGGTTAATTTTCTCCTGCATTAATCCAGCTGTATGTGGTCTGGCATTGTCATAAAGATGCAACACTCCTCTAGTCAGCAGTTCTGGACGTTTTCTTCGAATTGCATCATGAAGCATGGATAGAACTTCACAGTACGATTTGTTAGCAAAAACAGGAAGCATTTTCTTATGAATGTCCTTTGCAGGCAGTCCTTTTGCCCACAAAAACCGCACAACAGCACGTTTCTCTTTGGTTGTACACTCTGTAAGTACAGTCGCCATTTTGTTTATGCGCAGCGCATACGCATGAGACTCCTAGCGCCACCTGACGAACGGGAATATAAAGTTCGATGTTGCTGTCACCTAATGACACCTGTAGGAAACACCAACTACATTTACCTGCCATCTCACAGAACTATGTGACTTACTTATTGACTCGCCAACGTAATGTTGTAATGTGCCCTGATTTCCTGCCAATTGTCTCTGTATGTCTGTTGGATGTCAGTCGGAAGGGTGTGTAATGTCTCTGTCTCTTCTGCTAATAGTATGTCGGCTTCTTCGTCTATCAACTGCTCAAGATTATTTGTGTCTTGTTTCTGTTTTCTAGAAGTATGTGGATGTGCTGTTGTTTTCTTTTATTTTGCGTGGTCGTGCTGATGCGAGTGTTGTGTCCATAGGTGTTCATTGTCGTTTCTATAAGTGTTTGGTGGTGTGTTCGTATGTGTCTTTGTAAATTGTCCTTTCTATTGTATAGATTGCCACATGTATCGCAATTGTAAATTTGGTCCTTGATGCGGTGGTTCTAATATGTCGAGCTAGATTGTTAGGTAAGGCGAAGACTTCCCGACAAGTCGCACACAGGTGAGCATCTGTGTTAGGGGTGGTAATCTTCAATGCTTTTTGATGAAAACAAGACACCTTGCAGTTGGTTGATAATAGCAGCATGGTACAATAACGATGTCTTTATATTTCAGCAACTTGGATTATTATAGTGGTTTTTTAAGACAAGGGTTACAGGTCTTTATATTTCAACAAGTTGAACAAGTACGTGAAGCATGCACATGTGATAAAATCAAACACAAGAAGCTTTAGTGGCCAGAAACATTTTAATTTTTCAGTATAAACATATTCTATGCCACTGAGAGATCATATAACATACCTGTTTGTGCAATACTTTGTGATGAATCACCGCGAGGTAGCACACTGACACAACCTAAAAGAACTATATATAAAATTAATATATTTTTATAGACGATATAAAGTTTTTAAAATGTGATCTAAATTGAAAAGATAAAATTCAATATAAAGAACAGATTTGACACATGGTTTTATCCAGAAATTCAATTTTTAGATGTCAATATTGATAAATTCAGGCTGCCGGAACAACTTTTGCTAAAAGTTGATAGACCACAAGAAATAGATGACTGGGGGAGTGTAAACATTAATTAGTTGAATTATTTATTGATTAATTAATTAATGTATTTATTTATTTATTAAATAGAATTAAAATACTGGTAATTCAAAAGAAAACACTTCAGTGTCCATAAGAAATAAGAAAGAGAGATAGTCATTTGTAGTCTTCATAGTCCATAAACTACTACCCTGTGGGTATATCTAGAATCATAATTCTGTTAAGAAGTCATGTGTTCAGGATTGAGAATTCCGCCTTACTCTGTAAAAAACATGTAGGGGTAGTCAATTAGTCTGTAGTTAGGTTTACAAACATACTTGTTTGTAATAAAAACTCGCTGGTGGTCAGCCTTAAATTGATAGACACAGGTCTATAAGTTGAAATAAGGAACTCAACGTCACTATTCAGCTCCAGAGAGAGAGAGAGAGAGAGAGAGAGAGAGAGAGAGAGAGAGAGAGGAGAGAGAGAGAGAGAGAGAGAGAGAGAGAGAGAGAGAGAGAGATGGAAAAAGAGAGAGAGAGAAGGTTGCACAGGTGCCGATGATAAGGCACAACCACTCTCGCAGACACACACAGACGCACACATGCGCACGCACACGCATGCAATACAAACGTACACACACAGACGCACATACATACACACACTCAAATCCGCACACATACACAAGCACACACACAAGCCACAAGTATTCGCGCACACATACACACATACGCATAAACATACATACACACACTTACATACATACACACACTTACACACACGTACACACACAGGACATGGCTGTTTGTAATGACAAATCACTGAAATTGAGTCTTCATTTGGTATACACATCGCGATCTGTTGAAATAAGAAACACAGCGTCACTGACCAACTCCAGAGAGAGAGAGAGAGAGAGAGAGAGAGAGAGAGAGAGAGAGAGAGAGAGAATTGCGTCGTTTCCGGTGGTTTGTACACACACACACGCACACATATACACACAAATACACACAGACGCGCATGTACACAAACACACCAAAAACACACAAGCTATAAGTATTCGCACCCACTCACAGACGCACACACACGCAGACACACACATGCACATGCACACATAATCAAACCTTGTTTTTATTGTTTTGGTGGTGACTCTTCCCTGGTAAGAGACAAAAAACTCACCCGACTGCGAATGTCGTCCTGTCTGCTTTTCCCAGTCATGCTGGTTGAGCGGCTGGTAACGAACAGGATGATTTTTTACAGTAAAAATACCCCGGCATTTATAATCCCTGTATGTGTAGATGTGGCAAATTCGTCATGATGAACACGTGACAAAGTCACTTTGTATGCACGCACACGCGCCGACAGCTGTGCCTGTACGAAGAGATATTAATCGCAATTATGGGAAATAAGTGGCGAGGGTAATTTATTTTTTATGCCCATGCAGGCTGCCTTTAAATCCTAAAAGCCATCAACGCAATTTTTTCGCGTATTTCTATGTCGACGGTTATTGAAGTTTTATACGACATGTGGAATTTATGCGAATATTGTTTATTTCGAGTCTGTTAAGGTACGTTATGTTTAGCACACGACACTGAGTTTACAACGGAGACCGGTGAAGTCAGGTAATCACATATTACTCGGTGGAAGGACAAGAGAACATCTACTGTTACTCGGTGACATGGACAGAACCGACGTCCCACCTCTACAACCCTCCACACGTAGTGATGTAGACAGGAAGATAAGAAAAATCGGAAGCAGTTATCTGCCCCTTCCAACCCTAATAAAATTCAGGATTAGATTTATGACGTGCCGTTGCTGACATCACATAGACTACATAAATAAAATTAATGAGGATACAAGGAGGATATTATCCTCATTTGAAGGTCAAAACGTGCAGACATTACTGCTTCTTCGCAAACTGTATAAGCATAGTACCTATCTGATAAAACGGGTTCTTTGTAACATGCAATAAATACTGTGCATAAAGATCTCGTTAACATTTACTTTCAGTGGCGATTGCCATGAATAAATCACGAAATGCGGCGTGGTTTGTCAGCAACTGTGAAACTCAATCACATAGGGAGATTTACGTCAAAGAAATGCAGGTACTTTTTCAGAATCTGTGATATATCTGTCTTTGTATGCTTTGAAATGTGAGTGTAACAAATGGTGTGCCACGAACGAAATTATATATATATATATATATATATATATATATATATATATATATATATATATATATATATATATATATATATATATATATATGTGTGTGTGTGTGTGTGTGTGTGTGTGTGTGTGTGCGTGTGTGCGTGTGCGTGTGTGTGTGTGTGTGTGTGTGTGTGTGTGCAGACCAAGCACTTTAGGGGTGATGGGATCAGCATCACAACGGCTGCGTGTACTTTCAAAAACATTTCCTAGCACTCATTCTAGGGTGGATCGATCTGGGAGGCAGTTTCACTAATTTTATTAATACTTTACCTGGCTGGTTAAGCTGCATTAAAATATTACGTTGTGTTATTTTATATTGTTTTCATTTCCATAGCTGTACCGCAGTTCAAGTTATTTTATTAATAGTTTACCTGGCTGGTACACGAACTTTACATCTGCGGAGACCCAGGTCATGATTCAGCAAGGATCATACGGACCTACGAGGATCGGGCCTTCTTTATTAGTGTTTTCTCAGCAGATTATAGGTGCTTCACTGTCAGCAGACCCAGCTCAATGTCGATAGGGATACTGTGGTATGTTTATTTGAGTTCGGATAGTAAGTCCCTAAAGAGTGGTTGCCGACTACGAAAAGAAAACCATAAATGGCTCGCAAGACTCCCTAGTGAACTGGATCAGATAAATCTGGCAGGATTACACGAAGGGATCACGTAAGGTTTTCAGTTAGAAGGCCAAGAGAGCACAGAAAAAGCACTGCCGTCAGAGAGGAGGATGCTCACTCTTCACAGAAGTGAAAACTGCAGACAAGTATTCTTCGTTCCACACAGCTCTCCTTATCTGTATCCACAAAATAACGCTGCAGCGCTATCAACGTAATCTGTAACACAGTTACACACACACATAAATAAGATAAAGTAAGACAATAACTCTGCATGAAAAGAAGAATTACAATGGATGATTTGGATGATATGAATAATGGCTACGTCCTGAAATAACACAATTAATAATAGGACCATGAATGGTAATGATGTCCGTCATCTACAATGTTACTCAGCAACATATAGGCTATCCTTTGGTAACGATTTGGTGATTTCTCCTGTTGTTAGGTAGATTTATTTTAGGTTTAAGGTTATTGGCGGTGACTTGTTCTTGAGTCATTTAATGAAAGTAGGTGATACCCAGCTTTCGAACAACGCCGGGGTAGTACAGTTCAGCTCTAATTAGTCAGTGGTTGATCCAAGGGCTTTACTCTTTGCTGCTGTAGAAATGTGAGATCATTCAGCATTCACTGTTCACTTCAATCTTTGTAACTTGTATGTATCCCGTATAGGCACAAACGGTGTAGGCCAATAAACCACCACCTGTATGAAATAAACGAACAACAAACATGTACCCGAGCTCATCAAAAAGTTGAATACAGTATTATATTACAATGCGAGATTTCCATTTTATGTTTGTTATGAGAATTTTCCTCTATGCTGCTGGCGGTCGGTCAAGGGCGCAGCAGTCGCACATTAAGTCCATACATCATCTGCACTTTAACCTTTTTCTATCCCTAAGGTCAGGTCTTTACATCATATGCTCTGGGTCAATGAGATGATGCGATGAATCCTCACTGTCAACGTCTCTATTGGTTTATAAACAAGGGTTCAGACAGGCAATTGATGCGAGTACAGATGAGGCATGAAAAGCATGAGTATATCATTAAACATCTTTAATGGTCATACATCGTTATGCATTATCTACAAAGATAATTTCACAAAACTCGCACAGCTCTCGCACTACGCTCACAATATAATTGCTCGGCGAATAGTATAATCATGCTTCAGCATCCACACTAACACACGGCTAGCAGCGGCTCCATTCACTCTCACTAGCAAAGCTCAAGTCTAGGTAAATGGTCTATTTATCTCTCCCAAACACAGTCACGCATCCTCTCTCATCCACAGTCCGAGTCCCGTCTCAGGCTTCCTACTCAGTTAGGTGGTCACGAGGTACTTGACCCACGTGAAGTCCGTGGAGGTCATGCTAGCCGAGCCTGTCCTGCACTTGCCTGTTGAGGCAGGCGTACTGGGTCATCCCGTCCAAGGTGAACCTGTCATGTCATTCAAGGGCACAGTCCTGTCCCTAACCTTCTGTCATGGGCGTATGGACCGGTCTACTATACCCGTACTATTCCCATGTCCTATGTCTGTCCTTTGTCTTCTCTGTCATGTCCTTTAGGAGACCTTGACACTCACACATATATATTGACAGATGTAGCCAACACCGCATGTCTAGCAAGACATGCACCATCATTGTCACGGCAATAAATGTCTCAACCATCCATAATATGTAGTTTCCCAGTCACCCAGACCCCTGGGTGGCATCTAGATAATGATGGCATTCATACAAAGTCCTGATGACACCCACTGTTCTGGGTAGACGGTTGTACCTAAATATAACATGTCTACATCTCATTTAATAAGCAAAATAATATCTTATTAAGCATATGAAATAGACAAATGAGATTATGAAATAATGGTTAAGACTTCTTAGTAGAAAATCATCTCACCAAGCACAGAATAAGCAAAGGAGACAATGAAGTAGTGAATAATACACCAGGCAGAAAATATACTGTCCGTAACACAACAAAGTGTATAGATCTATTCATCATCAAGTGCCGTGCCGACTGGTGTAAGCGTTCATGACTCTCCACAGATCTCTGTCTTTGGTTTTCTGGATCAACTCTGCCGTTGATATTCCTTCATGCCACCGTCGCAATCCATTCAACATCATTTCTCGTGGTCTGCCTCTGCCTCTCTTCCCCTCGATCTTTCCAGTTGTCACTATGTTCTCCAGCGCCTCTCTTCTCATCACATGACCAAAAAATTTTGTTTGTCTCTTAGCGTTGTGTATAATGTTCTAGTTTCGCCAGCCTCTTTAAGGCATTCGTCGTTAATTACTTTGGCAGTCCAAGGAATTCGCAACATTCGTCTCAAGAACCACATCTCTGTTGCTTGCAATCTCTTCCTAATGTGTTCATTTATATTCCAAGATTCACGGCCATACAGCAAAACAGGTTCTATATAGCACCTCAGCACTCTCTTTTTTACATTCAATGATAGCTACTTATTGCATAAGATATTCTTAATTTTTTTTATGCAGCCTTTGCTTACTCTATTCTGCCCTTGATCGCTGTTGTGCTTCTTCCATCTAATGTTATAAATGTCCCTAGATATTTAAAACTTTTCACTTGGTGAAGGATTTTCCCTTCTATCTCTATTTCACATTTGGGTGTCCTCATTTTCTTTGATACCACCATTGTTACTGTTTTCTTGATATTCAAGGAGAGTCCTTTCTTTGCACTCTCTGTTACTACAATGTCCAACAATTGTTGTAGATCGGTTGCATTATCCGCTACCAATACTGTGTCATCTGCATAGCGTATATTATTTATATTATAACCTCCAAATATTATTCCTGGCTTTTCTTTGATCTCTCTCATTATTACTTCGCTATAGAGGGAGAAGAGATCTGGTGACAAAACACAACCCTGTCTTACTCCCAACTTTATGTGTTCATAATTTCCTTCTTTATTTCCCATTTTAATTGCTGCTGTTTGGTTCCAGTAAATAGTTTTTATTATTCTGAGATCTTTCCCATCAACGTTAATATCTTCCAACATTTTAATTAGTTCATCATATTTTACTTTATCAGACGCCTTAGTATAATCTACGATAGATATAGATTCATTTCATTGAGTAAGACAAAGTCATCACTTAGGCCCTAGTATATCATATAGAGATAAGAAATGAATGGTTTCAAGACACCCCCAGAGAGTTCTAACAATACAGGGGGTGTTAACAACAAATGTTCACTTACCCGACTCCAGACCAGCACCACCAGTTAATTCTAAAATGAAATTCACAACGTGCATGGCTGGTGCTCAATTCTCATCTGACGCAGAGCCGAACCCCAGGTCCACCATTAAACGGAGTTAAACAGTATACTCTCCAATACAGTTGAGTTAGCTACACTAACATTTCTGGACAATTCTCCAGGCCGGCGATTGTCACCTGTCATAACATGCCATGATGTTTCCTGTTTAGGACGCGTCGCCTTTCTCCGGCTCTCTGGTCCCAATGTTTTCTCTGCAAACGTCTAATCGGGGAATTCACGGGCATTATTAACTTTCTCCCCACTGGCTAGGAACATCTCACAACAAACACCACACCAAGATCAAATTGTCCCGTCTGTCTACACTTCCCATCTGTACAAACATTCCTATCTTTGTAATGCAATCTGCAGCTGGCTGTATGTAATGTAAACTGCAGCTGGCTTTATCCAAAACAATACCGGCGCTGTATCCTGTTTTGACAACCATTCTCTTTCGTGTATTGCAGCTCGCCTACTCAAAACAATCTGTCGCCTGTGAATAGAACGTGCAAGGCCATTATATAAAGTTGTAGTTTGGTTTGTCACCGACACCCTCTATCAGAACAATGGAAAAGCACGGTCTTTCAAGGACAACAAATGTATACAGAAACACCAGGCTTAACCGATTCAATGCCGTCGGATAATACCAATCAACAAGTAGTTTGAATCGAACATGGTACACAATCAAATAAAGAATTGAAATGTAAATTTCCGTTCACTGATCATTGAAATTGCGAAGGATACCACGAAACAAAACAAATAACACGATAACCCTAGTATGGCGACCTATAGACTTTCTTTCCAAATTTGGAGGTCACATTTGGAGATACATTATCCTTCGGAACTGAATCGGTTAATCAAGATAATGTAATGCAAGGCAACTGCAACACATAGGCTCAACCAAAATAATGTGGTGTAATATAACTGTAAAACACTGATTTGGTTAAATGTTTTTTTAGGTTATAAATATGTATAGCGAAAAAGGATGCTCAGCCTGAATAATATAGTGTAATATAACTGTAAACCACTGATTTGGTTAAACGTTCTTTAGGTTATAAACTTGTGTAGAGAAAAAGGAGGCACAGTTAGAATAATATAGTGTAATATAACTGTAAAACACTGGTTTGGTTAAACGTTCATTATGTTATAATCATGTACAGAGAAACAGCAGGTTCAACCAGATTAATGTAGTGTGATATAACTGTAAAACACTGGTTTTTGGAAAACTCGCTTGATGAATTCGTTCGATGCTGGCAGATATCCCAAGCATGCTCGCGGGGTCTCCAACTGATGAATGCAAAACTTGGATGGTGATTAAACTACCAATCATCGCGGGGAATTGCTACGACTGCTACATTCTTGCACTGTGTAAAGCTTGTGTCCACACGGCAGGTTTATTTTTTCCACAGCAGTGGTCATGGTTGATCCTGCCTTCGTTAACTAAATTAGTGTCTGTCGAGGATTTCCCACGTGTAGGTGAAAAGAGATCATAGACCTCATTTTGTTTCCCCGCGTTTCCACCCTGTTTCAGGATATTGCGATCAACATCAGCAACTTTCAGCTGTATGTTGATTCTTAGGCTAGATTACGCTCATCAGAACGCCACGACTTTCTGAGCGACCGGCTCCATACTCTCATAAGTCACTGGTGCGACTCGAACCACTTCTAATTCTCTTGCACTCACGTCAACCACGAGAGTATTCGGGATTACGGAGAAAGCTGCTAACCCCTCGGCCAGGGAGCCGGCGATCATAGACCTCATAGACCTGGTAATTGGTACATCAAAACTACTGCAACTCAGTTCTAGGGTAAAGCAAGACTCGAACAATAGACCTTGGATATGTCTCACAGTTGTCTCAAATGTTCGGGGGGGGGGGGGAAGTGCACAACGTCATACAGAAAAACACCAGATTGGTAGTACAAACGGACCATTTGTGATATATTAACGTCCATCCCCCAACACGGCAGTTGCGGTGGAGCAGTGGCTATACACTCACCTGTCCGCCGGTTGTCATGGGTCCCATCCACATCGGACCGTCAACACACGAACTGATCAATGACGTCAGAGATCGCAATTTGTGGGGAGGCATAATCGTCCACGCCAGCCAGCAAGGCACTGAATGATGACGATAAGCAGTCAATGTGGTCAAAATGATAAGAGCTCTCGCTCTTAAACTACCGGATTGCTGATGGCGAGGTAGGCGGTTCAACCCCTACACCGGAAGTTTACTTCAACCTTGACTTCTCGATCAGTATAATGCTTAGAAAACAACCTAGGATTGCAAATGACATGCAACATTTTTACAAATCTCTAAAACTGCATTATTTATAATAAATGTGTTTTGTCAATCACAGAAGTACATTGATGTGGATATATACGGTAGATGCGGCAACATGTCCTGTGGAAAAAGTGAAGAGAAAGACTGCGAGACAAAACTGACCACCACTTACAAGTTCTACCTCAGCTTCGAAAACTCTTTCTGTAAGGATTACGTCACGGAGAAGTTGTTTCAAAATATACAGTACCGTTCTCATATCATCCCTGTTGTAAGGGGTGGGTTCGATTACAACAAATACATTCCAAACGGGATTTTCGTCAACTCCGCAAATTTCTCATCAGCAAAGGAATTGTCTCTGTATCTAAAGGAGCTTGGTAATGATCACGAAAAATACGCTAGAATGCTGAAAGACAAGGATAAATCAATGACTCTTTAATTATAAAATCGACTGGTGTGACTTTTGTGAGAAAGTTCATACTGATAATAGAACAAAAGTGATCCCGGATATTAGATCGTGGTCGCATGATGGTGCTTGTCATCGCCCAACAGATATAGGGAAAGGTTCATGATTTCCGTAACAGTCTCGCTGACACCACAGTAGCCGACAGATTGAACACATGGAGATAATCATCAGCTGGCAGACAAGGCCTGGAATATACAGATTGCTACAGTGCTACACTAAACAGACAACGATACACTATACTTGGGGGTATACAATTAACAGGACAGCAATAGAAAACACAGAGCAACTTTGCAATAAATCAGATAGCAATAGAATACACAGGCCATCCAATCAATAAAGAGAACAGTGACGGAATAAACAGGAATGTGAGAGGGTACACTTGACGGTGGTACAATAAACTGTACTTCGTTATAATGAATAGTTTAAACTGAACTGGTCTAGGGAATGTTAGCAGTTAGAGGGTCCACCATTCAAAATATAACACACGTATGGGATATGTGATGTTAGGTCGAAAGATGCCACTACAGTTTGGACATACCGGTTCAAGCTCAGTCTTGGGGTGTAACAGTCATGCCAAAGTATGTCTGCTCATTGTTCCCACTAGGAGTTGGTTATTGTAGCGTGGTCACTGACTATGATAAAGTTATCTCACACAAAACAAGCGACGAGTAGACTTTCTAAATTAAAGACTACCCAATGAAGAAGAAGATATCTAAATGGCTCGTATGAATCTAGGCTGTATGAGAGTGCAGGTCTCGGAGATTATCTAGACTTCTAAACAGTAGTCAGGCGAAGGAAGTAAAGGAGAATAGCAGCAACTACAGTATAGGCCGCAGATCTAATTATCCTGCTACACTATGTATGTGATGTACAATATCCCCCAGTCCCCCTCTTTCTCACAACACTGAGATAGAAAGACAAATGTTTAGTACAATTTTCGTTCCGTCACAATATAGCACTATTCAAATCTTAAGTAATATTATAACAGAATCATATGTTCAGAATTTTAAATCTATATAAATGATTTATTACAATAAAAGACTGCAGTCCTCAGCGGGAGAAGCACTGACAGTAATGTGGTTTTGCATTTGCCACTGTTATATTAAGATTTAAACTCCTAGCTTCTACTCGAGTTCTTTTTTATTTGAATTACTGTGATTTTGTAGCTAGTCAGATATTAATCATCGACTGAATGATTCGGCCCCTGAGCTTAACTGGTTTGATTTCTGTAGTGTGGCGCAGACGAGCATGTTTGCCATTTAGCAGTAGGATCCACTCCAATGAGTTCGGCTGTAGTGTCTTTTCAAGTCTATCTTCTGCTCATCCTCTCTGTACACGTTGACAAGCTCACTCCACTCCTGATTTGATATCACTGGATGCTGGATATTATTTTTATTTGTTATGAGTTCAATTACTTTCCCGAACCATTAAATTGTTCGTCACGTGCAAATGCTACTCTTCAAAAGAAGGTTTACATTCCCCTCAGGTTCACAGATAACTTTAAATATAGTCACTTGTATACCGTGCAACTGAATATTGAGGTATTGCCTCGATGAGTTTTAAATTATATAGATCTGGAGTACGACAAGATTGTGCCCTGTCCCCTCTCTTGTTCATAACATATATAGACAACATATGTAAATAAACCAGCCAAATAGAGACCGCAAGAACACCGCATGACGAGAACATGGAAGAAGAACCATATGCAAATCTAACCATTAGAGAACTCCTGTTTGCGGACGACCAAGCACTAATAGCAAAATCAGAAGCTGAATTACAAGACCGCGTGAATCGTCTAAACGAAATGTTCAGGGAACATAACATAAAATTAGCACAAGTAAAACAGAGGTAATGACTGTAAATAAAGAAGAAAAAGCAACAACGATTCATCTAAACGAACATCCCTTGAAAAGAGTAAAGAGTTTCAAGTACCTTGCAAGTATAATATCATAAAATGTTAAATCAGAAGACGAGATCGAAAATAGATGCAATAAGGCAAACCAACTTATTGGACGAATGGCATCGATACTAAAAATCAAACATGTATCAATAACTACTGAGAAAGCACTTTACAACACAATCTTCCTACCAACTCTATGCTACCAATGCCAACACCTGGACAGTGACAGAAAAAGAGAAAAGAAAAATCACACAACAGAAATGAGATTCCTGAGAAGAATACTCAATGTATTAAGAAGAGATCAGATCAGAAATGAAGAAATCAGGACTGAAGTGGAGGTTATAGCTGCACTAGATTTTATTAGAAGGCAGCAAGTCAAATGGTTTGGCCATACAAGTAGGTTACTGTCTTGACACATGCCGACGTATCTCAACTCCAAGACATAAAGTTGCTCGTACTCAACAACAAAATACTAAATAGCGCTCACCTTGATGAAACAGACGCAAACCAGCCGACTTGTCTGGGAATATTCCTTTCTATTTGGTGGCGCGTGGCCGCTATGTGGCAGTTACCAACTAACAGTATACCACAACAAGCAATGATGTACAGACCAGGGGGGGGGGGGCAGAGGAAGAGCCGAAAACGTAAACGATGGACGTAGGGAATAACAGAGTCGATGGGAATATCGATATATGAAGGCCATAAGCGGGCACTCTCCCGCTGTTTATACTTTACCTCGACACAGCAGGGTACAATAGGAACATGATGAGATGAAGGAATTGTCATATTGAAATACTCTTTGATATACCACTTTGAATATGGGTGACCTTTATCATACGTGGCAAGAGTACAGACAATGTGCAAGATTTATGATATACTAGCTGACCCTGCCCGGCTTCGCCCAGACCCTGGTGGGGAGCATCTCATTTAATTCACATAAGTAGTCATATAAGTTCTCGTTCCCGTTACCGACTGACTGTCTGTCTGTCTGTCTGTCTGACCCGGCCCGGCATTGCCCAGCTCCTGGTGTGGAGCATCTCATTTAATTCATATAAGTAGTCATATAAGTTCCCGTCTGTCTATCTGTCTGCCTGACCCTGCCCGGCTTCGCCCAGTCCCTGGTGGGAAGCATCTCATTTAATTCATATAAGTAGTCATATAAGTTCCCGTTACCGACTATCTGTCTGTCTGTCTGTCTGTCTGTCTGACCTGGCCCGGCATCGCACAGCTCCTGGTGTGAAGCATCTCATTTAATTTATATAAGTAGTCATATAAGTTCCTGTTCCCGACTGTCTATCTGTCTGTCTGTCCGGCTTCATTAAATTCATAAAGAACGTTCTTCCACACACCATCCATTATTTTTAATGAAAACTCTTTCTAATCACCTGCATGACTACAGTAACTTCTTAAGCAAAAAAAGATGAGTTACAATGTTATGCATTGTGCATCATTTTTATGAAAACTTTGAAAATGCCTTACAGATTGTATCATTATTTATTATAACTCATATGCCGGTACATAACTATGGACAAAGAGTTTATAAATCTTTGAAAACGATGCCACAATATGACTATAAGTTATACAGAAAAGTTATGCCCCTTGAAATAACTTTTACAGAGTTAGGTCCCCTGAGATATATGAAATTATGATGAAAAATGAAAAATGAAATAATACTGAGTAAGCAGGCGATTTCACACTAACAAAATATCACAGTTGACAGCTCTGGAATGAAAGGAAGGCGTGTAGAAAATTTCATCTCAATCGGATGGGCCGTTCGCGAACAAATAAAGGACATACGGACAGAGATACGGACGCACATCCTAATTTATATATAAGATTAACTAAGGAAATATTCATTACTTTTAGTTATAACTATCTCGTTCCAGTAGAGCATTAATATTATGCCAATGCCTCTGTTAATCAACTATTTCTTTATCTTAACTATCGTTCCCTTGGGAATGATGAACGGCGTGGTCTGGATCCATGCCGGAAAGTCGGCTTTCGGCATCAATGTTGCAACATTCGCCGTTCTCCATATTTTGTCTACTTTGCCTTGTCTTTCCTCATACGGCATAATTATGATCCCTTTACATTCACGCATTAGCCCTATGCATATAATACTCTAGAAATAACCTTCTGGGTGGGACGCAGAGGTGTTTCCAAGGCACCAGGGCCGGGCTATATACTGGCCAAGACCTATTGACGCGTCCTCGTCGAGCGTCCCGGGCAACAGGTCCCTTCGGTCAATAGGATCGCCGATTCCTCCGAAGTCGGAGAGTGTCTGCCTGTACGGCGAGGAACCACCAGTCTGCACACCAATAAGCCAGACATGGGACAACGGATACTCACGCAAACATCAGGTCCTGTATGACATCACACTGATGTTGGACAACAGGATGCCTTCATCCGACATACAGGACTTCGCGTTGGAGCTCAAGCCAACGAACACAAACAACAACAACAACCTTCCGGGTTGATCCAACGTATAGAATTATACCACAGCTATTTTTTTTTCATGAACTCAAACACATCAATATTTAAATCATTTACAAATACCTAGCCCTCCACGCTGTTCACCCTCTTTACCATGGCCGTTGCGTTACTATTGTAGAACAACTAAGTGGTGAAATGGAAACACAACTAATACCGACTTCTGTTGGACTTGGATTTCACATGTCCACTTGGACTGCTAGCAAAATGTCGACCGGCTGGATTCGCTAACGTGCGAGGTTATAGAACGGAAGCTGTTGCCAGTTTAGCACTTTGACATACCTGGCCACTTTGCTAGGTTGTCATCGCTCAGCCAAACTGCATAACTCAGGTGAGCTAAATATCTTTCTGATTTTCCTGTAGCCTTAAATTAGACTGTCGCTAAATATACCTACATACATTTTTATGTTAAACATATTTACTATTTGCAAAGGATGGAGGCGTCACGCTGTCTCTGTCACAGTTATGATATCACCTCACTTGACCTCAAAGATGGCATCGACGTGCTTGACCATACTTCATTCCCAATTCATGTAATCGAGCTATCGTCACAATCAAGCCGAGTTTTATCAGCCTTGCCCACACTTCTTCTCGGTGTATTGGTGCATTAATTGCCAGATGATCTGCGCGTTGATTGTTTTTACTTCGGCATGTCCGGGTGCGTACATCCAGTTTATTGATGTGATGCGCTAAATCCTAATGCCGTCTATCCGTTCGGGAAGGGGAATGCCGGTTGTCATTTACTGTAGCATGTTCATGCATTCTGATACGGTTATGCCGCATGTGATTCCTATTCTGCTGCACATGATGGAGACATGCAAGTCCTATTGGAGCAGAAGTACTCGCCATAGTCAGGCTTGGTGCAGTTGACTGAAATGGGCCGCTATTTTCTGTGCTTGTTTTCCCAATCTGTTGTGCTGTGTATGAATAGTTCCCCACGGACCCATTTGTGTAGATGGCGATGTCTTCTGGGATGAATTTTTTTCGACCAAGTTCTTTGTCTCAGTGTTGACCGATGCGAGAATATGACTACTGCAGTGTCTCCGTAATGTAAAAACGACCTGGGAGCATTTTTGCAAGTATGTGGGGGTAACAGTCTATTGTTCTATGTGCTGGATTGAGATTGTCCAAGACACAGACTTATATTACGTTAGTTTAGCTCTCCTTATTGAAAAAAAAAAAGTTAATCTTGCTCTGCTCTGATGTACTTTCCTAATATTTTATAACATTTGTGACTTTTAACTGATTTAGTACCAAACAAAAAAGTAGATTTCGGCAAAATTACAAAATGGAACACAATCAAATGAACAAGTATTATGCTGTAAATATCCGCCCACTGAGCACTGGTATTGCGAAAGATATGACGACACAAAACAAATAACACGATGACCCTAGTATAGCGACATACGGTCTATCTGTACAAATGGGAGGTCTCATTTAGCGATATATTATCCATTGACACTGAATCAGTTAACGAATAATGGTTTACCTAAATACAATACCTGTTGTACAAAATCCTCAGCAGATTTCACAATATAATAATTTTTTAAATTCGCAGCTGCAAAATACAACAATTTGATGCTGTGTTGACCTAATTAACCAAATTGACCTAAATAATGACCTAGCCAGGCGTTTACATTTTCATAAGGTGGCTTTTCTCAACAAATATGAAGTGTCCATTTAAACTGGGGCTCACTGCTGGTGTTTTCTACATGCTAGCAATAATTCGGCTTATTACAGACTTCTTTAGATATCCTAGCAATAATCACGTTTACTACAGACTTCTTCCGATATGTTAGCAATAATTATGTTCGCTACAAACTTCTTCCTATATTGATTTATTTGGTTGTTTCGGAATTTGAGGTTTAAAGATTGAGCAAAACCCACGACTTACAACGCTGTTCGTATTCCGGTACGAACCTAAGGCCTTGTCCACGTCAGTATGGAAGCACGATACTCGAGTTTCGCTCTCGTTTGAGCGCGTCAGTAGTGCATATCCTTGACTGGACCCGGGATCAAACCTTGGATCACTGGCGTGTGAGTTGGGTGTGTAACCACTAGACCACGCGGCACACGCTAGACGCGACCAAATTATCACACTAGAATATCACAACGTCACCCATCGTAAGCTATAGCTCAAAATTTGCCCGATCGCCGCGACTGACATCCGTCAATCGATGTGGCCCCGAATGATCAGGTTTTCTCGACTGGCAAGACACACCAGGCCGCCTAGAGTCCAGCGAACAATAATCAAATTGATGTATTTGGTTGTTTCGGGATTTGAGATTTAAAGATTAAGCACAACTCGCTACTGGCAACGCTGATCCTATTCCGATACGAAATTAAGGCATTGTCCACGTCAATTTGGAAGCACTAGATTCGAGTTTCGCGCTCGTTTGAGCTCGAAACTATATGTTAGTAATAATTATGTTTACTACATTCTTCTTCATATGTGTTAGCATTATTTATGTTTACCACAGACTTCTTCCGATATGTTAAGAATAATTATGTTTACCACAGCCGTCGTCAGATATGTTAGAAATAGTTCTGTTTACTATAGACTTCTTCATACATGATGATCATACATGTGTCCGCCTTACACGGCATACCAAGACGCCAATGCTACCCATTCGGCCGTGCATTGCGGAACCCCTGGGAATAATGGGAAGCCGCTCTGGCCAGGGTTATATGTAGGCGTGCCAGCCAAGATTCCCGTCTCTTCGATCGTACAACTGCGGTCGTAGAGGTGTTCATGATTGATTTTAAGAGGGAGAGGGATTGAAATGGCCTCCATCAGCCATGACTAGACTAGGAGAGCACATATGCCCGAAAATATAGTACAGAAACTGAGACTGGCCCCTGCGGTTCAAGACTGCTGTCAGGAAAGCACACATGCTTGTAGACAGGTATGGTGTATTTGAATAACGAAGACACAAACAATAGATTGCACGATTTATTGCCTGGCATATTTCGCTGCATCTCTTCAAGTACATACTGCAGAATTCACACTACTTACAGCAAATCGACTAGATAAATCGTTCAAGCTGAAATATACACATGTTCGCACAGTAATGTCAATTGTCTACCACGGTAATTTTAAACTGACTAACATCTCTTTCTGTTTGCACTTCTAATTATACATGCTTGAGGCATATGCCCCCCCCCCCCTACCCCCCCCCCCCTCTCTGCTTTTTAAAATGTTGAAAACATTTTTCTGTAATTCTCAGTCTTCTAGTCTTTGACATGAGTCGAAAGTAGTCGCACACATCTGTTTGAATGGGTCACGCCTGGTTGCACACATCGGTCTATTAATCTGTGTCCTCTAAGGTCGCACATATCAGTCTACTGACTTAGTCGCACATATCAGTCCACATTTGGCCTTATTCTAGAGCTTATTCGGTTTTATTGTATACTATACCTTGTGAGAAGTCGATTTGCAATAAGCATCATCAATAAAAAAAAAGAATTATAAGTCAGACACGTTTTCCGTCTACTACTTTAGACAACGTGTGCCTCAACCTCCTTTGTAGTTCAGAGGAATGAAGTCCAGCATAATCTGAGATCCACGCTCCCTCTAGACATCCCCAGCAGCTCTTCAATCGTATATTCTATACGAGCATCCTACCCATATCCAAGCCCTCATGCCCTGGGTAAGGTATCTGTGTGTGTTTATGAAATCTGGCTTCCACTGTCATCATTAGTACTTGAATTGCTATTGCTTTCCTTTAGACTGTGCAGTTTCATATTCTACCTCAATATAGTCCTTCGTATGCTTTGATCTGCTTTCATTTGTAGTAAGATACCCTGTGCCTCGACTATCTAACAGTGGTGGATTAGCCTGGAGTTAGCTGCCTTAGCATATATTCACTTCCTTACCATATTTTTATAGACGCTTAATTCTCTTTATTCTCCCTTTACGTCCATTTCTAGTGTTTCTTGCTGTTTACCATGTTCTTGCTGTACCATTTTCCTATTCCTAATACCGAAAGTATAGTATTGCTAGTTTGTTCTACCAATTACCTAATAATTCTTTCATTCTCATTCGTACTGCTCAAACATGTTTTACCACATATTCATATTAATGCAATGCATAAACTCATAATACATGTACATTGATTCAATTTAACATAAACTAACACATATATAACTCAATAAAGTATGATATGGTACGCACATATGGTGCAGCATAATTGCTCACCGTTAGTCATATGTTCATGTTCTCTTATACTTCATGTTCTATTTTTCTCCCGGTTTGTCCATTGTAGTCCCTCGCAATCATTAATACGCATATGTTCCAATTGTGTTGTTATTCTGTGTTGGTTCATGTGCTGGAGCCTTAGAATTATATCACCAATCTCTATTAATGTTGTGGTAACAGTGGCTTGTGGTGTTGAACCTGTTGAACCTATGTGATGTATACATATCATGTTGTGGTGTCATGACAAATCGAAATGATAAATACTGTATTGTGTGTAATAATCCAATAGTGGCAATAAATGAATGATGATAAAATCTTGTTCGGTTATTATTATTTTTTTTTTCATGTGTATCTTGTCGTGTTTTTCTTTTTTTATTTGTTTCTTTTTTTTTTTTTCATGGTTTCTTTTCTTTTCATTTGTATGTTTTCTTAATTTGTTTTGTTTTTTCCTCTCTTTTCATTTGTTTCTTTTCTTTCATTGTTACTTTTTTCCATGTGTATGTTTTCTTCAGTTGTTTTTTTTTTCTTTCATGATAGTGAAAACTGTTCTGAAAGTATGATAATAATCATAAATGTATCTATAGTACGATGCTTTCTCTTATAGATATACTTGTAAAATGTAGTTATGTTTCGTCGAATCAACGGTTTTTGGACTTCTGTCTAGTATCAAGGCTTCTTCCGTATATCGCTGATTCTGTTTCTCAGTGGCGTTGTATAACTTCCTCATGTAATGTTGATCTTTCTTTCCACTCCGCTACTCACATATTATGTAATGTTGATCTTTCTTTCCACTCCGCTACTCACAGCCTATTGTTATCTGGAAATGATAATATCTCTATGTACATATAAACATATCAACAATAATAACGCATTTCTTAATAATAATTAATCCTAGCTGTTTCCCGACGGTCTGAAGTGTTCTGACCATCAATTCAGAGTGCTAGTAGTTGTTCAAGCACCCTTTGTGAGATATTAAATTCTAAATGATGTATAGGTTAGTTAGTTAGTTAGTCACGGTTCCAACTTCACAGCAACGGGTCGTCCCCATTATGCTCCGTTCCTGTGCCAGTGAATATTACATAAAACGCTCCCCACTGCCCAATGTGAAAAGTGGAAAAGACGGGAGTTTCGACGAACAACAGCCTGCAAAGATACACTTAGCATAATGCCGCCGCCAGAATGTCAACACAATAGTCCCCCACGAAACATCCAGTTTATCTCTGATGGAATCGGCAGTCATTTTCCCATCTGAATGTTTCCTAGGTGTTCACCCACACAGTCCATGAAAATACAGTTCATCGTCGATGGCAGTGGCAGTCAACCAGAAGCTCAGCAGCCACGCATTTCTGCATAAGGCAAAAACCGGTCAACTCTGGGACACAGCCAGCTGCCATCGCTCCGAACATGCAGTCATGTTCCAAAAAACCTCGGGCAGATTCAAAATCATTTCACGCGAAACTCACAGCTCACAGTGTCGCTCCACGCACTCACTCAGTAGCAGGGCGACGGAACCATAGCCTCCTTAGTCGCCTCTTACGACATGCGGGGTAGGCTACAGTGTTGCTATTCTTTGCTTCCCTTATTGGCCCCGGCAACACACGGGAGATGTATAGGTGATTGTGTACATGATTTTGTAGATTGTTGTATTTAATGTGCATTTCCGCTTTCGTATTGTAATGGATGTAAGTGTCTGTTATGTTATCCTGATAGTATGGCTCCTATTCCATATGTTCTTGATTTAGACAATGACTGCAGAGAACAGTGTCTTGTAGATATCATGTGTTGCAAGATTTCTACGTGAAAAATGTATTTATGAATATACAACTAAGATTTATTACCGTGATGACTCTAACTAATTTGTCGATGATGAATTTTGTATTCTTTAATGATGACGCTGTTCTGTTACTGGGTGTAACTGATGTGTGAGTCTTTCTGTGTCGACAGTCTTTAAGTATATTTTAATAAATTATGATTCTTTAATGTGGAGTATCGCACAGTGATTTGCATCCTCTTGTGTAATGTATGTTGTTATTGATTTTAGTTTATCTATATGTCGTGTCCTTTCATTTCCTTCTTCGTCTGATAGCCCCATGCATTTCCAATATCTATTCCAGTTTCTTATTTTAACATCTTGTGTCCGTTTGTTAATCTGGGTCTCGGGAACTCCTTGTTTTTGCCATTCCATTATTAACGACTCTATATCTGTATAGCGTTCCTGTGGTACCTTTGGAGGTGTTTCCTTTTCCCAATTTGACCTTGTATAATCTACACAATCTGGTTATTTTATTTTAACTGTCCTTTTCAGACGTTGCTGTTGCATGATTTTGTTTTTATATGTGTCATCTACATCTGACGACATATCGTCCCAGCTTGAAATACATTTCTCTACTGAATATCCCTGCTGTGTCTGTTCACAGTCTGAGCTTATATTGTATAGATATAGTGCGACAATTTTTTTGATCATTATTGTGCTATCGCCAAAGGAGGGACTAAGCTCTCGGAATTTTTGGATACCTAAGGTCACCTTATCCTTTTCTTTTTGAGTCAAGTCTGATCTGATAAGTAGCGGCTCCCATGTAATATCTTTCTGTGTCAAATATTCTGGTAATTGCAGATTGTTATGGGATGGTTGTGTATTGTTATTACCGAGAGATGACATCTGTGTGGTTGTTGCATTAGCGTCGACTTTATGTTTTTGATGTCTTATATATTCGTCGTATGTTTGATATATGTCTATACCTATGTCTGATCCATCGTCTTGTACGTGGATCATTTTGTCTTCTGTCGGAAAGATCAATGCTGCGTAATTACCCTCTGCTATATTCATGTTCTCTGTTTCCCATTTTTATATGTATTGGGTGGTACAGTCTTTCACGCCTGGGATATTCCCCACAATTAACTCTTTTGTAGGATGTGGTAATACTGCTGCTGTCATACGTCCTTGGTAGTATGGGCAATTGATGTCTACCCATGCCACTTTTTCGTCTATGTAATCGTTGTTGTTTTTTCTGTTGTTGGGGAAAGTCCTGTGTCTGATGTCTGGGATCTGTCTCTTATTCGGGAGAGTATCCTGGAGTGTGTCTTTCTTTGTTTCTTTGTTTTTTCTTGTCTGAGTTCTTGTGATGGCATTTCCAAGCAATTCTTTATGATCATATGCTTTGGCTACTTCGTGGGTGCATTCTATTGTATCCGGTATATTGTCGATAATCAGTCCAGCATATGGGTATGACAAGACTGCTGCCCGTACTCTTCCTGTATAGTATGGGCAGTCGATTTTCACACACGCTATTTTGTATTTCTCTAGTGTGCCACCGAAAGTTCGACATGTGACCGTGTCGCCGGTATAGTCTGTTCTATTAACTAAACTCTGGTCCATACTCATTATCGAAGCTCCGGTGTCTCTTATACAAGTAGTAGGAATCCCATTTACTAGTGCTTTATGGATCTTTAAGTTCCATTGTGGATCTTCGCTGTGTTTGCTTCTTGTATGGCTACTCTGGAATCCCATGTGAGATTATCATCTTGGTGAAACTTTCTGCAGGTTGCACATTGTGTGTTGTCAGTCACCACCGTAACTAGATTGCTGTCCTGTTCATTGTCTTCGTCGCCACTAGACAATGCGACTGCCATATTGGTGTCTTCAGGCAGTTGTGGAAGCCTACACGTCTTTGACACGTGAAAATAAAAACTATCACAGTCGTAACATTTCAGGTTGTTTCTGTAACCTGAATATTTGTTGTTTCTTTTTAAAAACAGATGTCTAATGTACGAGTCATAGTCGGGGTTTGAGCCATACATTTCCAGTTACCCATGTTGTCGTTTACAATATCTGCACTCGCGACAATACCCTTTTTCCTGATATTAAATGGTTGTTGACCAGGTCTGTACTTAGTATGTTGATGTCTGTTTGAAAAGTTGTCGTATTTTTGATGAGCTAATTTTGCCGCCCGCTTGTCCTTTCCAAAAGCTAGTCTTCTGTCTTTGAGTGCCAATTTTTATCTTTCTAGTTGTATTTCTCTTATTTGTTGTCTTTCTAAAGCAGCTATTATTTCTTTTTCTACTTCTTTAGCTGCCCTGCTGCTGCTCTATCTTCTCGCTGTTGTGCCTGAGATTCGGATGCTTTAGTCACTGCCCAGGCCATAAGTTCAGGGCCTGTTAATCCGCATTTCTCGCCTATTGCTATGAATTCTCCCAGTGTCGACATGGTTGTTGTGAAGTCGGCGATGTGGTAACCTGTTGTAACGCAATCCACAAATAATAACAATAATAATATGAGACAAAGCAATGAGGGTGGGTAATAAAAGTGATGGGAGGTGGCCTGAAAATCTTTGGACTAATGATCAAGACACACAGAAACAAAAGGAAACAACCCGTGCGTATGCAGTCCTGGTGTCGCTGGTGTCTTCCTCCAGATGATTGGCTCCACTCCGTTCGGATAGAGGCTTCAGTCCGCTTCAGTAGGCTTCAGGATCTACTTGACTGCCGGTTGAAAGTGATGTTCCCTCAATAGTGGATTGGCTGTAAGACTACCCACTTCTGCAGCTGGCGGTGCTTGAATCTGACTTATGAAAAGAAATTTCTTAGCGCGTTGATTACAGTGTTCATGAGGGCGCTATAGTGCACTTAGATGCAGTCCTCCGCTAATAATATATGCCACTGGCAACTGGTTGCCATTATTTTAAATATATTTGTGTGTGTATGTAACGGTCTGCACACATAACATTACGAATAATAAGTCTGGGTGAGAGAAGGCTTCTCTTTATTTCTTCAACAGCAATGTTTCCATTATGAATATCACTCTCTTTTTTCAATATGATGTAATGTCATTAAATATTATACTCGATGGTATCTTTGTTCATTACTGTGCGATATCCTTTTTGTTTATATTCACATTCATATTGACACATTTAACACATATTGTCCTCCGTACTCAGTTTATCCATGTTCTTAACATTGTTCATCCTTTTTGTTGTTGCTGGGCGTTTCTCCTTGGATTTTATCTATCTACTGGAACGGGCACCCACGTCTACCATGGATCGATATGCGTCCTCACGGCTCGTACTTCTTGTTCTCTTTGACGGACATATACATGACAGTTGGTTGACGATGAACGATGATCAATGACAGGACTCGTGTGCGTCCTAACACAGTTAAGTTTATTTAGGGATAGCATCACAACGTATCATTGCACCTATGTCGGTCTTCGACCGTATAAGCACTCCCATGTGACACTCACTCTTTCTATTCCTTAGTCGCTCCTGTCGTTATCGTCATGCACGATAACGCATTGCTTCACTTTCATTTACAGTCAACAGTCATACATTGCATACATTTTACTCACGCTACAGCTGGTTGCCGAATCGCTATTAGTCTAGGGCAGGGGTCACCAAACTTTTTTACACGGCGGGCCGGATAACTGACGAAATGACGGGCGCGGGCAGGATACTCATTCTGTACAATACTTGTGCCGGTCTCCGTGACGAAGGCCTTACGGACGCGGTTCGTAATCCCGTATACCCACGTTCGAAATACAGTTGCGAGCGATTTGGCAGCAGATAACGTTGCGCTGGTTTTTACGCTATGTTATGGGTGTCGGTCGTTCGAAAAGCAATGGTAAACTACTGAACATAAACTTGCCAAGACATCAACAACAGCAAACAATGCTGGTGTTGACTGCAAACGTCCTGTAAAGGGTATACAGCTAACTTTAACAATAATTGCAAGCTAGAACGAAAGCTCTGGGGAAAAAAGACGAAAAACTAAGTTAATCATGGAAAGGGCGTGCAATGCACACTAACAAACAAACAAACAAACAAACAAAGACAACCAACATATTTATATTTATTTAGTAAACAAAGTTATCAAACAAGGCGACGTTAGCAAAAAGATAGTTACATCAGACATAGTGTGCACATATCCGAATCTCACAAACTAAGCAGCAAAAGAGGATAGTGAGTTTTGTGAAACTGAGGTGTGGCTTTCAAAATACCATCAATGTTTGGTTTGGAATTGCTGCATCCAATCAAGAGAATTGCTTTCTAATGTTCATCAGTCAATCTCATTCGATATGGTGACTTCACAGACTTCCTTTTTGAAAATGTTAGCTCACAGACATATGTTGTTCCAAACAATGATGTCATATCAGCGACAAATTTCTTAAGTTTCGGAAACTCAACATCAGGTAAGCAGCGGTACTTCCTTCTCAATGAGCTCCAACTGTAATTCAACTGGCACACCTTTAAGGTTACAATCAAACGGATTCTGGAACAGAAGGATGCCACTCTCAAATGTGTCAGGATCTGAAAATCTCTCCAAACTCTTTGAAACAGTGAAAATGAGAAAGGTTTTCTCCTTCCAGTTGTGCCTCCAACAATGACAGCTTTCTTCGAAATCCTTTGATGGTTCTGTAGAGATCACAGACGAGGTAATTCATTCCCTGAAGTTTCAAGTTCAGTTCATTCATATCGACCAAAATTGACAACTTTGACAGCCAGGTAGGATCTGACAGCTGTGAATCAGCTTTATCTTTTTCAGTGAGGAAAACATCTATTTCGTTTCGGAGCTTGTAAAAACGAAGCAGGACTTTACCGAAGCTGAGCCACCTGACTGATATGTGATAAGGCAAGTCACAGAATTCAGAATCAATTTCTTCAAGAAAAGCCTAGAACTGACGGTGAATGAGTGCATGTTCCCGAATGAAGTTCACAGCAGAAACTACTGGTTTCAGTACACAAGAAATATATAAATCATTCCCACAGAGTACTTGCTGATGTACGATGCAGTGTATGAACAGAGCGCCCGGAATTTGCAAATTTTCCAAATGAGACCTGATCTGCCCCAACAGACCCTTCCTCACTCCAATCATGTTTTTTTCCCTCATCAACTGTAACACCTCAAAGCTTATTCCACAGAAGGTTATTCTTCTTCTTCTTCTTCTGACCGAATGTTATAGTCTTGGAAAATTGTTTGCACTTCCACGAAAATGACTTTCCCAGCTGTTTTTCCATGCATGCTGCAAACGGACGCCATCTTTTCCGTTATCTGAAAGTCCAAATTGACACTACAAATGAACACGAGAAGTTGTGACGTACTCGAGAGATCAATAGACTCATCCAGCGCCAGAGAATACTACAAGTTCCTAGCTTTCTCGCGTATCTGTAGCACTATGTTCTCTCCAAGTTCTTCTTTTCTCCGCAGAACTGAACTTGCCGAAAGGCTGATAGTTCCAAACAAATCGGCTTTCTCAGGACACAAGTCATTTGCTGCTTTGATCACACACACTCTTTAATGACGTCGCCATCAGTAAACGGTTTTCCTCGTTCTGCCATCTTATGCACTGTTTTGTAACTTGTATGAGTGACAGATTCATTTTCAACAAATTTTCTCGTGAAGAGATTTCTTTGTGTTTCAAAACCACGTTTAATGGTCTCATATTTCCCAGAGCGTAATTTTCCAGAAAACTGTTAATATGTTGATGGATGTTTTGTTTTCGCTGCATATTACGCAGTTAGTTTTCTGGTCCTTTGTTTCCGCAAAGAAGTACTTTACTCCTCACTCGGCGTCCACTTTTCTTTTCCTATTAGCCATAATTAAGGGTGAAGTACACGGGATCTGAAGATGAAAAAGACATTACATTAAAAACATAATTAAAATCCTATTGAAACACAAGAAAAGCAGAGGACTAGGGGTCATTGGTGTAGCTACAGCTCATCAAAGGTACATATACAGTTTATAGGTACCTTTGTGTAACCGCACAGAGATGATAAAGATAATAGCACAACGCCGACGATTCATAGGCCGTAGAAGAAGAGAGGAATAAGAAGACAAGGAGAATTTCATTCTATCTCTATGGCTAACAAGAAAAAACAACGATTTAGAGATATCAGAAGAAATTCATGTCAGTGTACAGGGAATCAGAATAATGTAATTATAAAAATACAACAACATCTGATTAATAATGCCAATTCCCTAATATATAAAATTCATGATTAGATGCAATGACAAAATAGGCATCCCCATGAATAAACATACACATGATCATCCTTCACAGTACCATTGATAATCCATCACAGCTTGGGCAGTCATCCAACACAGTCCAGTGATCTTCCATCACAGCATGGGTAGTCATCCAACACAGTACCAGTGATCCTCATCACAGCATGGATAATCATCCAACAATGTAACTGTAGTCTGATACACAAAACCAACAATTATCAGACAACAAGATGGAACAATGGTCATTCATTCAGTAGCATGTCCTTTGCAGAACCTCGCTCCCATAACAACCTTCCGGAAAACCTCTCGATCATAAGCAAGATTTCCCGCTTCAGATACATCCATCTGTAGATCATCCGCCACATCCTGCACCCATCTTCTCTTTGGCCTTCCTCTTCCTCTCTCCCCAGGCATATACCCCTCCATTATTGTTCTCAGGCACTGACATAGCTATTATATTCCTATATTCCTATTTCAACTATGAAGGTTCGTTGAAAACTCACCCCATAGCAGATAATCGTCAATCCACAATCAAGATCCTCTTGGATCTTTTGGATCTTCACAGGGCCTGTCTACCCTCTTAACTGCGGTCTGGAAAAACAGTAGCTACGCTCGGCCGTGCCTGGGGCATGTTCGCCCATCTACTTATTAGTGGCTCAGGGGTTTAAGTTCAAACCCTCTGCTGAAAATTAGACATCAGCATCTCTTCGGCCTAAGTTGTTCCCAAGGCCAAAGAGGCGAGAACATGGCTTTACTGGGCTGTTATAGGCACGCCAACACAACATCCCAGCATCCTATAGATTTTTACCAGGGTATAAAGGGATATGCTACTCCATACTCTTGTAGAGTCGCGGCAGTCGGCTTCATTTGGTAATAGAATATATCTCATAATAAAGTTTGCGAAATTTATAAATAGGGCTACCTAAATAAACAACCTAGTGCAGCCAGGAGGTCTCCGCACGTGTGACGATCTCCTATTATTCTAAACATAATATTTACATTTAAATTGTATCCAACGTCTCGTATTTCATAGTTATATCCAGCAGTTCGAGTACCGACGGCGGGCCGGATGAAATGACGTCGTGGGCCGGATCCGGCCCGCGGGCCGTAGTTTGGTCACCCCTGGTCTAGGTGATAGGAATGAGAGAGATGACCATTAATAGGCGAAGTGAGTAGGACAAAACCTGGTCTGGCACAATCAAGGCCTGCATGCACTTATTTTCGCACTGGCGAAAGGCCGTGCAAGCTTATGGGGCTTATGTTGACAAATATTACAAATAGTTCCCCCCCTCACTCTTCCTCCCTCCTCTCTCTCTCTCTCTCTCTCTCTCTCTCTCTCTCTCTCTCTCTCTCGCTCTCTCTCTCTCTCTCTTTCTCTCTCTCTCTCTCTCTCTCTCTCTCTCTCTCTCTCTCTCTCTCTCTCTCTCTCTCTCTCTCTCTCTCTGCTAAATACTATGCAATTACGTTCGCTTAGAAAATATTTCAAATATCATAATAACATGATATTAATGCCTTGATTAATCACTACACTTATGTTCTAGCATTCTGTGGAATTTTTTTTTTTTTTTTCGCATATCCTATTTACATCGCTGTCACCACGAGCATTTTACCGCTGTTGTTGATGTCTTTGCAAGATTACGCACAGTATTATTCATTGCTTACTGAGCGACAATCTCAGATACCCCTGTAAGTAACCAACGCGACCCGATTCCCTACCGAATCTCGCGCAGCTGTTTCCCCACACGTGGATATAATGGGATTACGGAGAAAATCGTTAATACCTTCGCCAGGGAGACGGCTCCGCGGAATTGCTAGATATCTAAAAGAAAAACAAACCCGACAAACAAAATTGATGGTCCTTCATTGATGTCATTAATTCTTGTATGCATTAATTTGGTATTCTGGGTGTTGTGTTGGTGTTCAATTTCCTTGCAATTTTTCTCAAGCCATGTTTCTTTTGCCTCTTTGCATAGCAGTAGCTTCCTAATTTTCCTGTGAATCTCTTCGTATATTTCCTTGTTATTTTTGTTATTTCTTCTTATTTCCACGAGTTTTAAGATGTCTTCCATCATCCATTTCTTGCGCCCTATTATCTTTATTTTTGGGATTATTATTGTTGTTAGTGTAGCTTCTTAACTGATTTCTTTTATATTTTCAATCGGTCACTGACGTCTTGAAATAATATTGCATTGCCATATCGGACAATGCATCGAATCTGTTCTTTACCTCTACGTTGAATTTATCTTTTATCTCCTCACTCTTCAGTGCCTGTAGATCAAATTTTGCGTTTCTATTTGTATATTTGACTTTCTTTAAGTTTATATGTAAATTGCCTAAGATTAAATCTATGGTTGCAGTAGCAGTCTGCGCTTGGTAGGGGGACATAAACATCTAATATTATTACAAGGGAGGTTACTAGAACTTGAGATAGAAAATTGTATACCTAGCTATAACACCATTATCTAACATCAAAATCTTAAACTTTTATTTTAGCAATAAAGCACTTAATCTTGCAGTCATGGTTTTGCAAGTGGAAGAAGAAATGTAGTAAAGTCTTTATACAAGATTTGTTTAATCTTTTTTTACTTACATTTTATTATCAACTTTTTCAATTCTATGTTTATATTTAATTACTAAAATTGTACTTTTAATGATAAGCTCGGTATTAACGAATTTCTATTTCCCCGATGTGGGGAAACAACATTTTTTTACTGGCCTCTTAAAGCCACCCACAATTTAAAGAAAATTTACTTACATTAACGGCGAAAGACCTTGGAAGTCTATGGGGTTGATGTTGATAAATATGTTTAGAGGAAATGTCATTTATGTTTGTAAATTTCATTCAATTTGAACAAATAGTTCTCTCTCTCTCTCTCTCTCTCTCTCTCTCTCTCTCTCTCTCTCTCTCTCTCTCTCTCTCTCTCTCTCTCTCTCTCTCTCTCTCTCTCTCTCTCTCTCTCTCTCTCTCTCTCCCAAATGTTGGTGCAATTACGTTTGCTTAGAGAATATTTAAAATATCATAATAACATGATAGTAATGCCTTGATGGGTGCCTCCTTCACTCCGCTAGCCTATGGGACACCCTTGGGCAAGGTGGAGTACCCGTTTAGCCTCCCGATCAGGGTTACGTGAAGCCATATGTGCAGGTGGTGGATGAAGTTGAAGAGCAGCCGACAGATAGTTGTAGGTTATGGTCTCCAGCTTCACGACGGAAGGCAGATGATCTCTTTTTTGGGAGACATTGGCTACGGTCATCGACCAGTATGGTCACTGCTAGGAAGGAAAGCAATGGCAAACTACTTTCTTTACAGATGCCAAGAATATCATGTACTGGAGTCTTATCGATAATCAGAGAAACGGCGTAAATGGGTGCTCCATAGGAGCAGCCTCGACCGGTAGTGGTAGTCATGTGTACCAGGTGACTCCAGACCGTCATCATGAGACCGGGTGCAAAAGAATATCAACATTGAAAGTAGGAACTTGGAATGTAAGAACTATAAGTGGGGATGGGAAATTTGATAACATTAAGAATGAAATTAGAAGATTAAATATTAACCTTTTAGGTGTACGTGAGACCAGATGGACAGGAATGGGCATTATGACATCTGAGGAATATAGAATAATCTATTCTGATGGAGTGAAACAACAGCGAGGAGTAGCAATTATAATGAATACAGAGAGAGAAAAAATCGATCAAAGGATATTGGACTGTATCAGACAGAGTGTTACTGGTGAAGTTGAGTGGAAGACCTTTTGATGTCAACTTCATACAAGTTTATGTACCATCAGCAGACAGTAGTGATGACAGCATCGATGAATTTTATAGTGATTTAGAGAAAGCCTTCAAGAAATGCAAGAATTCTGAAGTAACTATCAAAATGGGTGACTTGAATGCCAAAGTTGGAAATCAACACTACCGATGCATAGAGGCCAAGTATGGACTAGGGGAACAGAATGAAAGAGGTTGCAGACTAGTGCAGTGGGCAAAAGAGCAAGATTTGATTATTGGAAACACCTGGTTTCAACAGCACCCAAGGAGATTATGGACATGGAGGAGTCCTGATCATAAGATTAGAAATCATATTGATTACATTCTCATCAACAGAAGATTTCGAAATGTCTTAAAAGTCGCAAAAACTATACAAAGCGCAAACTGCTACAGCGACCATAGATTAATCTTAAGCAATTTACATATAACATTAAAGAAAGTCAAATATTTACCAAGAAACACAAAGTTTGATCTACAAGCACTGAAGAGTGAAGAAATAAAAGATAATTTCAACGCAGAGGTAAAAAACAGATTCGATGCATTGTCCGATATGGAAATATTATTTCAAGACGTCAGTGACCAATGGGAAATGTTAAAGAAATCAGTCAACCAAGCTGCAGAAAAATCCATCCCAAAAATAAAGATAATAGGACGCAAGAAATGGATGACGGAAGACATCTTAAAACTCATGGAAGTAAGAAGAAATAACAAAAATAACAAGGAAACATATGAAGAGATTCATAGGAAAATTAGGAAACTATGCAAAGATGGCCGGTCTCTCTGGCTGAGGGGCTACAACACTTTCTCTCTGTAATCCCGTTTATCACGCAGAGTCTCGTAGCGGAGCGAGAGCTGAGGCGGTTCGACCCCCGCTCGTGACTTGCGGGATACTGAGCCGGCCGCTCAGAAAGCAATGGCAAACTACTGAGTGTAATCTTGCCAAGAGATCAACAGACAGATGAAAGATGCTGCTGTTGACAGCGATGTCCTGTACAGGATATGCGAATTAAAAAACTTTTAAAAGTTTAAAAATAAATGCAAAGATGCAAAAGAAACATGACTTGAGGAAAATTGCAAGGAAATTGAACACCAACACAACACCCGGAATACCAAATTAATGCACAAAAGAATTAATGACATTACTAACAATTAGCAGCTTTCTCCGTTACCCCGAATACTCTCATGGTTGACGTGGGCGCACAAAAACTTGAAGGGGTTCGAGTCGCGCCAGTGACTTACGAGAGTATGGAGCCGGTCGCTCAGAAAGTCGTGGCGTGCTGATGAGCGTAATCTAGCCTAGGAACCAACATACAGCTGAAAGATGCTGGTGTTGACCGCAATATCCTGAAACAGGATGGAAACGGGGTGGAAACAAAAAACAAAAAACTAACAAAAGAACACACACATCAACGGGTTGCCTAATAACCAAAGATGGCAAAATCATAATCGAAAAAGATCAAATTTTACATGCGTGGTCAGATTATGTGAAAGACCTTTATGATGATAAAAGAGAAGAACAATATGATCATCGGAATAATAATGAAGGACCAGCAATTTTAAAGATGGAAGTTCAGAATGTTCTTAACCATATGAACACCGGCAAGACCCCGGGTACAGATAACAATGATAACATCACAGTAGAAATTATCAATGCCTTAGAACAGGAGTCACCAAACTCTTTTCACGGCGGGCCGGATAACTGACAAAATGACGAGCGCGGGCCGGATAACTGACAAAATGACGAGCGCGGGCCGGATAACTGACAAAATGACGAGCGCAGGCCGGATACTCATTCTGTACAATACTTGCGCCGGGCTCCGTGGTGAAGGCCTTACGGACGCGGTTCGTAATCCCGTATACCCACGTTCGAAATACAGCTGTGAGCGATCTGGCAGCAGATAACGTTGCGCTGGTTTTTACGCTATGTTATGGGTGTCGGTCGTTCGAAAAGCAATGGTAAACTACTGAACATAAACTTGCCAAGACATCAACAACAGCAAACAATGCTGGTGTTGACTGCAAACGTCATGTAAAGGGTATACAGCTAACTTTAACAATAATTGCAAGCTAGAACGAAAGCTCTTGGAAAAAAAGACGAAAAACTAAGTTAATCATGGAAAGGGCGTGCAATGCACACAAACAAACAAACAAACAAACAAACAAAGACAACCAACATATTTATATTTATTTAGTAAACAAAGTTATCAAAGAAGACGACGTTAGCAAAAAGATAGTTACATCAGACATAGTGTGCACATATCCGAATCTCACAAACTAAGCAGCTAAAGAGGATAGTGAGTTTTGTGAAACTGAGGTGTGGCTTTCAAAATACCATCAATGTTTGGTTTGGAATTGCTGCATCCAATCAAGAGAATTGCTTTCAAATGTTCATCAGTCAATCTCATTCGATATGGTGACTTCACAGACTTCCTTTTTGAAAATGTTAGCTCACAGACATATGTTGTTCCAAACAATGATGTCATATCAGCGACAAATTTCTTAAGTTTCGGAAACTCAACATCAGGTAAGCAGCGGTACTTCCTTCTCAATGAGCTCCAACTGTAATTCAACTGGCACACCATTAAGGTTACAATCAAACGGATTCTGGAACAGAAGGATGCCACTCTCAAATCTGTCAGGATCTGAAAATCTCTCCAAACTCTTTGAAACAGTGAAAATGAGAAAGGTTTTCTCCTTCCAGTTGTGCTTCCAACAATGACAGCTTTCTTCGAAATCCTTTGATGGTTCTGTAGAGATCACAGACGAGGTAATACTTTCCCGGAAGTTTCAAGTTCAGTTCATTCATATCGACCAAAATTGACAACTTTGACAGCCAGGTAGGATCTGACAGCTGTGAATCAGCTTTATCTTTTTCAGTGAGGAAAACATCTGTTCCGTTTCGGAGCTTGTAAAAACGAAGCAGGACTTTACCGAAGCTGAGCCACCTGACTGATATGTGATAAGGCAAGTCACAGAATTCAGAATCAATTTCTTCAAGAAAAGCCTAGAACTGACGGTGAATGAGTGCATGTTCCCGAATGAAGTTCACAGCAGAAACTACTGGTTTCAGTACACAAGAAATATATAATTCTTTCTCACAGAGTACTTGCTGATGTACGATGCAGTGTATGAACAGAGCGCCCGGAATTTGCAAATTTTCCAAATGAGACCTGATCTGCCCAAACAGACCCTTCCTCACTACAATCATGTTTTTCCCTCATCAACTGTAACACTCGAAGCTGATTCCACCGAAGGTTGTTGTTGTTGTTGTTGTTGTTGTTGTTGTTGTTGTTGTTGTTGTTGTTGTTCTTCTTCTTCTTCTTCTTCTTCTTCTTCTTCTTCTTCTTCTTCTTTTTCAGCGTTCCGAGCCACTGAGGTTCTTTGCTGCAGATACAATCCGTCTCCATTCGTCTCTCCGGTTGACCGAATGTTATAGTCTTGGAAAATTGTTTGCACTTCCACGAAAATGTCTTTCCCAGCTGTTGTTCCATGCATGCTGCAAACGGACGCAATCTTTTCCGTTATCTGAAAGTCCAAATTGACACAACAAATGAACACGAGAAGTTGTGACGTACTCGAGAGATCAATAGACTCATCCAGCGCCAGAGAATACTACAAGTTCCTAGCTTTCTCGCGTATCTGTAGCACTATGTTTTCTCCAAGTTCTTCTTTTCTCCGCAGAACTGAACTTGCCGAAAGGCTGATAGTTCCAAACAAATCGGCTTTCTCAGGACACAAGTCATTTGCTGCTTTGATCACACACACTCTTTAATGACGTCGCCATCAGTAAACGGTATTCCTCGTTCTGCCATCTTATGCACTGTTTTGTAACTTGTATGAGTGACAGATTCATTTTCAACAAATTTTCTCTTGAAGAGATTTCTTTGCGTTTCAAAACCACGTTTCATGGTCTCATATTTCCCAGAGCGTAATTTTCCAGAAAACTGTTAATATGTTGATGGATGTTTTGTTTCGTAATGACGCTGAAGATTGTACTCTTTCAAAACGGCAACACTTTCGCTGCATATTACGCAGCTGGTTTTCTGGTCCTTTGTTTCCGCAAAGAAGTACTTGACTCCTCACTCGGCGTCCACTTTTCTTTTCCTATTAGCCATAATTAAGGGTGAAGTACACGGGATCTGAAGATGAAAAAGACATTACATTAGAAACATAATTAAAATTCTATTGAAACACAAGAAAAGCAGAGGACTAGGGGTCAGCTCATCAAAGGTACATATACAGTTTATAGGTACCTTTGTTTAACCGCACAGAGATGATAAAGATAATAGCACAACGCCGACGGTTCATAGGCCGTAGAAGAAGAGAGGAATAAGAAGACAAAGAGAATGTCATTCTATCTCTACAGCTAACAAGAAAAAACAACGATTTAGAGATGTCAGAAGAAATTCATGTCAGTGAACAGGGAATTAGAATAATGTAATTATAAAGATACAACAACATCCGATTAATAATGCCAATGCCCTAATATATAAAATTCATGATTAGATGAAATGACAAAATAGGCATCCCCATGAATAAACATACACATGATCATCCTTCACAGTACCATTGATTTTCCATCACAGCTTGGGTAGTCATCCAACACAGTACCAGTGATCTTCCATCACAGCATGGGTAGTCATCCAACACAGTACCAGTGATCCTCATCACAGCATGGATAATCATCCAACACTGTAACTGTAGTCTGATACACAAAACCAGCAATTATCAGACAAGATGGAACAAATTTCATTCATTCAGTAGCATGTCCTTTGCAGAACCTCGCTCCCATAACAACCTTCCGGAAAACCTCTCGATCATAAGCAAGATTTCCCGTTTCAGATACATCCATCTGGATATCATCCGCCACATCCTGCACCCATCTTCTCTTTGGCCTTCCTCTTCCTCTCTTCCCAGGCATATATCCGTCCATTATTGTTCTCAGGCACAGACATAGTTATTATATTCCTATATTCCTATTTAAACCATGAAGGTTCGTTCAAAACTCACCCCACAGCAGATAATCGTCAATCCATAATCAAGATCCTCTTGGATCTTTTGGATCTTCACAGGGCCTGTCTACCCTCTCAACTGCGGTCTGGAAAAACAGTGGCTACGCTCGGCCGTGCCTGGGGCATGTTCGCCCATCTACTTATTAGTGGCTCAGGGGTTTAAGTTCAAACCCTCTGCTGAAAATTAGACATCAGCATCTCTTCGGCCTAAGTTGTTCCCAAGGCCAAAGAGGCGAGAACATGGCTTTACTGGGCTGTTATAGGCACGCCAACACAACATCCCAGCATCCTATAGATTTTTACCAGGGTATAAAGGGATATGCTACTCCATACTCTTGTAGAGTCGCGGCAGTCGGCTTCATTTGGTAATAGAATATATCTCATAATAAAGTTTGCGAAATTTATAAATAGGGCTACCTAAATAAACAACCTAGTGCAGCCAGGAGGTCTCCGCACGTGTGAAGATCTCCTATTATTCTAAACATAATATTTACATTTAAATTGTATCCAACGTCTCGTATTTCATAGTTATATCCAGCAGTTCGAGTACCGACGGCGGGCCGGATGAAATGACGTCGTGGGCCGGATTCGGCCCGCGGGCCGTAGTTTGGTCACCCCTGGTCTAGGTGATAGGAATGAGAGAGATGACCATTAATAGGCGAAGTGAGTAGGACAAAACCTGGTCTGGCACAATCAAGGCCTGCATGCACTTATTTTCGCACTGGCGAAAGGCCGTGCAAGCTTATGGGGCTTATGTTGACAAATATTACAAATAGTTCCCCCCCCCCCCCACTCTTCCTCCCTCCTCTCTCTCTCTCTCTCTCTCTCTCTCTCTCTCTCTCTCTCTCGCTCTCTCTCTCTCTTTCTCTCTCTCTCTTTCTCTCTCCTCTCTCTCTCTCTCTCTCTCTCTCTCTCTCTCTCTCTCTCTCTCTCTCTGCTACATGCTGGTGCAATTACGTTTGCTTAGAGAATATTTCAAATATCATAATAACATGATAGTAATGCCTTGATTAATCACTACACTTATTTTCAAGCATTCTGTGGAATTTTTTTTTTTTCGCATATCCTATTTATATCGCTGTCACCACGAGCATTTTACCGCTGTTGTTGATGTCTTTGCAAGATTATGCACAGTATTATTCATTGCTTACTGAGCGACAATCTCAGATACCCCTGTAAGTAACCAACGCGACCCGATTCCCTACCGAATCTCGCGCAGCTGTTTCCCCACACGTGGATATACGGGATTACGGAGAAAATCGTTAATACCTTCGCCAGGGAGACGGCTCCGCGGAATTGCTAGATATCTAAAAGAAAAACAAACCCGACAAAGAAAATTGATGGTCCTTCATTGATGTCATTAATTCTTGTATGCATTAATTTGGTATTCTGGGTGTTGTGTTGGTTGTCAATTTCCTTGCAATTTTTCTCAAGTCATGTGTCTTTTGCCTCTTTGCATAGCAGTAGCTTCCTAATTTTCCTGTGAATCTCTTCGTATATTTCCTTGTTATTTTTGTTATTTCTTCTTATTTCCACGAGTTTTAAGATGTCTTCCATCATCCATTTCTTGCGCCCTATTATCTTTATTTTTGGGATTATTATTGTTGTTAGTGCAGCTTCTTGACTGACTTCTTTTATATTTTCAATTGGTCACTGACGTCTTGAAATAATATTGCATTGCCATATCGGACAATGCATCGAATCTGTTCTTTACCTCTACGTTGAATTTATCTTTTATCTCCTCACTCTTCAGTGCCTGTAGATCAAATTTTGCGTTTCTATTTGTATATTTGACTTTCTTTAAGTTTATATGTGCTTGCTTGCTTGTGTTCGTTGGCTTGAGCTCCAACGTGAAGTCCTGTAAGTCGGATGAAGACATCCTGGTGTCCAACATCAGTGTGATGTCATACAGGACCTGAGTTTTGCGTGAGTATCCGTTGTCCCATGTCTGGCTTATTGGTGTGCAGACTGGTGGTTCCTCGCCGTACAGGCAGACACTCTCCGACTTCAGAGGAATCGGCGATTCTACTGACTTTAGCCAGGACCCCGAAGGGACCTGTTGCCCAGGACGCTCGACGAGGACGCGTCAGTAGGTCTTGGCCAGTATATAACCCGGCCCTGGTGCCTTGGAAACACCTCTGCGTCCCAAGTTTATATGTAAATTGCCTAAGATTAATCTATGTTTGCAGTAGCAGTCTGCGCTTGGTAGGGGGACATAAACATCTAATATTGTTACAAGGGAGGTTACTAGAACTTGAGATAGAAAATACTATACCTAGCTATAACACCATTATCTAACATCAAAATCTTAAACTTTTATTTTAGCAATAAAGCACTTAATCTTGCAGTCATGGTTTTGCAATTGGAAGAAGAAAGGTATTAAAGTGTTTATACAACATTTGCTTAATCTTTTTCTACTTACATTTTATTATCAACTTTTTCAATTCTATGTTTATATTTAATTACTAAAACTGTACTTTTAATGATAAGCGCAGTAGTCCCGCATCTGCATTTCCCCGATGTGGGGAAACAACATTTTTTTACTGGCCTCTTAAAGCCACCCACAATTTAAAGAAAATTTACTTACATTAACGGCGAAAGACCTTGGAAGTCTATGGGGTTGATGTTGATAAATATGTTTAGAGGAATTGTCATTTATGTTTGTAAATTTCATTCAATTTGAACAAATAGTTCTCTCTCTCTCTCTCTCTCTCTCTCTCTCTCTCTCTCTCTCTCTCTCTCTCTCTCTCTCTCTCTCTCTCTCTCCCAAATGTTGGTGCAATTACGTTTGCTTAGAGAATATTTAAAATATCATAATAACATGATAGTAATGCCTTGATGGGTGCCTCCTTCACTCCGCTAGCCTATGGGACACCCTTGGGCAAGGTGGAGTACCCGTTTAGCCTCCCGATCAGGGTTACGTGAAGCCATATGTGCAGGTGGTGGATGAAGTTGAAGAGCAGCCGACAGATAGTTGTAGGTTATGGTCTCCAGCTTCACGACGGAAGGCAGATGATCTCTTTTTTTGGAGACATTGGCTACGGTCATCGACCAGTATGGTCACTGCTAGGAAGGAAAGCAATGGCAAACTACTTTCTTTACAGATGCCAAGAATATCATGTACTGCAGTCTTATCGATAATCAGAGAAACGGCGTAAATGGGTGCTCCATAGGAGCAGCCTCGACCGGTAGTGGTAGTCATGTGTACCAGGTGACTCCAGACCGTCATCATGAGACTGGGTGCAAAAGAATATCAACATTGAAAGTAGGAACTTGGAATGTAAGAACTATGAGTGGGGATGGGAAATTTGATAACATTAAGAATGAAATTAGAAGATTAAATATTAACCTTTTAGGTGTACGTGAGACCAGATGGACAGGAATGGGCATTATGACATCTGAGGAATATAGAATAAGAGAAACAACAGCGAGGAGTAGCAATTATAATGGATACAGAGAGAGAGAAATCGATCAAAGGATATTGGACTGTATCAGACAGAGTGTTACTGGTGAAGTTGAGTGGAAGACCTTTTGATGTCAACTTCATACAAGTTTATGTACCATCAGCAGACAGTAGTGATGACAGCATCGATGAATTTTATAGTGATTTAGAGAAAGCCTTCAAGAAATGCAAGAATTCTGAAGTAACTATCAAAATGAGTGACTTGAATACCAAAGTTGGAAATCAACAGGACGGATGCATACTGGCCAAGTATGGACTACAGGAACAGAATGAAAGACGTTGCAGACTAGTACAGTGGGCAAAAGAGCAAGATTTGATTATTGGAAACACCTGGTTTCCAATGGGGACGACCCGTTGCTGTGAAGTTGGAACTGCGACTAACTAACTAACTAACTAACTAACCTGGTTTCAACAGCACCCAAGGAGATTATGGACATGGAGGAGTCCTTATTGTAAGATTAGAAATCATATTGATTACATTCTCATCAACAGAAGATTTCGAAATGTCTTAAAAGTCGCAAAAACTATACAAAGCGCAAACTGCTACAGCGACCATTGATTAATCTTACGCAATTTACATATAAAATTAAAGAAAGTCAAATATTCACCAAGAAGCACAAAATTTGATCTACAAGCACTGAAGAGTGAAGAAATAAAAGATAATTTCAACGTAGAGGTAAAACACAGATTCGATGCATTGTCCGATATGGAAATATTATTTCAAGACGTCAGTGACCAATGGGAAATGTTAAAGAAATCAGTCAACCAAGCTGCAAAAAAATCCATCCCAAAAATAAAGATAATAGGACGCAAGAAATGGATGACGGAAGACATCTTAAAACTCATGGAAGTAAGAAGAAATAACAAAAATAACAAAGAAAACATATGAAGAGATTCATAGGAAAATTAGGAAACTATGCAAAGATGCAAAAGAAACATAACTTGAGGAAAATTGCAAGGAAATTGAACACCAACACAACACTCGGAATACCAAATTAATGCACAAAAGAATTAATGACATTACTAACAATTAGCAGCTTTCTCCGTAACCCCGAATACTCTCGTGGTTGACGTGAGCGCACAAGAACTTGAAGGGGTCGAGTCGCGCCAGTGACTTACGAGAGTATGGAGCCGGTCGCCCAGAAAGTCGTGGCGTGCTGATGAGCGTAATCTAGCCATGGAATCAACATACAGCTGAAAGATGCTGGTGTTGACCGCAATATCCTGAAACAGGATGGAAACGCGGGGGAAAAAAACAAAAAACACACAAAAGAACACACACATCAACGGGTTGCCTAATAACCAAAGATGGCAAAATCATAATAGAAAAAGATCAGATTTTACATGCGTGGTCAGATTATGTGAAAGACCTTTATTCTGATAAAAGAGAAGAACAATATGATCATCAAAATAATAATGAAGGACCAGCAATTTTAAAGATGGAAGTTCAGAATGCTCTTAACCATATGAAAACCGGCAAGACCCCGGGTACAGATAACAATGATAACATCGCAGTAGAAATGATCAATGCCTTAGAATAGGGGTCACCAAACATTTTTCACGGCGGGCCGGATAACTGACAAAATGACGAGCGCGGGTCGAATCACTGACAAAATGACGAGCGCGGGCCGGATACTCATTCTGTACAATACTTGCGCCCTCCTCCGTGGCGAAGGCCTTACGGACGCGGTTCGTAATCCCGTATACCCACGTTCGAAATACAGCTGCGAGCGATTTGGCAGCAGACAACGTTGCGCTGGTTTTTACGCTATGTTATGGGTGTCGGTCGTTCGAAAAGCAATGGTAAACTACTGAACATAAACTTCCGCGGACATCAACAACAGCAAACAATGCTGGTGTTGACTGCAAACGTCCTGTAAAGGGTATACAGCTAACTTTAACAATAATTGCAAGCTAGAACGAAAGCTCTGGGGAAAAAGTCGAAAAACTAAGTTAATCATGGAAAGGGCGTGCAATGCACACTAACAAACAAACAAACAAACAAACAAACAAACAAAGACAACCAACATATTTATATTTATTTAGTAAACAAAGTTATCAAAGAAGGCGACGTTAGAAAAAAGATAGTTACATCAGACATAGTGTGCACATATCCTAATCTCACAAACTAAGCAGCAAGAGAGGATAGTGAGTTTTGTGAAACTGAGGTGTGGCTTTCAAAATAGCATCAATGTTTGGTTTTGAATTGCTGCTTCCAATCAAAAGAATTGCTTTCAAATGTTCATCAGTCAATCTCATTTGATATGGTGACTTCACAAACTTCCTTTTTGAAAATGTTAGCTCACAGACATATGTTGTTCCGAACAATGATGACATACCAGCGACAAATTTCTTAAGTTTCGGAAACTCAACATCAGGTAAGCAGCGGTACTTCCTTCTCAATGAGCTCCAACTGTAATTCAACTGGCACACCATTAAGGTTACAATAAAACGGATTCTGGAACAGAAGGATGTCACTCTCAAATCTGTCAGGATCTGAAAATCTCTCCAAACTCTTTGAAACAGTGAAAATGAGAAAGGTATTCTCCTTCCAGTTGTGCTTCCAACAATGACAGCGTTCTTCGAAATCCTTTGATGGTTCTGTATAGATCACAGTCGAGGTAATCCTGTCCCCGAAGTTTCAAGTTCAGTTCATTCATATCGACCACACTGTCAGGGTCTTAAACCTGGCTCGTTATACCTAACACATGTGAGACAAGTACAAGTACAACATGATTGAACTTGAGACACAACGACACGAAGTTCAATGGATTTATTTACAGATCACATGCAATACGATCTAGTTTGGCATGTGATGATCATTACAATACATATATTATATATCAATACACTTACAGACAACCCACAGCTTACAGTCTATCTCACAAGATGTACAAGCACTCGACTTTCGGGCACAGAACTACACAAGCCTTTCTCTCCCCATACGTCCTGTCTGGTCCGAGTACCCCAGCTGTCTGTCTGTTTCTCGCAAAGAGCTTGCCCTCTGTGGATTGACGTCACGAGGACCGCGTGCGTATTGCTTTGTCCTTGCCTGACAGCTGGCTATCGCGTCAGCCAGCAACCTGCGGGCAGGTAACTAATACTCGCCTGGCTGGCGTAACGACGTCCCTGCATCCCGGTTGGGGACTATTCGCCTGGCGGGCGTAACGACGTTCCTGCATCTCGGCTTGAGATTCTGACACGCTCCCCCCCCCCCCCCCCGGGGCTTCTTCATGAAAGATCTCATCTTTCATGTATACTCTCTATATACATACCGGGTTAATATTTTAACCATGTCAGAATCGACCTTTCTGTTGTTATATACATTGGTATCGAAATACATAAAAAATGCATATATTGGCATAGAAATACATAAGAAATGCAAGTTGTATTTTAAGACATGTGGTGTTCAATCTTTACCACCTGCCAAGTTTCATCCCCTCGATGGATGATCACCTGAGTTGCAATATTGACCCAGTCAGATCGGTAGCACCAGCTTCCAAAGCAACTACCTCGCAACCTCTGAAAAAAAAGTAATAATATGCTTTTTGTAACCAAAAAACATCTGGTAAGACTGTAATACGGCTTTTATATAAGCCGCATTCAACGCTCGAGCTCTGACCTTATTTAGCCAGGAGCTCTTCTGTCGGTCTACAACGTCGGTAACCCTATACCATGCCCAGTTGACGACTGTCGCATCCTCCTTTAAAGTGTCGTCCCTGGAGTGACGAGAGTCGACACCCACATTATAATATTTTTTCCCTTATTAATATCCTGGAGAATCCACCAGCTTCCGTCCAACACACTCCATCAGCCCGTGGACACCTTTTCCTGTCACTCTCTCACTGTCGTACTATGCCCCCTCTCATACTTCTCCAACGCAACATACTCAACAACTCTTGCTTCTAAAAATTAATAAAGATTAATTTATTAAAAGAAAAGTGTAACGTATATGAGACGTGTATGTGAAGACAATGTGTGACGTGTTCTATAAAGTGTGTAGAATCGGACTCTCAGACAACCACCCAGTCAGCTGATCCCAGCAAGGATAGACCACAGCACGTTACGTCAGAACATGTACATCTCACCCAGTGCCGAAACCATCCTGCTGGATACTGATTTGCCTCTGTAGACCTCTGGTAATCCCATTTCATGATCATCAGAAATAGACACCGGTGGTATTAACAGTTAATCATGGACCGGTTGCACCCTACACAATGTCCGTTCCTATCGTTCCTAAAAAATGCACAAGTCCTTTGTAGTGTGTACACAGTTATTAATGTTAATTGTTACTGTACTTGATCCTCACTCGTGTCTATCTAGCCTCACGTATCATGTCTTGTGTTCTATTACACGAGATTATATCACACTAGGTAACTATTATCAGTAATGTTCTCAGTTAGTTACTACTGTCTGATGTTGTGTGGTGCATCAGTAATCATCACTCTCTTTGGTGAATCAACTTCCTTCTAGCTTTAGTTACGTTCTGTATGAAACTTTATTGATTGTTGAACTGGTGTTCTTCCGAATGGGATTTGAACCTTTCCTAAAAACTTGTTGAGTTTCCTCGGATCTGGTAGGGAACCTAGGATAGAAACAACACATCTGGTGATAGTACTAGTCACTGATCCTTTCAGCTGAGTGTAAGCCTATCGCCTTGCTTAATGATCTTTAGCTAACTAAACTTAGTCATAGAACAGATTAGCTACCCACCTAGAGCCGAATCAGGCTATGACAAGGAAAGACCCATAAACAGAGTGCAACCTCAGTATTCTATTCACCTTAGCAGAGCCAATATCACCACTACCCTACTCTATTCTTAACTAGCAGAGCTAGTATCACTATTCTACTCTAACTAGTTTCCACTAACAGTGCTAATCATCACACTATAGTTTTAACAAGGCTGCAGTCTATATTAATTAGAACTAATAGACTATATTGACTCCTTATGCAAAACCGCCTCATTCCCGGGATGGCTACTACACTTTGCCATAACGACACATGCTAGTTAATGTTAAATTTATCTAGCACTGTAGAGCTCTCCCACAAACACGTCCATCATAATCCACGGTTTTGGTCAACTCTGTTTCTCCCAATCATGGTTTATGGCAAAACCTCTAAAATGGTCACGTGACATGGTTGATGTCCTGCAAGTGTTATTTGTGGGCATATCATCCATTGTCAAGAATCGATTTTCTCCTTGCCTAGTCACTGTCAAAGTTGTCATCACTTGTTTAGATTCCCAAAACAAGCCAGCGAGTTCCTGTATACTCCCAACACAGTTGCCAGTAACCAGCCGTCAATCTTCTTGATGTTCCGGAACTAAGACTTGACAGATGTACTGTTTTCTTCCGAGCTTAGTACTTCCGTTTCCCCTCTGATATGTTTATGACTTGTCAAAGTGATATATGATTCAGCGCACTCACTTCCTCTATACCTCTGCCACTGTTTAATTTTGTCCGACAGGTGATGGCCAACATCCGATTGCCACTATGACCCCACTGCTTCCATCTGTATTCAAATGTTGACAAACTTGTCAAGGCGATGTCGGGATTCGTCTCCCGCACTTCCGAGTGTGGCCAATCCGTCAACCATATGTACAAGTACAACTGTTATTTCTGCCCGACCTGTTTTGGAAACACGTGCAGCCACAACTATGAATGTTTTCTCTGTATTAGTTGAAACACTTGTTGCTTAGCAGATAGTCCGGTTAATCAAAAAATCCTCTATAATAATCAACTGGTTAAACACACGGTTTTATTTTGTGACAACGACTTCTTGGAGTGTTAACAATCTGGCAACAACATGGCTATTTATATACAACACATATTCAAATACATTTCAATTTACTGCCCTTGGTGTAATCATGTAATAACAATTAAATGAAAGGGACATAATTTCAAAAGTTATCAAATCTAATATAATACAATTATTCTTCTATTTCTCAGCGTCATAGCTTGATGCTTTTCCATACTAGCGAAAACATGTCGATAGTATGACTAAGTTAATCAAGATATGATTCTAAGATTACACTAGTTGAAAAAATATTAATACACAATTCGTGTATTCGAACTTGGTGATTCATAAATATTTTAAAAGCGTCATAACTTTTTAAGGTTTTGTTTGTCGTCTGCTAATTTTGAACTAAATTTATAAATTATCCGGAAGTACACACGAGCAGCTGATGTTGAAAATTCTAGAACACACTTGTTCCGGTCTGATGTAGTAATTCGGAATGTAACTGTTCTGATTAGTTCATGTGTTCGTTGTTTCGCTGGAAAACTTCTGGATTTCGATTGACTGCAGTGGTGTAAATGTCAACGTTCATGTCATTCTTTCACACACGGATTAAAATACCACTGGATATGCTCCAATCGCAGATACCACTGATAAATTGGATAATTCGCTTGAGGTAAGTTCAGAGCGAATGTGGCACTGTTCTTGTTTCGTAATATATATACAATTAATATTGTTCGCTTTCTACCACACACTACACAATTATTCACGACACTTATTACAGTAATAATAAAATAAGAAAAACTATATATATTGGGAATGAACCCTATCACATCACATAGTAGACATAGACAGCTTTCGTGGAAAAGAAACTTCACTGATGGCTGTGTTGGTCTGAGTGTATTTAACACGCTGCACTCAGACATTAGTGCTTACTGGGTCGGTCGGACAACTGGACAAAAGATCGGCTATCTTGTTGGTTCTGCCAGCGATATGTCGAACTTCAAAGCTGTAATCTTGAAGTTTAAGAGACCAGCGCGCTATCATTTGGTTGGTAGGCACTCCTGAAGTGATAAATTTCAATGAACTATTGTCGGACTCCACAATAAAATGACGTCCCAGGAGGAATCGGGACAATTTAGATATACCCACCACTAAAGCGAGGGCTTCCAACTGTGGTGTCGACCAAGCGCGTTCTCTTGGTTTTAATTTTCTGGAGACGTAGTATACAGGATGTAGAATGTTATCATGTTCCTGTAACAGAACTGCCCCAATCGCCACGGAGCTCGCATCTGTGCGTAATCTGAAAGGAATATGTAAATTTGCCAATTTGAGAATGGGATTCTTTAAACTATTCTCAGAAAAATAAGATAACACTTTCTGGAATGCAAATTTTAGGCATTCATTGTTTACAATCTTTTCAGGTTTATCTTTCGTTAGTAGGTTAGTAAATATTTCAGTCAGTTCAGCAAAATCTGGTATGAACTGCCTATAATAATTTAGTAGTCCTAATACACTTCTGACTTGCTTTTTCGTAGTCGGAAGTGAGAGTTTCAGTATTTTGGACACGATGTTATCGTCTGTCGTGACAAAGCCATTAGATATTTTGTACCCCAAGAAGGATATTTCCTGATAGGCTATGTCTACTTTTGCAGGCTTTACCGTTAGTCCGTGCTGTCTGATAAGTTCAAATGTCTGCTGTAATGTCTTTATGTGGTCTGTCATTGTCTTTGTGTGAACACAAATGTCGTCCATGTAACAGATAATGTTTGGTATGTCCCCTAGTAAAAGTCGTGTCATACGTACGAATGTCGCTGGGGCATTGACAAGCCCAAATGGAAGTTTGCACCATTCGTACAGTCCCCAAGGTGTGGCAAATGCTGTCAGATGTCTGCTCTGTTCGTCTACCGTTATTTGCCAGTAACCTTTCGTCATGACTACCTTCGTAAAGAACCTAGAGTCTGTCAGTTCTGTCAGTAGATCTTCAGAGTTGGACATTGGTTCTAGATCTAGAAGAGTTATTTAATTTAATTTCCTATAGTCGACACAGAGTCTTATCGTGTTGTCCTTTTTTGCGTACCATGACCATTGGAGATGAGAAATGTGATTGGGATCGTCTAATGATGTTGTTTTTCTCTAAGCTAATGATTTCCTGATGTAAGTTTTCTTTGTAATGCAATGGAATGGTGTAAGGTCTGCATTTTATTGGTGTGTTTGAAGTGAGTGTGATGTGATGCTGTACTAATTCTGTTTGTCCTGGGTTGTTGGAGAAGATGGTGTTGTACTGTTGTATGAGATGTTTGCAGCTGTCTGTTTCTGCTTGAGTTAAGTTTGGGTTTATTTTGATTTCTTTCAAGCAGTTTGTCGTGTCTAATGCAGGTGTTGGAATTTCGTCACTATCTTCGTCATCTTCATGATCTATTATCACTGTACAGGCTGTTGTATCGTCTTGTTCGTTGTCTCTGTTGTAATATGGTCTTAGCATATTGATGTGGAATATTTTGTGTTTGTCTTTTATTTGAATCTCATAGTCTACAGCTGAAATCTGTCTTAATACTTTAAATGGTCCTTGCCAAGACTCAGTCAATAAGTGTCCCTCACTAGGTAAGAGAAGAAGTACGTCCTGTCCAGGTGTCAACGTTATTGTCCTGTTACCTTTGTCTGCATATTGTCTATATGTAGCACCAGATAATTTTAGTGCATCTTTTGCAATTATACAAGATTTGATGATTCTTTCACGCAATGATGTAACGTATACGTATGATGATATGGGTTTAAGTAAAGGAGTGGCTTCAGTTAACATTTGATGATAGATGCTCAATGGGCCACGTGGTTTGGCACCATAGATAAGTTCAAAAGGAGAGAATCCAGTACTAGAATTTGGCACTTCGCGATAAGCAAAAAGTATAGCAGGCAAGTATATGTCCCAGTTGTTGGGGTGTTCTTGCGTGACTTTAGCAAGCATATGCTTTAAATAACCGTTAAACATTTCTATGGTTCCGGTTGAGTGAGGGTGATATGGAGAATTGAAACATTGTTTCACCCCTAACATTTTGGTGAAAGCTTGAGTAGATGCGGTAATGAACTGACTTCCCCTATCTGATAGGATAGTGTCTGGAAATCCTATCCGTGAAAATATATGGAAGAAAACTTCCATTATATCATTGGCAGTTATGTTCTTTAGCGGAATCGCTTCAGGCCAGCGGCTACATAGATCAATAATGGTAATAATATATTTATTCCCTCTGGTTGTTATCTGATTCAGAGGGCCCACTATGTCGACAGATATTTTCTCAAAAGGTCGACTGGCTAAGTCAGTAATCTGTAACTTTGCCTGTGGGTGTTTACCTTTCTTCACTAGTTTTTGGCAGATGTCACAACTTCTACAATATTGTTTAATGTCATTGCAGAATTTGGGCCAATAAAACTGTGTAAGTAATCTTGATCTGGTCTTAGAGTATGCCATATGCCCTGCAAGAGGTATATCATGGGCAAGATGTAAGGCTTGCTTACGATACTCAATCGGCAAAACAGTTTGCTCTGTTGTGCTGTCACCTCTGGTATAGTACCTGGTGAGGATGCAATTTTTCAAAGCAAAATGCCATCTTGCATTTTTGGTTACCTTTGGCTTTTGGCCGACCAGATTAAAATATTTAGACAATGACGGATCAGCCTTTTGGGATGTTACAAAAGTCTCCTTCATGGTTTTAGGAGGTAGTAACACTTGGCTAAGCATTTCTATAGCCTCAGTTTGATTAATTTCATCTTGCACTCTAGCAGTAGATATGGTTACTGCGTTCACACATTCAATGATATCAGATGGTGATGAGACAGTTTGATCAATGATGTCATGAGATCTTAGTGCTACATTAGCTACCATACATTCATTTGGTGGTACAACATTATCAATGATGAAATGTGATGGTGATGATGTTATGTTCTCATCAATGCAAACAGATGTTATATCATGAGGCATATCATTCACCTCTGGTAAATTTCCAATGATAATATCACACACAGGGTTAGTTAATGCTGCGCATTTTACTTTCCAAGTGAGTAAAGGTGTTTGAATATATGCCGATGCTAGTGGGTACTTTTCAATATTTCCAGAGAATGTTCTGCATGTTACGTGCCTGCCTGTATAGTCTGTAGGCATTATGAACTTTCTCTTTAGTCCAATAAGTGAACTTCCGGTGTCCCGAAGGACTGTAGCAGGCTTGCCATTCACATATCCTTGATAGATGTTTATTCTGCCTTTAGAATCTATTACCAAATTAGCTTCTTCATTGGCAATAGGAATGGAGTGGCCGCATGTCAAAATGCCATCTTCATAAAAGGTATTACAAACAGTACATTTATTTGCGTTAAACATGTCAAAAGCCTGTGCTGAGTTCACGGGGTGTTTCTCTGATTGTTCTTCATCTGATGATGCACTATCAAATAAGGCGGCATTTGCTTTGTTGGTCATTTGCCTTCCTTTACAATCATGACGATAATGCCCGTACGCCTTACAGAGGAAACATTTACGTAAATTTCTGAAGGATTTACGTTCCTTATCTTGGCGATTTACGATGTTCTGTAGATATGTAAGATATGCGGGGTTCTTGTCACACATCTCACCTTGGTGGTGTGAAATTTTACAATATCTACAATGATTGTATTTCTCAGATGTAGGCTTATATGGTTTTTGCATATTATAGGGTTCTGGTCGGGGTTTTTCATAGTTAGCCGATGCTACAAAATTTGTATCAGTAGCTTCACTAGCAAAACAATGTTTATTGGCTGTATAATAAGCCGAACCACGTCTCTCAATCTGATCTACATTCGTACATTCATTCTCTTGCAAAAATTTTGAAAATGCTGATGGAATGGATGAGATGACTTTATCCCTGATGATAAGATCTTCTAATTTTTGATAATCTTTATCTATTTTAGCTGCTGAAGTCCATTTAGTAAATATGTCTCGGACTAAGCAGAGGTAGTCAAAGAACGTTTGAGTCGGTTTGGGGCTCAACTTGCTAAATTGTTCTCTGTAACCTGCCTCATCTAGCATAAAATGTGCCATAATCTTTGATTTTAGATAATGGTAGTCTTTTCTGAGGTCTTTGGGGATAGTCTCTATGACTTTCAGAGGCTCCCCTGACAAACTCCTCATATAAATAATATTCCATTCAGAAAGTGGGACCTGGTAATGGTCCATTAAAGTTTCAAAATTTTGGGTGAAGGCTGCAATGCAGTCACCCGAGGTATAATTTCTTACAATACCTTGATACTTTTTGTACTGGTTTTCTTTCTCCAGTCTCTCAGATTTCTTAGACTCTTTGTTTATAGCAGTCTCAGTCTCAAGTTGTTTAATTTTTAGTTGTAACTCAAGCTCTTCTCTTTTACTCTGAGCTGAGATTTCAGCCTTCTTTAATTCTAATTCTGCTTCTTTTGTCTTTGCAGATAGTTCTAGCTCTGTTTGTTTCAATGCTATTGCTGCCTCTGACTGCTTTAAGGCTGTTTCTGCCTCTACTTGCTTGGCAGCTCTTTCAGTCTCTGCCTGCTTTAATGCTCTTTCAGCCGCTCTTTCCTCGCGTTCGTTAGCTTTTTCCTGTACTAGGAGGTGTTCAGAGTATTTTCTTTCACTCCACTTTGTCAACTCGTCACCAGTTAACTTCAGCTTTAAACCCATCTCGATGAAATCATTTAATGAAGACATGATGGAAAATTTAAATGCAAATGAAATATCAGACACACAATTTGTTACAAATTGTTAGTAAAGTGAAAAATTTACAATTGTGTTCAACTTACAATTTGTGCCCAAATTTGCATCCGAAAGTATATAGAAAAGAAAATATACTCAAGTGTACTGGATGCGGTGGAGAACGGTTCAAAACAGGGCTAGGAACTGCAGGGTCGCTACTTCAAAACACAAATGACCTCTACGGGCAAGGGTTTCAGATGGCACAGAAAACCTGTTTTGTTTTTGGAGAAAATAAATTAGCGTCTATCTGATGTGGTGTGTATGCTTGTCACTAAGTTTTGATTAGGTTTGTATGGCGTTGAGTGTAATTGTAGGTCGTAATGTCGTTAGTCAACAATTGTTTTTCAAAACCACAAGTCACTTTCTTTCCGAAACTTTCTGCTTTCCACAATTAACTTCCCCAAGACAATCTAAATATATCTCAACACTCTACAACATTGATGACACATCACTTACATCAAGATGACATTCAGTAACGACATAGACATCAAGTTTACAAGATGGCGACAAGGTTACAATGGCGACAACTTCACAAGGTCAAAATGGCGACAAGTTACACAATCACTGATGTTTTACACGTTTACAAGATCAAACAAATGTATGTACTTTACGTTCACATCTAGCCTCCATATTCAAACAAATGTAATACTATATATGAGGATGAGCCTTCACGATCACATTTAAATGTACATTAAAGCTGGACAAAAGTCTTCACGTTTACAAATCTAGGTTTAAATCTTAATTAATTAAACCACGTTCATTTAAAGCTGGACGATGCTATCACGTTCATTTAAAGCCGGACGAGCCCCCACGTTCACACATGTCAGGGTCTTAAAACTGGCTCGTTATATCTAACACATGTGAGACAAGTACAAGTACAACATGATTGGACTTGAGACACAACGACACGAAGTTCAATGGATTTATTTACAGATCACATGCAATACGATCTAGTTTGGCATGTGATGATCATTACAATACATATATTATATATCAATACACTTACAGACAACCCACAGCTTACAGTCTATCTCACAAGATGTACAAGCACTCGACTTTCGGGCACAGAACTACACAAGCCTTTCTCTTCCCATACGTCCTGTCTGGTCCGAGTACCCCAGCTGTCTGTCTGTTTCTCGCAAAGCGCTTGCCCTCTGTGGATTGACGTCACGAGGACCGCGTGCGCCTTGCTTTGTCCTTGCCTGACCGCTGGCTATCGCGTCAGCCAGCAACCTGCGGGCAGGTAACTAATATCGCCTGGCTGGCGTAACGACGTACCTGCATCCTGGTTGGGGACTATTCGCCTGGCGGGCGTAACGACGTTCGTGCATCTCGGCTTGAGATTCTGACACACACTTGACAACTTTGACAGCCAGGTAGGATCTGACAGCTGTGAATCAGCTTTATCTTTTTCAGTGATGAAAACATCTATTTCGTTTCGGAGCTTGTAAAAAGGAAGCAGGACATTACCGCAGCTGAGCCACCTGACTGATATGTGATAAGGCAAGTCACAGAATTCAGAAATCAATTTCTTCAAGAAAAGCATAGAACTGACGGTGAATGAGTGCATGTTCCCGAATGAAGTTCACAGCAGAAACTACTGGTTTCAGTACACAAGAAATATATAAATCTTTCCCACAGAGTACTAGCTGATGTACGATACAGTGTATGAACAGAGCGCCCGGAATTTGCAAATCTTCCAAATGAGACCTGATCTGCCCCAACAGACCCTTCCTCACTCCAATCATTTTTTTTCCCTCATCAACTGTAACACCTCGAAGCTGATTCCACCGAAGGTTCTTCTTCTTCTTCTTCTTCTTCTTCTTCTTCTTCTTCTTCTTCTTCTTCTTCTTCTTCTTCTTCTTCTTCTTCTTCTTCTTCTTCTTCTTCTTCTTCTTCTTTTTCAGCGTTCCGAGCTGATGTACGATACAGTGTATGAACAGAGCGCCCGGAATTTGCAAATCTTCCAAATGAGACCTGATCTGCCCCAACAGACCCTTCCTCACTCCAATCATTTTTTTTCCCTCATCAACTGTAACACCTCGAAGCTGATTCCACCGAAGGTTCTTCTTCTTCTTCTTCTTCTTCTTCTTCTTCTTCTTCTTCTTCTTCTTCTTCTTCTTCTTCTTCTTCTTCTTCTTCTTCTTCTTCTTTTTCAGCGTTCCGAGCCATTGAGGTTCTTTGCTGCAGATACAATCCGTCTCCATTCGTCTCTCCGGTTGACCGAATGTTATAGTCTTGGAAAATTGTTTGCACTTCCACGAAAATGACTTTTCCAGCTGTTGTTCCATGCATGCTGCAAACGGACGCCAACTCTTCTGTTATCTGAAAGTCCACATTGACACCACAAATGAACAGGAGAAGTTGTGACGTACTCGAGAGATCAATAGACTCATCCAGCGCCAGAGAATACTACAAGTTCCAAGCTTTCTCGCGTATCTGTAGCACTATGTTCTCTCCAAGTTCTTCTTTTCTCCGCAGAACTGAACTTGCCGAAAGGCTGATAGTTCCAAACAAATCGGCTTTCTCAGGACACAAGTCATTTGCTGCTTTGATCACACACACACTCTTTAATGACGTCGCCATCAGTAAACGGTTTTCCTCGTTCTGCCATCTTATGCACTGTTTTCTAACTTGTATGAGTGACAGATTCATTTTCAACAAATTTTCTCGTGAAGAGATTTCTTTGCGTTTCAAAACCACGTTTAATGGTCTCATATTTCCCAGAGCGTAATTTTCCTGAAAACTGTTAATATGTTGATGGTTGTTTTGTTTCGTAGTGACGCTGAAGATTGTACTCTTTCAAAACGGCAACACTTTCGCTGCATATTACGCAGCTAGTTTTCTGGTCCTTTGTTTCCACAAAGAAGTACTTTACTCCTCACTCGGCGTCCACTTTTCTTTTCCTATTAGCCATAATTAAGGGTGAAGTACACGGGATCTGAAAATGAAAAAGACATTACATTAGAAACATAATTAAAATCCTATTGAAACACAAGAAAAGCAGAGGACTAGGGGTCACTGGTGAAGCTACAGCTCATCAAAGATACATAAATCAAAACAAATCAAATCATCTTTATTGGGGTCACAAATTGGGCGCGCAGGCCCGTCTTACATTCGGCCCTTCCAATCACTCGTCTTTCGTTCATCAAGAGCATTACACATTTACATAGGAAGAAAAATAAACATTGTGAAATGAATGTTGTAAACATAAACAAGGCTAATTACCATGTTATGAGGCCCATCTCCCACCTATCCATACATCACCCCACCCACACAACACCCCCACCTACCCACACACACGCACACCAAGGACACATACATACCCCACCAACCGACACACACGCACACCAAGGGACACATACATACCCCACCAACCGACCCATCCCCCTCCCGCACATCCCCCACCAACACACACTGCCCTCACCTGATCCCCCAACCAAAACACATTCGCCACCAACAAACATTCCCCCACCAACCCACACATCCCACGCCCATCCACATACACATCCTACCCCACACATCCTCTCCCCACCCACACCTCAAACCACCCATCCCCCAACCACATCTCCATCGACAACATATTCCCCACCCACACACACAATCCCCCACCAACCCACACATCGCACATCCACTCACACATCCCCAAACCATATACACACATCCCCACCAACTGACATGTCCCTACCCCCCCCCCCCCCCCACACACACATCTCCCTAACCACCCATACATCCCCAATCCACTCACACACACCCCACCATCCACACATACAACTTCCACCCACCCACACATGCCTTAACCTAATCCCCCACCACACAATCCCCCACCCGCACATCACATACACCCCCTACCACGCACTATTCCCAACCCACGCACCACACACACACATATCCCTCACCAACACATCCCCACTTACACACCACACACATATCCCCCACCCAGATACCACACAATATTCCCACCCACACCCACACAGATACCCGTACCCATCCACCCCACATACCCCCACTCACACACCACAAAAATCCCCCACCCACACACACATACCTCACCCACACAATATCACCAACCAACACACCACACACCTCTCCCCACCCACACACGCATTCCCTACCCGTCCACCAACACACACTCACTCACACATCCTCCACTACGCACCCACACACCCCCACCCACCCACTCCCAACCAAACATCTCTCGATCACAATACCCCTACCCCCACACACATCCTCCACCCATTCACACATCCCACCCCGACACATACAACTCCCTCACCCACCTACACATCCCTAAGCCACTCACACACCCCACCCACACACACACATCTCCCACCCACACTCCCCCACATACTTCCCCCAACCACCACAATCCCCTGCTCACCCACACATATACCCCACCCATACGCACATTCCCCACACCCATCACACACATCCCCCACACCACACACTATCCTCCACCCATACCACCACAAACATACCCTCCACCCACACATCATTCACACATCCCCCACCAACACACCGCACACATATCTCAAACCCACACACCATACACTTCTCCCCACCCGCCCTTCCATCCCAAATCCACCCAACACAATCCCCTACCCACACAACCCCCGCCTCCCACACATACTTCCTCAAACCATCCAGACGTCTCCACCCACATAAACACACATCCCCTGCATCCGTCCCATACACATATCCTCCACCCATACACACATCCCCCACACCCATTCCAACACCCCTACTTTCACCCCCACACATCCATCCACACATCCCACCAACACCCACAAATACCACTACCCACCAAAACCCACACACCCCAACCCATCCAAATGCATACCCCCACCCACACACACCCACCCACACATATCCCCACACTCACACACATCCTCCACATACACTCACACTTCCTCACATCTAGACACATACAAAATGTCTCACGTTAGTATTTAAACTAGTATGAACAAACTCCCACACTTTACTCACACACATACACTGACACTTGTCATGAGCAGTCTCATAAAAATGTTAAACATGGAGAAAAATGTGTACATAAAATGTATGTGACGTAAAAATAGTGATGCTTTCTCTCTCTCGCTCTCTCTCTCTCTCTCTCTCTCTCTCTCTCTCTCTCTCTCTCTCCCTCTCTCACACACACACACACACACACACACACACACATTCACTCTCACACATTCACTCTTCCGCTCATTCATTCACTCTCACGCATTCACTCTCCCGCTCATTCACTCTCACTCATTCACTCTCCCGCTCACTCATTCACTTTCCCGTTCACTCATTCACTCTCCCGCTCACTCATTCACTCTCCCGCTCACTCATTCACTCTCACGCTCACTCGTTCTGTCTCTCATTCACACTCACTGACTCAAACTACAGTAATGAACATGAGTTAATATTATGCATGATAAAATCAAATGGTATTTAACTGATATTATGACAGATGAGAATACACAAACATATGGATTCGCGTGTTACATAACATGCGTGTTACATGACATGCATCTGCTCAGCTCTCTCTCTCTCTCTCTCTCTCTCTCTCTCTCTCTCTCTCTCTCTCTCTCTCTCGCTCTCTCTGTATTCTTTCATATACACACACTCACACACACACACTAACACATCAACTCTCCCACTGTCTCACTCTCTAACACACAATCCTTCACACACACACACACTCACTCTCTCAATCACACTCTCTCACACATACACATGAACGCATGCACGCACGCATACACTCCCTCACTCACTCTCACACATACACGTACGAATGCATGCACTGACACATTCCCCCACCATTTCTCGCTCAATCACTCTCTCCACACACACGCATGCACGTGCGCACACACGCATTCACTCTCTCCCTCTCACTGACACCCACTCTCTCTCTCTCTCTCTCTCTCTCTCTCTCTCTCTCTCTCTCTCTCTCTCGCTCCCACACGCACACACATATATAGTGAACAATTATAGTTAAACAATTATAATGAACAATTATACTGAACAATTATACCAGTAAATGAATTATGGTGGCATATATTCGGTATGGATTAAGTATTGAAAGAGTTTTCGGTTAAATATGTAGGGACTCATTGGAGTTTTCAGATCTGGAGGCAGATCATTCCATAAGTGAGCACCAGAATAGGCGAAACATGTTTTGTATAGGTCCAATCTAGGCTTTGAGACATGTAACAAATTTAGGCGCTTGCTGTTCATTGCATTAGATTGAATCAGCGGCAGAAGATACTCTGGGGTATTTTGAGATATAATTTTATTCACTAATTTGGCTTTGTTGAAAAGGAAGCGCTTTTGTAGTGGTAGAAGTCTTAGATGACTGTACAAATTATTACTTTCAACGTGCTTTATGTCAGAAACCAGACAAATAGCGCGGTTTTGTAGAGAACATAGTCGTTTTAAATTAGATTTAGGGCAACCATCCCAAACTGTGGAACAGTAATCGAGATGAGATTGGATATAGCATGTATAGAATATTTTTCGTGTGCTTTCGTCCAGGAAGTGCTGAATTTTAGCAAGTTGGTAAACTTTTTGTGCTATTTTCTTGGTAAGAGCATGAACATGAGAGCTCCAGTTCAAATGGTTGTCTATTAAAAGCCCTAGTGTTTTATGTTCAGTCACATTAACTATAGGTAACGTGCCCATGCGGAGTTCGAGCGGTGATCCAGTTATGGCGAGTGTCTGTAGTTTTTGTCTGGTCGTTATTAGCATGGATTTGGTTTTGTCGATGTTAATTTGCATGCGGTTTTCATTGCTCCATCTAGTAAGATTATCAAGCTCCTTTTGTAAAGAATTCTCTAATTCACTACGGTTTTCTTGACTAGTATATATAGTGCAGTCGTCTGCGAATAGATCACAAGTTGTATTGATATATAAAGGAAGATCATTAATATAAACTGCAAAAAGCAGCGGACCTAGTATTGAGCCCTGAGGCACACCAAAATTAAGCTGTGTGGGTCTTGATAGACAGTTGTTGAAGGACACGACTTGTTGCCTGTCGGATAGAAATGACGTAATTATGTTCACCATGTTGGTGCTTGTCTTCATTTGCTTTAGTTTTCTAATTAAAATATCGTGATCTACCATATCAAAAGCTTTTTTAAAGTCTACAAACACCGCTCCACAAATTCTACCGTTGTTGATGTTTAAGTGCCAGTTATCGGTTATTTTTGTTAGAGCACTATGGCAAGAATATTTAGGTCGAAACCCAGATTGACTGTTAATTATTAGATCATTGTTAATTAAATGGTGTAACGTTATTTTATGAATGTGTTTTTCTAGTGGTTTTGATAGCGACGATAGTAAGGAAATAGGTCTATAATTACCCAAAACGCTATTATCGATTGAGCCATTTTTAATAAGCGGAAACACTTTAGCAATTTTAAATGCAGATGGAAAGTAGTTTTTGGCCAGGCACTGGTTATATATGAACGTTAAGGACTCGCTAATGACTGGTGCAGCACAACGAAGAATTCTATTACTGATACCATCTAGGCCGTGTGAGTTTGTTGATTTGAGGTTCAAGAGATATTTATAAACGTCTGCAACAGACATTAAAGGAATCTCAGCGGGAATATTTCTGGCGCACTTCTCCTCACAGAATGATGCCAGTGAACTTAAATTACACGATGAGTCTGGTATTGAAGACTTTAGATTCTCTATTTCTGATTGAAAGAACCAACTGAATTCATCGCATGTTATAGAATTTGGTATTGCTGATTCTGTAGGGCGTTTCTTATTGGTTAGCAAGTTAATAGCCTTCCATATATTTGTACTGTTTGAATTATCTACAATCAAATTTTTAAAATGATCTTTTTTTATCCTACGAATTTCATATTTAACTTTATTCCTTAGTCTGCGGTAATTGATGAAGTCTTTATTTTTGTGTGCTGTATCTCGCTCTCTCATGATTTCCAGCACTTCTCTAGTGACCCATGGGGATTTATGTTGATTTTTGACTCGAACTTCTTTGATTGGCACGTGTTTATCGAACACATTGTAGACTGTCTTCGTCCAGAAAGCTAATGCATCGTCCGGGTCAGGAACTTGGTAAACGTGATCAAGGGCTGCTTTTCTTAAGTCTTGCAAAAATAAATCATGGTTAAATGCTTTATAATTCCTAAATTTGATACTTACATGTTTATGTTTAAGAGGTTTGAACCCAATTCTTGACCATGTACAACATACCGGGTAGTGGTCACTAACTGTACAAACAGGAACAGAACATTCAATAATATTATCTGGACAAGTAACATATATATGATCAATTATAGTTGAGGATGTGTCAGTAACCCTTGTGGGACGGTTTATTAGTTGTTTGAAATTGTAAGAAAGAATGATATCGTCCCATTCTGGTTGGATTTACTAATATCTATGTTGAAGTCACCTAGTATCATAACTTCTCTACCTGCTGTAAACACTCTATCCATCATTGTAGTGAAACAGTCATACCAACTTTACCCGGCACAAGAGTTCCTATATAGGTATCCAACGAGAAACGGCTGTTGGCTGGCTGGCTTCACCTCTAACCAAACACATTCTATCTCTACTGTCTCGAGATCACTTCTACGGGACCAGTTGAGAGAATTGGAAATGTATACAGCAATACCTGTCTCTAATTTTTGATTTGCATCTTTCCGAATTACTTTAAACCCCTTAAGTGAGATTTCGGAGTCGGTTATTTTGTCGTTAAGACGACTTTCTGTGATTCCAAACACATGGAACTGTTTGGACAGTATTACCGAGAGCTCAGGTAATTTGTTGAGCAGATGAAAGATGTTGAGATGGCCTATATATAGACCATTTTTGCTGAGCCACTGATCGTGATTAGCGAACATTCCAAACTAAAAGGAAGATGTCGCTTGTGGTATACAAATTGCAGGGATCTTGAAACTTTATTTAGAAATAGTTAAGGCTGTTAGAGGGGGCAGGAAAATGTCTTTGCTGGAGTGATATCATGAATGCTTGGTGCATGGATTGTATCGCATTAGCTGCTGAAGTTGACGGTTCCACTCACAGGGTTGTAGATTACCGTCCAGCGAGGGATTGCTATGAGTGTCACTGGAAGTGCCTACATTGGAAGCAGGCATCGACGGTACAGCACCATTGTTTAACGGTGTCCCCTTTGACATCATAGAGGGAGACTGTTTTACGGGCAAGGTAGGAAACAAAGTATCATATTTAGCAACATTTGGATTGGAGCGTGGGTTGCTATTCACAACATTGTGTTCCTGGGGTACAGGCAAGGGTGGTGTGGGAAGAGAAGGAGTGTTTTCTGAACACAGTGAGATGGCTGTTGCCGGAGGTGAAGTACGGTTTACTCCTGTAACTGGTGCTGGTTGTTGTGCACGTTCGGGATATTTTATGTTCTTCGCTAGGAAGCTACTTCCTAGCTTGGAACAATGTATTTGATCCCTGTATAGTTTTTTCTTAGGAGCTCCGGACGGTGACGTAAAGTAAGGGGTGTTATTTATGAAATTCATGCTATTATTTTTACAGAATTTATATAACGTTAGATTAGCAACATCGGCAGTACGACGCTGGAACCCGTAACATGGTGGAATGATGGATGAAATAAACAAAGATTATTTCGGAAATCTATTGCGCAACAGCACCTCCAATGTAGCTAGTTGTGAAGTGCTGATGATTTTATTATCCATTATGTCATTAACACCAATATGGACTGTTGCTCTCCTAATTCGGTCGTTCACTTGGAATCGTCGCAGTGTAGCGGTCAGCCTGTCAATGTCAGCGCCTGGTACAGGGTAGATTGAAGTTGATTCGCTGTCAGAAGATGACATGCGATCACTATAGATTCCCTTCAGCAGGGAGTCTCCAATGACGACATGTGTTGCACTATGATCTATGGTTATTTCACGCTGCTGGAGTGTCCGCTTGGTCTGTTGTTGCCACTGGTCACTGTCGTCTTTCTTGTGTTTTTGTTTATTATATCTTGCTTGCGTTGGTTGTTGATATCCAGTAGTGGTAACGACTGAGCTTTGTGATTCCAAGTCTGCTGCTGGAGAGTCTACACTTAAGGCCTGGAACCTGTTGCTGACATGCACATCGATGGGGTAGATAGATGGTGTGCGTTCTACAGGTTTAGTGGTGGTTTTGTTGCTTGTAGAAACTATCTGTATGTCATTATGCGACGAACATGCACTGGTAACACACGCATCTACAACACCATGGATACTTTCTGTTTGTGCACTTTTATTAAATGACTGTGCACGCTTTAGTTTCAAGGCATGTATGGATGTTTTAAAAGTCTCCTTCTCTTCTTTAAGAATTCGGATTTCCTCTCGAAGAAGAATGTTTTCTTTTTTAAACTCCGCAATAATGTTAGTGGTGTTGTTGGTAATAAAATCTTTTAACCTCGTCTCCAAAGCCTGAATTAGATCACGACAACAATCATTGTGGCTCTGTGTTTCGGCCGAAGAAAGCGTCTTTGAAGGTGATGTGTTAGTTTGATAAGACTGAGCTGGCGAATTGTGTTGTTTGTCCAGCTGGACATCAGTGTCTGATTGTTCACTAGACAACGTGATGGATGTTGGCGATGAAGATGATCGATTCAGTCGCTGAGCTGGCGTGCTAACTAACTTTTGTCCCGCCTTGTTTTGTTTACATTTTTACATCGCTTTGACACAGTTGATGATCGTAAGTTGGAGGACATGTTGCCAATATAGGCAGCTCGACAAGGCAAGGAGTAAATAAAACTGCAGGCCTTTCTGTAGATCGTGCGTGGCGCTTATCTCTTGCTAGTCACACATAGTTAAGTCTCACGTTGTCGTGAATCAATAATTGGTAAAAATCAAAAATGGATGCTCTTACCCTCACGTATCACAATGAAATCTTTATTTAACTAAATAAACAGTCACATAAACTTGACAGTTGAGAGTGTGTAAATTCAGCACAATAATGGAGTAAATAAAAGCGCCGGCCCTTCTGTAGGGCGTGCGTGGTGATTATCACTTGTTAGCCCCGCATGGCTAATTCTCACGCTGACGTGGATCGATAATTGGTAACATTCAAAAACGGCTGCTCTTACCATCACATATCACAAAGAATCCCTCATTTCACTGAATAAAAGGTCACATAAACTTGAAGTGTTGAGTAGTATGTAAATCCACTCTTAGAACGAACACAATGATATACACAACATCGCGATTGAATTAAGTAAACTTGTTAAAATATTCAAAAATCGAGAGAGCATGTGAAGACACGTCCGCTCGTTACCGGAAACCGGTACAGTTTATAGGTACCTTTGTGTAACCGCACAGAGATGATAAAGATAATACCACAACGCCGACGGTTCATAGGCCGTAGAAAAAGAGAGGAATAAGAAGACAAAGAGAATTTCATTCTATCTCTACGGCTAACAAGAAAAAACGACGATTTAGAGATATCAGAAGAAATTCAGGTCAGTGTACAGGGAATCAGAAATAATGTAATTGTAAAGATACAACAACATCTGATTAATAATGCCAATGCCCTAATAAATAAAATTCATGATTAGATGCAATGACAAAATAGGCATCCCCATGAATAAACATACACATGATTATCCTTCACAGTACAATTGATATTCCATCACAGCTTGGGTAGTCATCCAACACAGTACCAGTGATCTTCCATCACAGTATGGGTAGTCATCCAGCACAGTACCAGTGATCCTCATCACAGCATGGATAATCATCCAACACTGTAACTGTAGATTATGTGATTGTTTCGGGATTTGAAATTTAAATATTGAGCACAACCTACTACTGGCAACGCCGATCGCATTCTGGTATGAACCTAAGGCCTATCCACGTCAATATGGAAGCACTATACTCGAGTTTCGCCCTCATTTGAGCTCGTCAGTAGTGCATATCCCTGACCGGATCCGGAAACAGACCCGGATCACGCGTGTGAAGCGGGTGTGTAACCACGCGGCACACACTGGACACACCAAATTATCACAACAGAATATAACAACGCTACCCATCGTAGGCTATGCTCAAGATTGCCCAATCGCAGCGACCGACGTCCGTCAATCGATGGGACCCGAACGATCAGGACTGTAACTGTAGTCTGATACACAATACCAGCAATTATAAGACAACAAGATGGAACAAAGGTCATTCCTTCAGTAGCATGTCCTTTGCAGAACCTCGCTCCCATAACAACCTTCCGGAAAACCTCTCGATCATAAGCAAGATTTCCCGCTTCAGATACACCCATCTGGAGATCATCCGCCACATCCTGCACCCATCTTCTCTTTGGCCTTCCCCTTCCTCTCTCCCCAGGCATTTACCCCTCCATTATTGTTCTAAGACACTGACATAGCTATTATATTCCTATATTCCTATTTCAACTATGAAGGTTCGTTGAAAACTCACCCCACAGCAGATAATCGTCAATCCACAATCAAGATCCTCTTGGATCTTTTGGATCTTCACAGGGCCTGTCTACCCTCTCAGCTGCGGTCTGGAAAAACAGTGGCTACGCTCGGCCGTTCCTGGGGCATGTTCGCCCATCTACTTATTAGTGGCTCAGGGGTTTAAGTTCAAACCCTCTGCTGAAAATTAGACATCAGCATCTCTTCGGCCTAAGTTGTTCCCAAGGCCAAAGAGGCGAGAACATGGCTTTACTGGGCTGTTATAGGCACGCCAACACAACATCCCAGCATCCTATAGATTTTTACCAGGGTATAAAGGGATATGCTACTCCATACTCTTGTAGAGTCGCGGCAGGCGGCTTCATTTGGTAATAGAATAATAAGGTTCGCAAAATTTATAAATAGGGCCACCTAAATAAACAACCTAGTGCAGCGAAGAGGTCTCCGCACGTGTGAAGATCTATTATTCTAAACATAATATTTACATTTAAATTGTATCCAACGTCTCGTATTTCATAGTTATATCCAGCAAGTTCGAGTACCGACGGCGGGCCGGATGAAATGACGTCGTGGGCCGGATCCGGCCCGCGGGCCGTAGTTTGGTCACCCCTGGTCTAGGTGATAGGAATGAGAGAGATGACCATTAATAGGCGAAGTGAGTAGGACAAAACCTGGTCTGGCACAATCAAGGCCTGCATGCACTTATTTTCGCACTGGCGAAAGGCCGTGCAAGCTTATGGGGCTTATGTTGACAAATATTACAAATAGTTTCCCCCCCCCCACTCTTCCTCCCTCCTCTCTCTCTCTCTCTCTCTCTCTCTCTCTCCTCCTCTCTCTCTCTCTCTCTCTCTCTCTCTCTCTCTCTCTCTCTCTCTCTCTCTCTCTCTGCTAAATGCTGGTGCAATTACGTTTGCTTAGAGAATATTTCAAATATCATAATAACATGATAGTAATGCCTTGATTAATCACTACACTTATGTTCAAGCATTCTGTGGAATTTTTTTTTTCCGCATATCCTATTTACATCGCTGTCACCACGAGCATTTTACCGCTGTTGTTGATGTCTTTGCAAGATTACGCACAGTATTATTCATTGCTTACTGAGCGACAATCTCAGATACCCCTGTAAGTAACCAACGCGACCCGATTCCCTACCGAATCTCGCGCAGCTGTTTCCCCACACGTGGATATACGGGATTACGGAGAAAATCGTTAATACCTTCGCCAGGGAGACGGCTCCGCGGAATTGCTAGATATCTAAAAGAAAATCAAACCCGACAAACAAAATTGATGGTCCTTCATTGATGTCATTAATTCTTGTATGCATTAATTTGGTATTCTGGGTGTTGTGCTCTTTGCATAGCAGTAGCTTCCTAATTTTCCTGTGAATCTCTTCATATATTTCCTTGTTATTTTTGTTATTTCTTCTTATTTCCACGAGTTTTAAGATGTCTTCCATCATCCATTTCTTGCGCCCTATTATCTTTATTTTTGGGATTATTATTGTTGTTAGTGTAGCTTCTTGACTGATTTCTTTTATATTTTCAATTGGTCACTGACGTCTTGAAATAATATTGCATTGCCATATCGGACAATGCATCGAATCTGTTCTTTACCTCTACGTTGAATTTATCTTTTATCTCCTCACTCTTCAGTGCCTGTAGATCAAATTTTGCGTTTCTATTTGTATATTTGACTTTCTATAAGTTTATATGTAAATTGCCTAAGATTAATCTATGGTTGCAGTAGCAGTCTGCGCTTGGTAGGGGGACATAAACATCTAATATTGTTACAAGGGAGGTTACTAGAACTTGAGATAGAAAATGGTATACCTAGCTATAACACCATTACCTAACATCAAAATCTTAAACTTTTATTTTAGGAATAAAGCAGTTAATCTTGCAGTCATTCCTTTACAATTGGAAGTAGAAAAGTATTAAAGTGTTTATACAACCTTTGTTTAATCTTTTTTTACTTACATTTTATTATCAACTTTTCAAATTCTATGTTTATATTTAATTGGTAAAACTGTACTTTTAATGATATGCGTTGCATCTTTGTAAGTTCTATTTCCCCCGATGTGGGGAAACAACATTTTTTTACTGGCCTCTTAAAGCCACCCACAATTTAAAGAACATTTACTTACATTAACGGCGAAAGACCTTGGAAGTCTATGGGGTTGATGTTGATAAATATGTTTAGAGGAAATGTCATTTATGTTTGTAAATTTCATTCAATTTGAACAAATAGTTCTCTCTCTCTCTCTCTCTCTCTCTCTCTCTCTCTCTTCTCTCTCTCTCTCTCTCTCTCTCTCTCTCTCTCTCTCTCTCTCTCTCAAATGTTGGTGCAATTACGTTTGCTTAGAGAATATTTAAAATATAATAGCATGATAGTAATGCCTTGATGGGTGCCTCCTTCCCTCCGCTAGCCTCTGGGACACCCTTGGGCAAGGTGGAGTACCCGTTTAGCTCCCGATCAGGGTTACGTGAAGCCATATGTGCAGGTGGTGGATGAAGTTGAAGAGCAGCAGACAGATAGTTGTAGGTTATGGTCTCCAGCTTCACGACGGAAGGCAGAGGATCTCTTTTTTGGGAGACATTGGCTACGGTCATCGACCAGTGTGGTCACTGCTAGGAAGGAAAGCAATGGCAAACTACTTTCTTTACAGATGCCAAGAATATCATGTACTGCAGTCTTATCGATAATCAGAGAAACGGCGTAAATGGGTGCTCCATAGGAGCAACCTCGACCGGTAGGGGTAGTCATGTGTACCAGGTGACTCCAGACCGTCATCATGAGACTGGATGCAAAAGAATATCAACATTGAAAGTAGGAACTTGGAATGTAAGAACTATGAGTGGGGATGGGAAATTTGATAACATTAAGAATGAAATTAGAAGATTAAATATTAAACTTTTAGGTGTACGTGAGACCAGATGGACAGGAATGGGCATTATGACATCTGAGGAATATAGAATAATCTATTCTGATGGAGAGAAACAACAGCGAGGAGTAGCAATTATAATGAATACAGAGAGAGAAAAATCGATCAAAGGATATTGGACTGTATCAGACAGAGTGTTACTGGTGAAGTTGAGTGGAAGACCTTTTGATGTCAACTTCATACAAGTTTATGTACCATCAGCAGACAGTAGTGATGACAGCATCGATGAATTTTATAGTGATTTAGAGAAAGCCTTCAAGAAATGCAAGAATTCTGAAGTAACTATCAAAATGGGTGACTTGAATGCCAAAGTTGGAAATCAACACTACCGATGCATAGAGGCCAAGTATGGACTAGGGGAACAGAATGAAAGAGGTTGCAGACTAGTACAGTGGGCAAAAGAGCAAGATTTGATTATTGGAAACACCTGGTTTCAACAGCACCCAAGGAGATTATGGACATGGAGGAGTCCTGATCATAAGATTAGAAATCATATTGATTACATTCTCATCAACAGAAGATTTCGAAATGTCTTAAAAGTCGCAAAAACTATATAAAGCGCAAACTGCTACAGCGACCATAGATTAATCTTAAGCAATTTACATCTAAAATTAAAGAAAGTCAAATATTCACCAAGAAACACAAAGTTTGATCTACAAGCACTGAAGAGTGAAGAAATAAAAGATAATTTCAACGCAGAGGTAAAAAACAGATTCGATGCATTGTCCGATATGGAAATATTATTTCAAGACGTCAGTGACCAATGGGAAATGTTAAAGAAATCAGTCAACCAAGCTGCAGAAAAATCCATCCCAACAATAAAGATAATAGGACGCAAGAAATGGATGACGGAAGACATCTTAAAACTCATGGAAGTAAGAAGAAATAACAAAAATAACAAGGAAACATATGAAGAGATTCATAGGAAAATTAGGAAACTATGCAAAGATGCAAAAGAAACATGACTTGAGGAAAATTGCAAGGAAATTGAACACCAACACAACACCCGGAATACCAAATTAAGGCACCAAAGAATTAATGACATTACTAACAATTAGCAGCTTTCTCCGTAACCCCGAATACTCTCATGGTTGACGTGGGCGCACAAGAACTTGAAGGGGTTCGAGTCGCGCCAGTGACTTACGAGAGTATGGAGCCGGTCGCTCAGAAAGTCGTGGCGTGCTGATGAGCGTAATCTAGCCTAGGAATCAACATACAGCTGAAAGATGCTGGTGTTGACAGCAATATCCTGAAACAGGATGGAAACGCGGTGAAAAAAAACGAAAAACTAACAAAAGAACACACACATCAACGGGTTGCCTAATAACCAAAGATGGCAAAATCATAATAGAAAAAGATCAAATTTTACATGCTTGGTCAGATTATGTGAAAGACCTTTATGATGATAAAAGAGAAGAACAATATGATCATCGGAATAATAATGAAGGACCAGCAATTTTAAAGATGGAAGTTCAGAATGTTCTTAACCATATGAACACCAGCAAGACCCCGGGTACAGATAACAATGATAACATCACAGTAGAAATTATCAATGCCTTAGAACAGGGGTCACCAAACTCTTTTCACGGCGGGCCGGATAACTGACAAAATGACGAGCGCGGGCCGGATAACTGACAAAATGACGAGCGCGGGCCGGATACTCATTCTGTACAATACTTGCGCCGGCCTCCGTGGTGAAGGCCTTACGGACGCGGTTCGTAATCCCGTATACCCACGTTCGAAATACAGCTGCGAGCGATTTGGCAGCAGATAACGTTGCGCTGGTTTTTACGCTATGTTATGGGTGTCGGTCGTTCGAAAAGCAATGGTAAACTACTGAACATAAACTTGCCAAGACATCAGCAACAGTAAACAATGCTGGTGTTGACTGCAAACGTCCTGTAAAGGGTATACAGCTAACTTTAACAATAATTGCAAGCTAGAACGAAAGCTCTGGGGAAAAAAGACGAAAAACTAAGTTAATCATGGAAAGGGCGTGCAATGCACACAAACAAACAAACAAACAAACAAAGACAACCAACATATTTTTATTTATTTAGTAAACAAAGTTATCAAAGAAGGCGACGTTAGCAAAAAGATAGTTACATCAGACATAGTGTGCACATATCCGAATCTCACAAACTAAGCAGCAAAAGAGAATAGTGAGTTTTGTGAAACTGAGGTGTGGCTTTCAAAATACCATCAATGTTTGGTTTGGAATTGCTGCATTCAATCAAGAGAATTGCTTTCAAATGTTCATCAGTCAATCTCATTCGATATGGTGACTTCACAGACTTCCTTTTTGAAAATGTTAGCTCACAGACATATGTTGTTCCAAACAATGATGTCATATCAGCGACAAATTTCTTAAGTTTCGGAAACTCAACATCAGGTAAGCAGCGGTACTTCCTTCTCAATGAGCTCCAACTGTAATTCAACTGTCACACCATTAAGGTTACAATCAAACGGATTCTGGAACAGAAGGATGCCACTCTCAAATCTGTCAGGATCTGAAAATCTCTCCAAACTCTTTGAAACAGTGAAAATGAGAAAGGTTTTCTCCTTCCAGTTGTGCTTCCAACAATGACAGCTTTCTTCGAAATCCTTTGATGGTTCTGTAGAGATCACAGACGAGGTAATTCTTTCCCTGAAGTTTCAATTTCAGTTCATTCATATCGACCAAAATTGACAACTTTGACAGCCAGGTAGGATCTGACAGCTGTGAATCAGCTTTATCTTTTTCAGTGAGGAAAACATCTATTTCGTTTCGGAGCTTGTAAAAACGAAGAATGACTTTACCGAAGCTGAGCCACCTGACTGATATGTGATAAGGCAAGTCACAGAATTCAGAATCAATTTCTTCAAGAAAAGCCTAGAACTGACGGTGAATGAGTGCATGTTCCCGAATGAAGTTCACAGCAGAAACTACTGGTTTCAGTACACAAGAAATATATAAATCTTTCCCACAGAGTACTTGCTGATGTACGATGCAGTGTATAAACAGAGCGCCCGGAATTTGCAAATTTTCCAAATGAGACCTGATCTGCCCCAACAGACCCTTCCTCACTCCAATCATGTTTTTTTCCCTCATCAACTGTAACACCTCGAAGCTGATTCCACCGAAGGTTCTTCTTCTTCTTCTTCTTCTTCTTCTTCTTCTTCTTCTTCTTCTTCTTCTTCTTCTTCTTCTTCTTCTTCTTCTTCTTCTTCTTTATCTTCTTCTTCTGCTTCTTCTTCTTCTTCTTCTTCAGCGTTCCGAGCCATTGAGGTTCTTTGCTGCAGATACAATCCGTCTCCATTCGTCTCTCCGGTTGACCGAATGTTATAGTCTTGGAAAATTGTTTGCACTTCCACGAAAATGACTTTCCCAGCTGTTGTTCCATGCATGCTGCAAACGGACGCCATCTTTTCTTTATCTGAAAGTCCAAATTGACACAACAAATGAACACGAGAAGTTGTGACGTACTCGAGAGATCAATAGACTCATCCAGCGCCAGAGAATACTACAAGTTCCTAGCTTTCTCGCGTATCTGTAGCACTATGTTCTCTCCAAGTTCTTCTTTTCTCCGCAGAACTGAACTTGCCGAAAGGCTGATAGTTCCAAACAAATCGGCTTTCTCAGGACACAAGTCATTTGCTGCTTTGATCACACACACTCTTTAATGACGTCGCCATCAGTAAACGGTTTTCCTCGTTCTGCCATCTTATGCACTGTTTTGTAACTTGTATGAGTGACAGATTCATTTTCAACAAATTTTCTCGTGAAGAGATTTCTTTGTGTTTCAAAACCACGTTTAATGGTCTCATATTTCCCAGAGCGTAATTTTCAAGAAAACTGTTAATATGTTGATGGTTGTTTTGTTTCGTAGTGACGCTGAAGATTGTACTCATTCAAAACGGCAACACTTTCGCTGCATATTACGCAGCTGGTTTTCTGGTCCTTTGTTTCCGCAAAGAAGTACTTTACTCCTCACTCGGCGTCAACTTTTCTTTTCCTATTAGCCATAATTAAGGGTGAAGTACACGGGATCTGAAGATGAAAAAGACATTACATTAGAAACATAATTAAAATCCTATTGAAACACAAGAAAATCAGAGGACTAGGGGTCACTGGTGAAGCTACAGCTCATCAAAGGTACATATACAGTTTATAGGTACCTTTGTGTAACCGCACAGAGATGATAAAGATAATAGCACAACGCCGACGATTCATAGGCCGTAGAAGAAGAGAGGAATAAGAAGACAAGGAGAATTTCATTCTATCTCTATGGCTAACAAGAAAAAACAACGATTTAGAGATATCAGAAGAAATTCATGTCAGTGTACAGGGAATCAGAATAATGTAATTATAAAGATACAACAACATCTGATTAATAATGCCAATGCCCTAATATATAAAATTTATGATTAGATGCAATGACAAAATAGGCATCCCCATGAATAAACATACACATGATCATCCTTCAAAGTACCATTGATATTCCATCACAGCTTGGGCAGTCATCCAACACAGTACCAGTGATCTTCCATCACAGCATGGGTAGTCATCCAACACAGTACCAGTGATCCTCATCACAGCATGGATAATCATCCAACAATGTAACTGTAGTCTGATACACAAAACCAGCAATTATCAGACAACAAGATGGAACAAAGGTCATTCATTCAGTAGCATGTCCTTTGCAGAACCTCGCTCCCATAACAACCTTCCGGAAAACCTCTCGATCATAAGCAAGATTTCCCGCTTCAGATACATCCATCTGGAGATCATCCGCCACATCCTGCACCCATCTTCTCTTTGGCCTTCCTCTTCCTCTCTCCCCAGGCATATACCCCTCCATTATTGTTCTCAGGCACTGACATAGCTATTATATTCCTATATTCCTATTTCAACTAAGAAGGTTCGTTGAAAACTCACCCCACAGCAGATAATCGTCAATCCACAATCAAGATCCTCTTGGATCTTTTGGATCTTCACAGGGCCTGTCTACCCTCTCAACTGAGGTCTGGAAAAACAGTGACTACGCTCGGCCGTGCCTGGGGCATGTTCGCCCATCTACTTATTAGTGGCTCAGTGGTTTAAGTTCAAACCCTCTGCTGAAAACTAGACATCAGCATCTCTTCGGCCTAAGTTGTTCCCAAGGCCAAACAGGCGAGAACATGGCTTTACTGGGCTGTTATAGGCACGCCAACAAAACATCCCAGCATCCTATAGATTTTTACCAGTGTATAAAGGGATATGCTACTCCATACTCTTGTAGAGTCGCGGCAGTCGGCTTCATTTGGTAATAGAATATATCTCATAATAAAGTTCGCGAAATTTATAAATAGGGCTACCTAAATAAACAACCTAGTGCAGCCAGGAGGTCTCCGCACGTGTGAAGATCTCCTATTATTCTAAACATAATATTTACATTTAAATTGTATCCAACGTCTCGTATTTCATAGTTATATCCAGCAAGTTCGAGTACCGACGGCGGGCCGGATGAAATGACGTCGCGGGCCGGATCCGGCCCGCGTGCCGTAGTTTAGTCACCCCTGGTCTAGGTGATAGGAATGAGAGAGATGACGATTAATAGTCGAAGTGAGTAGGACAAAACCTGGTTTGGCACAATCAAGGCCTGCGTGCACTTATTTTCGCACTGGCGAAAGGCCGTGCAAGCTTATGGGGCTTATGTTGACAAATATTACAAATAGTTCCCCCCCCCCACTCTTCCTCCCTCCTCTCTCTCTCTCTCTCTCTCTCTCTCTCTCTCTCTCTCTCTCTCGCTCTCTCTCTCTCTCTCTCTTTCTCTCTCTCTCTCCTCTCTCTCTCTCTCTCTCTCTCTCTCTCTCTCTCTCTCTCTCTCTCTCTCTGCTAAATGCTGGTGCAATTACGATTGCTTAGAGAATATTTCAAATATCATAATAACATGATAGTAATGCATTGATTGATCACTACACTTATGTTCAAGCATTCTGTGGAATTAATTTTTTTTCGCATATCCTATTTACATCGCTGTCACCACGAGCATTTTACCTCTGTTGTTGATGTCTTTGCAAGATTACGCACAGTATTATTCATTGCTTACTGAGCGACAATCTCAGATACCCCTGTAAGTAACCAACGCGACCCGATTCCCTACCGAATCTCGCGTAGCTGTTTCCCCACACGTGGATATACGGGATTACGGAAAACAATCGTTAATACCTTCGCCAGGGAGACCGGCTCCGCGGAATTGCTAGATATCTAAAAGAAAAACAAACCCGACAAACAAAATTGATGGTCCTTCATTGATGTCATTAATTCTTGTATGCATTAATTTGGTATTCTAGGTGTTGTGTTGGTTTTCAATTTCCTTGCAATTTTTCTCACGCCATGTTTCTTTTGCCTCTTTGCATAGCAGTAGCTTCCTAATTTTCCTGTGAATCTCTTCGTATATTTCCTTGTTATTTTTGTTATTTCTTCTTATTTCCACGAGTTTTAAGATGTCTTCCATCATCCATTTCTTGCGCCCTATTATCTTTATTTTTGGGATTATTATTGTTGTTAGTGTAGCTTCTTGACTGATTTCTTTTATATTTTCAATTGGTCACTGACGTCTTGAAATAATATTGCATTGCCATATCGGACAATGCATCGAATCTGTTCTTTACCTCTACGTTGAATTTATCTTTTATCTCCTCACTCTTCAGTGCATGTAGATCAAATTTTGCGTTTCTATTTGTATATTTGACTTTCTTTAAGTTTATATGTAAATTGCCTAAGATTAATCTATGGTTGCGGTAGCAGTCTGCGCTTGGTAGGGGGACATAAACATCTAATATTGTTACAAGGGAGGTTACTAGAACTTGAGATAGAAAATGGTATACCTAGCTACAACACCATTAACTAACATCAAAATCTTAAACTTTTTTTTTTACGAATAAAGCAGTTAATCTTGCAGTCATATTTTTTGCAATTAGGAGAAGAAAGGTATGAAAAAATTTATTCAACATTTGTTTAATCTTTTTTTACTTACATTTTATTATCAACTTTTTCAATTCTATGCTTATATTTAATTGTTAAACTGTACTTTTAATGATATGCGGCGCATAATTGTAACTGTATTTCCCCGATGTGGGGAAACAACATTATTTTACTGGCCTCTTAAAGCCACCCACAATTTAAAGAAAATTTCTTACATTAACGGCGAAGCCGGTCTCTCTGGCCGAGGGGTTACAACACTTTCTCCGTAATCCTGTTTATCACGCAGAGTCTCGTAGCGGGGCGAGAGCTGGGAGCGGTTCGATCCCCGCTGGTGACTTGCGGGATAACTGAGCCGGCCGCTCAGAAAGCAATGGCAAACTACTGAGCGTAATCTTGCCAAGAAATCAACATACAGCTGAAAGATGCTGATGTTGACAGCGATGTCATGTAAACGATATGCAAAACATTTATTTATTATTAACGGCGGAAGACCTTGGAAGTCTATGGGGTTGATGTTGATAAATATGTTTAGAGGAAATGTCATTTATGTTTGTAAATTTCATTCAATTTGAACAAATAGTTCTCTCTCTCTCTCTCTCTCTCTCTCTCTCTCTCTCTCTCTCTCTCTCTCTCTCTCTCTCTCTCTCTCTCTCTCTCTCTCTCTCTCTCTCTCTCTCTCTCTCTCTCCCAAATGTTGGTGCAATTACGTTTGCTTAGAGAATATTTAAAATATCATAATAACATGATAGTAATGCCTTGATGGGTGCCTCCTTCACTCCGCTAGCCTATGGAACACCCTTGGGCAACGTGGAGTACCCGTTTAGCCTCCCGATCAGGGTAACGTGAAGCCATATGTGCAGGTGGTGGATGAAGTTGAAGAGAAGCCGACAGATAGTTGTAGGTTATGGTCTCCAGCTTCACGACGGAAGGCAGATGATCTCTTTTTTGGGAGACATTGGCTACGGTCATCGACCAGTGTGGTCACTGCTAGGAAGGAAAGCAATGGCAAACTACTTTCTTTACAGATGCCAAGAATATCATGTACTGCAGTCTTATCGATAATCAGAGAAACGGCGTAAATGGGTGCTCCATAGGAGCAGCCTCGACCGGTAGTGGTAGTCATGTGCACCAGGTGACTCCAGACCGTTATCATGAGACTGGGTGCAAAAGAATATCAACATTGAAAGTAGGAACTTGGAATGTAAGAACTATGAGTGGGGATGGGAAATTTGATAACATTAAGAATGAAATTAGAAGATTAAATATTAACCTTTTAGGTATACGTGAGACCAGATGGACAGGAATGGGCATTATGACATCTGAGGAATATAGAATAATATATTCTGATGGAGAGAAAAAACAGCGAGGAGTAGCAATTATAATGAATACAGAGAGAGAGAAATCGATCAAAGGATATTGGACTGTATCAGACAGAGTGTTACTGGTGAAGTTGAGTGGAAGACCTTTTGGTGTCAACTTCATACACGTTTATGTACCATCAGCAGACAGTAGTGATGACAGCATCGATGAATTTTATAGTGATTTAGAGAAAGCCTTCAAGAAATGCAAGAATTCTGAAGTAACTATCAAAATGGGTGACTTGAATGCCAAAGTTGGAAATCAACACTACCGATGCATAGAGGCCAAGTATGGACTAGGGGAACAGAATGAAAGAGGTTGCAGACTAGTACAGTGGGCAAAAGAGCAAGATTTGATTATTGGAAACACCTGGTTTCAACAGCACCCAAGGAGATTATGGACATGGAGGAGTCCTGATCATAAGATTAGAAATCATATTGATTACATTCTCATCAACAGAAGATTTCGAAATGTCTTATAAGTCGCAAAAACTATACAAAGCGCAAACTGCTACAGCGACCATAGATTAATCTTAAGCAATTTACATATAAAATTAAAGAAAGTCAAATATTCACCAAGAAACACAAAGTTTGATCTACAAGCACTGAAGAGTGAAGAAATAAAAGATAATTTCAACGTAGAGGTAAAAAACAGATTCGATGCATTGTCCGATACGGAAATATTATTTCAAGACGTCAGCGACCAATGGGAAATGTTAAAGAAATCAGTCAACCAAGCTGCAGAAAAATCCATCCCAAAAATAAAGATAATAGGCCGCAAGAAATGGATGACGGAAGACATCTTAAAACTCATGGAAGTAAGAAGAAATAACAAAAATAACAAGGAAACATATGAAGAGATTCATAGGAAAATTAGGAAACTATGCAAAGATGCAAAAGAAACATGACTTGAGGAAAATTGCAAGGAAATTGAACACCAACACAACACCCGGAATACCAAATTAATGCACAAAAGAATTAATGACATTACTAACAATTAGCAGCTTTTTCCGTAACCCCGAATATTCTCATGGTTGACGTGAGCGCACAAGAACTTGAAGGGGTTCGAGTCGCGCCAGTGACTTACGAGAGTATGGAGCCGATCGCTCAGAAAGTCGTGGCGTGCTGATGAGCGTAATCTAGCCTAGGAATCAACATACAGCTGAAAGATGCTGGTGTTGACCGCAATATCCTGAAACAGGATGGAAACGGGGTGGGAAAAAAAAAAAAAAAACTAACAAAAGAACACACACATCAACGGGTTGCCTAATAACCAAAGATGGCAAAATCATAATAGAAAAAGATCAAATTTTACATGCGTGGTCAGATTATGTGAAAGACCTTTATGATGATAAAAGAGAAGAACAATATGATCATCGGAATAATAATGAAGGACCAGCAATTTTAAAGATGGAAGTTCAGAATGTTCTTAACCATATGAACACCGGCAAGACCCCGGGTACAGATAACAATGATAACGTCACAGTAGAAATTATCAATGCCTTAGAACAGGGGTCACCAAACTCTTTTCACGGCGGGCCGGATAACTGACAAAATGACGAGCGCGGGCCGGATACTCATTCTGTACAATACTTGCGCCGGTCTCCGTGGTGAAGGCCTTACGGACGCGGTTCGTTATCCCGTATACCCACGTTCGAAATACAGCTGCGAGCGATTTGTCAGCAGATAACGTTGCGCTGGTTTTTACGCTATGTTATGGGTGTCGGTCGTTCGAAAAGCAATGGTAAACTACTGAACATAAACTTGCCAAGACATCAACAACAGCAAACAATGCTGGTGTTGACTGAAAACGTCCTTTAAAGGGTATACAGCTAACTTTAACAATAATTGCAAGCTAGAACGAAAGCTCTGGGGAAAAAAGACGAAAAACTAAGTTAATCATGGAAAGGGCGTGCAATGCACACAAACAAACAAACAAACAAACAATGACAACCAACATATTTATATTTATTTAGTAAACAAAGTTATCAAAGAAGGCGACGTTAGCAAAAAGATAGTTACATCAGACATAGTGTGCACATATCCGAATCTCACAAACTAAGCAGCAAAAGATTATAGTGAGTTTTGTGAAACTGAGGTGTGGCTTTCAAAATACCATCAATGTTTGGTTTGGAATTGCTGCATCCAATCAAGAGAATTGCTTTCAAATGTTCATCAGTCAATCTCATTCGATATGGTGACTTCACAGACTTCCTTTTTGAAAATGTTAGCTCACAGACATATGTTGTTCCAAACAATGATGTCATATCAGCGACAAATTTCTTAAGTTTCGGAACCTCAACATCAGGTAAGCAGCGGTACTTCCTTCTCAATGAGCTCCAACCATTAAGATTACAATCAAACGGATTCTGGAACAGAAGGATGCCACTCTCAAATCTGTCAGGATCTGAAAATCTCTCCAAACTCTTCGAAACAGTGAAAATGAGAAAGGTTTTCTCCTTCCAGTTGTGCTTCCAACAATGACAGCTTTCTTCGAAATCCTTTGATGGTTCTGTAGAGATCACAGACGAGGTAATTCTTTCCCGGATGTTTCAAGTTCAGTTCATTCATATCGACCAAAATTGACAACTTTGACAGCCAGGTAGGATCTGACAGCTGTGAATCAGCTTTATCTTTTTCAGTGAGGAAAACATCTATTTCGTTTCGGAGCTTGTAAAAACGAAGCAGGACTTTACCGAAGCTGAGCCACCTGACTGATATGTGATAAGGCAAGTCACAGAATTCAGAATCAATTTCTTCAAGAAAAGCCTAGAACTGACGGTGAATGAGTGCATGTTCCCGAATGAAGTTCACAGCAGAAACTACTGGTTTCAGTACACAAGAAATATATAAATCATTCCCACAGAGTACTTGCTGATGTACGATGCAGTGTATGAACAGAGCGCCCGGAATTTGCAAATTTTCCAAATGAGACCTGATCTGCCCCAACAGACCCTTCCTAACTCCAATCATGTTTTTTTCCCTCATCAACTGTAACACCTCAAAGCTGATTCCACCGAAGGTTCTTCTTCGTCTTCTTCGCTTCTTCTTCTTCTTCTTCTTCTTCTTCTTCTTCTTCTTCTTCTTCTTCTTCTTCTTCTTCTTCTTCTTCTTCTTCTTCTTCTTCTTCTTCTTCTTCAGCGTTCCGAGCCATTGAGGTTCTTTGCTGCAGATACAATCCTTCTTCTTCTTCTTCAGCGTTCCGAGCCATTGAGGTTCTTTGCTGCAGATACAATCCGTCTCCATTCGTCTCTCCGGTTGACCGAATGTTATAGTCTTGGAAAATTGTTTGCACTTCCACGAAAATGACTTTCCCAGCTGTTGTTCCATGCTTGCTGCAAACGGACGCCATCTTTTCCGTTATCTGAAAGTCCAAATTGACACAATAAATGAACACGAGAAGTTGTGACGTACTCGAGAGATCAATAGACTCATCCAGCGCCAGAGAATACTACAAGTTCCTAGCTTTCTAGCGTATCTGTAGCACTATGTTCTCTCCAAGTTCTTCTTTTCTCCGCAGAACTGAACTTGCCGAAAGGCTGATAGTTCCAAACAAATCGGCTTTCTCAGGACACAAGTCATTTGCTGCTTTGATCACACACACTCTTTAATGACGTCGCCATCAGTAAACGGTTTTCCTCGTTCTGCCATCTTATGCACTGTTTTGTAACTTGTATGAGTGACAGATTCATTTTCAACAAATTTTCTCGTGAAGAGATTTCTTTGTGTTTCAAAACCACGTTTAATGGTCTCATATTTCCCAGAGCGTAATTTTCCAGAAAACTGTTAATATGTTGATGGTTGTTTTGTTTCGTAATGACGCTGAAGATTGTACTCTTTCAAAACGGCAACACTTTCGCTGCATATTACGCAGCTGGATTTCTGGTCCTTTGTTTCCACAAAGAAGTACTTTACTCCTCACTCGGCGTCCACTTTTCTTTTCCTATTAGCCATAATTAAGGGTGAAGTACACGGGATCTGAAGATGAAAAAGACATTACATTAGAAACATAATTAAAATCCTATTGAAACACAAGAAAAGCAGAGGACTAGAGGTCACTGGTGAAGCTACAGCTCATCAAAGGTACATATACAGTTTATAGGTACCTTTGTGTAACCGCACAGAGATGATAAAGATAATAGCACACCGCCGACGGTTCATAGGCCGTAGAAGAAGAGAGGAATAAGAAAACAAAGAGAATCTCATTCTATCTCTACGGCTAACAAGAAAAAACAACGATTTAGAGATATCAGAAGAAATTTATGTCAGTGTACAGGGAATCAGAATAATGTAATTATAAAGATACAACAACATCTGATTAATAATGCCAATGCCCTAATAAATAGAATTCATGATTAGATGCAATGACAAAATAGGCATCCCCATGAATAAACATTCACATGATCATCCTTCACAGTACAATTGATATTCCATCACAGCTTGGGTAGTCATCCAACACAGTACCAGTGATCTTCCATCACAGTATGGGTAGTCATCCAGCACAGTACCAGTGATCCTCATCACAGCATGGATAATCATCCAACACTGTAACTGTAGTCTGATACACAACACCAGCAATTATCAGACAACAAGATGGAACAAAGGTCATTCATTCAGTAGCATGTCCTTTGCAGAACCTCGCTCCCATAACAACCTTCCGGAAAACCTCTCGATCATAAGCAAGATTTCCCGCTTCAGATACATCCATCTGGAGATCATCCGCCACATCCTGCACCCATCTTCTCTTTGGCCTTCCTCTTCCTCTCTTCCCAGGCATATATCCCTCCATTATTGTTCTCAGGCACTGACATAGCTATTATATTCCTATATTCCTATTTAAACTATGAAGGTTCGTTCAAAACTCACCCCACAGCAGATAATCGTCAATCCACAATCAAGATCCTCTTGGATCTTTTGGATCTTCACAGGGCCTGTCTACCCTCTCAACTGCGGTCTGGAAAAACAGTGGTTACACTCGGCTGTGCCTGGGGCATGTTCGCCCATCTACTTGGTAGTGGCTCAGGGGTTTAAGTTCAAACCCTCTGCTGGCTGCTGGGGATGGAGGCGGAGCGCTTATGGAAATGTCCCGAGTGCTGTGATGTCGGTTCCTAAATCAATCAATCAATCAAAACCCTCTGCTGAAAATTAGACATCAGCATTTCTTCGGCCTAAGTTGTTCTCAATGCCAAAGAGGCGGGAACATGGCTTTACTGGGCTGTTATAGGCACGCCAACACAACAACCCAGCATCCTATACATTTTTTACCAGGGTATCAAGGGATATGCTACTCCATACTCTTGTAGAGTTGCGGCAGGCGGCTTCATTTGGTAATAGAATAATAAGGTTCGCAAAATTTATAAATAGGGCCACCTAAATAAACAACCTAGTGCAGCGAAGAGGTCTCCGCACGTGTGAAGATCTCCTATTATTCTAAACATAATATTTACATTTAAATTGTATCACAACGTCTCGTGTTTCATAGTTATATCAAGCAAGTTCGAGTACCGACGGCGGGCCGGATGAAATGACGTGTGGGCCGGATCCGGCCCGCGGGCCGTAGTTTGGTGACCCCTGGTCTAGGGTAACGCCACAACGGTCTGCTGGCCATGTTAACGGCTTGGTTGAACCGCTTGAACTTCTAATTATAATTGTTTCATAGAATAAACTGTGTATCGATCTCTACATCATTCCTTGGTATCCTTCGTAGTTAGTTGGTGTGTTTACCCATGTTATAACTGAACAGGATCTTCCCTGATGTCAGACTTCTATTAATTAACTTCTCCAAACTCCATTTCAATGTTCCTCCTTCTAGCCTTTCTCTACCCGACTCTCTAGTTACGTTTCTACGTTACGTTCAATAAGTGCTCACCGCGTTTGTTTTATGCGTGCGTCATTGTTTTCTCGTCTTTTTCCCGTATTTCATAACTACTGGTGTATTTGCTAGATTACACATGCTTGAGGCTCATGGCAGTATTGTCAGCCTGTGATATTGGAGGTGAGAAGCTGTGTTGTGTTACAGAGATCTGTATGTACTGTTCCCACTGGACTGAGAGCATTCTGTGAGTGAATACTGAGTGAAATGAGAAAAAGAAAAAGTTGAGAGCATTGCGGAGAGGTATGATTATGTCATGCAACATGAGCTGTAATTTTCTAACAGCAATACAGCGGCATGAGAGTGATACAGATATATGGCTGTGTGTGTGTATTACATTTGATTATGAATGTTGATTGTTACTATGACCATTGATTTATGCTTTAATTGAGTATGATATGTGTGATTAAATATGTTGTATCTTTTTGGTTACAGATAGTGGCCTTCGGCCACTGTTGTTTTAGGGCATAGCTGGGTCTCAGCTCGTGTTAGTGTTGCTATTGAGCCGCCCACACCATTGTGTATGCCTCTATTGTTGAGGTTGTAATTCCCTTGTTATGGTGTGTCCTAGTCAGTTTGGAGTTGTGACATTCGCTTTTTATACTGGGTACACTCTGCAAACTTCATTCTTCTTCTTCTTCTTTGCGTTCATCCGGGGTGTTTTTTCAGATGTGATTGCGGTGTCTCTAAGTTATGCGCCCTTGGGCCGAAACCCGTAGGCCAACACATCCGTATTTTAGGGTGCTTTTTTGACCAGGTAGCATTCCTGGGAGACTCTCACTTTTGCAGTATCGTCCACAACCCAGCTGGCCAAGGTGGAACGGTTGTAGACTTAACGGTCATCCCTCAAAGAAAGGCAGGGACAGTCCATGGCATTTTCCGCCATCCAAGGTTGCTTCCATAATTGCAGGGCCGACACATAGCGCCCTGGTGCTGAGCTCACCGAGGGAATCGTCACGTCCTGCTCATGGCTGCTTTAATTCCTCACTTCAATATATTGGGCATTTCGTTCGCCCCGGGCCGTTTCCGCACAAACCAGAAAGGTCTGCAGACGGTATCCACTCAGCGAGTTTTCGGTTCGGACATGTGCTTGTCGTTGTGTCCGTCAGAGCTGTTCCAGGCACGACGGGCATTCGGAAACTACCTAGTTAGAGCTATTCCGAACAAGAGCGGCATTCGGAAACTAGGTAGTCAGAGCTGTTCCTAGCACGAAAGACGTTTTTTGCGTTGTGCCTGATTTATTTGCACCCGTAGGCTAGCACATCCGGCTTCAGCAGTCATTTTTACGGGTTTGCCTTCCCGGGGTTTCGAGGAACGTTAGACTGTTAGTGCTGAGGTGTGGCCCACATCTCAACTGGTAAAAGTAGAATGGTCATCGAAATCACGGCAAACCCTCAAGGGAAGGCGGGGGCAGACAATGGGCATTCCCCCGCTTCCCAGGGAGGCTTCCATAATTGCAGAGCCGGCACATATTGCTCTGAGACGGGGTTCACCCGAGGATTTGCCACGTCCTGCTCATGGCTGCTTTAATTCCTCACTTCCATGTGTTGGGCATTTCGCTTGCCACTGGTCGCTCAAGTACACACCACGAACGGTCAGTCTGCGGGCGACATCCACTAGGTAAGCTTTCGCTTTGGACTTCGGGCCACGCTATGGATTTGCTAGCCGTGCGTTCCATTTCGTGTTATTGAGACGTTTTTCCACCTTTGTCTAGACTCTCAATGAGTTAGGTACAGACAGTTTTCGCAACCAATTTTATTCGACTGGGGCACCTCTTCTACCTTTTAGTACTCGCTCACGAGATAGGCTACATGTGCTGCCGGGTCAGCACCTTACCTCCGTACAGAGGTGAGCGAGAAAAACGCCAGGCATTCTCATCCGGGGACCCCTCATATCCCCCAGCTGAGAGCCTTTGGACAAGTATCTGGACTGGGCATGTTGCGGCATCAGAATCTCACTTCCATTTTTCGGTAGGTGGGTATCGGCCATGCTTTCACATCCGAGCATTTTATGGCTTAGTGGCGTTCAGCCACAACCCTCGACAGAGAGCCTTATAGTATGTCCGGACCAAGTACTTCTGCCTTAGTGCGCCTGATTTAAACATTGACTACTATCCTCAGTCTACCTGCAGAGCAGCAGGTTGTGTTTCGCTTAGTCTGGCCCCTATCCCATAAGCTGTCCGATATGTAGTATTTTCATCCATCGACATAGCACATGGGGTCAATGGGGCACGCAAGCTCCCCCACTACGACAAGGTGGAGACACATTGGGGGAGGCGAACTTGATTGAGTCACGGGTATCTAGTAATTTGTGAAGCCCTGTCCACTGATCCCCGCTGTTAGATACAGTGGTCCACGGTGTTGTGCTATGTGTCTCAGAGCAGGATGTCTAGTCTCTGTACTGTGAGACCCATGTTTGTGTTTATGATTGTAGTTCTTTTATTGGTTATGTTATGGCCCTTTGGTTGTACCTGTTTCAAGTCAGCCCATGGTTGTGAGTGTCATGTATGGGTGCGTAGGGCACCCTACAGACTCAACTGAACATGGCTCAGGTCTCGCTATTAGCTATTAACTCATTCTTGTTGGTGTTAGGCAGCAATTTCTGCTGTGGGATTCTGGGTTCCCATTTCTGTAAACATCAATTATTCATGCGTTTTGGAGTGGGATCAATAAAAGTTCCATTATTATTGTCCTTGGTGTGTTTTGTTTAGTCCGTGTTATTTTGTTTATTGTTCATTTTCATTTAATAGTTTTGGCACAGAGAAGCTCTGCATTCCACTGATAGGAATACACATTTAAGTATAATTCCCTGTCAAAGATCCTGAGACTCTTATGAACTATAAATCTTACTTTCATGGGACGGAATACAGTGAGCGGCTGTCTCTGTCCTCTTGTTATCCTTTTCTTCTCTGGCCCATAAACAGTGAGCGGTGCGCTTTTTAAAAAAAAAATCTTATATCACCGTAGGTCAAGTGATGGGTTGAGCTAAGTCAGACCTTGGATTCATTCTTTCTTTCTTCTTTTCCACCCGTTCTCTTACATGTTATCAATAATTATGTTTATCACAGACTTCGTCCGATATGTTAGACATAATACTTTTTACTACAGACGTCTTCATATATGTTAGCAATATTTATGTTTAGTAAAAAAATTTTTGCATATTCTTTACAGGACATCGCTGTCAACATCAGCATCTTTCAGCTGAATGTTGATTTCTTGGCAAGATTACGCTAAGTAGTTTGCCATTGTTTCTGAGCGGCCGGCTCACATGCCCCGTAAGTTACCGACGCGATTCAAACCACTGCTGAATCTCACCGTCGTCATGTTAATTACGAGATTACTGAGAAAAGTCGCTACCCTCTAGGCCAGGAAGCCGGCTTATATTTATGTTTACCATATACTTTTCTTCGATGTGTTAGCATTAATTCTGTTTACCACAAACTTCGTCCGATATGTTAGAAATAATTATGTTTACAACAGATTTCTCCATACATATTAGCAATAATTCTGTTTTCTACAGACTTCGTCCGATTTGTTAGAAATAATTCTTTTTACTACAGACTTCTTCATATATGTGGGACATAGAGGTGTTTTCAGGGCACCAGGGCCAGTTTTTATACTGACCAAGACCTACTAACACGTCCTAGTTGTGCGTCCTGGGCAACAGGTCCCTTCGGGGTCCAGGCTAACGTAGTAGGATAGTTGACTCTTCCGAAGTCGGAGAGTATCTACCTGCACGGCGGAGAACCACCAGTCTGCACACCAATAAGCCAGACATGGGGCAATGGATACTCGCACAAACCTCAGTCCGGTATGACATCACACTGATGTTGGACAACCCTATGTCTTTATCCGACATACAGGACTTCACGCTGGAGTTCACAGCCAGCGAACGAAAGCAGGCAAGCAAGCACTGCTTTTTGTTGATGTATTGGCAAGTTTATCTTCAGTAGTTTGCCATTGCTTTTTTTAACGACCGGCTCCCATACCAACCCGCTAAGACCCAGCGTGAGGGTCTGCTGCCAAATCGGTCGCAACTGTGTTTCGAACGTCGGTAAGTGGTCTCATGAATCGTGTCCGCAAACGCTTAGCCACGGAGACCGACAAGAAATAAATTAGAAGACTGAATATTAACATGTTAGGTATATGTGAGAACAGATGGAAAAAAATGGACATTATAATATCCGAGGAATAAAGCACAATCCATTCTGGTAGAGAGTGAAAAAACAGCGACAGATAGCACTCATAATGGATATAGAGAGATCAAAATCGACCAAAGGATATTGAACTGTGTCAGATAGAATATTACTAGTAAAGTTGAGTGGAAGACCTTTCGATATCAACATCATACAAGTTTATGCACCTGCAACAGACATCAGTGATGACAGCATCGATGCATTTTTATTTTGATTTGAAGAATGCCCTCAAGAAATGCAAGTATTCAGAATTAAATATCATAATGATTGACTTTAGTGCTAAGGTTAGATAGAAATCAACAGGACGAATGCTTAGTAGGCACGTATGGACTAGGTAAAATAATAAAAGCGGTTGTACACTTGTACAGTGTGTTTAAAAAAAAAACATGATATGAATATTGGAAACACCTGGTATCAACATAACCCAAGGAGATTATGGACATGAAGGAGTTATGACCATAAGATCAGAAATCAGATTTATTACATTCTCATCAACAGAGATTTCGAAATGCATAAAAAGTCGCAAAACTATACCAAGTGCAATCTGCTAGCCAAGAAACACACAATTTGATAGACATGCACCGAAAATTGAGGAAATAAATGATAAATTCAACATAGAGGTAAAGAACAGATGTTATACATTGTCCGATATAGAAATATTATTTCAAGATATCAGCGACCAGTGGGAGATATTACATAAATCAGTCAAACCAAGGTGCAGAAACAACTATACCAAAAATTAAGATGATGGGACGTAAGAAATAGATGGCGGAAGAGTTCTTAAAACTCATGGAAATAAGAAGAAATAACAAAACTAACCATGAAAAATATAAACAGATTCACGGGAAAATTAGGAAACAGTGCAAAGAGGCTAAAGAAGCAAGGCCTGGGGAAAATTGCAGGGAAATTTAAAACCAACACAACACCCGTAATGCAAAATTAATGCACAACAGACTTAATGTCAGATTCTCACCCGGAGTTGCAACGCGTTGTCTGTACCAACGCCAGGCAATGCAACCGAGCTCAACTCTGAGCTATGTTAAACACTACAGTTATAACGCGGCGTCTTCGACAGCGCCAGAGAAGCCCAGCCGGGCCCAACACTGAGCGACGCTAAGCAATCGTGGGTCAGCGGGAACACAGTGTGAACATTGTGGGTCACGCAAGGTGACTCGACCTCAACTAGCGTGTATGCTGAACGGCTGGTCAGACAGGGCTTGGGAGCCGTACTGGACGGACGAGATTGAATGAAGCCTGAGTGTTTGAGCATGCATCGAGAGCTAGCCTGTATGACTGTGGGAGATTGAACGCCTGTGTGTTTGACTTGTATGTGGATTGCATTGATGTATTCTTTGATTGATTGTATTTATGATATAATGATATTGTGAATTGTGATTTCGCGATGCCTGTATTGTTTCTGATGAGTGCATTGCGCGAATAAAGAGTGCGAATTATATCATCGGGTATTCACGTCGAGTTATTTAGTAGTATTCTTTAGTATCTCACTTGTCAGTAAACGAGCTACATTTCTTGCCTTACGCAAGACCCTGACACTTAATGACACCACTAACAAAAGAACACACATCAATGGATTGGCTAAACACCAAAGAAGGCAAACTCAAAATAGTAAAAGATCGGATTTTACATGCCTGGTCATATTATGTGAAAGACATTTATGATAATAAAAGAGAAGAACAGTATGATATTCGGAATAATAATAAAGAAGCAAGCCATGGGGACGGACTCTCCTTGGGCAGATTTATCTGTCCTAAACCTGTGACTGTCTCCCTGGTCTAGGGGTTACACTTTCTCCGAAATCCCGTATACTCTCGTGAGTAACGTGACGTGCGCGAGAATCGGTAGCTGTTCTCTCCGCGTCGGTAACTTATGGGGTATGTGAGCCGGTCGCTCAGAAAGCAATGGCAAACTACTGAGTGTAATCTTGCCAAGAAATCAACAATCAGCTAAAAGATGCTGATGTTGTCAGCGATGTCCTGTAAAGGATATGGGGGGGGGGGGGAACTGTGACTGGCCTAGAAAGCCGACATTGGGATTTTCATACTTCTCGTAGAAAAACTAAGTATAATTTGTCTGACCCAAATGGATATAGACCCGGCAATGTGAAAGGACTACGAAATAGGTCAGTGATTTAAAAAAAAAAAAAAAAGGAACACTGAACATCTGCGGTTTTAATAGTCGGTTGTGTGGTAGTCTCTGGATAACCGAATCGTGAAGGTAGATGCCCTATGTATTACATTAAATGGACGTCCTCTCGGTAAAGAGAGTAAATTGAAGTACTTGGGGCCACCTTCTTTTAAGGATCACGCGGAGGCGTTAGCAGTGAAGGCTGGAAAGGGACTTAATGCATTGAGGGCGATAACAGCAACCGGGGTGAAGCACAGGATGCTTTGCGCGCTCTTTCGGCCGTTAATAATTCCAGTCATTGAGTATGGTTTGGAGCTGCTGACAGTATCAAAGGGCCAGTTTGAAAGGTTGGAGTACATACAGTAAGCAGCCATGCGGATGATCCTGGGTTTCACAAAGAACACACCAAATGTATGTATGAGACATATCCTTGAAATACCAATAATTGTGGACAGACACTAGGTTCTTCAAACCAAATAGTACCCGAGAGTCGCTGCAGACAGGGATATCTGAATATCATGAATATCTTCAAGACTGAGAAGAGGCAGGTCCTGGATTGCACAGGCAGAAATATCTATCAGCCAGGCGTGTGACATAGAGAAGACTAATCGTAAAAAAGAGTGGGTAAAAGTACAGAAAGACATGTCGGACTGGCACAAGGTAATAGTAACCCTGGGTTGTGAGTGCAGAGAATGACAACTGATCCAGGGCAACACACATCAGGGTGACATAGTGATCTACACCGATGAGTCAGTGGTGAGAAACGGACGTAGTGGTTGGGACGATGCTTGAAAAATGAGAGTCTGGCATATGAGACCACAAGCTCCAGCATGAGAATGGGGGTGGAAGCAGTAGCAGCAGCCTTCCGGTGGTTGGAGGTGACCGCTACAACACACGTTGTATTCGTTACGGACTTACAGGATATGCGTAGTAAGATGAAGAAAGGAATGTTTCGTGTGGATTGGCTTGCCTCGCTTCAGAGGTCATACTTCCAGTCACGAACATGGGGAATAGGCAGTGAAACGGTTAAGGCCTCTGTAGTGTTTATGCTCGTGGCCACCGTTTGCATTCGCATTTTCCTCATGTTGGACTGGTAGTTTTTGGCTCCGTCGCCCTGCTACCGAGGTGAGTGCATGGCGCGACGCTGTGAGCTGTCGGTTTCGCATGAAACGCTTTTAAATCTGCCCGAGTTTCTGGAGTGTGACCTGTATGTTCAGAGCAATGATGGCTGGCTATGTACCAGAATTGACAGGTTTTTGTGCCTTATGCAGAAATGTGTGGCTGCTGGTCTTCTGGTTGACTGCCGCTTCCTTTGACGATGAACTGTGTTTCGTGGAGGACTGTTGTTTTGGCATTCTGGAGACGACATTATGTATAGTGAAATTTTTTTTTTTACACCTGTCCAAGGTGTTGTGGCGTGAACTGTCAACTGCGTGCTCGGAAAATGGCGTAGCTGGCTAGAAAACATCTAGAAACAAAACAACAATATCTAGAAATATCTGCATACATTGCGGCTGTTTGTTACGCAGAAGTGTCCGGTTTTTTGCCTTGTTTTCTAATGACTGCCGTTTCCATCGATGATAAACTGTATTTTCGTAGATGACTTTTGTGTTGGCATTCTGGCAACGGCATTATGTACAGTGAAATGTTTATTAATTTTTTTTTATTACATCTGTTCGAGGTTTTTTTTTTTATTTTGTTGCTTGAACTACATTTCGAAGAAAAAAATGGCGTGGCTGGCTAGAAAACATCTAGAAACGGAACAACAACATCTAGAAATATCGAGACTTTGTAGGTGAACATCTGGTTGGGAAAGTGACTGCCACTTCCATCAAGGATGAACGGTATGTTCGTGGAGGACTTTTGTGGTGACATTCTGGTGGCGGCATTGTGCACAGTGTGCCTGAGCGGGCTGTTGTTTGTCAAGACTCCTGTTGTTTCCACCTTTCACATGGGGCAGTGAGAAACATTTTATGTGATATTCAATGGCACAGGAACGGAGCATAATGGGGACGAACCATTGCTGAGTGTGATGTTGGAACCCTGAACTGAACTGAAGCTTCAGAGGTCAAAGGTTATGAAGTTTGCATGGATTCCACATTAGAAATCAGATTTAAACAACATAAATAAGAGACCTATTCCAAAATCAACCGCCGATTGGCTGGTAAAAATAAACCGGTTGCTATAGCAGCATCGTTCATTGCTTGCATCATTCAGTAATCTTTTAGCTCACTACACATCAACCTACAGTCACATTTGTTCAGTGGTTCACGAATCGTGAACAAATAAACATGGACACTGCTATTGCCTTTCTTGCCAGCTGGAGTGACAGTTCTGTGAGGGATTTGTGTAGGAAATTCAGAGATGGGCGTAAAAATATGCATGATGAGTGTCAAAGACTCAGGGAAGACCACCCTGAATGAGTGGTCTACCTCAAGTAGATTAGAGGTAACCCAGTGCCCCTACATGAGGGCAGGGTAGGTGTAGGTGGTAATTAGAAAGGGGAACTATCAAACAGTTCTCTCATGAGACACGGAGGTGTCAACCAGAGAGTAAGCACTCTGGTCACGGCGTAATCACGCCAGCGTGACAGATACAGAGAACTAGACTCAAGAGAGACCACGACTCCAAGCGTGCTGAGTGATGCAGCACGCAGAAGCCGAAGTACGCACAAGGTCACTCCGCGTACCGTGTAGTCAGCACGCGGAGATTTCCTCAGACAGGGGACAGACTTCGTAGTGAGCGCATCGCTTAGCGTCGATGCGTATTCTTTAGCCAGTAGATAGAATTAGCAATAGGGTTAGAAACGACTAGTGATAGGCAATTCTGTGGTGTATTCATGTGTGATTTATTAGCGACCGTTTTTGTGCATTGATGTAATGTAAAGAGCCTGTGGCAATAAAATGTATAATCAATACCTCTCGTACGACTGACAAATCTTTTGTGTGGTGCGAGAGAAGTTATCCTGTAATGCCTGAAGCATCGGTTGCTGACAGGCAAGGATAAAGTGGTGTCAGAAGTGTAGCTTGGACAATTGTTCAAGCTAAAACACTCACCCACGGCTCTAGAATAGGTTTATGGCTAGATAATCACAGGGTTTAGTTTATGTTAGTGATAATGGCGTGTGCAGACAGAACAAAGTGCGAGCTGTGCCCATCGTGACCAATTAATGTTTATTTATGCTTATTAGAATATTTTGTGCTTATGAACATGTTTTCTTCTGATTTGTAAGTATTATTATTATTATGTTGTATCATTTATTTCTATAATTACTTATTTATTTACGAATATCTGTCAAAAATGATTTACGGCGGAGCAATACACAAGAATGAGCCGGCGACAATATTGATTTTTCCAATCTAAAAATAGCGCTGCGCCTATGACGTATCGCGACTGACAAACAGCTGCCCTACGCCATTTGCATTCAGCGAAGGATTGTTTACAAATCGCAAAGCGGCTGCTCGCCTAAATCTGTGGCTTATATTGAATATTATTTATTTATACGAGTTATTTATTAAATATATTTATTTATTTAAACATTATTATTACTTTTATATTTATTTCAAAGTATTTATTTATTGATTCGAAGATTGTTTCTATTTGTTACCGTCACGATGGCACTACTTTTGCTATGCAAATAAGACTCGGTCTGCACATCACTCCCATAAATTAAACGACATAGTTAGGGAAGGCAGAAGACGTTAGAACACGACAGGACATTGACATTTAATATTAATTAAACCACATTGTTTTGTCCGGGGGCATGTGATTGTACCAAATTGTCTAAAGTCATATGTCGTTTACAAATTGTTAATTGTTTCTGCTCTTGTAAACCAGATGTAACAAGAGCTGTGTATGAGAATAACTCACGCTGTTTGTCAAGGTACCGAACGATTAGACCTGAGCTGCCGAACGATTGTACCTGATTCTCTGGAATGTTAAGATGAGTATACCCAAACTATTTTCAATGCAATATGATTAATAATGCATCTCTTTTTCAGGGTGTGATCTATTAGTACATTTTCGTGATCTATTTCTCAAGGTCAATCTAAGGGTGTATTGTTATACACAGAGACTTAAAAACTTAACATATCTAATAAACCAAAGTTAATATTTAAGTGCCTGTCAAGACTAGCTAAGTACCCAACAACATGGCAACTTTAGCTGATTTCATAAAAGCAGGCAAAGAATTAGAATACACAGGAAAGGAATTAGAGCAATATGCTGATCAAAAATTTAGAGAAGCAAAAGATGCTGAGAGAGATGAACGTGCACGAGAAAGGCAACATCAAAAGGAGATTGGAGAACAAGAAAGACAACACCAAAAGGAGATTGTAGAACTAGCTGAAATAACTAAACAGAAGCAATTAGAACAAGATAAAGAAATTAAACAGAAGGAATTAGAAATTAAACAAAAAGAATTAGAAGTAAAACAAAGAGAAATAGATGAAATGGCAAGAGTGAAAGAAAAGCAAATACAGATTGAATCAGAGACACAGCTAAAGATGAAAGGTATGGAAGTAGACTCACACTTAGATATTGCCACTACAAAACTAAAGAGTCAGCAAGAAGAGAATAAATTTAATAAATACAAAAATATTATTAAGCCATTCTGTAAAGAAGATTCCATATCAGCTTGGACAGAAAATGTAGAATATCAGCTGAAATACCACCAAGTACCAATTGATATGTGGGCCATGATTTACATGAAGAACCTCAGTGGTGAGCCCCTTAAAGTTATAGAATCTATACCAACTGATCTTAGATCTAACTATCAATACATCCACGATAGGATAATGCAACATTTCTTACTTGATGCCCCTGGGTATCAAGTGCAATTTTCAAATTTAAAACCAAAACCAAGTGAGACTTTCATTGATTATGTCTCGAATGTCCAAAGCGTACTATATAGATGGCTTAATGCAGCAAATATAGGAAAGGACTTTGAAAAACTTAAAAATTTAATAGCCATGAATAAAGTCATATCCACGATACCATCTCCTTTCGCTAAATTCCTTCAGCAGTCAGACATAGAAACCATAGAACAATTTGAGAAAAAAGGTTCAGCATATTTTTCCTCAAATAGGGATATTTTTAAAACATCTAATATCGACTCTGAAATAGTCTCTTTTGTTAAGGACCAACCAAAAAGCTATCGTAGCAGTAAAAAACCATTTCAGAGAGTCGACAAGAAAGATCAGAAAGTGTCAAAATGTGTATATTGCCAACTTTTTCATGATACTTATTCTATGTGTGATAAATCACCAAACTATCCGACACATCTTGAGATGGTCATTAAGAAACAACAAAACAAGAGAACTGCATACAGGCGTGCAGTCAAATGCTTCTTCTGTTCTAGCTACGGCCATTATTCCAATAAGTGCCTGGGCCGCCAAAGGATGAAAGCCAACAATGCAAATTTGATTGATACATCTTCGGATAGTGGAAGTGAGACTGAGTGTGAGGTCGAGAATGAATTACCTTTTAATCAATCTGAAGATGTTTGTTGTGTAAACGATATTTTATGCTTTGATAATTGTGAGCGATGTCACCAATTTCATGCAGACGGAAAATTAGAATGTGGACACATTGTAACATCCTCCTTTGAGAATGCAAACGCAGCTGTAGCCTCCAGAGGCAATTTGATGTTTCACACTGCATTGGTCAACGATAAGCCATGCCGATGTTTGCTTGACAGTGGTAGCTCTATTATTGGGGTAAAAAAGGAACTGGTTGATCCAAAAGATTATACTGGTGACTCTGTAAAATGCCGTACTTTTTCTGGTAATATAGAAACCTATCCTCTGGCAAGAGTCCGGATAAACACACCATTCCTTTCTGGTACCTTTACCTGTGCAATACTAGACAACCCTTGTACTGAGTTAATTCTTGGGTGTCTACCCCAGCTAAGACACTGCACAGATGAAGAAATATCTGCGTGGGAGGAGAAGAATAAGCTCACTCCAGTGAACAATGCAGATATCCTCGATCACAATCCCGACAACAGTGCTAGACCCATAATTCTTGAACCTGGTCAAGATGTATTGCTATTACTACCTGACAAACGTAATAATATGACAACTTCATGGCAAGGGCCTTTCAAGGTGATACATAAACTTTCAGATGTCGGTTATGAAATATCGATAAACGAACACTTAAAGATATTTCATATCAACATGTTGAAACCTTACTTTTCACGACAAGAGAAAGATTTAGAGACAGACGAACACAATGCACCCACACCTATGGATGAGACGACAGACATACACAACGCAACTACACTAGTTAGCGAGACTGGCAAAGCCGACGATATGCAAACACCTAGTGAGCATACAGAAAACGCACTTAGCACCACCACCGTACTGAATCAGGTAGACGACGACGGGATGGAACTACCCGTTCCAATTGTAGAGAAGACTGCGACCTTAGATTCTATACGGTTAGAACAGGGACTGACAGACGAGCAACGACGACAGACAATAGAATTAATAACAGAGTATAAGGACATATTTTCCGACATTCCAGGTAGGACGGACAGGATCGAGCACTCCATCCTTCTTTCGGACACTAAGCCTATCAAATGCAGGCCGTACTCTATCCCACTTAGCTATAGAGAAAATCTAAATAAGGAAATTCTGAACTTAGAAGCTAGTGGAATCATTCAAAAATCTACATCAGAGTACTCTTTTCCAATCGTCTTAGTCAAGAAAAAAGACTCCACAATTCGTCTTTGTGTGGACTATAGAAAACTCAACAATGTTTCTAAGATCGACGCAGAACCAATTCCATCCTGCGAAGATCTTATCCTGGATATGTCCACCTCCAAAATCTTCTCTAAATTAGATCTTACTAAGGGATATTGGCAGGTCCCTATGCAGACTCAATCCATCCATCTTACTCCATTCTCAACACCTTTAGGTCTTTACGAGTGGCGGTTTCTTCCTTTCGGACTTCGTAACGCTCCTGCCACTTTCGTACGCTTAACTAGAGATTTACTACACGGAGTGACGAATACAGTGACATATATAGATGATATTTGTGTCCATACAGAGGACTGGACAACACACTTACTGAAACTCAGACATGTCTTCGATAGGTTGCGACTCTTCGGTCTCACGGTCAAACCGAGCAAAGTTGAATTGGGCCTACAAGAAATTGATTTTTTGGGTCATGTCATTTCACATGGACAACTAAAAACTGACAATAGAATTATTACGAAAATTATGAACCTGACCATGCCTACAACAAAAAAGCAGGTCAGGAGCCTTTTGGGTTTAGTAAATTATTATAGTAAGTTCATACCGAACTTAGCTGAAATTACAAGTGTATTTTCAAATGTTTTAAAAGCATCAGTAAAATTAGATGTCAAAGATGCATTATTAATTTCTGCATTGTCAAAATTGAAAATCCTATTTAGTAATGTACCAATCCTCCGTTTGCCTAATCCTAGGCTCGTTTATTATCTTAGGACAGATGCCAGCAGGATTTCCATCGCTGCAGTACTAGGCCAGTTTTAGGATGGCATCTTCCATCCCATTTGCTACGTGAGCCGCAAGATCACACCTGCTGAGTCCAGATATTCCATATCAGAGTTGGAAGCCCTAAGCGTCACCTATTCGGTGAGGAAGTTGCATCGATTTCTAGCGGGTAATCACTTCGTAGTCCAGACCGATAACTCCCCTATCACGGTCATACAAAGTGGGGTGCATCGCAACGACCGCATCTACAGGTGGTCTCTAATATTACAGAATTATACTTTTAGTATAGAGCATATTAAGGGTAGGGATAACATTCTTGCTGATACCCTTAGTCGACCATCTGAGGTAGAAATACATGATATTCCACATGAAAAGGTAGTGTAAGAAATGTTAATTTAGTACACTTAAAATATCCTGTGTAAAATATCCTATGTATTACATAGACATCACGATCAGGACTGTGTGCTAAGAACAGTGAACTACCATGTGTCCGTAGTCAGCAAAATAAGAACTGTGCTCCAAGAACAAGTTGATCACCGTGTGTACATAGACAGCTCGTTACTTACTCTGCTCCATTTGTGTTCCGGTGAATCACCTGTGTTAATGTGGAAGAACAGTGTCAGAACAATGCATAAAGAACAGACACGAATATACTCGTCTACGACACCAGCGGACTTTGCGAGTGGAAGAATACCCATAACACACAAGTATGACTGTGTAGTGTATTTAAGATACCCAGGACAATTGTGTATATATAAACTATGCCAACGAAAGCAATTTCTGTACGTTATGGCAACGACTAACCTGAGGTAAATAAATACCATGTATATATATTTAGGTATTGTGATATGTATTATAACGTTTTTAATATAAGGATAAATTATAGTTAGATTAGTTGCTTTAATATAGATTTAGATTAAACTTAGGGAATATAATAGATTTTTTTTGTGTAGCTTAGATAAATCATTAATTTACCCACTTGCTTAGCATAAAAATAGATTAGGATAGTACGTTAAATTTAATTACACCTAATTAAAGTCGAGGATAAAAAGTTTAGATAACAACAGCACCATTTAGTTTAGATAGCAACAGCACCATTTAGTTTAAGATAGGAACAGTACCATTTAGTTCATTTCATTTCACTTGATTTCATTCCATCTTTATGAACATGTTAACAACCTCATCATTTAGAATTAAAATTAGGTTAGAATTTATAGGATAAAGTTGTATAGGATAAAAGTATCATACATTTAACATACATCATTTACACCAGGTATAGTTAAAATATTAATCATATCTTTTTAATTTTTTATTTTTATTTAAACATTAAAACATTATGTATAATTTGTTTACATTTCACATTTCCCATTTCAGTAAGGTACATAACTCATCTCACATCATTTTCATTTTTTAGATAGTTAGATTACTTCCCTTAAATTAGATTAATTGTGTGCAACAAAATAGAATATATATATTTATAGAAGTAGTAATATATATATTTATAGAAGTAGTAGTATTTCGTGAGAATTTAGTGCTTAATAACATCAGGGTACAAACTATTAACCCTGTTTCATCCATGTAAATATTGTGTAAATACATGACTCGTGCAGTAAGTTACGCACAGTCATGAAGCTCAACTCTTTTCAAACTGAGCTAAACTTATACAGTGTCACTTCAAGGTTTTTAAAATATTAAAATGAAAGATGTGTGACAAAAATGTGAAAGTGAGAGAATAGGAGGATGAAAGATGTGTGACAGAAGTGTGAAAGTGAGAGAAGAGGGAAAATATACAAGAGAGAGTGAGGATGACTAGCGGATTTTTTCTGCCGCTCAACGCGGCTTTTTATTATTTGTCTGCGTCAATTGTTTGTTCTCAATGTTGAAATGTGGCGTCTTGAATGGGTTATATGTAGTTTATTATAGACTTTAGAGAAAGTATTTTAAGTCTCATAAGACGGAAACGTAGTCACGAATTAGTGTGATACACTTGTTTGTGGCCGCATTTAACCGAATTATGGCACTTGAAAACTATCTTACTTACATATTATAGACAGACACACATGTTAGAAGGTAAAGTATATTATTAGTTAGATCCAAACACGCAAACAACCAGGAAAACAAACATAAATAACATACATTTTTTAGAACAAAGAGAGATAACTCCGGGTCAGGGGACACAATAGACAACGAAACACTAACTTAACAGTGGAAGATATCTTTACACGCGGAAGCGAGATAGGTAAAGCCTGTCGCACACAACTTGTGCAAGGGTTGTTTAATATTATATGGGGGACATGAAGCAATTCATGGGTTGACCCTAAGAAAGTCAACTTTGTATGGGTAGTGAGTTAATTTGCTATTTGAGGGCAGGTCTTATAAGACAATGGTCCGGTTCAGACAAACCTCTAATTAATATAATATTGCGATTGAGAAGAGGGCTCACGCCAACCAGACAAGTTTGTGGCGATCACCAGTAGCCAAGTAAAGTGGTACTACATTGTGACAATAGTCAGTAGAAGTCTATTGAGTTACCCGGAACCAAGTTAGTCTTTGACAAAAATTAGATACACTAATTTTTTAGAAACCTCTTGCGTCACAACCATGAGTCAAAGTTTGTAACGCAACACAGGAGGGGAGGGTGTGTGTCAAAGACTCAGGGAAGACCACCCTGAATGAGTGGTCTACCTCAAGTAGATTAGAGGTAACCCAGTGCCCCTACATGAGGGCAGGGTAGGTGTAGGTGGTAAATAGAAAGGGGAACTATCAAACAGTTCTCTCATGAGACACGGAGGTGTCAACCAGAGAGTAAGTACTCTGGTCACGGCATAATCACGCCAGCGTGACAGATACAGAGAACTAGACTCAAGAGAGACCACGACTCCAAGCGTGCTGAGTGATGCAGCACGCAGAAGCCGAAGTACGCACAAGGTCACTCCGCGTACCGTGTAGTCAGCACGCGGAGATTTCCTCAGACAGGGGACAGACTTCGTAGTGAGCGCATCGCTTAGCGTCGATGCGTATTCTTTAGCCAGTAGATAGAATTAGCAATAGGGTTAGAAACGACTAGTGATAGGCAATTCTGTGGTGTATTCATGTGTGATTTATTAGCGACCGTTTTTGTGCATTGATGTAATGTAAAGAGCCTGTGGCAATAAAATGTATAATCAATACCTCTCGTACGACTGACAAATCTTTTGTGTGGTGCGAGAGAAGTTATCCTGTAATGCCTGAAGCATCGGTTGCTGACAGGCAAGGATAAAGTGGTGTCAGAAGTGTAGCTTGGACAATTGTTCAAGCTAAAACACTCACCCACGGCTCTAGAATAGGTTTATGGCTAGATAATCACAGGGTTTAGTTTATGTTAGTGATAATGGCGTGTGCAGACAGAACAAAGTGCGAGCTGTGCCCATCGTGACCAATTAATGTTTATTTATGCTTATTAGAATATTTTGTGCTTATGAACATGTTTTCTTCTGATTTGTAAGTATTATTATTATTATGTTGTATCATTTATTTCTATAATTACTTATTTATTTACGAATATCTGTCAAAAATGATTTACGGCGGAGCAATACACAAGAATGAGCCGGCGACAATATTGATTTTTCCAATCTAAAAATAGCGCTGCGCCTATGACGTATCGCGACTGACAAACAGCTGCCCTACGCCATTTGCATTCAGCGAAGGATTGTTTACAAATCGCAAAGCGGCTGCTCGCCTAAATCTGTGGCTTATATTGAATATTATTTATTTATACGAGTTATTTATTAAATATATTTATTTATTTAAACATTATTATTACTTTTATATTTATTTCAAAGTATTTATTTATTGATTCGAAGATTGTTTCTATTTGTTACCGTCACGATGGCACTACTTTTGCTATGCAAATAAGACTCGGTCTGCACATCACTCCCATAAATTAAACGACATAGTTAGGGAAGGCAGAAGACGTTAGAACACGACAGGACATTGACATTTAATATTAATTAAACCACATTGTTTTGTCCGGGGGCATGTGATTGTACCAAATTGTCTAAAGTCATATGTCGTTTACAAATTGTTAATTGTTTCTGCTCTTGTAAACCAGATGTAACAAGAGCTGTGTATGAGAATAACTCACGCTGTTTGTCAAGGTACCGAACGATTAGACCTGAACTGCCGAACGATTGTACCTGATTCTCTGGAATGTTAAGATGAGTATACCCAAACTATTTTCAATGCAATATGATTAATAATGCATCTCTTTTTCAGGGTGTGATCTATTAGTACATTTTCGTGATCTATTTCTCAAGGTCAATCTAAGGGTGTATTGTTATACACAGAGACTTAAAAACTTAACATATCTAATAAACCAAAGTTAATATTTAAGTGCCTGTCAAGACTAGCTAAGTACCCAACAACATGGCAACTTTAGCTGATTTCATAAAAGCAGGCAAAGAATTAGAATACACAGGAAAGGAATTAGAGCAATATGCTGATCAAAAATTTAGAGAAGCAAAAGATGCTGAGAGAGATGAACGTGCACGAGAAAGGCAACATCAAAAGGAGATTGGAGAACAAGAAAGACGACACCAAAAGGAGATTGTAGAACTAGCTGAAATAACTAAACAGAAGCAATTAGAACAAGATAAAGAAATTAAACAGAAGGAATTAGAAATTAAACAAAAAGAATTAGAAGTAAAACAAAGAGAAATAGATGAAATGGCAAGAGTGAAAGAAAAGCAAATACAGATTGAATCAGAGACACAGCTAAAGATGAAAGGTATGGAAGTAGACTCACACTTAGATATTGCCACTACAAAACTAAAGAGTCAGCAAGAAGAGAATAAATTTAATAAATACAAAAATATTATTAAGCCATTCTGTAAAGAAGATTCCATATCAGCTTGGACAGAAAATGTAGAATATCAGCTGAAATACCACCAAGTACCAATTGATATGTGGGCCATGATTTACATGAAGAACCTCAGTGGTGAGCCCCTTAAAGTTATAGAATCTATACCAACTGATCTTAGATCTAACTATCAATACATCCACGATAGGATAATGCAACATTTCTTACTTGATGCCCCTGGGTATCAAGTGCAATTTTCAAATTTAAAACCAAAACCAAGTGAGACTTTCATTGATTATGTCTCGAATGTCCAAAGCGTACTATATAGATGGCTTAATGCAGCAAATATAGGAAAGGACTTTGAAAAACTTAAAAATTTAATAGCCATGAATAAAGTCATATCCACGATACCATCTCCTTTCGCTAAATTCCTTCAGCAGTCAGACATAGAAACCATAGAACAATTTGAGAAAAAAGGTTCAGCATATTTTTCCTCAAATAGGGATATTTTTAAAACATCTAATATCGACTCTGAAATAGTCTCTTTTGTTAAGGACCAACCAAAAAGCTATCGTAGCAGTAAAAAACCATTTCAGAGAGTCGACAAGAAAGATCAGAAAGTGTCAAAATGTGTATATTGCCAACTTTTTCATGATACTTATTCTATGTGTGATAAATCACCAAACTATCCGACACATCTTGAGATGGTCATTAAGAAACAACAAAACAAGAGAACTGCATACAGGCGTGCAGTCAAATGCTTCTTCTGTTCTAGCTACGGCCATTATTCCAATAAGTGCCTGGGCCGCCAAAGGATGAAAGCCAACAATGCAAATTTGATTGATACATCTTCGGATAGTGGAAGTGAGACTGAGTGTGAGGTCGAGAATGAATTACCTTTTAATCAATCTGAAGATGTTTGTTGTGTAAACGATATTTTATGCTTTGATAATTGTGAGCGATGTCACCAATTTCATGCAGACGGAAAATTAGAATGTGGACACATTGTAACATCCTCCTTTGAGAATGCAAACGCAGCTGTAGCCTCCAGAGGCAATTTGATGTTTCACACTGCATTGGTCAACGATAAGCCATGCCGATGTTTGCTTGACAGTGGTAGCTCTATTATTGGGGTAAAAAAGGAACTGGTTGATCCAAAAGATTATACTGGTGACTCTGTAAAATGCCGTACTTTTTCTGGTAATATAGAAACCTATCCTCTGGCAAGAGTCCGGATAAACACACCATTCCTTTCTGGTACCTTTACCTGTGCAATACTAGACAACCCTTGTACTGAGTTAATTCTTGGGTGTCTACCCCAGCTAAGACACTGCACAGATGAAGAAATATCTGCGTGGGAGGAGAAGAATAAGCTCACTCCAGTGAACAATGCAGATATCCTCGATCACAATCCCGACAACAGTGCTAGACCCATAATTCTTGAACCTGGTCAAGATGTATTGCTATTACTACCTGACAAACGTAATAATATGACAACTTCATGGCAAGGGCCTTTCAAGGTGATACATAAACTTTCAGATGTCGGTTATGAAATATCGATAAACGAACACTTAAAGATATTTCATATCAACATGTTGAAACCTTACTTTTCACGACAAGAGAAAGATTTAGAGACAGACGAACACAATGCACCCACACCTATGGATGAGACGACAGACATACACAACGCAACTACACTAGTTAGCGAGACTGGCAAAGCCGACGATATGCAAACACCTAGTGAGCATACAGAAAACGCACTTAGCACCACCACCGTACTGAATCAGGTAGACGACGACGGGATGGAACTACCCGTTCCAATTGTAGAGAAGACTGCGACCTTAGATTCTATACGGTTAGAACAGGGACTGACAGACGAGCAACGACGACAGACAATAGAATTAATAACAGAGTATAAGGACATATTTTCCGACATTCCAGGTAGGACGGACAGGATCGAGCACTCCATCCTTCTTTCGGACACTAAGCCTATCAAATGCAGGCCGTACTCTATCCCACTTAGCTATAGAGAAAATCTAAATAAGGAAATTCTGAACTTAGAAGCTAGTGGAATCATTCAAAAATCTACATCAGAGTACTCTTTTCCAATCGTCTTAGTCAAGAAAAAAGACTCCACAATTCGTCTTTGTGTGGACTATAGAAAACTCAACAATGTTTCTAAGATCGACGCAGAACCAATTCCATCCTGCGAAGATCTTATCCTGGATATGTCCACCTCCAAAATCTTCTCTAAATTAGATCTTACTAAGGGATATTGGCAGGTCCCTATGCAGACTCAATCCATCCATCTTACTCCATTCTCAACACCTTTAGGTCTTTACGAGTGGCGGTTTCTTCCTTTCGGACTTCGTAACGCTCCTGCCACTTTCGTACGCTTAACTAGAGATTTACTACACGGAGTGACGAATACAGTGACATATATAGATGATATTTGTGTCCATACAGAGGACTGGACAACACACTTACTGAAACTCAGACATGTCTTCGATAGGTTGCGACTCTTCGGTCTCACGGTCAAACCGAGCAAAGTTGAATTGGGCCTACAAGAAATTGATTTTTTGGGTCATGTCATTTCACATGGACAACTAAAAACTGACAATAGAATTATTACGAAAATTATGAACCTGACCATGCCTACAACAAAAAAGCAGGTCAGGAGCCTTTTGGGTTTAGTAAATTATTATAGTAAGTTCATACCGAACTTAGCTGAAATTACAAGTGTATTTTCAAATGTTTTAAAAGCATCAGTAAAATTAGATGTCAAAGATGCATTATTAATTTCTGCATTGTCAAAATTGAAAATCCTATTTAGTAATGTACCAATCCTCCGTTTGCCTAATCCTAGGCTCGTTTATTATCTTAGGACAGATGCCAGCAGGATTTCCATCGCTGCAGTACTAGGCCAGTTTTAGGATGGCATCTTCCATCCCATTTGCTACGTGAGCCGCAAGATCACACCTGCTGAGTCCAGATATTCCATATCAGAGTTGGAAGCCCTAAGCGTCACCTATTCGGTGAGGAAGTTGCATCGATTTCTAGCGGGTAATCACTTCGTAGTCCAGACCGATAACTCCCCTATCACGGTCATACAAAGTGGGGTGCATCGCAACGACCGCATCTACAGGTGGTCTCTAATATTACAGAATTATACTTTTAGTATAGAGCATATTAAGGGTAGGGATAACATTCTTGCTGATACCCTTAGTCGACCATCTGAGGTAGAAATACATGATATTCCACATGAAAAGGTAGTGTAAGAAATGTTAATTTAGTACACTTAAAATATCCTGTGTAAAATATCCTATGTATTACATAGACATCACGATCAGGACTGTGTGCTAAGAACAGTGAACTACCATGTGTCCGTAGTCAGCAAAATAAGAACTGTGCTCCAAGAACAAGTTGATCACCGTGTGTACATAGACAGCTCGTTACTTACTCTGCTCCATTTGTGTTCCGGTGAATCACCTGTGTTAATGTGGAAGAACAGTGTCAGAACAATGCATAAAGAACAGACACGAATATACTCGTCTACGACACCAGCGGACTTTGCGAGTGGAAGAATACCCATAACACACAAGTATGACTGTGTAGTGTATTTAAGATACCCAGGACAATTGTGTATATATAAACTATGCCAACGAAAGCAATTTCTGTACGTTATGGCAACGACTAACCTGAGGTAAATAAATACCATGTATATATATTTAGGTATTGTGATATGTATTATAACGTTTTTAATATAAGGATAAATTATAGTTAGATTAGTTGCTTTAATATAGATTTAGATTAAACTTAGGGAATATAATAGATTTTTTTTGTGTAGCTTAGATAAATCATTAATTTACCCACTTGCTTAGCATAAAAATAGATTAGGATAGTACGTTAAATTTAATTACACCTAATTAAAGTCGAGGATAAAAAGTTTAGATAACAACAGCACCATTTAGTTTAGATAGCAACAGCACCATTTAGTTTAAGATAGGAACAGTACCATTTAGTTCATTTCATTTCACTTGATTTCATTCCATCTTTATGAACATGTTAACAACCTCATCATTTAGAATTAAAATTAGGTTAGAATTTATAGGATAAAGTTGTATAGGATAAAAGTATCATACATTTAACATACATCATTTACACCAGGTATAGTTAAAATATTAATCATATCTTTTTAATTTTTTATTTTTATTTAAACATTAAAACATTATGTATAATTTGTTTACATTTCACATTTCCCATTTCAGAAAGGTACATAACTCATCTCACATCATTTTCATTTTTTAGATAGTTAGATTACTTCCCTTAAATTAGATTAATTGTGTGCAACAAAATAGAATATATATATTTATAGAAGTAGTAATATATATATTTATAGAAGTAGTAGTATTTCGTGAGAATTTAGTGCTTAATAACATCAGGGTACAAACTATTAACCCTGTTTCATCCATGTAAATATTGTGTAAATACATGACTCGTGCAGTAAGTTACGCACAGTCATGAAGCTCAACTCTTTTCAAACTGAGCTAAACTTATACAGTGTCACTTCAAGGTTTTTAAAATATTAAAATGAAAGATGTGTGACAAAAATGTGAAAGTGAGAGAATAGGAGGATGAAAGATGTGTGACAGAAGTGTGAAAGTGAGAGAAGAGGGAAAATATACAAGAGAGAGTGAGGATGACTAGCGGATTTTTTCTGCCGCTCAACGCGGCTTTTTATTATTTGTCTGCGTCAATTGTTTGTTCTCAATGTTGAAATGTGGCGTCTTGAATGGGTTATATGTAGTTTATTATAGACTTTAGAGAAAGTATTTTAAGTCTCATAAGACGGAAACGTAGTCACGAATTAGTGTGATACACTTGTTTGTGGCCGCATTTAACTGAATTATGGCACTTGAAAACTATCTTACTTACATATTATAGACAGACACACATGTTAGAAGGTAAAGTATATTATTAGTTAGATCCAAACACGCAAACAACCAGGAAAACAAACATAAATAACATACATTTTTTAGAACAAAGAGAGATAACTCCGGGTCAGGGGACACAATAGACAACGAAACACTAACTTAACAGTGGAAGATATCTTTACACGCGGAAGCGAGATAGGTAAAGCCTGTCGCACACAACTTGTGCAAGGGTTGTTTAATATTATATGGGGGACATGAAGCAATTCATGGGTTGACCCTAAGAAAGTCAACTTTGTATGGGTAGTGAGTTAATTTGCTATTTGAGGGCAGGTCTTATAAGACAATGGTCCGGTTCAGACAAACCTCTAATTAATATAATATTGCGATTGAGAAGAGGGCTCACGCCAACCAGACAAGTTTGTGGCGATCACCAGTAGCCAAGTAAAGTGGTACTACATTGTGACAATAGTCAGTAGAAGTCTATTGAGTTACCCGGAACCAAGTTAGTCTTTGACAAAAATTAGATACACTAATTTTTTAGAAACCTCTTGCGTCACAACCATGAGTCAAAGTTTGTAACGCAACACAGGAGGGGAGGGTGTGTGTCAAAGACTCAGGGAAGACCACCCTGAATGAGTGGTCTACCTCAAGTAGATTAGAGGTAACCCAGTGCCCCTACATGAGGGCAGGGTAGGTGTAGGTGGTAAATAGAAAGGGGAACTATCAAACAGTTCTCTCATGAGACACGGAGGTGTCAACCAGAGAGTAAGTACTCTGGTCACGGCATAATCACGCCAGCGTGACAGATACAGAGAACTAGACTCAAGAGAGACCACGACTCCAAGCGTGCTGAGTGATGCAGCACGCAGAAGCCGAAGTACGCACAAGGTCACTCCGCATACCGTGTAGTCAGCACGCGGAGATTTCCTCAGACAGGGGACAGACTTCGTAGTGAGCGCATCGCTTAGCGTCGATGCGTATTCTTTAGCCAGTAGATAGAATTAGCAATAGGGTTAGAAACGACTAGTGATAGGCAATTCTGTGGTGTATTCATGTGTGATTTATTAGCGACCGTTTTTGTGCATTGATGTAATGTAAAGAGCCTGTGGCAATAAAATGTATAATCAATACCTCTCATACGACTGACAAATCTTTTGTGTGGTGCGAGAGAAGTTATCCCGTAATGCCTGAAGCATCGGTTGCTGACAATGAGTGTGGACAAGGACGCCATTCATGTGTGACAGAAGAACTCATTCAAAAAGTCGAGTAAGCCGTATTGAAAAAAGTGCCGTTTCACAATTGCAAATCTTTCTACAGAATGTCCACACATTTCTAGGACTAGTTTGTTTGGAATTGTCACAGCGAGGTTGATAGTTGCATATCTTTTACATATATATATATATATATCTTTCAACCCAGTATTTTTTGGCTGTTCGTGATTTCTGGGCAAGTTTACGTTCAGTTATCTACCTTTGCTTTCTGAATGACTGGTACCCATACCATTTCATAAAAAAACCAATGTAAGGCGGTCTGATGCCAAATCTCCCACAGCTGTATTTTGAACGTGGTAAGCAAAGCTTAAAGAATGGGCTCAGCTTTGATGTTATTTCTGTGCTAATGGGAAGAAGGGGGATGCATTTCTCGACAGAATAGTGATTGGAGACGAGAAATGTGTTCACTTCGTGAATGCAGAGACAAAGAAACAGTCAAAACAGTGGATGCCTACTCATTCTCCAAGTAAGCCTAAAAAATGCATGCAAATATTTTCGCATGACAATTGATGATTACGGTGTTCTGGGATCTCAAGGGCATTTTATTGATGAAATTCATGACACTAGGGACCACAATAACGTCAGAAGTTTATTGTGAAACACTGAAGAAGCTTTGTAGGAAGATCCAGAACAAAATGCGCAGAAACTATGGATCTGTGATATTATAGGGCCATCAAATTTGGTAGGCCTGAATGCACAGAGTAATTGGTGATCAGTCTTTCTCTCACTTAGCAGGAAATGAGCTCGGATATTGAACCCTCATCCAATCGTACTCATGACATTATTAGAGCAGCTTCCTATCAACTCCACTATTGTGCCCCCTTATAACAACAAATGTTGGTGTCTATGAAAGCTCTTTCACAATCCTGATATAGCAGGTTTGAAATCAGCTGCAGGTCATTTTGGGAGCAGATCACTTGCGTTGGTTTTCAATTTGGCTGTTCAGAAAACAATGGCAAACAACTGAACATAAAATTGCATAAAAATACAAAAACAGCCAACAAATGCTGGAGCTGACTGTGATGATCTATAAAAGGAATCACAACTAACTAAATTTTTTTGTTTAATTGAAGATTAAGAACATGCATCTTAACCAAGAATAATTTACTAAGGATTTTAGAAATAAATCTCAGCAATTTATAAGTTATACCTAAGTTTTTAACCAGAAAAACAATGAGCAGAGAAAACTATCATACAGCAGGAACAAATAATCAAAGCAGACATGTTTTATATGATTTTTATTTCAAATGTGTATGTAAAACATTAAAACAAGCTATGGCATCTTATGTGGATCTATGCATACATTTGAATTTGTTACCAGACGAAAGGAAAAATTAGTCTGTTACAATCTATAAATAATCTTTGCTGGCCAAGATTAATACAAACAGACATAACTCATTAACTGAATGAGAGGCACATGTGAAATAGTGTTATGGCTTATGAAGGCATTTGAAGACCTACAGTGAACAGTTACAGCACATGCAACTTTTATGAGAGATGAGAAAATGTCCTGAGGACAATTGTAGACCTACAGTTAATAGTTTAAACACAAGAAATGTTGTCATGAGAGATAAGAAAGTGTCCTGAGAACAATTACAGACGTACAGTTAATAGGTCAAACACACAAAACTTTGTCATGAGAGAAGAGAAACTGTTCTGAGATCACTTACAGAACTACAATTAACAGAGAAAACACATGTAACTTTGTCATGAGATATGAGAAAATGTCCCAAGGAGCTTGGTCCATATTTTACTAGACGAACTGACACTTCAGGGGTCATGTGGTCAGTTTAATTCCAGCTGCTTTTACTTCAAAAGACATGCGTGTGTGCTAAAATGGCAATATAACCCTGTTGTAACACATACAATGGCCATATACACACTGTTGTAGCACATACAATGACAATGTACACATTGTTGTAGCACATACAATGACAATATACACACTATTGTAGCACATACAATGACAATATACACACTGTTGTAGCACATACAAAGGCAATATACACTGTTGTAGCACATACAATGACAATATACATACTGTTGTAGCACATACAATGACAATATACACACTGTTGTAGCACATACAATAACAATATACACGCTCCTGTAGCACATAAATGACACGATTCATCCCATTGCATCACATACAATGACAATATACACACTGTTGCCTCACATACAATGACAATATACACACTGTTGTATCACATACAATGACAATACACACACTGTTGTAGCACATACAATGACAATGTACACACTGTTGTAGCACATACAATGACAAGATTCATCCCATTGTATCACATACAATGTCAAAACAAACTGGCAAACATTATTATAAGTACAGGAATAATGTAAATATCAAAAGAACTGGTTTGTTACAACTTACAAATAACATACTCATGTTGACAGATTGTTTAAATGTAGGGATAAAAAATGTTAGCAATTCAGGGTATAAAACATCAATATCATCAATACCTGAGATGATGATAAGACAGCTTGTAAATTGTAAATTATCCAAAGAAAGAAACAATTCAGTTTCACCTGCTTAAACAATGTTGTATAAATTAAGTTAGCAATTCAGTGTATACAAAAATGAATGTCATAACAATAACACTTGATTTATGAAAGATCAGCATAGAAACTGTGAATGCCAACGCTCTCAAACTTCAATCTACATTTCTGCAATTGAAAGAAAAGCTTTCATATTAAAATTAACATTAAAACATCAAATAAGTCAATTCAGAAGAATGGTTAACTATATTGATATAGACTTTAAAATATATCCCATGTATTTCCTTTCATTGAATGATTTTGAATTCTCCTTAAAAAAAACATCACATTAGTTATCTTAAAAATGGTCAACAGCATTGAGACAAACCTTTAAATATCCTTATCGTTTCATATCAATTAAGGATTTAGAATTTTCTTAAAAAACAGCAAATTAGATAACTAAGAAAAAGGTCAAAAGCATTGCAATATACTATAAAATATCCCTATTGTTTCATATCAATTAAGGATGTAGAATTCCCTTTAAAAACATCAAATTAGTTAACGTAGAAAAATATGCAACAGTATTGAAATATACCTTAAAATATCCCTAGTATTTGCTAGTGGAGAGATACCTCACAGTCCATGGGGTTTCTGTGCCTCTTAAGCCTAAACATGCCAGCTACCCTCAGAAGCCAACTTATAATGGTAATCATATTCACAACAACTAAACCACAATACAAGACTTCATAATACTATTCAGCCAGGTAATGGGAGTAGACGGTACTGCCTGCTTTCTGTTAGCACTGAATATTGGGCAGGTTGACCAAACCCGATACCACACATTGTGCCAACAGCTTCGGGTGGAGGAGCACAACTGGGAGGGTAAAAGCCTTATTCTAGTACGAGGAAATTCAGCCTAAGAACTAAATGTCATGGCAGGGCAGACCAAGCCCTAAGCCTTGGTCGACAACTGGTCTAGGATGGAAGCTCCAACAGGCGGACAGTTAGAGCATTGCTTTGCTGGTCCAGCAACTTCTGTAGCCTGTCTTGTTTCAGACGTATTGGTGTTACCTTTCCTCTGATAAAAAATAGGCAGGCCGAGAGAGGGATTATGCTGCATGGGCAACACATGGTCTCTAAATTCAGCCCAGGCTATTGTGCTATGGAGAGTTATAACTCCATTTTACAAACTATTGTCTATGAAGGCAATGGGAGTAACCCTAAACAGGGACACACTAACCAGTGATTACATTCAGCTACTGGATGGAAGAAGCACTTTCTTTTTATGAGCTTAGTTATATGTTGTGGCAGATTTCAACCTTTTCATACATATGTCTTGACGGAAATTTATTTGGCAAACTGGAAGCAAAACACAGACACAAAAAAGATGTACAGTGTTAATTGTTATCAAATACAATCTGAGTGTACAAAATTATACAATGCTTTTGAACAATTCAATTTACATGATTTAAAATTTTTTTAAATAAACACTGCAGGAAATTCTGAAAGATATTAATCTTTTTTTTTTAAATGTCAGTCTTCTCTCTTCTAACAGTGGTGATGGCCCAGTGGCTAGCACTCTTGCCTGGTTAGCTGGTGGGCATGGATTCACACCCACAATGAGACAGATTTGTAAAATTGATCTGTGCTGTTAGATCAACCCAGTTTAAAATGGATACCAGGAAAATTCCTTGGAAAGTATCGACATTTGGGACACTATTTACTACATCACCCGAGTGCAGACTGTCTAGAAAAATATGGGGCTGGCACTATGTGCCCAATAAACCTCAAGGAATGTAGAAGAGACAGGGCCCTTTACTCTTACTTCCCTCTTCTAATATGTAGTGCACAGGTATCTAATCTATTGTTGTATTCTGGTTTTGTACTTACTTAATACAGGCCCAGTGGTTAGAATGCCAGATTCTCCTTCAGGAGATCCAGGTTCAAATCCTCAATAAGGTGTGGATTTTTTTCTGTCAGGGGTTAAAAGAAAATCCTAACCTGCACAGTTTTTGAGGTGACTGCACTAGCCAAGCGGCCTTAATTCCTCAGGCTCAAGACCCCCCTGCCATACACCGTAAGGTACTATACAGGCAGTAAATGACAGTTTATGACAGTGACGTACTTACATAGCCTGCATAAACTGGCTTAAACAAGATCAGAGAGATGTGTTGTTAAACCTTAATCTTTGAGCGAATAAACAAACTGTATTTTCAGAGTGTTAAGAATTGGGCACGCGAGTCCATCTGACATGTATCCTTCTTATCTCTCTGCTCTCATAAATTATTTCATTCAGACATCACTTATGAAGCTAGCAACTTCCATTGTACCAGGTGGGCTTGCTCAACTATGTCAATGATTTATTCCTGCGAGAATCTCCTTCTTAATTATCAATCAAATGTTATTTCTGTAATAAATTCAGTAAATCAATGCAAACAAGAAATGGAACCGGTAGGCTTTACAAGAAATAATCACAAGCGGTTAATTTCATTGCCATCAAAAAAGTTGGCTGGAATTGATCTCAAACACTCTTGTTCTGGTGGTGTAAACTCTGATATCTTGATGGCCATACATTTTATGATGTTAGCTTGTCACAGTATTACTACCTACCTTTTGTTGTTTGCCTTTGACTTGTTCCTCCAGTATAGTTTTCAATGTCGTTAAAATATCTGATTACCTTTTTATTTCTTCCATTAGTTCTTTACTCATTCTCATCTTTTCCTCTTTTATTTTTGCATAACCTTTCTAGGACATCACATTCAACACTAGCATTTCTGCTGTTGTGATCTCTTGTCAAGTTTACTTTCAGTAGTTTGCCATTGCTTTCTGAATGAGCGGCACTGATACCAACGCAAAACCAACACAACATGGTCTGCTGCCAAATAATGCGCAGCTGTGTTTTGAAAACAGGCATATGGGATTAGGAACCTCATCCGTAATCCCTTCACCACAGAGACTGGCCCATCTTTTTTAGGAACTCAAAATTTGTTGTTTTTTTTTGGACAATAAATTGCAATCTAGTCTTCTTTATCATCATCATTAAGTGCCTTGCTGACTGGTGAGGGCAATCATGCTTCTTCACATCTTGAAATCTCCAACAGCATATTCTGTGCCGACACCTTTCTATACTGTGACAAGCGGCTGTCATAAATCTTCTTTCACTGTCTTCTTCTATCTCTCTTTTTTACAAATCTTTCCAGCAGCCGCACAATGCCTTTGTTGTTCCTGTCTCATGATGTGGCCAAAATAAGTAAAATGCCTCTCTCTGATATTTGAGATAAGTTGACATTGCATCTTAGCCTCTTTCAGAACCTTTACATTATTTGTTTTGACCATAATTTTTCTGTAAAACCACATTTCTGATGCCTCATGGAATGTGTTTGCTTATTTACTAATTTTCAAGGAATCACAACCAGTTTAAAACTGGTTCTATGTAACATGCAAGAATTTTTTTTTAAATTTCCAATGTCAAGGACTTATTGCTAAGATGTTCATTTCATAAAACTAGTTCTATGTAACGTGCAAGAATAATTTTTGTTTGGTAAAGTCAAATGCTAGGGACATATTGCATAACATTTTGTTCATTTTATAAAACTGGTTCTATGGAATATGCCAGAATTTTTTTTCTTATCTCCAATGTCAGGGACTTATTGCTTAAAATGTTCATTTTTTTTTCAAAACTGGTTCTAATAACGTTCAAGAATTCTTTTTTTATTCTAATGTCCAATGTCAGGTATTTATTGCATAAGGTGTTGTTCCTATTCTATTCTTTATTTCTATGATGCTTCTTTCATCTAATTTTATCCACGTGCCTAGACACTTGAATTTCTTTACTTACCCCAATTACTGAAAATCCACATTTTAAGGGATGCTACTCTATACTAATTGTTCGTTCTTGTCCATGATTTTTCACAATTCAGTAGTTGTTAGTTTAGTCTTAGTCGCGGTTCCAACTTCACAGCAAAGGGTCACCCCATAATGCTCAATTTCTGTGCCAGTGAGAATCACATAAAATGCTACTCACTGTCACTTGTGAAAAGTGGAACAGACAGCAGTCCTGACAAACCAACAGCACGCACAGAGATACATGCATAAGGCCGCTGCCAGAATGCCAACACAACAGTCTGCCATTAAATTTACAGTTCAGCGTTGATGGAAGCGGCAGTCACTTGAAAACCAGCAGTTGCACACATATTACTGCAAAAGATAAAACTTGCTAATTTAGCAAATGGCCTGCCGCTATTTTCTGAACATGGAATTCACAATACAAACAGATGCAAAAGCATTCCACATGGAATCCACAGCTCCCAGTATCACTCCACACACTTAAATCAGTAGCTGGGCGACGGAACCATGTACCACCAGACTCACATGAGGATAATGCGTAAGCAAACCATGGCCAGAAGCACAAACATTCCAGGGGCCTTAATAGCTCAACAGCCTATCCACCATAATGGACAAAAGTCAGTTGTTAGTGTATGTGTGTGCGTACATAATTGCATGTATGCGCGTATGTGTCTCATTGACTGTTCTAATTTTCAAACGATGTGTTGTTATCTCTTTACATGAAGTAGCAAGCACACAAACTATATCAACTTGTTTTCAATAATACAACTGGTTGGGCTAGTGATACTCAAAACATAACTATTCACATAAACAACACAACAGGTTAATAAACATGGTCATGCATGCATTTTTAAGTAGTCCATCCATCCATCCATCCATCCATCCATCCATCATGTGACATGTCGGTAAGCGTGGGCGGTCGTGTTCTGCCATCTCACTCGATCACCAGAGTCGTGGATCAGCTCCGTGTTTCTGTCTCAACCATGCCACGTGGCCAAGCCATCCAGGTATTTACTTCTTGGTCTTCCCCTTGGTCTCTTCCCTTCGGTCTTGCCAGTTGTCACCAAGTTCTCCAAGTCATTTCTTCTCATAACATACCCAAAAAATTTGACTGTCTGCGTCTAATGACTCTAATCAGTTTACGATCTTCATTTGTTTCTTGAAGGACTTGCTCATTGGTTTTTCTGTCCGTCCAATGTATTCTTTGCATTTTCCTCAGAAACCACATTTCCAAAGCCATCAGCTGTTTTTCAGCTTGACTGCTTTTAAGTAGTAGGAAATCTAATTTTATCATTCATATAAAATAGTAAACAGCATGAATACTTATGTTTCAATGAGTTATTATTTGACACCAAACACTGGTTCTAACATTTTCAACAACTCCGTTAACCGCGATTATAACCAATATAACTGCCCTTACAACCAACAACATGTGTACACATGTAGACTTATCCAATGTCTTTTTATCCAGTTCCTCATTTGATGCCAAAGAAAATCCTAACCTGCACAGTTCGCGGCGACTGCACTAGCCAGGCAGCCTTTATTCCTCAGGCTCAAAGACCCCTCTGCCATACACCGCAAGGTACTATATTGGCAGTAAATGACAGTTTTTTTGACAGTCATTGAGTCTTTAACTGGTTGATGTATAATTGGTTGATGTATAACTGGTTGATGTGTAAGTGGTTGATGTGTAACTGGTTGATGTATAACTGGCTGATGTATAACTGGGTGATGTATAACTGGTTGATGTATAACCTGGTGATGTATAACCTGGTGATGTATAACTGGTTGATGTATAACCGGGTGATGTATAACTGGTTGATGTATAACTGGATGATGGATAAATGGTTGATGGATAACTGGTTGATGTGTAACTGGTTGATGTATAACCGGGTGATGTATAACTGGTTGATGTATAACTGGTTGATGTATAACTGGGTGATGTATAACCGGTTGATGTATAATTGGTTGATGTATAACTGGGTGATGTATAACCGGTTGATGTATAACTGGGTGATGTATAACTGGGTGATGTATAACTGGGTGATGTATAACTGGGTGATGTATAACTGGGTGATGTATAACTGGTTGATGTATAACTGGGTGATGTATAACTGGGTGATGTATAACTGGTTGATGTATAACTGGTTGATGTATAACTGGTTGATGTATAACCTGGTGATGTATAACTGGTTGATGTATAACTGGGTGATGTATAACTGGGTGATGTATAACTGGTTGATGTATAACTGGTTGATGTATAACCTGCTGATGTATAACTGGTTGATGTATAACCGGATGATGTATAACTGGTTGATGTATAACTGGTTGATGTATAACTGGGTGATGTATAACTGGTTGATGTATAACTGGGTGATGTATAACTGGTTGATGGATAACCTGGTGATGTATAACTGGTTGATGTATAACTGGTTGATGTATATCTAGTTGATGTATAACTGGATGATGGATAAATGGTTGATGGATAACTGGTTGATGTGTAACTGGTTGATGTATAACTGGTTGATGTATATCTAGTTGATGTATAACTGGATGATGGATAAATGGTTGATGGATAACTGGTTGATGTGTAACTGGTTGATGTATAACTGATTGATGTATAACTGGTTGATGTATAACTGGTTGATGTGTAACTGGTTGATGTGTAAATGGTTTATGTGTAACTGGTTGATATATAACTCACGAAAGTATAAACTGATAGATGTATAACTAGTAGCTGTATAACTGGTTAACATATAACTGGTTAACATATAACTGGTTGATATATAGCTGGCCAAATTATAAACTGGTTAATGTATAACTGGTTGATGTATTCCTGGGTAAACATAGATCACTCAAAGTGGGTCTCAACTCTGTGTAAGTCCAGTGAGAATCCAGATATATGTACTTCAGAACATGTGTTTGTCAGCCAATAAATGACTGGTTCCAAGGAAGTTTTCTAATTTTAAAGTCTACCTTGAGCAGTGGGGTTCATAGGCCTACGCTTTTTTACCTTTCACTGCTGACAGCTTTTCAACAATCACAACATGCTTATGTGCCCTTCAATTCTTGTTTGCCCTTATCCGAAAAGGCCATGTGTCCAATCCAATCCACAACCACAGGATCAGGAGAGAGAATACCATCCTTGGAAGAATACATGCCCTTGGGTTGTTTATGTTGTAGAAATCCACACTGATTCATATCAGATCTTCTCAAGTATGAGGCAGACATGACACCTCTAATAAACAATGCCTACATTAACTTGACACTACCTGCGTTCAACAGATCTGCAGAAGTGATAACAACATTGACTTAATTATAAATGTGGGTATGCAACTCATTTACGAAAGTTCGCAGTGACATTATAAACAGGTGCAACATGGATTTCAACCCCTACACTGGTCAGTTGGACTAAAATGTTCAATTCTCATTATTGACACTGGGGTGTAAATTACAAGTACTTCTGAAGTCAGAGTGGGTTCGTCAGATGGCAAAGGACACTGGTAATAGGGAAAGCTAATCCACAGGCTAGAATCAGTCTAGTATGCTAGTTACAGCAGTAGCATGTGTACGGACTATGCTTGAGTTGAAAGTGAGTTAAGGCAAAAAACAGGGGAAAAAAAACAGGTGCATGGATATGTATATGTAAATATATAAAGCTAAACAACCCTGCCAATCATATTAAACCATGTGAACATGATCACAGCTACTGCCATCAATCAGATTAAAGTTGCAGTATCAACATGACAGTGCTCTTCCATGCACACTCATATATGCCCATCTCCCTCAAAAAGTGTTGTAAACTGTATGGGATGATTAATAATCTTTAGCAACTTCCTATATCTGCCATGTGTTATATATCACCCAAATGTTGTCACTGCTTTATAATACAACATATCTGTTACCATATTGACAACTTTTACATCATAACTATGACTCACCTCTACTTCCCATTTTCCGTCTTTGTTTTGGTTTGGTCTAAACCTACTTATTGTTTGGCACAGAATCAGTTTAAAGCACCCCCCACACTGAACCACACCTAATCTTAACTCCCACACCTTTCAATGAAAATGTGTGTGTATGCAAACATTTCAGCTATCCACATAAAATTATGTGTGTGCAAGACGAATAATTAGTTTAACTAATCACATGAATACAATAATGTCGGCTTCGTGGCTTAGAGGTTATGACTTTTCTCCGTAATCTCGTATACTCTCGTCAGGTAGTGTGATGACGGTTCAAATCAGCAGTGGTTCGAATCGCATCGGTAACTTACGGGGTATGTGAGCCGGCCGCTCAGAAAGCAATGGCAAACTACTGAGCATAATCTTGCCAAGAGATCAACATACAGCTGAAAGATGCTAGTGTTGACAGCTAAGTCCTCTAAAAGGATATGCTAAAAAAAAAAAAAAAAAAAAAAAATCACATGAAAGCATGTGTACACTGAACACATCCACAAATCACTTTATTGTATGTATGTGTAAACTAAACACATCCACAAATCACATTATTGTATGTATGTGTAAACTTAACACATCCACATATCACAGTATTGTATGTATGTGTAACCTTAACACATCCACATATCACATTATTGTATGTATGCATGAAGTAAACACATCCATAAATGACATTATTGTATGTATGCATGAAGTAAACACATCCACAAATCACATTATTCTTTTTATGTGTTAACTAAACACATCCACATATCACATTGTAAATGTGCATGCATGCACAGGCGCACACACACATACATACACAGAGCATAATGAAGTCCAGTTCAGATCCTTGCCATCTGCTCTTTTCAGACAATTTCCAGGTAATTCTGAAATTTATCTTAAAACCATTTTATGAGGCTTGATTGACCTCAGGGCCATACTGGTAGGAAAAATGAATCCTGTCACTGATGAACATTGAATCTGAAACTTGTCTTAGTAAGCAAGTACACTAATCAAGATATCACTGTGACCACTAAACAATTGTGTATAAAGAACAACATGCACCAATCATATGAAAGTATATGTGTGTAAATAAACACATCAACCAATCATATGAAAGTATGTGTGTGTAAAGAAACTTAGTAGCCAATCATATGACAGTATGTGTATGTAAGAAATACAGCAGCCAATCATATGAAAGTATGTGTATGTAAAGAAACAGCAGCCAATTATATGACAGTGTGTGCATACAAACTTTCACCAACCACACTGAAAGTTCAAGATAAAGAACAGAAGATGTGCAAACCAGCTGCTTTTGATAACAGAATTCACAATTTTCATGAACATTTGTAGGAGACGGGAAGAATATAAAACAATCCAAAAAACGACAATATAAACTGAGATGTTATATTCAGTAAAAAATATAACATTTCTGATGAAACAAAGTAATGTGTGTATAAAATCATATTACTATGTATATGCATACATAACAATAACTATACTTGTACAAAGTATATAATAAAGAAGAAACTTAAATAATTGTCTAAAATAGCAGTGTTTTAAAAGTTATTAGGAAAGATTATACATAGCTTATAAAAAAAGAGCTAGCTGTCAATAAATCAAAACATGACATGCAACGAATAATAAAGACAACCAAAGAAGTTAGCAGAATATCCAGAGAAATGAAGAATAATTATACAAAGTCATGGTAATTTTATGTCATAAACATGTAAAATGTTCATTTTTGTTAAAAACAAAATACCAGGACCAGACTATAAGTGGTAAAACAATGTAGCCTGGAAAACAAACAACAAACATCAAGGCTGCAGTTCGAAGAACACAAGTATCAGATGAGACCATAAAAATATACTGAAAATGTACAACATTTATGCTATGCAATGGAAACACGTTATAATATAAATGTATGTGTATTCTTCATTACAAAACAAAATACCAGATTGCAAAGCATAAACACTGAATGAAATATTGCTATGCTGCACAAAAATAATAGTGATATTAAATTATATCAGCAAGATAAATAGCAACATCTTATTCTCTTTCTACTTTTGTCATACTGATTTTGCCATTAAGCACAGCAGAAAGGCAGATGTAATTTTATGTGTTTCGCTTTTCTTGTTGCTTGTGCTAATGTCGTATTTGGTTTCTTCAATGCCTCTTTTACGCTATGTAGTCATGTCTTCCTGGGTCATCCTTTTGCCTTGTATCTCGATGTTGCTGTAGCCACTTGCAGATCTTGTTCCATCCAGGTTAAATGTCTGTACCATTTAATTATGTGTTGTTCTATGAAGTCAGTAATTGGTATTATCCCAACACTCATTCTTAGTTTCTCATTTGTCTGCCTCCTCCTCTGTGGTGAAGAGGCCATGGACGCAATTTGTAATCCTGCCTACCAGGGTCAAAACAGAGCACAGGCGATTTGGCACAGACCGCCTTGCATTAGCTTTCATACATTGATATGTGTGCGGTCGTTCAGAAAGCAATGGCAAACTACTGAATGTACACTTGCCAAGAAATCAAAAACAGACACAAAATGCTGGGGTTAACAGTGAAGGCCTGTAAAGGATATGCAACTACTACTACTGCCTCTTATTATTATTAGAGCTGTGTTTGTTGTGCATCTTATCTCAGTTGATATGATTTTATGCCTATGTGTTTCTAGGATTGTCTGAATCTGGCAGTGATAACACAGTTTTGGGCTGAATAAAGCATCTATTAGCTTTTTGTTGCGTATGTAAGTTGATATTTGGATGTCCTAGGATAGGTGCTATTTGAAAGTTGTTGTTTGCTTTCTCGATTCTTGTTTCTAATTGTCCAACTAGTCTTCCACCCCTTGTGAAGACACTGCCCAGATACTTGTACTCTCTAACTTCTTTTAATGATTTCCATTTACATTTACGTCATATTGAATTGACAATATTTTTTTTTTTAAATTGCCAAAACTTTGTCTTTTCAATAATATTCATTTTTCATTAATATTCATATCAAAATTCTGGCAGTAAATTTTCAACATTGTTTGGTGCTGGATATGCATACCAATCTTATATAGTAAACTTCAGTCATCTGCAAATGACAGCTCATTTAAATTCTCCTCATGTGGATTTGTTTCTTCAGAGATGTTATGTACATTCATGAGGAAACACATCCTTGTCTTATGCCTGATTGTACTTGGAACCAGTATGTCATGAAAACTTGTGTTCTTACTGTTTGTAATAGAGCATCGAAGTCATTAAATGCAGTGAAATAACAATTTAGGAAAATATTACAAACATGTACAATTACTATCCAAAAGAAACAACTGTTCTTGGTTACAAATGTATAGCTCTGACAAAATAAAGAAAATGGCTAAAAAGCATTTCACATTATAATGAGCAGCATTGTAAGAAACCAATAGGAACACAGTGATCATAAAACACATTAACTCATTAACAATCCAATTAAACACATACTTTGGCAGAATTAACTTATGAATACTTCCACAAAGATGTGCGTCTATAAATTACACTGCCAAAACTGATGTCCAGTTATGTTGCGAATGAATGTGCTAGATGTCTAGTTATGTTGTGAATGAATGTGCTAGATGTCTAGTTATGTTGCGAATGAATGTGCTAGATGTCTAGTTATGTTGTGAATGAATATGCTAGATGTCCAGTAATGCTGTGAATGAATGTGCTAGATTTTACAACCCATACAAATGGAGCAGTCACAGGATTTCATGTTCAACATAATGTAGTGATGTGATTGCTTACTGTAGCAGTACAATGACTTACTGTAGCATAACAATTACTTACTGTAGCATAACATTTTATTGTAGCACTGCAACCCCTCACTGTATCATAACAATTACTTTACTGTAGCATTGCAACTGCTTTCTGCAGCACTTCAAAGACTTACTGTAGCACAATTACTTACTGTAGCACTGCAATGGTTCACTGTCACACAGCAATGACTTACATTAGAAATACATATTTTAAGACCTAGTGTGTCAAGGTATTTTCATAACCTGGTTCTGTCTGTACACAAAAGGCACAAGTCAATAACTCTCTCTGTAAACAGATGAAGAAATTGGATTTTTATGTCAGAGATAAAAGATGAGAAAATTATATGCTCACTTCAAAGATAATAAGATGTTTAGATTTCAGATAACAAATAATATTTTTACTTAAATAAGATCTTTGCTTTAGAGATAACAGAAAATAAAAGCAGGTGCCCGCTTCTCAGATACCAGATGAGAAAAATCAGATAACTATTTCTGAGATAACTGATGAGAAAATCAGATGTTTACTTCTGAGATAACATTTGAGAAAATCAGATGTTTACTTCTGAGATAAAAGTTGAGAAAATCATATTTTTACTTCAAAGATAATAAATAAGAGAAAAAGATATTTACTCTTCAGAAAACAAATTATAAAATCAGATGTTTCTAGAGAGATAACAGATCAGATGTTTATGTTGGAGATAACAGATGATAAAATCATATGTTTATCTCTGATATAACAGTTGACAAAATCACATGGTTACATAAGAGAAAACAGAAGTAACTGAAAACAGAAGAGACTCTGGGAGTCTCCGTGGTGAAGTGGTCAAGCCGTCTGACTCGGGGTTCGAAGGTTGTGGGTTTGATTACAGGCCGCAACCTTTGGTTCACAAGTGCATTTTTTGGAGACTCCTGAATATTATCGCTGAAGCTATGGAGTTCATGCTTTGTGCAAAGCTTTCTGTGCTGCGGAAAGAGACTGAGCCATATAGGATAAAAACCCGGTGCAATGAAGTCGACCAAGTTGACTTTAAAGTGACTTTTTAAACATAAGAAAATAACATGCTTACTTCAAAGATAATTTTAAAGAAAAATTAAATGTTCACTTTCCAGATAACAAATAAGAAAGTAATATGCTTAATTTTTAGATAATAGATGAGATCTTCAGATGTTTACTTCTGGGATAATTGAAGAAATAATGAAGGAAGTTTACATATTTACTGATTTCACGTGTAAAGCACCAGTATAGTATTTAATGACATGAATTTTGCTTTAGTTTGGGGCTTCTCAAATTTATTTCCTTAGTTTGGGGCTTCTCAAATTTATTTCCTTAGTTTGGGGCTTCTCAAATTTTTTTCATCCATGAATTATTTTGAGACCAAATATTTTACGATATCACACTCTTATAAAATCCTTATACACTAAGTGTGTATAATAATTATATAAAAAATGTAAAATTTGCAAATGCATCTGCGACCAAACAATTATTAATATCCAGCCCACTCAAGAGGGTATTAGTCAAACTTTGAGAAGCTCTGATAAACTGATAGTTGATAAACTGATGATTAAATCCATGTTGACTTTTCCTGCTCGTATTTCAGTCATAAAATGTTCATTCTGGACAATTTATGATGGGCTCACAAGTCACAAAAAATAGTCTGAAAACAATTTTTTATATTTATATACTCATTGTGCACAATTTATGACGGGCTCATAAAAAATAGTTCAAAAACAATAATTTATATTTATATATTCATTAGGGGCAATGCCATGATGGGCTCGCAAAAACCAGTTTAAAAACCATCATTTATATTTATATATGCATGCTTATTTGATAATTAATTTCAGTTTGAAAAATCACAGCAACAGAATATAGCCATATAAAACAATATAATACAGTTTAGTAACAACAAGTAATGTAAAATGTCAAAATAGCTTGATTTGTTTAGCAGAAACTGCAATTAAGCTGCATACTATATATATATATATATATATATATATATATATATATATATATATATATATATATATATATATATATATATATATATATATATATACACACACACACACACACACACACGTCTTAAAATTATAGTCATGAACTGCATCTTAGTTGTTTCCTCTGTACTCAAAATAGTTAAAATCAATGAGGAAAGTTGCACCAAACAGCAGCATTTTTCTCATCAAGTCCAGATCTCCCAGGACTGAAATACACGTAAAATGTATACAATTTACACAGGTCATTCATAAAACAAAAGCTAGATTTCAGAAGAAGAAACATATCTTATGCAGTATATCACTCACAACCCCTACAGATGGCAAAATTGAGTGGAAAAGAGCAAGGGGAAGGCAAAGGGATAAGAACCTAGATGACTTGTCCACATGGCATAATTGGGACGAGAACACAGACCTGATCCAAGGCAACAGTCAGTTGGACTAAAATGTTGACTTCTCGTCCTTGATTTCTTCTTCTTCTTTCGTTCGCCTGAAATATGTTTATAACTGCAATGTTGTCTCTTGTATGAATCTAACAGTCTTTTTTTAGTTCACTCAGCGGTCCATAGAGTTTATCTTCCACTGTTGTCTCTCTAGGCCAGAAGGTTTGCCTGAATATGTTGTAATTTGGGCAATCCTGGAGTATGTGCTCTGCTATCTGTGACGCCAGACCACATGTGCACATGGCTGAGTCACCAATCTTGAATTTTGTATACATGTGGTTGCGTAATCTATTGTGTCCTTGACTTGTGGACATAAATTACAAGTATCTATGAAGTCAGAGTGGTTTCACCTGATAGTGAGGGACACTGATAATAGGAAAAGCTCATCCACACACAAACATTGGTCCAGCACACTAGAAGTAGTAGCTTGTGTATGGAATATGCTTGAGTTTAAAGCGAGCGGGAAAAACAGTATCAGAAAGAGAGAATTGAAAGAATATATTCTGCTGTAAGACAGTGAATTCTGGAATGTGAATGAACCCTACTTAAACAGCTTGGAAGCAACAGAGTTGTGATTTATGAGATGAATGTTAGAATTACCTTATACTGCCAGCGTTACTAAAAAGTGCTTGGAAACACTGAATATGATAAACATGAAAGAAGATGTAAACTGTGTTTGCTGAAATAAAGTCTAAAACAGCATGTAGAAGAAACTCACTGCCCATAATGGAAAGGATAGATCATAAAGAATTTATTCAGTTGTCAAACAATGTTTTAATCATGAGATTAACACAGGTTAAAAAAATCTGTTTAAAATAGATCGTATAGAATTCATTCAGCTGTAAAACAATGTTAACATCATGAGAGAAACACAGGTAAAAATAATATGTTTAAAACTACAAAATTGTTCTATGGATATTCTGAATTTATAAAATGAATATTTAAACTACCATGGATAGTCACAATGAATAATCTACATGTTGAAATGTTTCTAATGTCTAGAATAGAGTAAATAGTTGAGGCGTTTTATTTTAATACTATTTGTTTGCTTTCTGCACATATAAACAAATTTTAATGTTGTTCTTTTTTTTTATTTTTTATTTGCATATCCTTTACAGGACATCACCGTCAACAGCAGCATCTCTCAGCTGTCTGTTGATCTCCTGGCAAGACCACGCTCAGTAGTCTGCCATTGCTTTCTGAGCGGCCGGCTCAGTTATCCCGCAAGTCACCAGTGGGGGCCGAACCGCTCCCAGCTCTCGCCCGCTACGAGACTCTGCGTGATAAACGGAATCACGGAGAAAGTGTTGTAACCCCTCGGCCAGAGAGACCGGAATGTTGTTCTATATGGACACAAATCAGAAAGTTTTCTTCTTCTTCTTATAGTCAATACTGTGTGGTGTTCATGATCATGTCCAAGCCATGTGGCATTGGTGATCATGTCCATCCAAAGTCGTCTGTCTCTTAGAAATGTGAAAATATCCTACACAGTCCCTCAGCAATTTTCCAAGACTGAGTTCAGCGCAGACAATCGACTTTAGAGTCAACACTTGGTGTGCTCAACCCAGTTTTTGACTGTCTGTTAAAATAATCAATAATTTTAAGAACTCCATTCATATCCTTAATACAGCAACAAACATGCATCATGTTGGGCTTTCATTCATCCACATTTTCAAGAGATTGTATCCCTTAGCAACTAAACAAAATACAGATAACCAATTGCACTTTTCATCCTTGACTCATATCATTAGCATTAGCTGTGCTATGTTGAAGAGTGTGGGAGGCCAACGGTCACCATCTCACATGATCATCAGAGTCTTGGGTCAGGTTCCTGTTCTTGTCCCAATTATGTCATGTGACCAAGTCATCCGGGTACTTATTGCTTTGCCTTTTCCTTTCCTCTTTTCCAATCAATTGTGCCAGAGGTCACAAATTTTCAAGGTTATTTCTCCCCATAATGTGCCCAAAGTATTGTGACTTTCTGCATATTCTTTTTCTTCTTCTTCTGCGTTCATCTGGAATGTTGTTTTGGACGTAATTGCATTGTGCCTGTTTACAGCAGAGCTGTGATATTCGCACCTTTCGGCTGACACATCTGACATTTTCAAGCATTTGTTGACCGGGTAAACCTTTCCGGACTTCCTGCATATGATTTCTTTAATTAATTATCTTTCTCTCTTCCTCTCTCACAGACAGACACTAAGTCTGTCTGGCAGATGCAACTGGCGCACGCATACACACACAGAGACAGACAGATAGAGACACAGAGAGACAAAGATATGACAGCTTATACTCACATTTCAGGCTGAAATCATTAGCTCCCCCAAACAACTCCCTACATCCACCCCAGTGTTTGACAATCTGAGCCACTTCATTTGCCTCACCATCACCATCAAAAACCTAGTGAACAAAACATATCAAACATCAAACAAGTTTAGTTTAGTTTAGTTGATGGATCAACATCACGGCACACAGGTGTAACCCATAAGTGCTCCATTCTACCCCTAACTCAAACCTGAGTTTGGAGAAACTCAACTCAGTGCACGAACTCTGTATCACCGGCGAGGATCCTGAAATACTTTGGGTAGACATTTAACTCGAAATTTTGCCTGGGTAGCGCCGTCAGGTTACTCTTTTTCGATTTCCAACTGCCAAGGGATTTTTTACGTGCGCAACAATACACACAGGCGTCCGATCTCACTACCCAGAGACCATTGGAAATTTTATTACTAGAAGTCCATGTGAAAAAATCCTGGTAATCACCGGGGCTTGAACCTTGGATCTCCAGCACTCGAGGCGGACACCATACCTCGAGACCACGCAGCCCCCAAACATCAGATAAATACTTCCACAATTGAATACTGTTTACATTAAAGGTTTTATGGATAGCAACATCAGATAAAAAGTTCTCTACGATAAAGGCAACAATACAGATAAGGTCCTGCATGCAAGTTGTGCACATTAAAAGATCCCAAACCAGCTGGAAATCACAGAGAGTAGGCTGAAATGTCATAGCCTGATACAAATGTTCGAGGGAAAGAAATCAATGTTTTTTGTGAGCTTGCTTTGAAGCAATGCCTAGTCCACACTGGACTGATTCTTGTGTGGGCTAGTTTTCCTTATAACCAGTATCTATCGCCATCAGGCGAAACCACTCCAACTTCTGAGGTATTTGCAATTTACGTCCCCAAATCAAGGATGAGAAGTCGACACTTTAGTCCAACAGACCGGCGTAGGGGCTGAACCCTCTACCTCACCATCAGCACACAGGAAGTTTAAGAGCCAGGGCTCTTATCTATTCGGCCATGCTGACCTTTAATATAACCAATGAGTGGATAAATTCTATTTTGCCTTCATCTTTTCTTTTTGTCAAGTTGGCAGTCTCAGTTTCCTCACACTGTCACAGTTTGCTCTCAGCCACACTCCTCCTCCTCCTTCTCCTCCTCCTCCTAGGCAGGGGACTGTCCTCACTAGGTCACATCAGTAATAGGTACCAGTGACTATCTACCTTCAACACCATGTTTCCTTACCAGAAAAATCTCTGCTACCCATTTTACAAAGCTGGATCAACAAGAGCCACACAGGAAAACAAATCCCATTCCTACCTCTACTTGGTACTGAACCTCAGACCACAGTGTTGGCAAGTTAGTCCTAACTATAGTATCAAGCCTATCTGATTAATTTTTTTAGCGCTTGCTCGCTTTGAACTCAAGCGTAGTCCATACATGTGCAACTGCTTCTAACGCACTGGACTAATTTTTGCATGTGAATTAGCTTTCCCTATTACCAGTATCCCTAAACACCAGGCAAATCCACTCCGACTTCTGAGGTATTTGCAATTTATGTCCCCAAATTAAGTCAACAATTTAGTCCAACAGACCGGCGTAGGGGCTGAACCCTCTACCTCACCATCAGCACACAGGAAGTTTAAGAGCCAGGGCTCTTATCTATTCGTTCATGCTGACCTTTAATATAACCAATGAGTGGATAAATTCTCTTTTGCCTTCATCTTTTCTTTTTGTCAAGTTGGCAGTCTCAGTTTCCTCACACTGTCACAGTTTGCTCTCAGCCACACTCCTCCTCCTCCTTCTCCTCCTCCTCCTAGGCAGGGGACTGTCCTCACTAGGTCACATCAGTAATAGGTACCAGTGACTATCTACCTTCAACACCATGTTTCCTTACCAGAAAAATCTCTGCTACCCATTTTACAAAGCTGGATCAACAAGAGCCACACAGGAAAACAAATTCCATTCCTACCTCTACTTGGTACTGAACCTCAGACCACAGTGTTGGCAAGTTAGTCCCAACTATAGTATCAAGCCTGTCTGATTAATTTTTTTAGCGCTTGCTCGCTTTGAACTCAAGCGTAGTCCATACACGTGCAACTGCTTCTAACGCACTGGACTAATTTTTGCGTGTGAATTAGCTTTCCCTATTACCAGTATCCCTAAACACCAGGCGAACCCACTCCGACTTCAGAGGTACTTGTAATTTACATCCCCAAGTTAAGGACGAGAAGTCAACATTTTATTCCAACAGACCGGTGTAGGGATTGAACCTGCTCCATCATAATCACCACACTGGATGTTTAAGAACGAGCTCCTTATCTATTCAGCCACGCCAACCTCTGTCTGTCTGATTCAACTTGCAACTCACCCGAAAGACCACGTCGGTACAGCACTTGCAGTAGCAGCAATCACCCATGATAGTGAAGACACACTGGTTTTGAGAGTTATACACCCTGTACTTGGGGGTCCAGAATGTCCATCTGTAATACATAATAAGTTACACAAATGCAGTATCTGCGGGTTGTTTGATAACACATTTGAAGATAGTTATAAACTGAATTTTGAGAGTTGTATACCCTGTACTTGGGAGTAAAGCATGTCCATCTGTAATACGTAATAAGTTGAACAAATGTTGTCTTTGCTGGTTGTTTGTTAACATATTTGAAGTTAGTTGTAAAATGAATTGAAGTTACTGGTTGCCTGAGCTAAAGTTATTCGTTACTGAAATTAAAGTTATTTATTAACAGAAAATACTTTTCATAGATCTTCTGAAAAGACGTCATACATTAGAAGAACTGAAGATCAAAACAATGTTTTCTTGTAGTTTAGTTTAGTTTAGTCGATGGATCAACATCACGGCACACGAGTGTAACCCATAAGTGCTCCATTCTCCTCCTAACTCAAACCTGAGTCTGGAGAAACTCAGCTCAGTGCACGAACTCTGTAGCACCGGCGAGGATCCTGAAATTTTGAATCCTGAAATGTTTTCTTGTAGTGAATTTGAATAATGAAGACACACAGAAATTATGGCACAATTTATTGCCTGGCATATTTAGATGCATCTCATCAATTTTATAATGCAGAAATCACACAACATAAACTAAAGTGATTAGATAAATCCTTTAAGCTGAAATATACAACACACATATTCACAGAGTAATCTGAATAGTCTAACATGGTACTTTTAAACTGACTATAGGTTTCTTCTTATTGGACATGTTCTGTCAGCTCTCAGAGATCTGAAATATGGGAAAGAAATATTCCAGATTTGAGGCATTCTGAGGCACATATCCTCTTTATTTTCATGTTGTACACTGTTTATGTGCAGAACTGAGGGAACTTTAAGTAGCCGTACAAACTTAAGTTGCTTTTCTGTTAACTAACTGAAGTTATTGCAACCTGAGTGAATTCATCAGCACTCGATCCCTCAATGGAGATATATAAATATAAGTTTGCTAATTATTACTGCTCATGTTGATTGTGTGGCAGCCGCAGTAATGTAATGGCTAGCAAACTTTCCTGGCTGCCTGGTGACCAGCATGCTTTCCTGGCTGCCCAGTGTCAGCAAGCTATCCTGGCTGCGCAGTGTTTAGTATGGTTTCCTGGCTGCCCAGAGGTCAGCATGATTTCCTGGCTGCCCAGTGGTCAGTATGCTTTCCTGGCTGCCCAGAGGTCAGCATGATTTCCTGGCTGCTCAGTGGTCAGTATGCTTTCCTGGCTGCCCAGAGGTCAGCATGATTTTCTGGCTGCCCAGTGGTCAGCATGCTTTCCTGGCTGCCCAGTGGTCTGTATGCTTTCCTGACTGCCCAGAGGTCAGCATGATTTATTGGCTGCCCAGTGGTCAGCATGCTTTCCTGGCTGCCCAGTGGTCTGTATGCTTTCCTGACTGCCCCGTGGTCATGTATTTGAATCCCAATTGAAGTAGATTCTTTTAACTGACCCAGACTCACAAGTCGACCCATCTTCAAATGGATACTAAGTACAGTTCTGGGTAGTAAAAGCAGCCAGTATGTTATTGATCATATCACCCACTGAGTGCCAGTTGCTCTATACACATTTGGGGATAGCTCCATGTGTACAATATTCCTCATGGCATGAAAAGGGTCTTCTAATATTGTTTTCCTTTTACTTATCGTGTATTATATACGAGGGGAAGTCAATAAGTAAGTCACAAATGGCTGTAGAAAAATAACTAAATATGATAACAACTTGAAAATAGTTTGTCGCTTTATTTCTCAACATAATTTCCACCAACATTGATGCACTTATCCCATCATTTTATTAGTCCTCCCAAACCACTGCATAGTACTGCGTGCTCTGTTTTCTAAACCACGTTTTCACTTCACATTCAACTTCGGTGTCATTCGCGAAATATTTCCCACCAAGGTGGGTTTTCAGTGGACCAGTAAGGTGGAAATCGCTAGGGGCTATGTCGGGGCTGTAAGGTGGATGTTCCAGAACTTCCCACCTTAGTTGGTTAATTTTCTCCTGAGTTAATCGAGTCGTATATGGTCTGGCATTGTCATGAAGAAACAACACTCCTCGAGTCAGCAGTCCTGGACGTTTTCTTTGAATTGCATCATGCAGCATCGATAGAACTTCATAGTACAATTCAGAATTCACATTGTCACCTTTCTTCTTGAAATTGGTTAAAAGCACTAATTGAGAATCCCAGAACACTGTCAGCAGAACCTTCCCTGCTGATGGCGTAACCTTGAATTTGTGGACACAAGGCGAAGAAGGATGTTTTCTACCCAGCTATGCACCACTTAACGGGACAAACATTTGTCAGCATAAACAGGAAGCATTTCCTTATGAATGTCCTTTGCAGGCAGTACTTTTGCCCACAAAAAACGCACAAAAGCATGTTGCTCTTTGGTTGTACACTCCGTAAGTACAGTTGCCATTTTGTTTATGTGCTGTGCATGTGCATGAGACACCTAGCGCCACTTGACGAACAGGAATATGCAGTTCAATGTTGCTGTCACCTAATGACACCTGTAGAAAACACCAACTACATTTACCTGCCATCCCACAGAACTGTGTGATTTACTTATTGACTCGCCCTCGTACATTTGTACTGTTATGCCCATTTTCACTTTTTGCCCAGTAGCGTGTTCGAAGCCAAATTCAATGTGCCTGTCTCTTGCCAGTATTTAAATTTCTGCCAGTTTTTTTGTTTGCTAGAGGGCAAACATAAGTATGACAGGAGTGTAAAAGACTAGGCATGATGGCCTGGCAATTATAAGGTTAAGAACTAACGGCTCAATATATAGAATAGATGGGTCATCGTTATAGCTTTGGCATGTTTTTGCTTATGGTTATGGTCTACTTAAGCAAGTTGCACTTGTAGTACTTACAGTACTTGTAGTACTACATCGGCCATGTACTCAGAATGGACAAGACAAGACTCCCCAACCAAGCCCTCTTATGGTCACCAGTAGGGAAAAGAAAACGGGGAAGACCAAGAGAGACCCTGCGTAGAACCATCATCAGAGAAGGCCAAGTGAACATCCAGGATCTACAACAGGTAGCAGCGAACCGCCAGACATGGAGAGCCATGACTTCTGCCCTATGCACCACCTTAGGCTCAAGAGGAAAGACTAACTAACTTGTAGTACACAACTCCATTGCCCAGTTACTGAGCTTGGTGCTTGATGTGACTCTGTGAGCTGTGAATTTCATGGTGAATGCTTCTTCATCTGTCTCTGGGGTTTGTGTTATAAATTGCATGTTCAGAAAAATGGTGGGTGGACAGTTGCTGAATTAAATGGTTTGTCTTATACAGTAATGAGTGTGCAACTGCTGGTTCCAGTCATTGCTGCTTCCATCGACAATTAATTGTAATTCTAGTGTAGGACTTGGTACTGGCATTCTGGCAGCAGCATTATACATGCTTGCATGTGTATGCTACTGATTTTCTCGAGACTGCTGTCTGTTCCACTTTTCACATGGGAAAGTTAAAATCTTTTTGTGTGAGATTCACTGGCACAGGAATGGAGCATTATGGAGTGGTTCATTACCATGATATTGAAACTGACTATTGACTAATGACTAAAGGTAAGAGTATGAGCGATGTCAGCTGTATTAGAGGAAAATCAACTTCCATGTCTCCCACACTTAAGAGCGGGAAAGAGGTTTAAGGGGGTCAGGCTGCCTTAAACTTTTCGCCTTACTTCAGTTGGCCTATTTTGTGTTTATGTAACTTTAAACTGAGGCAGTGAGGCATGTCCTGTTCTGCTTTATCACGTGGTTGTTCAGTGTGTCAATGCCTATCCCTTGCCTACAAGTAAGAGACTGTAATGTGAGAGTATCCAGAAATAGTACTTGTTATTACCAGTGTGTATGTTGTGTCTTCAAATGTTCATTACACCAGCCTCCATTATATTCCACAACACCGTGATCATACAGCATACTCAACATGGCATCACACAGATGACATACGGGAATACTGTTTGACTGAACCCACACTGGACACACTCAACATGGCATCACATAGCTGACATACGGAAACACTGTCTGATTGATCCCACACTGGACACACTCAACATGGCATCACATAGATGACATACGGGAATACTGTTTGACTGAACCCACACTGGACACACTCAACATGGCATCCCATAGCTGACATATGCAACACTGTCTGACTGAACCTACACTGGACACACTCAACATGGCATCACTTAGCTGACATATGAGAACACTGTCTGATTGAACCTGCACTGGACACACAACATGGCATCACATAGATGACATACAGGAACACTGTCTGATTGATCCCACACTGGACACACTCAACATGGCATCACATAGCTGACATACAGGGACACTGTCTGATTGATCCCACACTGGACACACTCAACATGGCATCACATAGCTGACATATAGGGACACTGTCTGATTGATCCCACACTGGACACACTCAACATGGCATCACATAGCTGACATATGAGAACACTGTCTGATTGAACCCACACTGGACACACTCAACATGGCATCACTTAGCTGACATATGAGAACACTGTCTGATTGAACCTGCACTGGACACACTCAACATGGCATCACATAGATGACATACAGGAACACTGTCTGATTGAACCTGCACTGGACACACTCAACATGGCATCACATAGATGACATACAGGAACACTGTCTGATTGATCCCACACTGGACACACTCATCATGGCATCACATAGCTGACATACAGGAACACTGTCTGATTGAACCTGCACTGGACACACTCAACATGGCATCACATAGATGACATACAGGAACACTGTCTGATTGATCCCATACTGGACACACTCAACATGGCATCACATAGCTGACATATGGGAACAATGTCTGATTGATCCCACACTGGACACACTTAACATGGCATCACATAGCTGACATATAGGAACACTGTCTGATTGATCCCACACTGGATACACTCAACATGGCATCACATAGATGATATATGGGAACAATGTCTGATTGATCCCACACTGGACACACTCAACATGGCATCACATAGATGACATATAGGGACACTGTCTGATTGATCCCACACTGGACACACTCAACATGGCATCACATAGCTGACATATGGAAACAATGTCTGATTGATCCCACACTGGACACACTCAACATGGCATCACATAGCTGACATATAGGGACACTGTCTGATTGATCCCACACTGGACACACTCAACATGGCATCACATAGATGACATATGGGAACAATGTCTGATTGATCCCACACTGGACACACTCAACATGGCATCACATAGATGACATATAGGGACACTGTCTGATTGATCCCACACTGGACACACTCAACATGGCATCACATAGATGACATATGGGAACAATGTCTGATTGATCCCACACTGGACACACTCAACATGGCATCACATAGCTGACATACGGGAACACTGTCCGATTGATCCCACACTGGACACACTCAACATGGCATCACATAGCTGACATATGGGAACACTGTCTGATTGATCCCACACTGGACACACTCAACATGGCATCATATAGCTGACATACGGAACACTGTCTAATTGATCCCACACTGGACACACTCAACATGGCATCACATAGCTGACATACGGGAACACTGTCCAATTGATCCCACACTGGACACACTCAACATGGCATCACATAGCTGACATACGGGAACACTGTCTGATTGAACCCACACTGGACACACTCAACATGGCATCACATAGATGACATATGGGAACACTGTCTGATTGAACCCACACTGGACACACTCAACATGGCATCACATAGCTGACATACAGGAACACTGTCCGATTGATCCCACACTGGACACACTCAACATGGCATCACATAGCTGACATATGGGAACACTGTCTGATTGATCCCACACTGGACACACTCAACATGGCATCACATAGATGACATATAGGGACACTGTCTGATTGATCCCACACTGGACACACTCAACATGGCATCACATAGATGACATATAGGGACACTGTCTGATTGATCCCACACTGGACACACTCAACATGGCATCACATAGCTGACATATGGGAACACTGTCTGATTGATCCCACACTGGACACACTCAACATGGCATCACATAGATGACATATGGGAACACTGTCTGATTGATCCCACACTGGACACACTCAACATGGCATCACATAGCTGACATACAGGAACACTGTCTGATTGATCCCACACTGGACACACTCAACATGGCATCACATAGCTGACATATGGGAACACTGTCTGATTGAACCCACACTGGACACACTCAACATGGCATCACATAGCTGACATACAGGAACACTGTCTGATTGAACCCACACTGGACACACTCAACATGGCATCACATAGCTGACATACGGGAACACTGTCTGATTGAACCCACACTGGACACTTAACATGGCATCATACAGCTGACATACGGGAACACTGTCTGATTGATCCCACACTGGACACACTCAACATGGCATCACTTAGCTGACATACGGGAACACTGTCTGATTGAACCCACACTGGACACACTCAACATGGCATCACATAGCTGACATACGGGAACACTGTCTGACTTAACCAACACTAGACACATCCTACTCAACACACCATCGATATTAGAAACTTTCTTCACAGACATCAAGCATCGACATCAACACAAGACAATATTAGCTGGAAGAACGCTAACATCTCCAGATTCATCATCATCATTGGAGATTTTTTTCTCTTGAACTGTGTCACAACTTCGAGATTTGTTATATCAATATTACCATCATCAGTTGTTGGTCCCAATTTTGTTTATACCATCATGCAGGTCAAGATTATGATTCAAGTTATCATGCAGCTAGACCCGACCTTGGAGAGCTATCAACCCTGCCCTCTGAAGGACAATGTGTGTACTGTGACCGACTGTGTGTGCTTTCCAGAACAGCTCATTGGGTGGCAACAGGACGGACAAGGCAAAAGTTAAGTGATTTTTTGGACCTGTATCACAATGTTCTGTCGCATGTGACTGCTTTGTGCGATGACAAGTTGATCACCATTTTGCTACATAGAATGTCTGGGCTGTGTGCATATGTCAGTGTATGTATTTTATCTTTCACTGTGGGTGGTAGGGAGGGCAGAGAGTACTAGATTACAATACTTATTGTTCTGTTGTCTACCATTCAGGCATGTTCTTTTCTATACTTTCTACACAGTCTATTCTTGAAGATCATATACTGTAATGGACAACCTGTAGAGTCTTTGTTTGTTGTATGCCATTTGTCCCAAAGTATCTTTCTTCATCCTTCGTGTTCATTGTTTTCAGTGTTTGTGAATGCTGCAGTGGGACATCTTATCTGTTTAGATACTTTCTTATACGCTATCTTTTGTGTGACATCAAGTTTGTCTTCTGATGATAGATATATTGTCTGTACATTATATCTTCACCTAATTATTCATTTTGAACTTGTTTTTACGTCCATTTTGATTTTATTTAAGTTCATTTTCTTCTTTCTTCTTCTGCGTTCATCCGGATAGACTTTTTTTGCCTGTTCACAGCAGAGCTGCATTCTTGCGCTGTTAGGCCGACACATCCAACTTCTGCGGGCATTTGTTAACCGGGTTAACCTTCCCGGGGTAAGTTCATTTTGATTTTACAGCTCACAAGAGACTCCTCACACTTTCTTGTTTTTTTGTTTTGTCCATTAGCGTCTTGAACCAGATTACATGGTTCCACATACAAATAGTCATATTTCATTGTGTTATCAAATTTAACTGTTACTTATTTGAGGTATTTACCTCTAGAGAAAGGGATACAGGTTACAACCATGACTGCATTTCCCCAGTTCATAGAGTTAGACAAGTAAATGGGACTGTAAGGCAAGCAACTAAATGAGTGGAGTAAACAGAACTAAGCTCAGTATTTGAAAGAACAGAGGGAAGAAACAGCATTGTACAGAGGACTATAGAAGGAAACAGAGTGTGGCCAAACAATAACAATGATAACAAATCACTACACAACTATCAAACAGCACATACAATATGGCTGACATTTGGGAACACTGTCTGACAACCTGCGCTCTACACGCAACCTGCAGGATATATTACACCATTCTGTCTAGTGCCTTCGCATTGTGCCATGAAAGATTTATCACCCTTCAGCTGTTTAGAAGTCTGGGCTGTGTGCGTAATGTCAGTGTATGTATTTTATCTTTCACTGTAGGTGGTAGGGAGGGCAGAGAGTACTAGATTACAATACTTATTGTTCTGTTGTTTAACATTCCTGCATGTTCTTTTCTATACTTCCTACAGTCTATTCTTAAAGATCATATACTGTAAGGCACAGCCTGTAGAGTCTGTTTGCTGTATGTCATTTGTCCCAAAGTATCTTTCTTCATCCTTTGTGTGCATCTTTCTTCCTTTCTTTAGTTCAATCTTTTCAGTGTTTGTGAATAATGCAGCAGGACTTATCTATTTAGATACTTTCTTATATTTTATCTATTGTGTTTTTCTCCGTAATCCCGTATACTCTCGTGAGTGACATGATGTGCACGAGAATCGGTAGCGGTTCTCACTGCATCGGTAACTGATGGGGTTTGTGAGCCGGTCGCTCAGAAAGCAATGGCAAACTATTCAGCATAATCTTGCCTAGTATATCAACAGCAGCTGAAAAATGCTGGTGTTGACTGCAACGTCTTGTGAGGGATATGCAACATTTTTTTTAAAAATGTGTGTGACATTATGACTGACTTCTGATTATATACATTGTCTGTACATTTTATTTTCACCTATTATTATTGTGATTTTGTTTAAGTTCATTTTGATTTTGTTTACTTTCATTTTGATTTTGTTTAAATTCATTTTGATTTTGTTTAAGTTCATTTTGATTTTGTTTGAATTCAATTTTATTTTGTTTAGGTTCATTTTCATTTTACAGCTAACAAGAGACTCCTTACACTATCGTGTTTCTTTTTTTTTCCACTTTCGTTGTGAACTAGACTGTGTGGTTCCATGTACAAATAGCCATATTTCATTGTATTGTTAAATTACAGAGTTAATTATTTGAAGTATTTACCTCTAGAGAAAGGGATACAGGTTACAATCATGACTACACTTCACTAGTTCATAGAGCTAGACAAGTAGATGGGACTGTAAGGCAAGCAACTGAAGCAAACAGAACTACACGCAATATGTGAAAGAGAAGAAAAGGCACTGCAAAAAGAATTATAGAAGGAGAGACTGAAGGCATAAAAACAGGAGAGAGGCCTCAAAAAGAAGCTAGAGCAGTGGAACAAGTTAACCTGTCACATATTCAAGGTCACAGAATAATGAGATTGAGTGGTGAAGCAATAGCAGTGATAATAAATCACCCCTTATTTACTTTTAATGCAACAGACTTTAGACAATCTTTCTCATTGTTAGTCAAATCCAGGGTTTACTGTATTTTATATTCACCTTCAATGGGTATTGTTAGAAGAAAGTTTATAAGAGCATTCTTTGATAGCTTATACACTGGCTGTCCTTTCTTTTATGTATGCACTGGCTGTACTTCCTTTTGTGTGTGTTTATCCATACATGAGCATTGGGTTTTATTTCATGAGGATTCCTGTTGTGTACTTGGCCCACAAGAGATTAAACCTCCTTCACATTCAGTATCATGTTTGCGGTCTAGAGTTATTAATATAGTTCCCACAGAGACTAACTTCAAGTGCAGTATTTTCTATGGAGCTATTGTACCACACTGTCGACTCTTCAATGGTAGTGATACATGGGGTTTGCTGTTGCCGAGCTTTTATGGGAGTCAGAACAGAAACACAAAATATAGCTGAGAAGAGAAAATAGAAACACAAAATATCACGTGAAGAGTAGACGGAAACACAAGATATCACTGAGAAGAGTAGACAGAAACACAAAATCTCACTGAGAAAAGTAGACAAAACACAAAATATCATTGAGGAGAGTAGACAGAAACACAATATGACTGAGAAGAGTAGACAGAAACACAAAATCTCACTGAGAAAAGTAGACAAAACACAAAATCTCACTGAGAAGAGTAGACAGAAACACAAAATATCACTGAGAAGAGTAGACAGAAAACAAAATATAACTGAGAAGAGTCGACAAAAACACAAAATATCACTGAGAAGAGTAGACAAAAACACAAAATATCACTGAGAAGAGTAAACAGAAACACAAGATATCACTGAGAAGAGTAGACAGAAACACAAAATATAACTGAGAAGAGTCGACAAAAACACAAAATATCACTGAGAAGAGTAGACAAAAACACAAAATATCGCTGAGAAGAGTAGACAGAAACATAAAATATCACTGAGAAGAGTAGACAGAAACACAAAATAACACTGAGAAGAGTAGACAGAAACACAAAATATCATTGAGAAGAGTAGACAAAACACAAAATATGACTGAAAAGAGTAGACATAAACACAAAATATCACTAAGAAGAGTAAACAGAAACACAAAATATCGCTGAGAAGAGTAGACAGAAACACAAAATATCACTGAGAAGAGTAGACAGAAACACAAAATATGACTGAAAAGAGTAGACATAAACACAAAATATCACTAAGAAGAGAATACAGAAACACAAAATATCGCTGAGAAGAGTAGACAGAAAACAAAATATGAGTGAAAAGAGTAGACACAAACACAAATTATCACTGGGAAGAGTAGACAGAAAACAAAATATCACTGAGAAGAGTAGACAGAAACACAAAATAACACTGATAAGAGTAGACAGAAACACAAAATCTCACTGAGAAAAGTAGATAGAAACACAAAATCTCACTGAGAAGAGTAGACAGAAACACAAAATAACACTGATAAGAGTAGACAGAAACACGAAATATCACTGAAAAGAGTAGATAGAAACACAAAATATCACTGTGAAGAGTAGTCAGAAACACAAAATATCACTGAGAAGAGTAGACAGAAACACAAAATATCACTGAGAAGAGTAGACAGAAAACAAAATATGAGTGAAAAGAGTAGACAATAACACAAATTATCACTGGGAAGAGTAGACAGAAAACAAAATATCACTTAGAAGAGTAGACAAAACACAAAATATGACTGAAAAGAGTAGACATAAACACAAAATATCACTAAGAAGAGTAGACAGAAACACAAAATATCGCTGAGAAGAGTAGACAGAAACACAAAATATCGCTGAGAAGAGTAGACAGAAAACAAAATATGAGTGAAAAGAGTAGACAAAAACACAAATTATCACAGGGAAGAGTAGACAGAAAACAAAATATCACTGAGAAGAATAAGAAACAAAATATCACTGAGAAGAGTAGACAGAAACACAAAATATCACTGAGAAGAGTAGACAGAAACACAAGATATCACTGAATCACTGAGAAGAGTAGACAGAAACACAAAATATGACTGAAAAGAGTAGACAGAAACACAAAATATAACTCAGAAGAGTAGACAGAAAACAAAATGTCACTGAGAAGAGTCGACAAAAACACAAAATATCACTGAGAAGAGTAGAAATATAACAATGCAAGAAAACACAAAACAACAGCACATAACAACAGCATATAACAAAAACACACAACAAGACATAACAACAACACATAACAACAGCACATAACACCTACAGCAATATACTCACACTTGCTTGACGATGCCTTGCAATACTCCAGGAGGAGACTCGATCTCCATCTCCTGCAAGAAACAACACCAGAATAACGAGGCTTGGCAGCGGAAAGGTCGCTTCATCATCATCAGGGGTTGTCCATTATTGTCCGTGACATTCATGACAAATGGTCTGTTGGTGCCACAGAATTGTCTTGTACAGCAGTCAGTGTCTGAAGCATGACATCACACAGATTAGTACCCACAATACCATACTGTTTCCTCAACACAAGCAGTGACTTCTCAAATGACGAAAACATATCTGATTCACTACGATCAAAAACTCACCAAAACAACAAAACATGCATTCAACAAAAGAAAGAAACATTGAATGACAAATATATATAGAAACGACTGGTTAAATTATCACTAAAAGTCATTACTATGACTTATTAAATTGATAAAGTAGTGGTGCACTAAACAAATAAAATAGACATCGCAAATAATATAGAAAGATTCACCAACCAACAAAGAAAGTATTCATCAAATGAGCACTGATTCACAAAATGATAAAGTATTACTCACGGAATGATAAATTATTCACTCATAAAAGATGAAGAAGTGGTTTACCAAATAATAAATTAATCTATCGCCAAATGATAAATTAATCCCTCACCAATTGAAAAATTAAATCACTCATATCTTATGGGGAAATTGCTTACCAAATGATATGGTAACCACTCACCAAATGATAATGAAATACTCACCAATGATCACACAATAAGTTAGCAAATTTATGAAATAATGACTGATCAAGTGAAACAATTGTGTCAATAAATAACCAACAACTAAAAACAATACTTCACCAAATGATACAATACCACAGATCAAACACTATCAATACTTTTGAAAGCTCAATCTGACAATACCTATCAACAACCACTCACTCTCATGCCTGTATTCCATAACAAATGACAGATTCTCACCTTCTTTAGCAAACATAAACTTCTGGCTCTGGTTATTGCATATATCATATCTGTTGTTTCTCTCCCAACCAATTAATACTGAAATTTAAAGGAAGTAAATATACTGTTAGAGGAAAATTCATACTGGACAAAAATTACTACTGGATTAAAATTGCCACATATTTCTTTAACATGAATTGTGCAATCAAGAAAAAGTACTTCATCCTTTAATGTAACATTACTTAATTACACATTTACTTCAACCTATTAATAAAAGCTCTCCATAACCACTAGTGCTACAACTGAATGAAATTACATGTTCCATCAATGTAACATTATTTAATCATACATTTACTTCAACCACTATTGCTAGAAGTGCTACGTAACAACTAGTACTACAAGTGAATGAAAGTATTTCTTCCTTCAGTGTAAACAAGTTAGTTGCATATCCTTTACAGGTTGCAGTCTACACCAGCATTTCTTTACTGTTGTGATCTCTTGGCAAGTTTACGTTCAATATTTTGCCATTGCTTTTTGAACAACTGGTACCCATGCTAATTCGTAAAACAACCAATGCAAGGCAGCCTGCTGTCAAATCGCGTGCAGCTGTGTGTCGAATGCGGGTATGCCTTTACTTCTCAGGAACTATGTTTTCATGACCCCAAAACGACTGTGATGTTTAATGCAGCCAGAATATTTCAGTTTCTGAGACATGATGCTAGATATGAGCCGGTTGTCTTTGATTCTAAAATCTTGTAGAATGTCAGTATTTGCCTTCTTTTTTGTCCACATTATTCTAAGAATTGTGTTGTTCCATATAAGCTGAAAATCTCTGAAACAAACTGGCAAGCATTTGGCACTCATCAGCCTACTACCAAACAATGAGTCAATGATGTCTACTGAAAACATGCCCTACTTAATGTAGATCAGATTAAATGTCCATTAAGTGCATTTCCTGTTGAATGATAAATTAGTTCAACGTTCATTGCAAGCAATCCCTACTGAATCACAAACCAGTTCCAACGTCCATGGTCATCCTACTAAATGATACAAATTGGTTCAAATGTCCATCAAAAGCCTCCTACTATACAAAGAATCATAGATATAAAATAGAATCTTGTATAGCATGCAAGCTTCTTATAACTGGAAGCAGCCTGAATGTCCCAATTCTGTTACACTAGATGTCCTGAGGCATACAGGTGGCCACAAAATCTCTCGCTGGACAAAGCACTCAATGTGTGGAGGTCATCAAAGCCCTGAGTCTAACAAACTGTGTGGTTTACAAACTGCAACCTACTGGTCTCTAAAGGCACAGCCCATGACAAATTCATTCAGTAGCATGTCCTTGGCAGGATCTCACTCTCATAACAACCTCCCGGGAAACTTCTCGGTCATAAGCAAGATGTCCTGCAAATGATACATCCATCTGGAGATCATCTGCCTAATCCTACCCCCATCTTATCTTTGGCCTTCCTCTCCCTCTCTTCCCAGACATATGCCTCTCCATTATTGTTCTCTCCAAACTTTTGTGACATTTCAAGTGACCAAAGCATGATCAAAATATGACCATGATGAATAGGAGGTTAATAATCAAAGGTGAGGCTAAGCAGCAGAGTGCATGATTCCTTGCATGAGTGGTAACAGAGCATCATGAATCAGTTCTTCACTTATGAAATCCTTGGATGAAGAAGAAGTCCAGATATTGATAACAGAGCATCATGTATCAGTTCTTCACTTATGAAATCTTTGGATGATGGAGAATATCCAGATATTGCTAACAGAGCATTGTGTATCAGTTCTTCACTTATGAAATCCTTGGATGATATAGTATGTCCAGATATTGGTAACAGAGCATTGTGTATCAGTTCTTCACTTATGAAATCCTTGGATGATATAGTATGTCCAGATATTGGTAACAGAGCATCGTGTATCAGTTCTTCACTTATGAAATCCTTGGATGATGAAGTATGTCCAGATATTGGTAACAGAGCATCATGAATCAGTTCTTCACTTATGAAATCTTTGGATGATAAAGAATGTCCAGATATTACCCCCTGCCTTCCCTTCAGGACATGCTTGCGGCTGTTCTGGACAGGCCTCTAGGGATGCTCTACTAGTGGATGGAAAGGTGAAGATGACATTACCACTCAGAGGAAGTTACTCATTCTGTTACTTCAAGTGCCTCAAGGCACTTATGTAACAAAGGTCTTCCTGATCCGGGTTGCTTGTTTCAATATTAGACTATCTAGGGATATTTACTCTGTGCAAAATGAGCATGGATTGTCCGGATTTTCTGCGCTTGTTTAAGAAGGATGGAAGACTAATCCACTACCCCAGGATTAGGATGGGAGTGTATAATCCTTTGTTGTTTTATAGAGAGGGAGTGTATAATACTTTGTTGTTTTATAGAGAGGGAGTGTATAATACTTTGTTGTTTTATAGAGAGGGAATGTATAATCCTTTGTTGTTTTATAGAGAGGGGGTGTATAATACTTTGTTGTTTTATAGAGAGGGAATGTATAATCCTTTGTTGTTTTATAGAGAGGGGGTGTATAATCCTTTGTTGTTTTATAGAGAGGGAATGTATAATCCTTTGTTGTTTTATAGAGAGGGAATGTATAATCTTTTGTTGTTTTATAGGGAGGGAGTGTATAATCCTTTGTTTTTTTATAGGAAGGGAATGTATAATCTATTGTTTTATAAAGACCACACAGTTACCACAACTATTACCACCACTATTACCAACACCCCAACACAACTATTACCACTATTACTAACAACCCAACACAACTACTACCACTATTACTAACAACCCAACACATTTAATACCACTATTACAAACAACACAACAAAACTAGATTAAAACTAGATTAGTATCACTATTACAAAACTACTACCACTATTACTATCACCCAATCAAAGATATTACCTGTGCTACTAACACCTCACAAATGACAACCACTGCCCGAGGAAAACAACAACAAAGAGTAAAACACAACACTAACTTTCTGCAATTTCCAGAATCTGATGGATCTGAACCTCATTCAGTGAGGCAAGATAGGCCAGCCCAGGGGGAAGCCCTGCCGGAATTATGATGTTAGTCGGAGGCCCCATCATCATGCCTGTAAGTACAAAGTAAAAGAGCAGTTCAATCATAGACACTTTGTAGTTTGTTGTTTTCTACCTTAGCATGAAGAAACATTTATTTCTTTGAATACCGAAGACACAAACAATAGATGACGCAATTTATTGCCTGGCATATTTCACACCATCTCATCATGTACTTGCTGCAGAAATCACACATTATAAATTAAACCAATAAGATAAATCCATTAAGCTGAAATATACTGAAATAAGCTGAAATTTGAATTGTCTACTACGATTATTTTAAACTGACTATCATGTCTGTTTGTTTGCACAAAGTTGCGACGTCCTGTAAAGGATATGCAAGTAACTAACTTCTTATGCTCTGAAGGCACTCCATGCAGAACATACCAATTTCAGCTCTTTCTACTTTATGTAGCAATCAAGATGATCCTTTATAAACCAATGAAACTGATTCAACATGTTGTGGAGTCACTGACCCACGTTTACCACAAACTCATGATCATCAACAAACTCATTTAGAAGTTCTCCTTTCACTTTTTGTTGTCAGATTTTACATACGTCTATGGCTGTTTCATTTTGTATCCAGAGGTCTCCAATATTTCCTTGCAACTTGCTACATGTATTTATGATGCTTCTTTCTAATCATGTCTTGGATTAATTTTTCCCCAATATTTCCTTGCAACTTTCTACATGCATTTATAATACTTCTTTCTAATTGTGTCTTTGATTTTCGTTTCCCCAATATTTCCTTGCAATTTGATACATGTAATTATTATGCTTATTTCTAATCATGCCGTTTATTAGATTTTTTTTTCTGGGGCTAATCCAGCTTCATCAAAATAGGTACCAGAAAATTGTCTGGGAAATGTCTGGAAAGAAATCATGATGAGCAAGGGAACTGAACACATCACCCCATATGTCATGGCCTAGAATATGTGAAAGCCTAACACTTAACACCCCAATGGAAGCATCTGCTATGGAACAACCTTGACCTTTCATTAATCACATCTTTCTGTCAACCTATTTCTTCAAGAAACCGGCTTGAATAACTGGCAACCATGTCAATATATTAGACACTGTAGTTTAAAGTAACATTTCATGTGCAATAACTGACAAAATGCCAAACTGGCATAACTTAACGATGTCTATTTTGTATAGATTTTTCTGTTAGTATATTGACATTAGAGCTCCCTGGCTACTGTTGACATATGAATCCCTAGCTTTGTGATTCTGTAGCACACAACACAGATATTGGTATTCTTAGTCAAGGGAGACGAACAAGAATGTATCATGCACAGATAGACAGATAACAGAACAAGAGCAGATAAAATAACTACCAGTAGGTCACAGTCATATACAATGAACATTATCTCAAGAACTGCCAGACAGGTTGGTTAATTTCTTGATAACCATTCACTTGATTTATATCACTGGCACCTGGCCGTCTTGACAGACGATAGTTTGTAAGGTGGAGTTATACCTCTCCATAGCACTAAGCCTGGGTAGAATTTAGAGACCATGTGTTGCCCATGCAGCATGATCCCTCTCTCCCCCTGCATATATTACTCCAGAGGAAAGGTAACATCAATACGTCAGGAACAAGACAAGCTGCAGAAGCTGCCAAATTAGAAAAGCAATTCTCTGATTGTCCGCCTGTCAGAGCTTCCATCCTAGACCAGTTTCTGACCAAGGCTTAGGGCCTGGTCTGCCGTACCATATTTTGTCTTTAGGTTGCATTTCCTCACATTTGGATAAAGCTTGCACCCTCTCAATTGCACTCCTCCTCCCGAAGCCATTGGCATAATGCAAGGTGTTGGCTTTGGAGAAACCCATCCAACAGTCGGTGCTAACAGAAAGTAGGTAGGACCGTCTACTGTCATATGATAGCTCGGTCATATCTGACTAAGACCAGACTAACAATCAACAACATCATTAGAAACCAAAGATTTATGTTAAAATTCCTAGTGCCCGTTAAACGGGTAACTTCTAAGCCAGATGTTAACACTGAAGCCTCACAACCAAGCACCTCACAGAACAATCCAACTGGACTAGTTTACCTGGTTGCATGGCCATGCCTTGTGGACCCATCCCTGGCTGGACAACTACTGGGTATGCATTCATTTGCATTTCCTGTTCCTTCCCCCTGTGAGGCTGATTTATGACTGTTCCTTGTGACATGTTTCTGCTTTAATCTCCCAGGCTCCTGGGCTGTCTAGTGGCAATGTGTGGTGTCTGCTCAATCAAATCTTCCCTGGAACAACATTTAGTAGAATGAATGTTATAAAAAATGAAAATTCTTTGTTTTTAAAATTCATTCATTCATTGGCACCTTGCCGTCTTGACAGACGATAGTTTGTGCTTTAAAAAGGCATAATAACTTTTACTTATGGATGGAGTTATTGCCTCTCCATGGCACAAAGCCTGGGCTAAAATATAGAGATCATGTGTTGCCCATGCAGCATGATCCCTCTCTCGGTCTGCCCAGTTCACTCCAGAGGAAAGGTAACACCTCTACATCTGGAACAAGACAAGCTGCAGAAGCTGCCGGATCAGCAAAGCAATGCTCTGTCCGCCTGTTGGAGATTCGATCCTAGACCAGCCGCCAACCAAGGCTTAGGGCCTGGTCTGCCCTGCCATGATATTTTGTCTTTAGGTTGCATTTCCTCACACCAGGGTAAGACTTGTACCCTCCCAATTGCGCTCTTCCACCCGAAGCCATTGGCACAATGTGGGGTGTCAGATTTGGTAAGTGCCGCCCAACGTTCGGCGCTAATAGAAAGCAGGTAGTATTGGTGACAGCTGGCAAGATCGAGGGGAACAGACCAAGAGGAAGACCGAGAGGAAAATACCTGGATGGCTTGGCCACATGGCATGGACGAGACAGGAACACTGAGCTGATCCACGACTCTGGTGATCGAGTGAAATGGCGAATCATGACCGCCCACGCTTTCCGGCATGGCACATGATTGATTGATTGAGTATCGTCTACTGTTATACGGTAGCTCAGTCATATCTGACACCAATACCTGACACCAATACCTGACACCTGTTTTTAAAATTAATAATGATATTATGAAGTGAGTCACACTGCATTTGTTCTTTCAGAGCCTGTGACCCAAACATTTCATATCCACAGACATTTCTTTTGGGTTGACCTTCCTTAGCATCCAGTTTACCTGCAAGACAGCAGAGTCTCTCACCCCCCCCCCTCTCTCTCTCTCTCTCTCTCTCTCTCTCTCTCTCTCTCTCTCTCTCTCTCTCTCTCTCTCTCTCTCTCTCTCTCTCTCTCTCTCTCTCTCCAACAATACTGACTCAATCAGTTTAGAAAAACTTAACAGCAAGTGCTGATTTAATAAGTTTAGCAAAAGTTAACTGCCACAAATGCTAACTTAATTAAGTTTAATAAAAAGTTAAAGAGCCACAATCCTGACTGACATAATAAGTTTAGTAAACATTAACAGCCATGGATACTGA